>CM069152.1:24626341-25226341 GCA_035221665.1 Okamejei kenojei
TCGGCCAACAATGTCTGTGTAAGGCATGATGCCAAGTTAAACTAATCTCCTCTCCCTGCACGTGATCCATATCCCTCATATCCCTCTAAACATTTCCTGCATATTTTTGGAACCTTGGCCTGAGATGAATAAAAATGAAATGCTGGCAAGAACTTTTACATTGAAACTCTCACCGTCTTTTGAGAAATAGAGTCATAGATTCATAGGGTCATACAGCACGGATATAGGCCCTTTGACCCACCTCATCCATGCCAAATACACCATCTAAGGTAGTCTCTTTTGCCTATATTTGCCCATATCCCTCTAAACCCTTCCTATCCATGTGCCTGTCCAGTGTCTTTTAAATAGTGTTATAGTACCTGCCGCAACTACCTCCTCTGGCAACTTGTTCCACATATCCACTACCCTTTGTGCGAAAAACGTTGCCCCTCTGGTTCTTATTAAATATTTCCCTTCTCACCTTAAATCCCTGCCTTCTAGTTCTTGATTCTCCTATCCTGGGTAAAAGATTGTGCATTCACACAATTTATTCTCCTCATGATTTTATACACCTCTATAAGATCACATCTCAGCCTCTTGTGCTCCAAGGAATAAAGTCCTAGCCTGCCCAACTTCTCCTTATGACTCAGGTCCTCAAGTCCTGGCAACATCCTCATAAATCTTCTCTGCACTGTTTCCAGTTAAAATACAATAAATACAAACTACTGCGTGCAAGCACGCACATGCGCATGCACGCACGCGCACACACACACGGCATATGAAGTTATCTTCATGTTAATTCTAAAATAAGCATTTTCACAGAATAAATCACAAATAAACCACTTGAAAGCAGATAAACGGTGAAATCCTGAAAAATGAATGTCCTGGGGAATGAGAAAGCACGTTAAACAGACGCCAGAAACCACAAAAACATTTCAAAAACCGAACATGTCACAGAAATTGAGGAGAGGAGGGAGAACAAAGACACAGTTGCTGCAGAATTTATACACATGATCCAATAATACAGGTTTTATTTTCATAGATTTTAAATGTGGTCTAGATAAGGTCAGATGAAAGGGATCTTGCATCTTGAAGCTTGCAAGGATCTCACAGAAGACAGGCCATATCTGCCTCCCAGTGTACATATGATCAATGCCACACAAAATCAACTCAAACAGAAACATATATAGAGCAAAAATAACCAATAACCCAAATACACACCCACTGTCTGCAGTTGAATGTATCCAGTGTCCAGGTTTTAATATTCTAACTTATCACAGTTCAGTACTTTGTTGATTTTGCATAATTCAGAATCACATACATAAACACCTGCATGCAGGCAGCTCAGATTAACCTTCAATCGAAAGAACTAAGTAATCTGATGGAATCGGTCACTGTCCCATCGGTAACCATCATTCTATACACTTGGCTGAAGTATAAGTTACACAAGTGGCGAGACCAGTGTGAGGCTGCATAGAAATCACGCCTTAAACTTTACACGCTGTATAAAAATTGTGGCATTCCAGAATTTTATTTCCTATTTTTATAAATGTTAATCGGCAAAACAAAAACAAGACAGGTTACCGAAAACCTTGTGTTTGGGGTAAGCAGGGCTGGATTTTCCCAATCACAGGAATTGGTGACTATTTCTGGCAGTAATGTCACACAGGAGGGAAATGGTGTCCATGTGAGGATGTTTTTGCGTGTCTGATTGTTACACTTGCGCACATTTGTAATCGTGTATGTGGGTGCATTTGTGTGATTCTGCGTGATTGTGTTGGCGTGCACTTTGTGTGGCTGTGTATATATGTATATTTGCATGATTGTGTGTGTATGCTTATTTGCGTGGACGTCTGTATGCAAACGTGGCCTGGGATTGGGATCATGGAGCAGGTGTAGGCTTCTGTTTTAAAAGCACTACTTTAAAAGGTAAGCTCTTTCAATTATGGAAAGCTGAATTTGGAGGTCTGTACTTTGTAGGATTGATTAACACATTTAACAGGGGTGGGGAGTGTTAAGGAGTGGATTTTAAACATATATTCCCTTTTATTTTTTAAAAACATTGCTTCAAATACTAAAGAAGTACAAACCTGTTTTCTGTTGCACACAGTTTATTTAACAATATGGTATATAAGTAAGAAATGAGTTTTAACCAGTTTATACAGTGATTGAGTTTTGTTTCCTTATTTATAGTAATTATATAACTTGCATGATTTACACTATAATTGCTTTCTTCTCATTTCAAGTTTCACAGAGAATGAAGGAGGAAAAGGAAAGATATTTCTTCTATTAAAATCACCACAATCTATCAGTGATCATCCTAGTTTCACTAAAACCAGTTTATCATGAAACAAAGCAACAATTTCTACATCTGCAAGACAAGGTTTGGCTTTAGCCAGTACATATGTGCAATGGTCTATTCCTATCTATACAAATTCAATACTTGAAACGCCCGCACAGACTTCACTATAGAAAAACCTTCCCAGAACACGGCAGAAAATTATTGGTATACATTATATGTTGCATTTTTAAGGAAAACTTTGTTCCTGGTTTTTAAACACAAAAATGCTTAAAGTCTGAAAAGTACAAAATAAAAAATATGAATAATATTATGAATGCACTCATTTCCATTTAAAAAACTCAGGCAGAGTCATTAGCAACAAAGGAAAACAAGAAACAAAATGAAAAAAAAAACAAAACTCGACCAGAATATGCAACTAGTCTGAACAAAAAATATATTCTTTGTATTTTAACAGCAAGTCATCCCAAAATGTCTAAGGAGGTTGCAGTTACTTCCAGGGGTCTGCACGGCCCCAGACAGCTGAAATTTTCAGTACAAAAAAAGTATCAGGAAAACTTTCTCCCAAAATGCTACAAGTTTTCTTCCACAAATTTTTCTAGTGTGTCACATGTAATGGTGGTGCTTGTTAGGCTGGAGGTGTCAGTGCCCAGTCCTAAGTCGCCAGTGGCGCTGTGTATAGCACTAATGCTAGGATTAGTCAGTTGTGGAAGCATTGCACTCTGTTCTGGGGTGCTAAAGTGTCCCTGATCCATGGGGTTAGCCTGGGATGCTGCCAGTCCAGGGTGCGGGGAGCCGGTCTGTGGCGAGATGTGGTGAGGGGAAGGCTGCGGTTGTATCCTGGGCGAAGGGCTGGAATGTGGAGGCTGGGACTGGGGCCGTGGGGAGGGCACCGGCTGTGGCGATCGCACCTGGTTGCTGAGGGAAGTGGCGATCTGCTGGTTCTGCAGGTGAGAAGGCTGCGGCTGTCCTGAGAGCATGTGCTGCTGGGGGCTCATGGGGTTGGGCTGTACTGACGAGCTCATCTGTTGCTTCAACTGCTGCTGCTGGAGGATGCGTTGCTGCAACGTCTGCTGGATGGTGGGAGCCCCCTCGCCCGCTAGCTGGTTGATCTGCCCCAGCTGGCTGATCTGCCCCATCGGCATGTGTTGCTGCATGCGTTGTTGTGGCATGGCTTGTGGGTACGCTGGTCCTTGCGGTTGCTGGAACTGGGTATGACCCGCCATGCCTGCAGCCATGCCAGCACCCTGCTGTTGCTGCTGCTGTTGTTGTTGGATGAGCTGCCTCCTAATCAGCAGATCCCGGTACTGGGGGTTAATGGCCGGCAGGTTGGGGTTGTGGCCAGGGTTCATCATGCTCATGGTTTGACTCTGGTTGTTCAGGCTGCCTAGGCCTTGCTGCTGCGGGGACAGGGCAGGTCGCTGGGCAGCTGCCTGCATGGGACTCAGGTTCTGCAGGGGGTTCTGCATGCCGGCCTGAGTGTGCATGCCCGCTTGCTGGACCCGGGGCTGGGCCTGCGCTTGCATGCCGGGCTGGCTGGCCTGGTACTTGGCCGTTCGCTGCTTTATGAAGGCCGCCATTAGCTGCGGGTTGGACTTGAGGATGTTCAGCACCTGTTGTTGCTGTTGTGGGGAGCTGGGCGACTTCAGCGTCCGTAGCAGGTCCTGCAGCGCGTTTGGGGAGATGCTGCCTCGCGGCAGCTGCTGGGAACTGGGCATCCTCTGCCCGCCCGTGGTCTGCGGCGGCGTCATCTGCATGGCGCCCCTGGGCATGCCTGGCTGCAGGGGCTGCGACAACGTTGTCCCCTGCGGCCACTGCCCCGGCTGCATGCTTGGCATGGCCTGCCCCATCGGCAGCCTCGCCACCTTCATGTTGACCGGCGGCATCTGCCCCACGGGCCCCATCTGCTGCCCCATGATGTTCTGGCGCGCCATGCCCAGCCCATTGTTCATGCTGGCCATCTGGTACAGGTGGTGCTGCTGCTGAGCCTCCAGCTTGATCTGTCTGGCCACCTCCAATGCCGCAGCGGGCGGGGGCTGCGTGGGTGGGGGTTGTGGCAGTGCCGGCACCTGGTTAGCGGGCTTCCCCTGCGGGACGGCAACGGGGGGTTGAATCCTGGGCGGGTTGGGGAAGCCAGCGGGCATGTTGTTGGACGGCGGGGTCTGGGGCTGGGGCTGGGGTTCGGGGGTCTGCGGCGTGCCCGGCGGCTGCTGCTGCTGCCCTGTGGGGGTGATGGGCGCGGCTGAGGTAGGGGACGGCAGGCTTTGCTGAGGCACGTTCCCCCGCTGCATGGTGGCCATCCTCCTGCGCAGCATCTGCGCCTGCTGCAGCCGGTGTTGCAGCTGTTGCTGCCGCAGCTTGTGTTTGATATTGAGGCAGAAGGGCACAGGGCATTTGTTCTCTTGGCAGTGCTTGGCGTGGTAACAGCAGAGGGCAATCAGCTGCTTGCAGACGGGGCAGCCTCCATTGGTCTTGCGCTTGCAACCCTTGGTGTGTTGCACCACCCGCTTCATCTTCTGGCAGGATGGCAGCGAGCAGTTGGCGTTGCGGCACTGGCAGGCGTGCACCAGAGACTGGATGCAGCGCTGGATGCTGAGGCGCCGAGACTCCTGCGGGCTCTTGGACAGCGGATCGGGCTGGTTGCCGTTCTCGTCGTCCAATCCAAGGCCCCACTTCACCATTTTGTGCTCGTGGCCTTTAATGTTATGGCAGTTGACACATAGATCGTAATCCTAGACAGGGGCAAAGGAAAGAGAGATGAAAACCACTGCATTATAATAAACAAAGAGTCAGAGTGTACAGCAAGCTCTTTGGCCCACCTTGTGCCTTCCTGATGGATTCTTAGAGCTGCTTGTATTGGAGCCTACCAGGGAGAAGGCAATTCTGGATTTAGTATTATGTAATGCACCAGATTTGATAAAGGACCTCGAGGTTAATGAGCCATTAGGAGGCAGTGACCATAACATGGTCAGGTTTAATCTACAATTGGAGATGGAGAAGAGTAGATCGGAGTTGTCAGTGTTGCAGTTGAATAAAGGGGACTATGTGGCCATGAGGGAGGAGCTGGCCAAAGTGGACTGGAAAGATACACTAGCAGGGATGAGAGTGGACCAAAAATGGCAGGTGTTTCTAGGAATAATACAGAAGGTGCAGGATCAGTTCATTCCTAGGAGGAAGAAAGATTCCAAGGGGAGAAACGGACGACCATGGCTGACAAGGGACGTCAAGGACAGTATAAAAATGAAAGCGAAGAAGTACAACGTAGCAAAGATGAGCGGGAAGCAAGAGGATTGGGTAATGTTTAAAGAACAACAGAAGATAACTAAAAATACAATATGGGGAGAAAAGATGAGGTACGAAGGTATGCTAGCCAAGAATATAAAGCAGGATAGTAAAAGCTTCTTTAGGTATGTGAAGATGAAAAAATTAGTTAAGACCACAGTTGGACCCTTGAAGACTGAAAAAGGTGAATTTATTATGGGGAACAAGGAAATGGCAGATGAGTTGAACAGGTACTTTGGATCTGTCTTCACAAAGGAGAACAAACAATCTTCCCGATATAGTAGTGGCCAGAGGATCTGGGGTGACAGAGGAACAGAGGAAATCCACATTAGGCAGGAAATGGTGTTGGGTAGACTGATGGGACTGAAGGCTGATAAATCCCCAGGGCCTGATGGTCTGCATGCCGGGGTACTTAAGGAAATTGCTCTAGAAATCGTGGATGCATTGGTGATAAATTTCCAATGTTCTATAGACTCAGGATCAGTTCCTGTGGATTGGAGGGTAGCTAATGTTATCTCACTTTTTAAGAAAGGCGGGGGAGAGAAAACAGAGAATTAGAGCCTGACATTGGTGGTGGGGAAGATGCTGGAGTCAATTATAAAAGATGAGATAGCCGAACATTTGGATAGCAGTAACAGGATCGGTCCAAGTCAGCATGGATTTATGAAGGGGAAATCATGCTTGCCTAATCTGGAATTTTTTGAAGATGTAACTAGGAAAATGGACAAGGGAGAGCCAGTGGATGTAGTGTACCTGGACTTTCAGAAAGCATTTGATAAGGTCACACATAGATTAGTGGGCAAAATTAGGGCACATGGTATTGGGGGTAGAGTGCTGACATGGATAGAGAAGTGGTTGGCAGACAGGAAACAAAGAGTATGGATTACCTGGTCCCTTTCAGAATGGCAGGCAGTGACTAGTAGGGTACCGCAAGGCTCGGTGCTGGGACCGCAGCTATTTACAATATACATCAATGATTTGGAATGAAGGGATTCAAAGTAACATTAGCAAATTTGCAGATGACACAAAGCTGGGTGGCAGTGTGAACTGTGAGGAGGATGCAATGAGAATGCAGGGTGACTTGGGCAGGTTGGGGGAGTGGGCAGATGCATGGCAGATTAAGGTTAATGCGGATAAATGTGAGGTTATCAACTTTGGTAGGAAAAACAGGATTATTATCTAAATGGCGTCAAGTTGGGAAAAGGGGAAGTTCAACGGGATCTGGGGGTCCTTGTACATCAGTCTATGAAGGTAAGCATGCAGGTACAGCAGGCAGTGAAGATAGCGAATGACATGTTGGCCTTTATAACAAGAGGAATCGAATATAGGAGCAAAGAAGTCCTTCTGCAGTTGTAGAGAGCCCTAGTGAGACCACACCTGGAGTATTGTGTGCAGTTTTGGTCCCCTAATTTGAGGAGGGACATTCTTGCTATTGAGGGAGTGCAGCATAGGTTTACAAGGTTAATTCCCGGTATGGTGGGACTGTCATATGCTGAGAGAATGGAGCAGCTGGGCTTGTACACTCTGTGGAGTTTAGAAGGATGAGAGGGGATCTCATTGAAACATATAAGATTGTTAAGGGTTTGGACACGCTAGAGACAGGAAACATGTTCCCGATTTTGGGGGAGTCCAGAACCAGGGGCCACAGTTTAAGAATAAGGAGTAAGCCATTTAGAACGGAGATGAGGAAACACTTTTTCTCACAGAGAACGGTGAGTCTGTGGAATTCTCTGCCTCAGAGGGCGGTGGAGGCAGGTTCTCTGGATGCTTTCAAGAGAGAGCTAGATAGGGCTCTTAAAGATAGCGGAGTCAGGGGATATGGGGAGAAAGCAGGAATGGGGTACTGATTGAGGATGATCAGCCATGATCACATTGAATGGCGGTGCTGGCTCGAAGGGCCGAATGCCCTACTTCTGCACCTATTGTCTATTGTCCATGCCGGCCAAGTTGGAATACGGAGCTAGTCTCACACTCTTCTAAACGCGTCCTCTCCTGAAATGTTGCTTGTTCATTCCCTGCCCTGATGCTGCCTGACCCAGCATTTTGTGCTTAACACATGATTCCAGCATCTGCAATTTCTTGTGTGTCCATCAATATATTTGTCCAAATGTCTTTTTAAAGTAATAATGTTATCTGCTTCTATAGCTTCCTCTAACAGCTCATTCCAGATACAGACTACCCTCGAGTGAAAAAGTTGTCCCCGAAGTCCCTCTTACATCTCTCCCCTCTCACCTTAAGCCATTGCCCTCTAGTTTTGGAATTCTCTACCCTGGGGAAAAGACCGTGAGCATTCACTTTAACCATGCCCGCACACAATACTCCAATCGCATCAAACCAAAGTATTAGAGCTGCAATATGACTTCTGGACATTTATACTCAATGCCCCGACCAATGAAAACAAGCGCATAAGTGGGTGGCATGATGGCGCAGCGGTGGAGTTGCTGTATAACAGTGCCAGAGACCCGGGTTCAATCCTGATTATGGGTACTGGCTGTATGGAATTTGTACGTTCTCTCTGTGACCACGTGGGTTTTCTCCAGGTGCTCCGATTTCCTCCCACACTTCAAAGACGTGCAGGTTAGTAGGTTAATGGGAATCGGTAAAATAGTCATGAGTGTACTGTACAGGGTGATTATTGGCCAGTGTGGATTTGGTGAGCCGAGGGGCCTGTTTCCACGCTGTATATCTTAAGTACCATTAGCCTTCTTTGCTACTTGTGTTAACACTTTCAGGGTTCGATGGAGTTGGACCCAAGGTCATCCATGATGGCTGGTGACTAGTTTTCTTGGGTCCCTCTAATGGGGCTCAGCGAGGAACCATCATGGCAAGCGCTCCTTACCTCACACACCGTGCAGTGCCACCGTGTTTCCACGTGATGCTTGCACTCGTTGCAAGTGTAAACGAAGCGGTCCTGGCCTTGGTTGTGCAGCTCCACCAGCATGCACATGGTGGACCACTTTGCCCGGCGCAGCGAGGAGAACTCCAGGTGCTTGTCCCTGGCGATTGTTAGGAATGCGTCTCGGCCATCCATCAAGTCGCAGCTGAGCAGTGCGTCGGGGTCCACGACGGAGGGCAGGGTGTTCACCACAGGACCGGCATGGAAGTGGATAACAAAAAATACCTGAAAAACAGCCCAGCACCCTCATTACAGTGAAACAGCAGAGACAGGTAGATCAATGCAGGACTGATGGTTAATGCTAGCTAGAAATTCAATGTGAATAGACACAGGAACTGCAGGTGCTGGTTTACGAAAACAAAAAAGACAAAGTGCTGAGTAGCTCAGCGGGTCAGGCAGCATCAGTGGAGGGAGTGGCTAGGTGGCGTTTTAGGTCGGAAGCCTTCTTTATGTGAAGAAAGGTCCCGATCCGAAACGTCACCTAACAGTGTTTTCCAGAAACCCGCTAAGTTACACCAGCACTTTGTGGAGGAATCAATATTTTCAATGTTTTCAAACATTTAGGTTTAAATTTATTAATGTCACGTGTACTGAGACAGTTCAAAAGGTTTTCGTGTGGGTGCCATCCAATCAAATCAGATAAATGCACAATCTAACAAACATAAGAACATCAAGTTGAGCAAAGAAAAAAATACCAGAGCGCAAAATAAATCCATGATTATTATGAAGATAGACACTAAATGCTGGAGCAACTCAGCGGGACAGGCAGCATCTCTGGAGAGAAGGAATGGGTGACGTTTCAGGTCGAGTCCCTTCTTCAGACTGATGTCAGGGGAGTGGGCGGTACAGAGATAAAATGTGGTCAGAGACAGTAAGACTGGTCGGAGAACTGGGAAGGGGAGGGGATGGCGAGAGGGAAAGCAAGGGCTACTTGAAGTTAAAGAAGTCAATGTTCATACCGTCGGGGTGTAAGCTACCCAAGCGAAATATGGAGATGGCCCAGGACAGAAAGGTAAGTGTGGGAATGGGAGGAGGAGTTAAAGTGTTGAGGAACCAAGAGATCAGGTAGGTTTAGGCAGACTGAGTGGAGGTGTCCAGCGAAACAATCGCTGAGCCTACACTTGGTCTTGCCAATATACTGGAGTCCACACCTGGAACAGTGGAAACAGTAGATGAGGTTGGATGCGGTACAAGTGAATCTCTGCCTCACCTGAAAAGACTGTCGGGGTCCTTGGATGGAGTCGAGGGGGGAGGTATAGGGACAGGTATTGCATCTCCTGCGATTGCAAGGGAAAGTACTTGGGGAGGGGGTGGTTTGGGAAGGGACGAGTTGACCAGGGAGTTGCGGAGGGAACGGTCTCTGCGGAAAGAGGAAAGAGGAAAGGGGTGGAGATGGGAAGATGTGGCGAGTAGTGGGATCCCATTGGAGGTGGTGAAACTGTCAGAGGATTATGTGCTGTATGTTACGGCTGATGGGGTGGAAGATGAGGACAAGGGGGACTCTGTCCTTGTTACGAATGGGGGGAGGGGAAGCAAGAGCGGAACTGCGGGATATTGAGGAGACCCTAATGAGAGCCTCATCTATAATGGAAGACGGGTACCCCCGTTCACTAAAGAATGAGGACATCTCCGATGACCTGGTGTGGAACACCTCATCTTGGGCACAGATGCAGCGTAGATGGAGGAATTGGCTGTAGGGGATAGAGTCTTTTCAGGAAGCAGGGTGAGAAGAAGTGTAGTCTAGATAGAAGAAACGGAGGGCTTTAAGACCTTCCTGGGGGGGATGGAGGTGTAGAGTGACAGCATAGTAAAGATGAGATAGTGGGGGCCTGAAAGCTGAAGTTATTGAAGGAAAGAAAGGACGCATGAGATGTCTTGGACATAGGTAGGAAGAGATTGGACCGGGGGGATGGGATGGAGTCGAGGTATGTGGAAATTAATTCATGAACAAGCAGAAACAATGGGTCTGCCAGGGCAATTCTGTTTGTTGATTTTGGGGAGAAGATAAAATCGGGTCGTGCGGGGCTGGGGAACAATAAGATTGGAGGCTTTTGAGGACAGCCAGCCAGAGGTAATGAAATCTGAAATGGTGTGTGATATTAAGGCCTGGTGCTCATCTGAGGGATCATGGTCCAAGGATACGTAGGAGGAGGTGTCTGAGAGTTGTCGCCTGGTCTCAGCCCGGTAGAGGTCAGCGCGCCAGACTATCACGGCACCTCTCTTGTCGGCGGGTTTGATTATAATGTCAGTGTGCTGCAGAGTGAGCAGAGGGCTGTACGTTCAGAGGTTCAGAGGGGGAGAGGTTAGAGTAGATAAGGGGAGTGGAAAAGTTGAGATGGATGATTTCACATCAGCAGTTGGAAATAAAAAGGTCCAGAGAGGGTAGAGGGCCTTCCGGGCAAGTCCAAGAGGAGGGGGACCGGTGGAGATGGGAGAAGGGGTCGTCACTGGGTGGTGAGGACTCCTTCCCATAGAAAAGGGCATGGAGGCGGAGGCGGCAGAAGAAAAGCCTTACATCGTGGCGGACCCGGAACTCGTTGAGGTTGGGGCGGAGGGGATCAAAGGTGAAGCCTCTGCTGAGGACAGACTGTTCCGTATCAGAAAGGGGGAGGTCAAGATGGTGAAGACACAAGGGTGGGGGTTGGGGTAGGAGGAGGGCAGGTGTGTAGATAGAGGCCGAGGCGATGTCTGGTGGGGGGGATAGTGAGTGTTCAGAGAGGAGGGAGCATGAGGACTATTGTAATGGGTGGGGGGGGGGGGGGGGGGGGGGGGGGGGGGGGGGGGGGGGGGGGGGGGGGGGGGAGTAGCAGCATAATTATAATAATTATAAGAATAGTCCATAATTATTACCTTTCTTCAGAGATGGTGCTTGACTCACTGAGCAACTCCAGCACTCTGTCTACTTTTGTAAACCGGCACTGCAGTTCCTTGTTTCTACAAAATAATTTCGAGTTTGCCTTTGAAGCACTAACATTAATTTAGCAGAGGATGAGGCAATTCTGTCCTCTCTGCCAGATAATCTTTTATCTCTCTCTCTCTCTCTTTCTCGCACAACACTCCAAAACCTTGGCTGCTGGAAACGCAGAAGTGGCTACCTCTGTGGTAAAAGCTGCAGCAGTTCTGCAAGGATTAAGCATTAACTGAAGAGATATAATAGGATTAAGTAGGATTTTTCATAAACCTGAAATCTGATAATGATTAAATTTTCCACCTTATAAAGGTTTTCTGGAGTTCTACTGGTGATGATTTCCCTCCGAGATGTCCACTCCCTACATCTGGGATGTATCTGTTTTTGCAGCCTCAAGAGGTTCTTACTCCACTCCACTCCACGTACTGAAACTGGACTGCAGCAAACTGCTTCGTCAAGGGGAATCTATTTCACTGCAGATCAATTCGACCACAAGTACAGTTACAAGGGAATTTGATGGACTTGGTTATACTAGGGACTTGGGGGCCATTGTATTTATATTGTATTGCTTGTATTAAAGCATTGTATTGCTTCTTTATTTTTATATATTGAACTTCTTGTTGTTTATTATGGTGTCTACTGAGGACTATGTACACATACCTCTTGTGCTGTTGCATGTATGAATTTCATGATTCAATTTTGGAACATATGACAATAAAACACTTTTGACTCGACAGGAGAGCGGCCCTTCTACCTACTTCATCCCAGTGACTACTAGCTTTCTTAATATTCAGCAGATATGTTTGAGTAGAGCATGATGTGAAAACAAAGCATTGCTCAGGGTGGCTGAGTTTAAATCGCATGCAGACAGTACCTCTTTATGCTTTTCCATCGTGGCATACAGCTTCTGTGACAAGTCATTGGCCACGTTCGGCATCCCAGGCTTTTTCTTGTTAGCTCGACTGATGCTGCTCTTATTCTTATTAGTTTTCTTATTGTTCTTTTTCTTTGCATTTTTGCTGTCTCCTTTCTTCCCCTGCAATATACATAAGAGGGCACTTAAATGACTTCACAGTAGTCTTTTTAAAGATGAAACTACAAACTGCTGGAGTCACTCAGCAGGCCAGGCAGCATCTCTGGAGGATATGAATAGGTGATGTTTCGGGTCAGGACCCTTCCTCAGACTTTTTACGGTTACTTTCTATGGAACTTAAAATATTTTACCCAACTTCTTACAACTTTGCTGCCAGGTGTATATAATCAGAAGGTAATCATGCTGGAATTCTTCATATTTATAAACACCTCTGTGAAGGAATATGGATTTACTCTTTCTGTATTAATCCACATGATCTTGCACCAAGCCAAGGGGTTGCACTTGAACAGAATATTGTAACAGAGGACTCCCTGGTCAATTTGTCCCTTCCCACCCGAAACACCCCCTCCCCGGACACTTTCCCTTACAACCGCAAGAAATGCTACACTTGTCGCTTTACTTCCCCCCTTGACTCCATTCAAGGACCCAAGCAGTCGTTCCAGGTGTGACAGAGGTTCACCTGCACCTCCTCCAACCTCATCTATTGCATCCACTGCTCTAGATGTCATCTGAAGTACATCGGTGAGACCAAGCGTAGGCTTGGCGATCTCTTCGCCGAACACCTCCGCTCGGTCCACAATAACCAACCTGATCTCCCGGTGGCTCAGCACTTCAACTCCCCCTCCCATTCCGAATCCGACCTTTCTGTCCTGGGCCTACTCCATGGCCAGAGTGAGGACCACCGGAAATTGGAGGAGCACCTCATATTTTGTTTGGGTAGTTTGAACCCCAGTGGCATGAACATTGACTTCTCCAATTTCAGGTAGCCCTTACTGCCTCCTCCCCTTCTCAGCTCCCTCAGCCCTCTGACTCCTCCTCTTCCTTTCTTCTTCCCGCCCCCCCCCCCCCCCACCCTACATCAGTCTGAAGAAGGGTTTCGGCCCGAAACGTTGCCTATTTCCTTCGCTCCATAGATGCTGCTGCACCTGCTGAGTTTCTCCAGCATTTTTGTCTACCTTCGATTTTCCAGCATCTGCAGTTCCTTCTTAAACATTGTAACAGAGGGATCTTGCGGATCCAAGTCCACCACTCCCTGAATGTGGCAACACAAGTAGATAGATTGGTAAAGAGGGTGGCTGGCGCTGACGATGACTGCTATGGTGTACTGCTCCTTGCTTTTTTGTATGTGTTTGCTCGTTTGAGTTGTCTGTGAAAACCCCACAAAAATCACTTTCACGAGGGAGGTACTCATTAACATCAGACATACGGTACCTCCAAACTTCGTTCAGGTTTACCTCACTCGCTGGATTATTTGGACATAGTCATCAGCAGGGCTGTGGCTGTGTTCAAGGTCTAGAGACGGAGGAGGACACGTGGGAAGTGTTCTTGAGCACTCACCCGACTCCAGCGACGAGGATTACGCACATTGCTCCCGAGTATATTCCTTGCAAATCTACGTTCTCTCAACAACAAAGTGAACGAACTGCAACTCCTGTGCCAAACAAACAAGGACTTCCCTCGAGCCGCAGCCCTGTGCTTCACCGAGACCTGGCTGTGTTTTCGACACCGGACAATGCGCTGCAATTGGCTGGCTTTCAACTACACAGAGCAGACTGCGAAGCAGAGGCAGCGGGAAAATCAAAAGGCAATGGAATATGCTTCTATACTAACCAGGACTGTTGCAGCGACATCACGGTATTGTCTAACTTCTGCTCTCCCAATTTAGAATCCTTCTTTATAAACTGCAAACCTTTTTATTCTCCGAGGGAATTTACCTCTTTTATTCTCGCTGGAGTTTACATTCTCCCCCAAGCCTTGTATGTGAGGCGCAAACACAACTCGCTGAACAGGTCATGAGGGTAGAGAGTGACTTCCATGGTCATTGTTTTGGGGGACTTTAACAAGGCCTACCTCAGCCAAGACCTTCCAAAGTACAGACTTCAAGCTACCTGCCCCACCAGAGGGGTGAGAACATTCGATCACTGTTACGCTTCAATCAAGAATGCATATCACTCTGTTCCCCGGGCGGCTCTGGGTCTCTCTGATCATTGTTTAGTTCAACTTATTCCCACCTGCAGGCAGAAACTAAATTCTGCTAAGCCTGTGGTCAGAATAATGAAAAGGTGGACAAGCGAGGGCATTGAAAACCTACAGTCCTGCTTTGACTGCACGGATTGGAATGTGTTCAGGGAAGCAACCACAAGCCTCGATGAGTGCACAGACACTGTGACATTATATGGCCGGGAGTCACCCCACAGAGCCCAGTCCCTCCATGCACTAGAGTCTCCCAACCCCTGCAGAGTAGTTATTAAGATGGCTGATCCGTGCGCAGTTGCTGCTGGGATGCAAGTCGGGGCCTGATCAACCCCGGCTGGGTCGCCTGGGCGAGGGTGTCTGATGTCGTGAGACCCGAAACACTCGATGACCCCAGGTCACATCACTGAGGATGCATCCCAGCTCATCTAGAAGATGTATATTTTTCACATTGTGAGGACAGTTGCATTCCCACGAGAACCCGGATCTGGTTCAGCAACGACAAATCCTGGTTTACAGCAGAACTTGGACAGCTCCGCTAGAGGAGACCTACAGGAGCGGGGATGCAGATCTCTACAGGCAGGCCAAGTACAAGCTGAGAAGAATCAGAGCTGCCAAGGAATGGTACTCTGAGAAGTTGAGGAGCAAGTTCTCAGCTAGTGACTCTTCTTCAGTTTGTAAGGGCTTGCAAGAAATCACCAGCTACAAGAGGAAAGCACCCGCTCTTTGGACAATCATCAGCTGACCAACGACCTGAATGAGTTCTACTGCAGGTTAGATAAGCAGAAACTTAACCCTGGTACCCCCATCCCCAACCAACACTCCACACCTACTCAAAGCCTGACTCGTTTGCAAAGACTGGGCCATCGTCCACTACCCGCCCCCTCCTTGCTGCCCAACATCAGTCTGGCCACTTCTCCATCACTAACAATAGAAATTGAGGAGGAGGAGAGGCTGTTCAGAAGACAGAAAAGCCAGAAATCTTCAGGACCGGACAATGTTTCCCCCTCTACCCTCAAGCTCGGAGCTGAACAACTGGCACCGGTCTACACAGGCATTTTCATCCAGTCCCTGCAAACCTATACTGTCCCTGCCTGCTTCAAAGTCTCCACTATTGTCCCTATACTCAAAAAGACTATTGGTCTTAATGACTACAACCGGTCGCACCGACCTTTGTAGTCACGAAGACCCTTGAAAGACGTGCTGGCCAAGATGAAAAATATTACAAACCCCCTGCAGGACCCTCTGCAGTTTGCATACCAGGGCAATAGATCGGTGGATGATGCAGTCAACCTGGGCCTGCACTTTATCCTGCAGCACCTAGACCGCCAGGGCACCTACACAAGGATTTTGTTGTGGATTTTTGCTCTGCATTCAACACCATTGTGCCAGAGCTATTACACTCTAAACTCTCCCAGTTGACAGTGCCTGAACCCCTCTGTCAGTGGGTCATCAACTTCCTGACGGACAAGAAGCAGCATGTGAGGCTGGGAAAGCACATCTCGGACCCATAGACCCTCAGCATAGCACCACAAGGCTGCATACTCTCCCCTCTACTTTACTCTCTCTACACCAAAGACTGCACCTCCACAGACTCCTCTGCCAAGCTTCTCAAATTTGTGGACAACACCACCCTTATTGGACTGATCCAGGATGGGATGGAATCTGCCTACAGATAGGAAGTGACACAGCTGGTGTCCTGGTGCCATTGCACCAACCAGGAGCTCAATATTCTTAAGACAGTGGAATTGATTGTAGACTTTAGGAGAGCTCCCCCCTCCCCTTCCCCCACATCTGTGGAATCTTTTAAGTTCCTTGGAACTATCATCTCCAAGGACCTGAAATGGGGGGCCTTCATCGACTCCACAGTCAAAAAGGCCCAACAGAGGGTGTACTTCCTGCGGCAGCTGAGGAAGCACAATCTGCCACAGGCAATGATGGTCCAATTCTATACGGCCATCGTAGAGTCTGTCCGCACCTTCTCCAGCCACCAAGCACGACATCCAGAGGATGCAGCGAATCGCCCGATCAGCTGAGAAAGTTGTTGGCTGCAACCTTCCCCCCATTGACGAACTGTACACTGCAAGGGCCAGGAAGCGAGCGGGTAAGTTCATCTCTGACCCCTCACCCTGGCCACAAACTCTATGAAGCACTTCCCTCTGGAAGGCGACTCCGGACTGTCAAAGCTGCCACGGCCAGAGTACTATAAAGCTGCAACATGCCTTCCGAACTCTCATACCCGACGGATGAAGACAAGTACACTGAATGAATGAATATGTTTTTTGGCCAAGTATGTACACATACTAGGAATTTGCCTTGGTGCTCCGCTCGCAAGTAACAACACGACATACAATAACAATTAAAAATGACACATAAAACATTAATAATAAAACATTAAACTGTAATCCGTCGGGTATGAGAGTTAGGAAGGCATGTTGCAGCTTTATAGTACTTTGGTTAGGCTGCATTTGTAGTATTCCGTGCAGTTCTGGTCGCCCTATTACAGGGAGAACGTGAAAGCTTTGGAGAGGGTGCAGAAGACATTTACCAGAATGCTGCATCTATTCAGAGGCTATCAGAGGTTGGACAAACTTGGATTGTTTTCTCTGGAGCCTCAGAGGCTGAGGGGTGACATGATAGAAGTATAAGAGAGGCATAGATAGGGTAACCAGTCAGAACCTGGGGTAGAAACGTCTGGGTACCCAGGGTGAAAATGTCAGACTAGAGGGTATAGGTTTAAGGTAAGAGGGTAAGAGGTTTAACAGCGGTGTGCAGGGGAGGTTTTATTTTTACAGAGACATGGCGCCTGGAATATGCTGCCAGTGTTCGGGTTGGAGTTAGATATGAAAATATCCAAAGAGTGCTTTGCATAGGCATGTGAATATGCAGCAGTATGTGTCACAAGCAGGCAGAGGAGAGTAGTTTAACTTGGCATCATGTTTGACACCGACAATGTGGTTCCTGTACAACTGCAGTAGGACCTCCTTGCTCCTAAACACAAATCCCCTCGCAATGAAGGCGAACATGCCATTATCTTTCTTCACTGCCTGCTGTACCTGCATGCTTACTTTCAGTGACTGATGTACAAGCACACCCAGGTCTCATTGCACTTCCCCTTTTCCTAATCTGACACCATTCAGATAATAATCTGTCTTCCTGTTCTTGCCACCAAAGTGGATAGCTTCACATTTATCCACATTATACAGCATCTGCCATCACACTGTCACCCAACTCCGTGTTATCTGCAAACTTGGAGATGTCACATTTAATTCCCTCATCTAAATTGGTAATATATATTGTAAATAACTGGGGTCCCAGCACCGAGCCTTGCAGCACCCCCACTAGTCACTGCCAGCCATTCTGAAAAGGACCCGTTAATTCCTACTCTTTGCTTCCTGTCTGCCAACCAGTTCTCTATCCATGTCAATACCCTACCCCCAATACCATGCGCTCTAATTTTGCACACTAATCTCTTGTGTGGGACCTTATCAGAGGCTTTTTGAAACTCCAAATACTCCACATCCACTGGCTCTCCCTTATCCATTCTACATGTTAAATCCTCAATAAATTCCTGATTACTTAAGCATGATTTCCCCTTCATAAATCCATGTTGACTTTGTCACTGCTTTCCAAATGCGCATCTGTAACATCTTTAACAATCAACTCAAGCATCTTCCCCACTACCAATGTAAGGCTAACTGGTCTATAATTCCCCGTTTACTCTCTCACTCCATTCTTAAAAAGTGGGGTTACATTGGCTACCCTCCAGTCCACAGGAACTGATCCAGAGTCGAGAGAACATTGGAAAATGATCACCAATGCATCCACTATTTCCTAGGGTCACCTCCTTGAGTACTCCAGGATGCAGACCATCAGGCCCTGGGGATTTATCTGCCTTCAGTCCCAACAGTTTACCTTACACCATTTCCTGACGTGGATTCCCTTCAGTTCCTCCCTCGCACCAGATTCTCAGTCCCCTAGTATTTCTGGGAGATTGTTTATGTCTTCCTTAGTGAAGACAGAACCAAAGTACTTGTTTAACTGTTCTGACAATTCCTTGTTTCCCATTATAAATTCACCTGTCTCTGATTGTAAGGGACCTACATTTGTCTTTACTAATCTTTTCCTTTTTACTTATCTAAAGATGTTTTTAGAGTCAGTTTTTATATTCCCCACAAGCTTTCTTTCATGCTCTTTCCCCCCCTCTTAATTAACCTCTTTGTCCTATGTTGAGTTCTAAATTTCTCCCAGTTTGCTGCTTCCTCTGGCCAAATTATATGCCTTTTCCTTGGATTTAACACTATCCTTGATTTCCCTCGTTAGCCACGGTTGTGCTGCCTTCCCCGTTTAATTTTTTCGCCAGTCAGGGATGAACATTATTTGGAGTTCATCCATGCGTTCTTTAAATCCAGAGATGCCAACCCTAAATTTAGTTCACAGTAACATTCAACCCATTTGTCCGTAACAAATGGGGGTAAATGCATTTCTCTCAGTAACATACTACTCACTGCCTCTACTCACATACTACTCAGGCGGGTCTGCGCCTGCGCACTGGGTGGGGGTGGGGGGGAGGCCCGGTGATGGGGCTGCCGCGAGCGGCCGGCTGGCGGCAAGAAACGTCGCCGTGTCGCTGATTGCGCGGGCCGGCGCCGCCCGGGCTCTGGGCCGGGCGTGGCTGCGAGCTGCCGGGCTGGCAAACCGGGGGCACATGGCGCCGGCGTTCACCACGGGAGGAACACCGGCGCGGCGGTGTTCCGTACCAACATGTTTGGCTGCCGGAACACCGTAATATGGTTATTTCGCCGGGACAGTGTTGTTCTATCTCAAAGCAATTTATGAAAGTTTGTAAAGTGCAACCCTTGCTGCTTCAGAGGCCGTAATCGAAGCGTTAAAGCAAACATTCAGTACATTTAATGTCTGTGACTGCCATCGCAGCCACTTCACAACACTCACCTCTGGCATTTCACTGGGAATGCTATTTTCCTCTCTCTTTCGTTCCTCTTCTTCCTGTTCCAACTCTTTTATGCTTTCTTCAAGAACATTGGGCCAAAAATCACCCTCGAAATAAGGCAACTCACTTGCACTGGTTAACCGGTCTTCTGTTGCTTGTTTGAAGATATCCTGCCAGCAAATCACAACTAAATTCACATCGAATTACATGCTGTTTTTTACATGGGATTCACGCAGCACGGTATGTACACATGGAAAATGGTCAAAGCTTGTTATTTAAATAAGATACATATTGCCCGCTACTATCCTCTGATTATCGAGAAATTTAGTGTTTCAAATGTCATTATCTTTGCCCTTTTGGTAACTTAATACTAATGTTGTGTCAGAGCTTCAAGATATTTGTACTAATAAGGATTGATCTACTGAAGAAGGTTTTCCACATACTTAGTAAAAGTGTTAATATCAGGCATTTTGGGTACATGACAAAATGGAGGATTTCTGCTTCTGTAAAACCTGCTTGTCATCTTTTGCAAAAGCTGTAAGACTATGAGGATCATGGCTCCAGAAAGTCTGTGGCCTGTGAAGGGGTTGAATAGAGGTTGATGTCCAGATGCCCTTTACCTGTTAATATGTATGAGATTTTGCAGAAGGAGCTAGGTCCTGTTGCAACTGCATGCTTGGGATTGGTTGGGCAAATGTTGGGTTACAATAATGTTGCAGAGTCTTCCCGCCGCTAATTATGATTGGTCCAGGAGAGGGCCCTTACCCAAGATGTTTACTTTACCTGGTAGAATGTTTCTTTACCTATCAGAAGCGTTTCCCCTAAGTGCTTTGTGTTGAAACTATGTGATGTAATATTTTATGATTGGGTTAGGGAATTGTCATTCAGTGCATTCTGCAGCCCATATCGATAATTGGCTTGTGGGCGTCGCCCCCCCACCCCATGTATTTTCACGCCAAGGGTCTATAAAGGTATAAAAGAACATATAAAGAGTGGGAGCACATTGGGGTGCGCCGATCTTCTGGGGTATGTGTTCTATTTACGTGAGGCTTGAGTAAGTAGGAATGAGGATCGGACCCGCGGTATGGGATTATGTATTGTATTGATATTGTGTAATAAAAGAGAGTTTGATTTCCAGTGCTCATATTCGGTGTTTGACTGAACCATACTAAGGGGGGCAAGTTTAGGACCGGAATTATATTGGGGGCTTGTCCGGGATTTCAATGGATTGCCAAATATCAATTTGCGGTCAGGGAATCGAGTCGTGTCGGATTGCGGAAGGAGAAATCGGCGCCACGGTGTGACTTTCACATCGGTTTTCCCCACTCCGCTAGTCTGACGATGAATCGGTCATTCAAAGGTTATTTATTAGTCACATACACCACAGGTGTAGTGAAATGCTTATTGCCAATGCAGCACATAAAAAAATACAGACATAACAATTATAAAGAGATTTAAACATAACAAATCCCCCCACAATGGTTCCCATTATGAGGGAAGGCACAATGTCCAGTCGCCATCCCATGTCCACCCATAGTCGGGCCTATTATGGCCTCCGCAGTCGCCTTTACGGAGGCCCGATGTTCCAGGGCCTTCTCGCTGGACGATGGTGCTCCGGTGTCGAGAGAATCCTCACAGCGGCATGGGAAACCCGGAACGCCACTTCCTTACTTGACCGCAGCTTCCGAAGCCGGCAGGCCGTGCTGGATGGAGCTCCATCACTGGCGATCTCGGCGAGAGATCCCAGGCTCCCGATGTAAAGTTCAGCACCGCCGCCCGCAGCTGGCCGCTCCACAGACCCGCAGCTCTGCGATGTTTCTCTTGGCGGTCTCAGCTCACTGGAGTTCCAGCGCGGCGACCTGGGCAAGGCATCGCCCGCTCCGCGATAGCGCCGCCGAAGCTGAGGTTCTGGCTGGTCCCGACAGGAAACGCCGTTCCAGGCCCGTTGGTAGGCCGCAAGGACGGGTCGAAGGTGCTGCCCGTAGAAAAGCCGCCTCTCAGACCATGTAGGGCCTTGAAAAGCAGTTTCCCCCTCCCCCCCACATAAAAAAGACTCGAACTCCAGAAACAAAACACTAAAACTCACAAAAAAAAATGTTTTTAATTAAAAAAAGGTGAATAAAACGGACAGCTGCAGGCTGGGCAGCCATACCATACAGGACGGCGCCCCCTATTCGCGTGCTTGTGTTTGGATTCCCGATGAGATCAATAGAAGATTAGTAGTCTGGCGAGCACTGAGGGCAAGGGTTTGATGCCCTAGAGGGTTTGAGTCCTCGCCTGGGGGGGTTTGAGGCCCGGGGGGTGGCAATTGGGCTCAAAAGACTCTTCTCTAGTGGGTTAAAGGCCCCACGCGATTGGTAAGGCGACAGCTGTTGCAATCGGGATTCCACTGAAACTGGCCCGAGATTTGAAAGTTGGTAGACACTGGGGTTTGAGCCCCCACTCAGATTGGGATATAAATTGCGAGATATCCTCAAAGAAAAGGACTGAGAAGGTCAGTACTAATAGGGAAAGTACTGAATCGATGCTGAGAGTGCGATTGGAAAGACGACACTTTAAAGATCAGCATCGAGAACCAGCACGAAGCGGGTAGGTGCTGAAGACCGGCGGGTGGTCCCAGCGCCGCACAACTCCATATGCCTCCGCGGTTCGAATTTGGACCGGACCCGCGCGGCCGTACGCCTCAAGCGACCACGTTTGGTCACGCTAGATGCATGCAATTGCATGCTGGTGGGACAGGCCCTTTTCTGTTGCGTTGGAAAACTTTTGTCATTGTTTTGTGAGTGAACTTGTTAAGACTTAGGAGTTTGGTGATTGAAGTGTGAATAGCTTGAGCTATCGTTTCCATTGTAAGTAACAATGGGAAACCAGATCGATACTGCAACAGACCCAGAAAGCTCATTACAAATAATATGCAGTAAGTTCCCTAAAGAGGCAGAGAGATTAAAGCATTCCTCGGGAACTTTGAATAAGAAATTAGGAGTCGAGTCAGGCTCGTACAAAGCTTTTCAAAAAGGGTAAAAGGGGGGGGGGGGGGGGGGGGTGGCATGTCAGGATTATAAAATTTTTATGTGAAATAATGCGGGCATATCACGACGTGAAGTCCCTCGCGGAGTTTTAGATGCTCTTTGGTGCATTCTGACACTTATTTTGGAGCATTTATGCACCAAATTTATGACCAATATTGTCAAGAGTAATGAGGGGGTGGAATGGGATAATTAGGGTCATTGTTGTATACATTTTTTAAAATCAAGAATTGAAGTTGTCCTTGTTTTAATGATCAAGTTGTACTGCTGTAAAATGTAATGTAAAATGTTATAAAGGACCATGCAAAATCTGCAAATAAAGTACTACGTTTTTGCAGTAAAGAAAACCTTTTTTTAAGAAAATGTTTTGAGTGTTGATTTGATTGCCTGTTACTGTTAGAATGTGCTAGTGTGTGCAGTGCACCTTTAATGGTCCTTCTGACCTAACAACTTCACATCACATCAATTTCAACATGCAATAGTGACGTGAATACAGCATTTAGTTCGACTTCAATTTCCACCATGAAAATTGAAGTCAAACTAAATGGTGCATTCACATTATCGCTTTCAAACTAACCTATAGTACTGACATACTATTATAACAAATTCTAGCTCCATGTTTACATAAACAAAATCACAAATCTCATTTTGAATTCCCAAACACAATGTGATTGTGAATAATTGCAGAGCTGCCAAGTTTCACCGAGCATTCCCGTATTTTGATGGCTGAAAATCAGCATTTGGTTGGGGAAACCAGTATTTCTCACATAAATGCAATAGAATGTACGACACATAAACTGGATTTTTACAAACAGTATTTTGCAATCAACCTCATGTATTCTCAAATATCAGCGTGGAATACTGAAAATCAGTACTACTGAATTGTGAAAGCATTTATAATTCTTGATTTTGATTCAATAACATAAAAATATAACATCTCTATACTTATAAAACAAATTGTGTGTGTGTGTGTGTGTGTGTGTGTGTGTGTGTGTGTGTGTGTGTGTGTGTGCGCGTATAAAACACGATGCGGTAACGGTAATTTATTTTACATATTCCGGTAGAAATATTTTCCATGGAGTCCAAAATCCCCTTATCTGAAAATTTCATGCTTTATTTCTCAAGTTATTAATGAACATTTTCATGATTCTGACAAAACTTTGAAATAAAAACAACTTTCACTGATGACGTCACAATGGGTCTGACGCCGCTCCTCGACGCTGCTCCCCCCCCTCCTCTCCCCCCCCCCTCCTCTCCCCTCCCCCTCCCCTCTTCCCCCCTCCCCTCCTCCCCCATCCCCCCGTCAGGGAATGTTGTTGACTGGCCGGCTGCAGACCGCAGGAGTATGTGCTGAGGGACGCATTGAAGCTCCCTGAGAGTATATGCTGAGGGACGCACTGAAGCTCAGTACAGCCAACGGCAAGGCTCGGTGTCCTTCCACAGTCTAGGGTCCTTCCGCTGCTGGACATGGGGGGGGGCAAGGTGCAGTGGGGACGCCCCTCAAAACAAGGGAAGGGATTCCACGCCAGTGGGCCACATGAGTGGCAAGGGTGGGGGACAAATCTGCAAAATTTGAGCAATGTATGTAGACTGTATTGAATAATTTGTATAGCCTCCGGAAATGTCGGATGGATTTTTCGCACGATTTATGTATTGTGTATATATTTATTACCTGAATAAAGTCTTTTTTTTTTTTTAGATTGCGAACTGAGCGTAGGTGTTGGGCGAATCGATCGCCAATCCTACGCTTGGTCTCCCCGATGTAAAGCAGCTGACATCTAGAGCAACGTTTGCAATAGATGAGGTTGGAGGAGGTGTAGGTGAACCTCTGCTGCACCTAGAAAGACTGCTTTGGTCCTTGAATGGAGTCAAGGGGGGAGGTAAAGCGACAAGTGTAGCATTTCTTGCGGTTGCGTCTGCCAGGACTGGGTTCAGATTCAGTCGTTCCCGCTCCTGCCCGGCGACGGGAGAACAGTCTCCTGGACACCAGGCTGACCAGCGGCAAGGCTCCGACGCCATAGATGGAGGCGATGGACCGGGCAAGCGGACACTGCAGCGCCCCTCGGGCCCGGAGAAACGGGCACTCCTTTTTTTTCCAAATCATCCCGCGGGCAGGATTGGACTCCTCGCAGGTAGTTGCCACCCAGGATAAAAAGCAGGCCCCCCCTCCTGCAACGCAATATTCCACTACTTACCCAGAGCAGATACGAGCATCGAGGTGATCTCTGTTTGTGTGGAGTGAAAATGGCGATCTGATCCCACCAGGGCGCACTGCGCACGTGTGGAGAGACAGCATCATTTTGCGTCGCTACTGCGTCACCGGCTTCCCCCAACTGCCCAGGCGCGGGTGGTCGCAATTTCCCCCCCCAAATCATCCAGCGGGCCGGAATCAGAATTTCAGACAATTTCCGTCAAAGTGGAAACGCAGATTGCGCTCCAACTTTTTTTTTTCTCGGGATTTTTTCTTACTCTGGGAAAAAGGGGGGGGGGGGGTGCGTCCGCACCTAACGCACCCTCCTCCCCCCCCCCCCCCCCCCCCCCCCTCGGACGGCCATGTGAGTTGTGGCCCGAAGGAGGGGTTGGAACCCTGGAGGGCGTGAGGCATAATGAGAAGATTATTTGGCAATACAGTCAAAGTCAGATCGCAAAGGAACTTACTGGGCTGTGGAGACAACATAATGAAGGATTAAGAGAACGTAGAGAGGCAGCAATAATGGCGAGATGGCAGGAGGCAGATTTAAAACTTGGAATAGAATTAAAAGATGATGAAGGGAATAAACCTCTGGATACCTTGAAAAAGGAATGTGGATGTGCTTATAAAGAACATAGGGAATGGGAGACAAAGAGGATTCCTGAAGGAAAAGTGGCACTTGTAGAATTAGAGTTGAGGGACTTGTTGGTTGGCTTTGGTTTAGAAGGGGGAGACGAGGAATATTTGGAAGATTGGGAGAGTATGCGTATTAAGAGAAGTTTGCAGCCTCTACCTTATTCCCCTTGCGCTCCCTATATGTCACCTCCACCTACAGCACATTATGTACCTCACAGACCTCCTGTGCCAACAGCACCACCCACATCCCTTGCTGATAGTGATCCTGTAGTATCACTTTCTCCCCAGACAGCAGCACCAGCACAGAGTTCCTTGGCCGCAACAGCTCCAGCACTAAGAGATATTCCAGTAGCGCTCAATACAAGGAGCAAGACAAAGAAAATAGCACTTGTATTTCGAGAAAAAGAGCGATCACCAGAACCAGTTTACGAACCTAAACCTAGGAGAATAAGATGACTACCCAGAGAGAAAAGACATGCTTTTAAAAAGTACCCCCTTCCCCCTAGTGATGAGGATGATACATCGGAGGGTGATGTAGTCTCTGGGGACACCGAGAGTGAGTCGGACAAAGGAAAAAATTATGCAGGCTGAGCAATTATCTCGCCGGCAGTTCCCAGTTAGGGAGATGCCTAACCCAGCCTTTGATCCGGCTAATGCAGTTTGTGCCAACAATCCTCGAACTATTGATGTGTACTCCCCATGGAAACCAAATGAAATGATGGTAATACTGAGTAAAATACCTGACAGAAAAAAATCACCTGCTTCCTTTGTGGACTATCTCCGGAACATAATGCGTGTGTATCATGCGGATTCGATAGATATAACTCCTACAGAGAATACCAGGTTCCTAGCCGCTTTAGGACACCCAACTCATAAGGCACTGGCTAATGTAATCGCCAATAACAATGCAAGAGAAAATGCAGTTTTAACTGCCCTTGCCACTACCCTCAAAAAGCCAATAGACATCGCTAGGATTCTGGATGTAAGGCCAAAGAAAGGAGTGGGAGCAGATGAGTTTCTAGAAAGGTTCTCGGAACTATATATGGATCAGTCGGGAGATTTGAATATTCGGAATGGGGCGAATTCTCCCCAGTACTGCACAATTTTGTTAAATTGTTTGCCAACTAATATAGCAGAATCAATGAAGACAAACAACATTGATTGCTCAGAGAATAGTGTGCGGACGTGGTGCCAACGGACAAGAAGCCGAAGCAAAGAGGTGGAAGCCAAATAACCGAATGGAAACAAAGCCGAATCGCCAAATAACCGAAAGGCTGCGTTGCCTAAAAGCACTCGCCGAATGTCCGCTCTGCCGAAACCCCACCTATCTGAAAGGCGGCGTCGCCTACAAGCCAACGGACCGAATGCCGCTCAACAGAAAAGTCAAGTAACGGACATGACAGGGGGGGCGGGACTTGTCAGATGTCTTTTTAGGACAACAAACTCAGCATCTGACAATGGCTCGTCAAAACAAATATAAAATCTATCTATTGAATAATCCAAAACTCCAATTCAGACCTGTACCACTATTAATTTGGCATTTTTCTTCATTTCACCATCAGAGGAACAGTCAGAATCAGGCCATTACTGTTTGTTCGTAATACAAGAAGAGACACATGTAAGGGAAGATCTAAAGGACGCTCCTATAGCAGACCCTGATATGACACTGTACGTAGATGGAAGCGCATTCATTGGGCCCCAGGGAGAGAGACTTTCTGGGTACGCTATTATAGACCAGGATGAGTACAATGTAGAGTTAAAGAAGGAACTGCAGATGCTGGAGAATCGAGAATCAGACTGAAGAAGGGTCTCGACCCGAAACGTCGCCTATCTCCTTCGCTCCTTAGATGCTGCTGCACCCGCTGAGTTTCTCCAGCCTTTTGTGTACCCTGAGTACAATGTAGAGGCAGCTGCCTTTGAGTCACCCTTTTCAGTCCAACAGGCTGAGCTGTTCGCTTTAATCAGAGCATGTATTATTGGAAGAGATCTGAAAGTAAACATAGATACAGATTCTAGATATGCATTCGGGGTGGTACATGACTTTGGACAACTGTGGAGGAATAGAGGATTCCTAACCTCAGCAGGAACTCAAATATCTCACAAGCAATTGGTGACTGATTTATTACACGCTCTGCTGCTACCTAGGCAAATTTTGGTAATGAAATGTAGCGCTCACACAAAGGGCCAGACCCCGAAAGACATAGGGAATCGTTGTGCTGACCAAGCAGGAAAGGAGGTATCCCAGGAACGCAAGGTGGTGGTGCCAAAAATAATGAGGCAGATAAAAAGTTCATGTAACAAGTCTGCCTCGGAAAAGCCAATGCCAACCATCCACAAAATTATTCAGGTACAGGAGGAAGCTCCTGAAGTTGATATAAGATTATGGAAACAGCTTGGATGTACAATAGATTGCATGTCAGGATTGTGGGTCACTCGGGAAGGCAGACGTATGCCAGATCCTCTTGCAGTTTGGGCTGTGGAGCGTATGCATTTTGTGACTCACTGTGGTGCGAGAGCAATTGGTGATGCTCTTTCGGCTACTTGGTGGCATCCAAGATTACAAACTCAAGCCCAGAAAGTGAGCAGCTGCTGTATTATTTGTCAGAAATACAATCCTGGGAAATGAGTGGGTTGTGAGGATGGAAGAACACCGTTACCCACGGGTCCCTTAGAAACTCTTCAAATGAGTTACATCGAGTTAACAAAGTGCCAAGGATATAGGTATGTAGTTGTGATTGTTGATGTATTCAGCAAATGGATTGAGGCCTATTCAACACTTGATAACAAAGCGGCTACTGTTGTCAAGGTGCGTATGAGAGAAATTACCCCTAGATTCGGTATTCCAATTCAGCTTAGCTCTGTCAATGGTCCTTCCATGGACCCCAACTACTGTTAAGGTAGAAGGAAGGAATGTGTGAGTCCATCTTCACCATTGCAAGAGTTTTGGTGGAAGAATTTAAGCTGCTAACTTGTTTTCTTCAAGGAATTTCTTGTAAAGGAACATCGTACCCACCGAGAGTCAAGAGTACATCAAGTTGACGTGATGGACAAAGAGGATTCATGCCCATGCAAACTCGGGAGATGGTGACTCGCCAGTCAGGAATTATTGAAACTATGCCCATGAAAACTCAGGAGGTAACTTAGAGTTCTGACAATTACATCTCCATCATTGTTAAATTGTTCAACAAGAACCGTTGTTATCTTACTTTGTTTGTTATCATATATGATAAAAGAGGGGAATGATAATACCAGGCATTTTGGGTACTTGACAAAATGGAGGATTTCTGCTTCTGTAAAACCTGCTTGTCATCTTTTGCAAAAGCTGTAAGACTATGAGGATCATGGCTCCAGAAAGTCTGTGGCCTGGGAAGGGGTTGAATAAAGGCCATCTGGTTGATATCCAGATGGCCTTTAATTGTTAATATGTATGAGATTTTGCAGAAGGAGCTAGGTCTTGTTGTAAATGCATGCTTGGGATTAGTTGGGGAAATGTTGGGTTACAATAATGTTGCAGAGTCTTCCCACCGCTAATTATGATTGGATCAGGAGAGGGCCCTCACCCAAGATGTTTACTTTACCTGGGAGAATTTTTCTTTATCTAACAGAAGTGTTTTCCCCCTAAGGATTTTGTGTTGAAACTATGTGATGTGATATTTTATGATTGGGTTAGGAAACTGTCATTCAATGTATTCTGCAGCCCTTATCGATAATTGGCTTGAAGGAGTAGCCCCCCCACCCCTCATGTATTTTCATGCCAAGGGTCTGTAAAGGTATAAAAGAGTGGGGAGCACATTGGGGTGTGCCGATCGTCTGGGGTATGTTCTATTTGCTCGAGGCCTTTGCGCTCGAGTAAGTAGAGACAAGGATCGGAACCGCGGTATTGGATTATGTATTGTATTGGTATTGGTATTGTGTAAAAAGAGAGAGTTGGATTTCCAGTGCTCATATTCGGTGTTTGACAACCAGACTAAGTCAAAGTCAAACTCAATTGTATTCGTCACATGCACCCGAAGGTGCAGTGAAATGAATTTGTCAGCGATACACTTAAAAAGAACGCACAATACACAATAAAATTTAACACAAACATCCACCACAGCATTCTTCACTGTGGTGGAAGGCAACAAAGTTCAGTCAGTCCTCCTCCCTTGTTCACCCGTGGTCGGGGCCAGGAACCTGCCATAGTCGCCGCTACAGACGGCCCGATGTACAGGGCCTCCCAGCGATCCCCAGCAAGGGATCCCAGACTCCCCAATGGAAAGTCCACGCAGCGCCCACGGTTAGAAGCTCCGCAGACCTCGGCTTCAGGATGTCGTAGTCTGTGGGTCAGCGGTCGGAGCTCTTTTCTGGCGATCACTGGCAAGGGAACCCAGGCTCCAGGTGGTAAGTCCACACCACGCCCGTGGCTAGAAGCGCAGACCACCGCCCCATGATGTCAAAGTCACCAGGCCAGCGATCGGAGTACTCCTCTCTGGCGACCCCCGGCAAGGGTTCGCCCGCTCCACGATGGAAAAGTCCACGCTGCGCCTGCTGCTGAAGCTCTTGGGCCTGACTCCAGGAAAGGCCACTCCAATCCAAGCTGTTAGGCCGCGAGGGAGGCGACATGGAAAAAGTCGCTTCTCCGTCAAGAAGGCGACCGAAAGCAATTCCCCCCACCATCCCCCACACAAGACATACCGAGAGACACTAAAACAAACATTTGGACGCACCAAAAAAAACAAAAAAAGTCGAAACAACGAACACACTGCTGCTAGGGCAGCCGACTCACAGTGCCTCCACCAACTAAGTTTAGGACCGGAATTATAGAAGTTGCTGAGTTGTGCTGTGTGCAGTGGCTGGCTGGCATGAGGTACAGAAGTTTGAAAAGGCATACCTCCAGATTCAGGGACAGCTTCTTCCCAGCTGTTAATAGGCAACTGAACTGTCCTCCCATCAACTAGAGTGCAATCTTGCCTTTAAAGGAGCTGGGTTACATTGATTAATGCACGTTAACTACTTATTAAAGCAGGGATAGAACAATAGAACTTCAGAACTAACCTTGTAATCGTGTATGATTCGCTCAGCAAAAGCCTTATCCAGCATTTTCCTATACCATTCCTGCAACCGTTTGGGCTTGGGAATCTTCTGATCGGCCGGGTGGCAATGGAAGATGTAATCATCACCTTCACTGGGAGGACATGCCCATATGTGGCCCTGTGTATACCTGTGTATGACAGTGGATCACAGGTAAAATAAAGCATTGAGCTGTAGCCACAAATTGTTCTGAAGCACACAGGAAAAGTGCAAGCACAACCATATATCGCAGTTCAAAGATTCTTTATCTGAATGGAGATTATATTTCCCTTGTTTTTCCCGTTTCACAATACATTTTCATGTAAGTAATCTTTGGCTTTAAATACCTATAGCAATACTTCAAAACAGAAGGAATGGGAGCAAGAACAGATCACCGAGCACATGATGATCATGGCAAGTCCTCCAGATCCACTCAGTGACATTGTGCCGACTTCCACTTTCCCACCTTATCTCCACATCCCTTGATTCCTCAGGCAGCCGAACATTCATCAAACTTTCTTGTGAAGAATTCCAAACTTTCACAACTGTGTGAGTGAAGACATTTCTCCACGAACTCAGGTTTTAGAACCCCCAGCCAAGAACACTGCCTCTCATCATCCAAACTGTTAGGTATTTAAAACTAAAGATTACTTACTACACAATGTATAATAGAAAAACAAAGGAAATATAATTGGAATAGAAGTATTTTGTTAGGAAAAAAGGACTTAGGATTTGTATGAATATTGAGAATGCACATACGCAAAGAGCGTGTCTAGATGTCAAGAAACATTTTCTCATGCAGAAATGTACATGGATGGTGGGATAGCTACATTTCTTTTACAAATGAAAATTGATTAACTATTCAATGAAGAAGACATTTCCAAATGAACAGTCAGTTGGGATTGTAAAGAATTATTGAGTATCAATGCACCCTGGCTGAGATATTGGAATCATCACCAGACACGGGTACGTGCCGGGATAACTAGAAGATGGCTAATGTCTGCAAAGAAATACCTGGGATCTTTGGACCAGTGAGTGTAACATCTGTGGAATGAAATTTACTAGACAGGATTCTGAAGAAAAGATATACATGCATTTGGAAAGGCAGGCGTTGATTGGCAGTAGTCAGCATGGTTTTGTGTGGGAGAGCTTGTCTCAGGGATAATTGGAACTTACCCAAGCTTCTTCACATATTCCAGGTAACCAATTAAAATTTCATGATAGACTGCAGTTCGGAGGCATCTTGGGCGAAAGAAGTGAATACTATCAAGGTATGATATGTACACACGCCTGCAAGAGAAATAGTATCAGACATTAGCAAGAATCAGGTTCATTGAAGCTGAAGAGGTACCGAGTCGGTAAACTTGCCAGCTCTTGAATGTAATAAAAAGGAAGTGCAAATGCTAGTTTATGCAAAAGATAAACACAAAATCTGGAGTAACTCAGTGGGTCAGGCAACATTTCTGGAGAAAATGGATAGGTGAGGTTTCGGGGTGGGACCTTTCTACATCTGTCTGAAAAAGGGTCCGGACCTGAAACATAACTTATCCATGTTCTCCAGAGATGTTGCCTGACCCGCTGACTTACTCCAGCATTTTGTGTCTTTTTATTAACCAACATTTGCAGTTCCCTGTGTCTCCAACTTGCGTTTAACTGAACTTTAATTGATAAAAAATTGCAAAACACAAAATACTAGAGGAAATCAGCAGGTCAGGCAGCATCTGTGGAGGTAATAGAGAGTCAATACTGTGGGGAGAAGGCTGGAAAAGACGAGGTGGCAACAGATCAAAGCCTAGCAATTGATGAGCGGAAAAACAAGAGAATGGCAGATCTTGGTCCATGGGGCACTGGAAAGATGTGACTGTGGTGAGATCAACCCCCCATCTCTCATTTCCATTCCCCCTCGCCTGGTGTGCACAAATTCCCCCCCATCAACTGCCGCCTCTCATCTGTATCCAGTTGCCAGGCTTGTCCCACCCCCACCGTTTTTCCAATTTTCTTCCCCCTCTCCATCAGCCTGAAGGGTCCCGACCTGAAAAGTTGCTTGTCCATTCCCTCCACAGATGGCGTTTAACCTGCTAAGTTCCTCCAGTACTTTGTGTTTTACTCAGGATTCCAGCATCTGCAGTTCCTTGGGTCTCCATTGTTAAAGTCGGTTTGTCCTTTCACTTGTCCTTTCCCAACTGTATATGACCCAAAAGAGACCGTATCTAAATAACCTGCTAAGTATTTTGCAGGTATGTTGTGCCAGTACCTTGTATTGGGAGTTGGACAGTCAGAGCCATATTCCTGTACATGCATTCCAAAGAAACAGACATCCACACCGTCAATCTCCTCAAAAGCAAAGAGCGCTTTTGTTCTGTAGGGAAACGTTTCTGACATTTCACCCGTATCCACAAACCTGAAATAGAATAAGCCACAATTAGGCATTGACATTAGATCACAATCTTCTCCCAAGCGCGAGTACAAAAAAAGTCTCCTATTTATAAAGTAAGACTACGGTAGGAATTGCATGAATTGAGAAAATAAAGTCTGTTTAACATTAAACCATCTACAGTGCCCTCCATAAGTTTGGGACAATGACCCAGCATTTATTTATTTGCCTCTGTACTCCACAATTTGAGATTTGTAATAGGGAAAAAAAAAATCACATGTAGGTAAAATGCACATTGTCAGATTTTATTAAAGGGTAATTTTATACATTTTGGTTTCACCATGTAGAAATTACAACTGTGTTTATACATAGTCCCCTCTCCCCCCCCTCCCATTTCAGGGCACCATCATGTTTGGGACACATGGCTTTACAGGTGTTTGTAATTGCTCAAGTATGTTTAAATGCCCCCTTAATGCAGGTATAAGAGAGCTCTCAGCACCTAGTCTTTCCTCCAGTCTTTCCATCACCTTTGGAAACCTTTAGTTAGCAATATGAGGACCAAAGTTGTGCCAATGAAAGCCAAAGAAGCCATTATGAGATTGAGAAACAAGAATAAAACTGTTAGAGACGTCAGCCAAACCTTAGGCTTACCAAAATCAACTGTTTGGAACATCATTAAGAAGAAAGAGAGCACTAAGTGCAAAGGGACTGGCAGGCCAAGGAAGACCTCCACAGCTGATGACAGAATTCTCTTTATAATAAAGACAAATCCCCAAACACCTGTCCGACAGATCAGAAACACTCTTCAGGAGTCAGGTGTGGATTTGTCAATGACCACTGTCTGCGAAGACTTCATGAACAGAAATACAGAGGCTACACTGCAAGATGTAAACCACTGGTTAGCCACAAAAATAGGATGGCCAGGTTACAGTTTGCCAAGAAGTACTTAAAAGAGCAACCAATGTTCTGGAAAAAGATCTTGTGGACAGATGAGATGAAGATTAACTTATATCAGAGTAATGGTAAGAGCAAAGTATGGAGCAGAGAAGGAACTGCCCAAGATCCAAAGCATACCACATCTGTGAAACATAGTGATGGGGGTGTTATAGCCTGGGCATGTATGGCTGCTGAGGGTACTGGCTCACTTAACTTCATGGATGATACAACCGGTGATGATAGTAGCACAATGAATTCTGAAGCGTATAGACACATCCTATCTGCTCAAGTTCAAACAAATGCCTCAAAACTCATTGGCCGGCGGTTCATTCTACAGCAAGACAATGATCCCAAACATACTGCTAAAGCAACAAATAATTTTTTCAAAGCTAAAAAATTGAATTCTTGAGTGGCCAAGTCAATCACCCAATCTGAACCCAATTGAGCATGCTTTTTATATGCTGAAGAGAAAACTGAAGGGGACTAGACCCCAAAACAAGCTTAAATTAAAGATGGCTGCAATACAGGCCTTGCGGAGCATCACCAGAGAGGACACCCAGCAACTGGTGATGTCCATGAATCGCAGACTTCAAGCAGTCATTGCATGCAAAGGATATGTAACAAAATACTAAACATGACTACTTTCATTTACATGACATTGCTGTGTCCCAACCATTATGGTACCCTGAAATGGGGGTAAATGCTGCTGTAATTTCTACATGGTGAAACTAAAATGTATAAAATTGGCCTTTATTAAAATCTGACAATGTGCACTTTAACCGCATATGATTTTTTTCTATTACAATCTCAAATTGTGGAGTAGAGAGGTAAATAAATAAATGATGGGTCGTTGTCCCAAACATTATGGAGGGCACTGTAAAACTAACAATTAGTTTATCCTTTCTTCGCAAAACTGTCCCATGAACTCTGAGCAAAAATAACAAACCCAGGCAAAAAATCAATAGCAAAATGCCGCAGCTGCTAGATATCAGAAAATCCTGGAAATAATCAGTTGGTACGGATTGCCTGACTAGCTGTGTGTTTCCCGCATTTTCTGGTGTTACTATACTAGTAAATGTTGGTTATCTCCAAATGAAGGAGCTTAGTTACATTCCTTCTCACAGCCGGTGGTCATGAGCAATGAAATATCTAGAGCTCGCGCCCAATTGGAGCAAACTCTTGCTTAGTTTAGAGATACAGTGTGGAAACGGGCTCTTCAGCCTACCGAGCCCGTGCCGACCAACGTTCACAGGTACACTAGTTATGTTATCTCATTTTCACACACTACACGCTGGGGACAATTTATAGAAGCCAACTAACCTGCACATTCTTTGAGTGTGGGAGGAAACCGGAGCACCCGGAGCACAGGGAGAAAGTACAAACTCTGCACAGACACCACCCATAATCACGATCGAAACTGGGTCTCTGGCGCTGTAAGGCAGCAACACTTCTGCTGCGCCACCGTGCTGCCTTGTAATCGGATTTCCTTTTACTATCCCATCAAATGTCTTTCCTATTCTTTTTACTTCATTATATCCTTCAGTGCTCTCATCTAACTACCACAGCCTCAATCCTCAACCTTCTTCCCCATCTTTATCTGACTTTTTCAAGCTCATCTTGTCCAAGGCCAATCCCATTTATTTCTGGCCCTTTTTACTTAACTCAGGAACATCTTTCCATTTGCCAGCTTCCATGCTGACATTGATTGACATCCCCATCTCCTGTTGGGGGACATAGTGGTGCAGCTGGTAGAGCTGCTGCTTCCCAGCGCCAGAGACACAGGACAAGTGTGAACGGGTGATCAATGTTCGGTGTGGACTCCGTGGGCTGAAAGGCCCTTTTCCAGGCTGTATGTTTCAATGCAATTCAAAATAAGACCACATTAACCCATGAATCATCCAACTATAGTTTTATTCAACAAGACTAAGGAGCTGGTGGTGGACTTAAGGAGTAGAGGAACAACACTATCCCTGTCTCCATCAATGGTGTGAACGTGCATTTTACCGGGAAGTACAAATACCTTGGAGTGTACCTGGACAGTAAACTGGACTGGTCCAGGAACGCTGAGGCCCTGTACAATAAGGGACAGAGCCGGCTGTACATTTTGAGAAGGCTCCGCTCCTTCAACGTTGGCAGTAAGATGCAGCAGATGTTCTACCAATCGGTGGTAGCCAGTGCCATCTTCTTCGCTGCCGTGTGTTGGGACAGCAGGGTAAAGGCTGCGGACGCCAACAGTATCAGCAAATTCATCAGGAAGGCTGGCTCCGTCCTGGGGGTGGAGTTGGATTCATGGGAGGTGGTCTTGGAGGGGTGGATGTTCCTCAAACTGCGGAGCATCCTGGACAATACAGCTCTCAATCTCCATGACGCACTGGTCAACCTGAGGAGTACCTTCAGCATCAGACAAGTTCCACCAAAATGCAGGACAGAACGTCACAGGAGATCCTTCTTCCCTGTGGCTATCAAACTGCACAACTCCTCCCCCCTCTGTCATGGGATAGACTGAGCCCACCCCCCCACACCCCCCCCCCAAGACTTTTCTTTGACATTTTAATTTCATGTATTTTGTGGTTTTATGACTGCTGGCAGATCAATTTCCCTCCTGGGATAAATAAAGTTATATCGTATCGTATCTTCAACTTCCCTCCTGCGAGCTCCTCAGATTTATGACTGCTCTCACAATTTTGATTTTGTGTCGGCTTGTTCACAACACTGATGTGTCCACACAAAAGCCTTGAATAAATTATTCCAGTGGATGTATTTTCACCCCAGCCCACCTCAACATCCAATGTTCATCTATAGCTGGCTCATCATCCAGACCACAATCTTTGCCTTCACCTGCAGACACCAAGTTTAGCTTAAGTTTTCAAACACATCCTCAGGGGTAAAATATAAATGAACTCCTCAGCAGGCACACCCTTCAGTGCTACACCATCTCCCGCTGCTTGTTTACTTGCCTGCTTTTCATTCCTGGTTTAACTTCCACTGTTTTATCCGAGCTAGATACTACACGGACAAAAACTTCCCCAGCTTCAGGATGGTTCTGACGCCGTAGAAATTTATTCACTCTGTCTTCCAAATGATTCCCTAACCTGGTTGTTTGTAACCCTGGGAACAGAAACTCAGCATAAGTAAACTCATCAGAGACAGTAACAATCACTTTATGAACTATCTTTCTCTTACGTACAAAAACCTCCAACTTCCTTCTAACATGTTGGATATAAATAAATGTTTCATTTGTTGGGTAGCAGCCACATAATGAACAACAAGGGTTCAAATCCATCACAATGTATAATGATATTTTATCAACAGATCTCAACGATCTCACAGACACAAGATGCTGGAGTAACTCAGCAGGAAAGGCAGCATCTCTGGGGAGAAGGAATGGGTGACATTTCGGGTCAAGACCTTTCTTCACCTTTTTTCAGATATCTTCCTTCAGATCTCTTGCCCAGAATAACAATTTTAACAAAGTGGATGTAGCAGCACCTTATTCTCAGCCACTCTTGCTGTCAGTAGTAAGCCAGGTCCAGCACTGATTCCCATTGCCAATTAAAACCAAAACCAAAGGATAGGTTAATGAGCAGGCTAGGACTCTATTCCTTGGAACATAGAAACATAGAAAATAGGTGCAGGAGTCGGCCATTCGGCCCTTCGAGCCATCACCACCATTCAATATGATCATGGCTGATCATCCAAAATCAGTACCCCGTTCCGGCTTTTTCACCCATGTCCCTTGATTCCCATGGCCCCAAGAGCTAAATCTAACTTGAAAACTTCCAGTAAATTCACCTCCACTGCCATCTGTGGCAGAGAATTCCACAGATTCACAACTCTCTGGGTGAAAAAGTTTTTGCTCATCTCAGTCCTAAATGGCCTACCCCTCCATTATTTTTAAACCGTGACCCCTGGTTCAGAACTCCCACAACATCGGGAACATTTTCCCTGCATCTAACCTCGAAGAATTTTATATATTTCTATAAGATCGCCTCTTATCCTTCTAATTTCCAGGCAATACAAGCCCAGTCAACCCATTATTTCATCACATGTCAGTCCTGCCATCCGGGGAATTAACCTGGTGAATCTAGGCTGCACTCCCTCAATAGCAAGAATGTCCTTCCTCAAATTAGGAGACCAAATTCCAAACAATACTCCAGGTGTGATCTCACCAAGGCCCTGTACAACTGCAGTAGGACCTCCCTGCTCCTAAACTCAAATCCTTGCGCAATGAAGGACAACATGCCATTAGCTTTCTTCACTGACTGCTGTACCTGCAAGCCTACACTCAGTGAACGAAGTACAAGCACATCCAGGTTTTGTTGCACCTCCCCTTCTCCTAATCTGACACAATATAGATAATAATCCGCCTTCCTGTTCTTGCCACCAAAGTGGACCACCTCACATTTATCCACATTATACTGCATCTGCCATTCTTCCAACCCATCTAAGTCACCCTGCAGTCTCATAGCATCTTCCTCGCAGCTCACACTGCCACCCAGCTTTGTGTCATCCTCAAACCTAGAGATGTCACATTTAATTCCCTCGTCTAAATCATTAATATATATTGTAAACAGCCGGGGTCCCAGCACCGAGCCTTGCGGCACCCCACTAGTCACTACCTGCCATTCTGAAAAAGACCCGTCAATTCCTACTCTTTGCTTCCTGTCTGCCAACTAGTTCTCTATCCATGTCAATACCCTACCCCCAATACCATGTGCTCTAATCCTGCACACTATTCTCTTGTGAGACCTCGTCAAAGGCATTTTGAAAGTTCTGAGACAGCACATCCACTGGCTCTCCCTTATCCATTCTACTTGTTACATCCTCAAAACATTCCAAAAGATTAGTCAAGCATAATTTCCCCTTCATAAACCCATGCTGACTTTGACCGATCCCGTCACTGCTTTCCAAATGCTCTGCTGTAACATCTTTAATAATCGACTCCAGCATCTTCCCCACTACCTATGTAAGGTTAACTGGTCTATAATTCCCCGTTTTCTCTCTCCCTCCTTTCTTAAAAAGTGGGGTTACATTGGCTGATCCAGACTCGACAGAACATTGGAAAATGATCACCAATGCATCCACAATTTCTAGGGCCACCTCCTTGGGTACTATGGGATGCAGACCATCAGGCCTTGGAGATTTATCTACCTTGAGTCCCAACAGTTTACCTAACCATTTTCTGACTAATGTGGAGCACCGGTGGATTAGGGGTGATCTTAGAGGTGTATAAAATCATGAGAGGAATAGATGGGGCAAATGTAGAGTCTCTTGCTCAGAGTAGGTAAATTGGGAACCAGAGTACATAGGTTTAAGGTGAGGCAGGAAAGATTTAATAGGAACCTGAGGAGTAACCCTTTTTACACAAAGAGTGGTGGATGTGTGGAACGAGCTCCTAGTGGAGGTAATTAAGGCAGATGGTATTGCAACTTTTAAGGTCCATGAATAGGATGGGTTTAGAGGGATATAGGCCAAATGCAGGCAGGTGGGACTCATGTAGATGGGTTGGGAGGATACGTATACCGTATTTCACAGTAATGAAGACACACACACATTTTGAGTTGCTAAATTTTGAAAAAAGGCTGGCGGGACAGGATGAAGTGTTTGGTGTAGTAGAAAGGAAGATGTGAAACTCCTTCAAGGAGGTAGAGAGGGGGAGAGGGAACATTCTTGATGTGCTGTACTGAGTGATAGCCAAATTACCTTTCTTGGCTAACAATCTAACCTTCGGCCTCCAAGACGCAGGTAAATTTTCAGGGCCTTATTTTAGAGTAAAAAATTGCGTCTTCATTGCCGGGAAATACAGTAGGCAAGTTAGCACCAATGAGTGAGATTTTGATCATTTAGTATCGAGCTGCCTAAGGATGAAAGATTGAAGTGCAACTTGGCACAAAAAAAATTGTGGTAAACATCAATACTTTGTAATATTCATAGTATTTCTTTAGTGAAATTTTGTCGTTTCTTTTTATATTTCATTACATGTGGAGGAAGGTGGGGGTTAAATGTGTGACATTGTGCATAAATGTAATTTTTATCCCCCCATGCCTGTAGCCTAGGCTCCTTGAGATTAGAAACCGTAAAATATAAAGATAACTAAATTACAAGACATCCCTGTTTTTAATAATTTAATGGAATGCACAGTGATGGTTTAATCAGGTCTAATTTGTGGGGCTCACTGTAATCTAAATGGGTGAGAGACAGTGTAAGTTCCCTGTTAGAGCCGTAGATGATTTCAAATGTATGAAGGTGGAACAAGGCAGGCCATGGGATGGGTTGGAACACCCAATTATGGAGGTATGGATGAGGATTCCAACCGTGCAGAATTAGACCACATTTCTCAGATGGAAAGAGGCACAGATATGGTCAGACGTTTTGTTCATCTGAAGATCAAAAATTGTGCACACCTCTTAAGATATAGAAATACTTACTTTTGGAGCAGAATTTATTCTCTTTTCTCGTTTTGCCCGCTTTTTTCAAGCAGTTGTCACAAACAAAGCTGTAAGAGAAAATCAATATTAATATTTGATTTACATTCATTACACCATAAGAATTTGGGCCTATTGAAAGACACAAGAGAAATAAATTAAAAAGGACATGTGAATCATAAATATGAAGATGCTCAATCTCAGCGTCTAAACAAGGCTGTGTCTCCAGTATTTAAGCTGCTGTTCACCAGAATTCCAGTATTTGACTGTTAAATACACCAACGCATGTTGCTGTTGGCAATTCTTCCTAAGAAAAGTACTTGGAGTTTCAGTGTCAACGCAAAGTAGGCCAATTTACAAACGTGGGACGTTGGAGTTATGAGATGATCTAATGTTCTTTTCTGCAGTGTGCCAGTGGAAGAAAGAACCAATGCAAATACAATTTTAGGAACAGCCTGAATGTAAGGGATGAATGTTTTATGAAAATGATATCAATCGCACCTAATATAAACATATTTTCTTAAGAATCATTTCACCCAAAGATCAGTTAAATAGCACACAACCTACTATCTAAACAATACCCACCCTGAAGGCCAGATAGTTTCATTATGGAGAACGCAGATCTGATGCATTTTGCGACCACACTCTTTACATTCAAAAAATCTAAAATAAGGAAATAAAATTTCAAGTGACCATTTTGAAAACACATTGTTAGCTTTAAACATCATTAATTCAAGCTGGTAACACTACCAAATATCCAACTCAATTTCAGAGCAATATAACTCTTCTGCAAATTCTGCAGAGGCCTGAAACTAAATTACTGCTCATGCATACAGAGTGGAGGCCAGGCTTCTATCTTCAGGCCAAACCCACCATTAAATTATTAAAAGACAGGGTGCAATAACTACAAACTTAAAATTTAATTAATTAAAATTAGCCAATTTCATTAGCACTTCCGGAAGAGTGCTCATTATAGCAAACAGGACATTGCTTCACAGAGACATGGCTCAGCCCCAACTCCTGAGACTCAGTGGTCCAGCCTGAAGGGTTCTCTATCCACTGTATGGACCATACGCAGGCATCTGGGAAAGGGAGAGGAGGTGGCGTTTGCCTCATGGTCAACTCTTCGTGGTGCTCAGATGTGGCAGTCCAACCCAACTCCTGCTCTCCACACCTCGAACATCTGGCAGTGAAGGGCCGTCCCTTCTACCTACCGAGGGAATTCACTTCCATCATCCCGACCGTGGTCTACATCCCACCACAGGCAGATGTCCGTCTTGGCACGGGAGCTGCACGCCGTGTCAACAAACACCAGACGTTTTACCCCAAGGCATTTACCAACGTAGCCGAGGAATAAGCCAACCTGAAGAAATCGCTCCCTAACTTCCACCAACATGTCTCCTGCAGCACCAGAGGATCAAACACCTTGACCATCAAAGATGCCTATCGCTCTATCCCTCGCCCTCACTTCGTAAAATCCGACCATTCAGCGGTGCTGCTTCTTCCTGTATACAGGCAGCAACTGAAGAGCAGGCGCACCCCAGAGGTGAGAACTGTACAGAGCTGGTTGGGGGGCAGAGGAACAACTCCAGGACTGCTTGGAGTCTGTAGACTGGGCAATGTTCAGGGCCTCGGCAACGGACGTGAATGAATACGCCACAATCGTTACAGACTACATAAGGAAATGTGTGGAGGATTGCATCCACACAAAAACCTTCCAAGTGTTTCCTAACCAGAAGCCTTGGATGAACCATGAGATCCGCATTCTTCTGAAGGCAAGATCCCGGGCACTCAGGTCTGGCGATGCAGAGGTCTATAAGAAGTCCATATACGACCTCGGAAAGGCCATCAATAAGCCCAAAAGGGTCTTCTCCTCAAAGCCGGGGTTCGGCAACTGTGGCAGGGCTTGAATGCCATCACCTCCTACAAGGCGAAATCAGGAGGCGGCTCAAACAACAGTGAAGCATCACTCCCTGACGAGCTCAATGCGTTCTACGCATGGTCCGATAGGGAGAACACTGATGTGCCTTCCCGAGCCCCTATTCGCCCTGACGGTGTTAGAGTGATAGTCACAGAGGTCGATGTCAGAAGATCCTACAAAGGGGTGATCACTCAGAAAGCGCCTGGATCTGATGGTATACCCGGTCAAGTTCTCAAGACCAGTGCAGATCAACCGGCGGAAGTTTTTGCAGACATTTTCAACCTCTCACTTCTGAGGTTTGAGGTTCCCACCTGCTTTAAGAGGCATCAATAATACCCTAGAAGAGTAAGGTGACGTGCCTCAAAGACTATCGACCAGTGGCACCAACGTCGGTGGTGAAGAAGTTGGTTATGGTGCACATCAACTCCTACCTTGACAAGAACCTCGACCAACTACATACTGCCACAAGTGGTCAATGGTAGATGCAATTTCACTGGCTCTCCACTCCGCACTGGACCTCTTGGACAATAAAAACTCCTACGTCAGGCAGTTGTTTATAGACTACAACTCAGCGTTTAATATCATCATCCCTTCCAAGCTGGTTACCAAGCTCACGGAACTGGGCCTCTGCGCATCCCTCTGCAATTGGATCCTCGACTTCCTTATCCACAGATCACAATCTGTTCGAATCGGAGGAACCACTTCATCCTCAGTAACAATTAGTATGGGAGCACCTCAAGGCTGCGTGCTCAGGCCCCTGCTTTAGTCACTCTATACCCATGACTGCGTAGCCGGCCATATTGCGAACTCCATCATCAAGTTCGGTGATGACATCACCGTGGTTGGACGAATCACAGATGGGGACGAGTCAGAGTATAGAAGTGAGATTGACCGACTGACCAAATGGTGCCAGCACAATAACCTGGCTCTCAACATCAGTAAGACCAAGGAACTGATTGTGGCCTTTAGTAGGGGAAGGATGAGGACCCACAATCCTGTTTATATCAACGGGACGATGGTGGAGAGGGTCAATAACTTCAAATTCCTGGGCATGCATATATCAGAATATCTGTCCTGGATCCAGTACACCGATGCAATTGTAAAGAAGGCACATCAGCGACTCTACTTCCTGAAAAGATTACGGAGATTCAGCATGTCGAAGAGGATTCTCCTAAACTTTTACAGGTGCACGGTAGAGAGCATTCTGACTGGTTGCACCGTGGCCTGGTTCAGCAACTTGAACGTCCAGGAGGGAAAAAGACTACAAAAAGTTGTGACCACTGCCCAGTCCATCACCGGCTTTGACCTCCCCACCGTCGAAGGGATCTATCGTAGTCGCTGTCTCAAAAAGGCAGCCAAAATCATCAAGGACCCACACCATCCTGGCCACACACTTATCTCACCACTGCCATCAGGAAGAAGGTACAGGAGGCTGAAGACTGTAACGTCCAGGTTCAGGAACAGCTTCTTACCCACAACCATCAGGCTATTAAACACAACGAATAAGCTATGAGCTCTGTACTGCAAAAGACTATTTATTATTATTTGTTATTTGCGCTATATTTGTTATTTATTGAACTTTTTCTTTTTTTCTCCCGTTATATACAATGTTTACATATTCACATATTCTGTTGTGCTGCAACAAGTAAGAATTTCAGTGTCCCGTCCGGGACTTAAGACAATAAAACACTCTTGACTCTTAGTCTGTTTTAGACTGAGGAACAAAGTGAGCGACACACTAATGGTGAAATAATAATTGCATGTGACAGGGAAGAATGATAATCCATAATACTTACGGCTCAGGATCCAACGTGTCATTTTTTTTCTTTTCAAACTGATCTTTTGAAATTGTTCTGAGGAAAGATAAACATCCACAAAGCTTTGAGATAAACAATGCACGATACTTGCCCCCAACCCCTGATTATCAATACAAAGACTATATGCTACACCATGTTTGCATCCCCCCCCACCTGCACACAATATGTAATGTTATTTGTGACAATGAACGAGCAATCATTCTGTGCAGCCCATGTACAGGTAAATGGCCTGAATCCAGGCCTACACAAACAATCTTACACAGTTAATATGACGATGTGAGACACATCCCACTTAACATCTCTCCCTTCTTACGGAGAAATTACAAATCTTCGTTTGAGCAAATAAAAGCAGAAAATAATGGAAAGATTGAGTAAGCCAGGTAACATCCGATGAAAGTTAAAAGTATAATCTGTTTTAAGTAGCAAAGAAAGAGGTGAGGAGAACAAAGGAAATGACTGTGTTCGGATGAAGAAACTGAATGACATAAAATGCGGCAGGTTGATTGCCAGCAGATTAAAACACAGGAGTCGGTCATATGACTCAGTCATTTCTGATCTTTTATATCAGTGTGATTTTCATTATCTTAACAGCCATATCTTAACATTGAAATTTGTCTGGAAGATTCTCAGCGATTCATTCCTCAAGTAGAAAATTCCAAAAATTCACTTTTGTCTGAGCAAAGAAATATCTTCTCATCATCAGTATCCTAAAATAAGATTCGACACCACTGGTCTACCCTTCATCCACCCTGTCAAACCTCAGAAGAATTTATATGATTCAATAGAACCATGGCTGTTAAACGTTCTAATGTCTTCAACAATGTCCAGGGATTTCATCCAGACAGTGGTAGAATCACATCCATTACCAGAATTGTGTCACCCTGTTCAATTTCATAACCACCTGACTAAACTAAACCAAACTAAATGGTTGGTTATTTTCAACGATTAATAAATATGTGTGTCACATATGCCATGCCGGTGCCAAACTCATGGATCTGGGACTCAACATCTTCCTCTTGACTCTGAACCAGAGAGACACAAGAGAGAAACTCAGTGGGTCGGGCAGCATCTGTGAGGAGGGAAAGGAATTGTCAAAGTGTCAGGTTGAGATCCTGCATCAGGGAATATCCTGCCCGAAACATTCACTATTCATTTCCCCCACAGATGCTGCTCGAGCTGCTGAGTTCCTCCAGCAGTTTGTTGATACTGATCATTCTCAGACTCTCCCATCCGATGACTGTGGTTGATTGTATCAATGCTGCATCATTTCATCCGAATATCAGTCTTTTGCAGCAGTGCAATGCTAGGAAAGGACAGCCAGGGTGTCACGGTAAACAGCCAAAGGTAATAAATCTTCTGGTTTGTTTACATGGGAAATATCAACACATATGATCTGAAGTAGGGTTTCGGCCCGAAACGTTGCCTATTTCCTTCGCTCTATAGATGCCGCCGCACCCATTGAGTTTCTCCAGTACTTTTGTCTATATAACTGCATTTTGTCTACATAACAGTATAGAGAACTATGGCATAACTAAAGATCCGAGTGCCAAATTGCACTGGTTTTCTATAGGTTTATCTTATATTTGGCCTGACAGCACTGGCACACTTGCTTACATATTACACCCTTCGACAAGGCAGGACGAGACTCTTCTTAAGTAATGAATGTCTTGAAAAGCAGATGAAGAAAAATGGAACACCATATTTCCAACCAAGATCATGGACAAACTCATGGACCTAGGACTCAACACCTCCTTCTGCAAATGGATCCTTGACTTTCTGATCCACTCACCACAATCAGGAAGGATAGGTGACAAGATACAAAAGCTTGAAAGCACGTTATACTGAAACAGGAACATTTGCTACATTTAAATCAGTTCTGTGTGTGTTCCGATATTTAAACTTGTGACTTATTGAGTGATGGCAGGAATGTTATTGCAGTGCGGTTGCAAGATGTGGGAAGTCAGGGGCACTGCTGGTGTCTCTGGCCACTACACCTGTGGGAACTGTGTCCAGATGCAGCTCCTCAATGACCGAGTTAGGGAACTGGAGCAGCAGCTGGATGACCTGTAGTACATCCGGGAAAACGAACGTTTCCTGGATAGGACGTCACTCCAAGAGTAAAGGAGGTTCGACGGTTAGAGACAGAAAGGAAGGGATGAAACGAGTGCAGGACACCTCAGTGGAAGTACCTCTTGAAAACAGGTACACCCTCCTGGGAGCTGTCGGGGCAGACTACACTTCCAGTCCGAGCGGCGGACAGATCTGTGACTAGAATCCTGGTGCTGAGGCTCGACCAGCGAGACCGACATCAGACAGAGCCGTAGTGGTAGGTGACTCCATTGTCAGTGAGGACAGGAGGTTCTGTGGCAACAGGCGAGACTCAAGGATGGTGTGTTGCCTCCCTGGTGCCAGGGTCCAAGACGTCTCAGACCGACATCAGCACATCCTCGAGAGGGAAGGGGAGCAGCCGGAAGTAGTTGTGCATGTTGGCACAAATGATATGTGTAAGAAGAGGAAGGTTCTGCAACGTGAGAAAAGAGAACTAGGTAGGAGGCTGAAAAGCAGGACCTCTTGGGTGGTTATCTCTGGTTTGCTTCCAGTTCCTCGTGCTAGTGAGGGTAGGAACAGGGAGATAAGGGATCTCAATATGTGGCTGAGGAGTTGGTGCAGGGGGCAGGGATTTAGATTTCTAGACCACCGAGATCTCTTTTGGGGCAGGGGTGACCTGTACAAAAAGGGACAGGTTGCCCCTTAATTGGAGGCGGACCAACATTCTGGCAGGCAGGTTTGCAAGTGCTACACAGGTGGGTTTAAACTAAATAGTGGGGGGGGGAGGGGGGGGTCAACAACGTGGAATCGGATGCACGCAGTTAATGGGAAAGAGAGTGTAGAAAAGGTCACATTTAAACTAATCGGGCAGGGGAATGGAAACCAATGCAAGGTGACAGGGGGACATAAAATGAGGACAGAAGCAAAAGGTAGAAGGCTGAAAAGAAAAACAAACCTGAGAGCTTTGTGCCTTAATGCGAGGAGCATTTGTAATAAACTGGATGAATTGAATGACAGTTAATAGTTAATAGATATGATATAGTTGGAATTACGGAGACATGGCTCCAAGGTGGCTGGGAACTAAACATGCAGGGGTATTCGATATTCAGGAAGGATAGACAGAAAGGAAGAGGAGGTGGGTGGCATTGCAGGGTTAAAGAGGAGATGAATGCAAAGGTAAGGAGAGACATTAGCTTGGATGCTGTAGAATCTGTGTGAGTAGAACTGCGAAATAGCCACTGGCAGAAAACACTTGTTGGAGTTGTATACAGACCACCTAACAGCAGTAGGGAGGTTGGGGATAGCATCAAACAGGAAATTCGAGATGCTTGTCGCAAAGGTACAGCAGTTATCATTGGTGACTTTAATCTATATATAGTTTGGGCTAACCAAATTAGTAACAATGCTGAGGAGGATTTCCTGAATTGTATACAGGATGGTTTTCTAAGCCAATATGTAGAGGAACCAACAAGTTGGCAGGCAATCCTAAACTGGGTATTGTGTAATGAGGAAGGATTAGTTGGCAATCTTGTTGTGCAAAGCCCCTCGGGCAACAGTGACCATAATATGGTGGAATTCTGCATTAAGGTGGAGAGCGACACGGTTAATTCAGAGACTAAGTTCCTGAATTTAAAGACTTTGATGGTATGAGACGGGAATTGGCTAGGATAGACTGGCAAATCATACTTAAAGGATTGACAGTGGAGATGCAATTGCAAAGATTTAAAGATCACATGGATGAACTACAAAAATTGTTTATCCTGCTCAGGCAAAGAAAACACAGGGAAGGCGGCTCAACCGTGGCTAACGAGGGAAATTAAGGATAGTGTTAAATCCAAGGAAGAGGCATATGAATTGGCCAGAGGAAGCAGCAAACCGGAGGACTGGGAGAAAGGGGTTAAGAGGGGGGGGGGAAAAAAAAGAGCATGAAAAAAACAGGTCCATTGTAGAGTGGCAGGCAGTGATTAGTGGGTTGCCGCAACGCTCAGTGCTGGGACCCCAGTTATTTATAATATATATTAACAATTTAGACGAGGGAATTAAATGTAACATCTCCAAGTTTGCGGATGACACAAAGCTGGGTGGCAGTGTGAGCTGTGAGGAGGATGCTATGAGGCTGCAGTGTGACTTGGATAGGTTGGGTGAGTAGGCAGATGCATGGCAGATGCAGTATAATGTGGATAACTGTGAGGTTATTCACTTTGGTAGCAAGAACAGGAAGGCAGATTATTATCTGAATGGTGTCAGATTAGGAAAAGGGGAGGTGCAACGAGACCTGGGTGTCCTTGTACATCAGTCACTGAAAGTAAGCATGCAGGTACAGCAGGCAGTGAAGAAAGCTAATGGCATGTTGGCCTTCATTGCGAGAGGATTTGAGTGTAGGAGCAAGGAGGTCCTACTGCAGTCGTACAGGGCCCTGGTGAGACCGCACCTGGAGTATTGTATGCAGATTTGGTCTCCTAATTTGAGGAAGGACATTATTGCTATTGAGGGAGTGCATGGTAGGGTCACCAGGTTAATTCCCGGGATGGCAGGATTGACATATGATGAAAGAATGGGTCAACTGGGCATGTATTCACTGGAATTTAGAAGGATGAGAGGCTATCTTATAGAAACATATAAAATTCTTAAAAAGATTGGACAGGCTAGGTGCAGGAAAAATGTTCCCGATGTTGGTGGGAGTCCAGAACCAGGGGTCACAGTTTAAGAATAAAGGGTAGGCCATTTAGGACTGAGATGAGGAACAACTTTTTCATCCAGTGAGCTGTGAATCTATGGAACTCTCTGCCACAGAAGGCAGTGGAAGCCAATTCACTGGATGTTTTCAAGGGAAAGTTAGATTTAGCTCTTAGGGCAAAAGGAATCAAGGGATATGGGGAAAAAACAGGAAAGGGGTACTGATTTTGGATGATCAGTCATGATTATGTTGAATGGCGGTGCTGGCTCGAAGGGTCAAATGGCCTACTCCTGTACCTATTTTCAATGTTTCTATGAACAGCTTCTTCCCCACTGTTATCAGTCTCTTGAATGAACCTCTCATATACTTCGGATGAATTCCCGGTCTTCCAGTCCACCTCATTCCAGCCCTTGTACTTTTTTTAAATCTGCAATTTCTCAGTACCTGCAACACTACATTCAGCACTCTTTTTATTTTCCCTTGTACTACCTGATGTACTCACGTATGGTATGGTATGATATGATTTGTATGGATAGCATGCAAAACTAAGTTTCCTCAGTATTCCGCTACACATAAACTAATACCCGACACCAAAAGAGCATTACAATGGAAAGTATTAAAGTCGGAAGTAGAATGTGTCTCTATTGTTTTCTTGGTCGATTGTTGCAGAAAGGTTCAGTGAAAGTAACAAAAACAGGTCATGGATAACTGAACAAGTTGTGCAAAGTACAGAGCTAAACAAAGTCAAAATACAGGGAATCCATATATGGTCTCCAAGTTCGAGTTAATTTCATGCAAGAAAACTTGAATGATTGATGATATACAAGCTGCACTTCAGGGAGAAACAGCAGATTTCTGGTAACGGTGACTGTCCCCAGTTTACAAGAACTATACAAATCATCAAAAGGGTTCTGAAATCCAAAGTTCATTTGTTTGGAGGATTCAGACGTGATTCCCTTCCGATAGAAAAGGTTCAAAGGTTATTTTAGAAAGGTTAGTCAGCTTAGTGTTTCATGCCCAAGTATTTTAATTATATTCAGCATTTTTAATACATTCAAAAAACACTTTTAATAGGATGTTGTCACTGGTAGGTAGATAGTCAAGGCTATTGGTACATCGGCTTTCATCAGTCAGGATACGGGGTAAAGGAAGGAACTGCAGATGCTGGTTTAAACCAAAGATAGACACAAAATGCTGGAATAACTCAGCAGGACAGGCAGCATCTCAGTCTGAAGAAGGGTCTCGACCCGAAACATTACCCATTCCTTCTCTCCACAGACACTGAGTTACTCCAGCATTTTGTGTCCATCTTACTGAGTATAGGAGTTGTTACACAACAGTTGTGCAAGGTATTGGGGAGACCAATATGCTGAGAGAATGGAGCAGCTGGGCTTGTACACTCTGGAGTTTAGAAGGATGAGAGGGGGATCTCATGGAAACATATAAGATTGTTAAGGGCTAGGACACACTAGAGGCAGGAAACAAGTTCCCGATCTTGGGGGAGTCCAGAACCAGGGGCCACAGTTTAAGAATAAGGAGTAAGCCATTTAGAACGGAGACGAGGAAACCCCTTTTCTCACAGAGAGTGGTGAGTCTGTGGAATTCTCTGCTTCAGAGGGCGGTGGAGGCAGGTTCTCTGGATGCTTTCAAGAGAGAGCTAGATAGGGCTCTTAACAATAGCAGAGTCAGGGAATATGTGGAGAAGGCAGGAACGGGGTACTGATTGGGGATAATGAGCCATGATCACATTGAATGGTGGTGCTGGCTCGAAGGGCCAAATGGCCTACTCCTGCACTTTAAGTTCTAATAAAATTCTGTTTAACTCCATTCTAAATATTGTCTATTGACCACACTTCGAGTACTATGTTCAGTTTTAGTCACCCAGCTGTAGGGAGGACGTCATTAAGCTGGAAAGAATGCAGAGACGATTTATGAGGATGTTGCCAGGATTTGAGTGCCTGAGCTATAGGGAGAGGTTCAACCTTCACAGAGGTTAAGCAACCTAGGACTATTCTATGGAGTTGAAGAAGCTGAGGGATGATCTTACAGAGGTGTGTCAAATTATGAGGGGGAAAGATAAGATGAATGCAGTCTTTTACATAGTGTCATGGAATCAAAAACAAAGAGGACATATGCTTAAGGTGAGAAGGGCAAGATTTAATATGAACAAGAGGGTCAAATTTTTCATTCAGACGGTGGTGGGTATATGGAATGAGCTGCCAGAGGAGGTATGTGAGGCAGGTACTATAACAACATTTAAAAGACACTGGACAGGCACATAGATAGGAAAGGTTTAGAGGGATATGGGCAAATGGGAGCACCTTAGATGGTGCATTTGGCATGGATGAGGTGGGTCAAAGGGCCTATTTCCGTGCTGTATGACCCTATGAATCTATGACTATTTCTCCAAAGACGGTGAGAGTTTCAATGTAAAAGTTCTTGCCAGCATTTCATTTTTATTCATCTCAGGCAAAGGTTCCAAAAATATGCTGGTGTTATTTGGGAAAACAAGTGCTCAGTCAGGATATATTTTAGATATAAATTTATTATTGCCACATGTACCAAGGTACAGTGAAAAGATCATAAGACGTGGGAGCTGAATTAGGCCATTTGGCTCGAGTCTGCTACACCATTCGATCATGGCGGATGTATTTTTCCCCTCTCAACCCCATTCTTCTGCTTCTCCCATAAGCTTTGACGCCTTTACTAATCAAGAATCTATCAATCTCCGCTTTAAACATACCAATTGACTTGGCCCCCAGCCCTAACTGAGACAATGAATTTGACGGATTTACCACCCTCCGGCTACAGATATTCCTCATCTCCATTCTAAAGGTACATCCTTTTATTCTGAGGCTGTCCCTCTGGTCTTAGACACAATGGAAACGTCTTTTCCACATCCAACTAATGTAGGCTCTTCATTATTTGATAGATTTCAATGAGATTCCGCCCCCTGTTTTGCATGCTATCCAAACAGATCAGATATACCATACATAAATACTATCCAGTCAAACTCACATACAATAGATAGCGCAAAGGGGAAGATGCAGTGCAAAATATAGTTCTCAGTATTGTACCGCACCAGTTCCAGAGACAAAGTGCAATGTCCTCAGTGGGGTAGAGGTGAATCGAACAGTACTCTAGTTTATTAAATGATCCTTCAAAAGCCTGATATTAGAGGGTGAGAAGCTGTTCTCAAGTCTGATGGTGTGCGCTTTCAAGCTTCTGTACCTTCTGCTGGACGGGAGTAGGGAGAAGTTGTTTGTTTCAAAATATGAAGAATAAACAATCAAGTTCGTCATCGTTAATTCAATTCCACAAAGGAAATGGCAACACACAGAAATAAATGAAAGTGCTACTTACGTTTGTGGCTGGGTAGGATCGTCACCCAGAGTGACACTGTCGCCTTGGATCTCATTGAAGCACTTCTCACAGAAGTGATACCTGTCAGCAAGAAGGCCATATTTGGGTGAACTGCTCGTCCACACAACACAGCCAGCCCAGCAACGGAGCCACCAATCAGAGGGCAGATCACCACGGCGAGAGTTTGGTTGGTTGATTGATGACATTACGGGTCAGTGTTTTACCAGGATTGGGTCAGGTCAATGTGGACAATGGGGAGGGGAGGTTTAAGAAAAAAGGGGAAGGAACAAACAGCACAGACAAAGTAAGACGGAACACCAAGACAACACAGAGCAGAAAGCCAAGGCAAAGCATAGATTAGCATTTGGTCTCATTGGATAGGTTAAAAAGCAACACCACTACATAATTAAATTAAATCATTAAAATTTGATTCATGGGCATGTTGCATCTTTGGATTATTAGTGATTTTACCAAAAGATAAATTTAGCATGTTCTCACTATAGGCTAGGTTACGGTGAGTAGAAAACATAGAAAAACATAGAAAAATAGGTGCAGGAGTAGGCCATTCGGCCCTTGGAGCCAGCCAATGTAGTTATGCAGAGGGCAACATGCCCATCACTGCACCATGTTCCGGCAGTCTGCTATCTTTTTGTTTTACTTTGTTAATTGCCAATGAAAATTTTCCCTAGATAAGTTAAGAATCAATCTTCCTCGCTGAATTCTCAGTCAATATTCTGAACTGTCTGCTGGTGTGCAGCAATTTAGTCAACATATTGCAAATGTTAAGGAGACCATTATCCCTCTTCCATCCCACTTGTGTCCAGAGTCAGGCTTTACAACAGGTATCATCGAAGGGGAGGGGCGTAACTGTGGCTCAGAGAAGCATGAACAAGTCAAGAGCATGCAGTGTGTTTTATGGTTCACTTATTGCACTGTCAATAGTAAGATGAATGGAGGAAAATGTTTAAGTATGGGGGAAACTGGTGTCATTGCAGTTGGGCTAGGCAGCGATCAAATGCAAAGCCTGACATGGGAGAAATTTACACTGTGCATGTAAATCAGTCCACAGCTCAAATAAATGACTTGTAACTTAGCCTGAAATAGTTTGCTTGCGCTTCCAAAGGTTTATCCCCTCTTAAAATTGTCTGGATTCTTAAATCTAGTCTTGGGGAACAAGACTACAAAATGCCTTGGGAACAAATTGCCAAAATAGGACAAACTTGTACTAGAGTTATATTAACTTGACAGAAATCACAAATGTACATGCCATCATTCAAATCCTTAATTAATATTTGAATGTCACATAACATACAGCATTTGGAGTTTCTGAACTGTCACGAGTGCTTGTTAATTTTAAGAAATCTATTGTGATACAACCACTACCTATAATATGCCTCGACAATATCTTATAATCTGTTTCATGGCTTAGACGTGGACAAGTTTGGAATGAGTCAGGCTTGTGCTGTCCACGTTGTGTTAACCTCCAAGCCTGATGTGGACCATTTGATAAAATTGCTCAATTTCAATTAAAACTCACTGGTACTGATCTGAGGTAAGCTAGAATGAAACCCTTTTCAGGCATAGTTTGTAAATGTGATGATTCCAATAGTACCCTTTAAATCAGGACAGTGGTGCAAGTTTGACAACTTTTGCCTGGACCTAAAATTCCAGTTGCTTGCTTTTAATGGTTCCTAATTAGTTTTCTACCATTTTCCAATGTTGCTTTTAAACTCTTCGCAGTTTGAAATCTGAATCAAGGTAAGAAATAACCTAACTATGCACTCTAGACCATTAGAAAACCCAAATCCATGCTAAAAATTGAGTGATAAAATAATTAAAAAAAGTTGCTGGGCTGCGATAAGCTGCATGGCCACGGAACAAAGCAAATCTGTTCACCTATAGTAATAGTAAGGGTAACTATGCAAGACAAAGATTCACAAGAATTTGAAGGTGAGGGGTGAGAAAAGGGAACGTGAATGTATCCACAAAGCAGTACCAAATATTACACAGAAGACATAAACAGATCAATGCAAAATGTGTATTAGAACTAAGGGTGCCACAAATTAAGCATGTATTACAATAACAAATTTAATTTCAGTAATTCACAAATTACAACAAGTATTCTGATTTATACAATTGTTTCTGCCCTAACAAAAACAAGAAGGGTCTCGACCCGAAACGTCGCCTATCTCCTTCGCTCCTTAGATGCTGCTGCACCCGCTGAGTTTCTCCAGCTTTTTGTGTACCCTCAATGCCTAACATGTCTTCTTCTTGCGTATGGCGTGCACTGCCTAAAGTTGTAGGACAACTTGTTCTATTTGATCTTATTTGATTGTGCACTTGTTTAAAAGAAGACTTACCTTTCAGTTCTGATCCCATGCATTTGTGGATATCTTGTCAGTGGTGTAACTGGGAGATTCCAAATTGTTTTTCAGCACAAGTACTTAATGGGATGTGGGGCAAAGTGCACAGGCAACTCCACCAGACATGCGGTTGCAGGACAGGCCAGCCAGTTGCTCCTTCAAAGTGACCTTTCCTATACCGTCCCTTGGAACAGGCAACCAGAGGTTAATGATGGCCGGTGCCAGCTATCCCAAGGATGGGCTCACTTGTACTTTAAACAAAGCACTCACACCTGCCTCGGCCAAAGGCTTGTCCAAAGCACTCCTTGGATTTGGACACAGTGCCATTCAGGTGATGCTACATAGTATTTGGCTGCAAGCACAAGCAGCTCATAGTTTATTCCGAACAGCTCCGTCACAGAGGACTCTGTGATTTACGGACTGTTCCCAGGGACGCATTCAGAGACTGACATCGAGTGCTACTGGAAGGTCATCAACTCGGTGAAAGACGCTCTTTGGTCTGCCCGAGCGCTGTTCACCACCCAGTGGAGCGAGATGTCTGTCGGAGAATGTTGCCGACTGGCCCGCTACAGACTGCAGGAGTACATGCTGAGGGACGCACTGAAGCTCGGTGCAGCCAACGCCAAGGTTCGATGGGGGAGGACCACAATCTAGGGTTCTTCCGCTGCTGGACATGGGGGACAGGGTGTAGTGGAGACGCCCTTCAAAATAAGGGAAGGGATCCCACGCCAGTAGGCCACATGAGTGGCAAGGGTGGGGGATAAATTTGTGAAATTTGAGCAATGTATGTAGACTGTATTGAATAATTTGTATAGCCTCCGAAAATGTTGGATGCATTTTTTGCACGGTTCATGTATTGTATATATTTATTATTTGAATAAAGTCTATTTTGAAAAAAAAGTTTAACTAAAAGAATTAAAAGTCAAACTATAATTGAGATGTCTTAAGATGGATAAAGGTGGTATAATACATTGCCCTGCCGGATAATGTTCTGGAAAGTTTATAAAGGGGCTTTATATTCAGGGCAATGTTTACAGATCGGTTGGGTACATTGCAGTGTATAATCTGGAGTTATAATTCTCTTTCTAATATTGCACAGCAATAAAATGAAAACAATATCCATCTACCAGATATAGTGTTGGTTAATAGAAATATTTAAATACAGTAAATTCTTTAAGTTAATAGCTCGTAAATAGTGGCTGCAAAATTCTAAAGTGATTTAATTTCCATAATCAGAACAGAAACAAGAGCTTCTCTGACAATTTGTGAAACAGTCACTGTTACCAATTAATGATTTCACAAAACAGTTAACTCTGAATATAAAGATATTCTCAATATCATGGCACCCTTAGTCTAAGCAAATGTGTGGTTCCTATAAAAGGTTTAATTTACAGAGTTTTATTTCTAAAAAATCTTACTACTATTTAGAATAAGATACAAATTTTTGTTCCAATGCAATATGATGTGACAGAAAATGATCTGTCAAATGCACACATCTTAAAGAATATATTAAAGAACTGAAACCAGCGAACAAAATTAACCTTAGGAATTCTAATTATACTGCCCGTCTTTGCCAGCTATAGGTATTATAGGTACTATGATGTTCAACTAGCCAATTTGCTTTGACTTTCTTATAGTTACAGATAGACACAAATCTTGTGGTCAAACTGAAGGACTTTGCACCTGGCCAAATACATTTGTTTTACTTTTACCACAAAGATTTCCATTGGCTGATCTAATTGGTAAGATATATGAATGCAATTCCTGATTTTATGCATTTGGGAAATTGCAAGTGAGTTTTTGTGTAAAATCCAATTTTTCTTACTTTCACCGAAACCACACTTTCAACATTGTTGCCTTTGGTTATGAGTGGATGTTGCTTTCTGGTAAAAACTTGGCACTGCTGTAAATGTAACTGTGTCCACATGACCATAAAGAAAGGAGAAACAACCAATAGGTGGATGAAGAGCGTGAGCAGACAGCCCCTTGTTGGCTCTCTCATTCACACACACCAAGCTCCTGCCTCACTGCAAGGTTCTGAATGGCACCAGGAAGTTCATTCATTCATATATCTGTGTACACACAGCAAACATACACATTCACACTCAAATAATAACAATGTTAACATACTGGCATTCTGGAAGGAAAAAAAAACATTTAATCAAGTTGCACAGTAACTTTAAAATGCAAAGTTAAATAGATTTGTAAATATCTATTGACAATTTTATTGTCATTAATATCTAATGACAATAAAATCCAAAATTTAGCTACGGTTTCAACTGCTTTTATCTTTATCAGTCTGCAAAATACAGTACAAATCTGAATTCTCCTGAAACCCTATAGAACACTAACATGGCAGCTTGGCATGAGCAGACTTGCTGCTCACCAGATTCATCAGAATTAATTGGGTCAGCTTTCTGAAGAGGAAGATAAAGAGGCATGGACACTGACCAGTGGACTATTCAGCTGAGTAACTTTAAAAATTGATTTTCAAAGATGGTTGAAATAGTAATTAAAAGTACATCATTGCAATATTATGGGGCCTGCAACACATTACATCTTCTAACAATTGCTACACTTGTGGTTAATTATTTTTGTCTGTGATTCATTTTAGTTATGTAATATGAACTCTGTGATTTGGTAAAATCCGTTAACCAAGATCTGCTGATTTATACTTTAGCTTCCAATTGATTCCTCTGAACGTTACCAGAGATATCGTTAACCTAGCAAATTGTTTAGTATTACCAGAGTGTTGTTTTGGTGCATGAAATCTTGCAGGCTTACACTGCAGTCTGACACATTCGTAAAGGGAAAACTCTCTATACTAGCAGTGATTTTTGAAGTACTGATACATACATCCTACGTTCCTTGCTGGTGCCAGTTAAAACCTTGCCAGTGATCCCTTTCTGTCCAGCAGCTCCCACAGCCACAGCACTTCACACAAAATGCAACTGAGTTCAACAACGGTCAGTTTGATCAATGTAGTTGCAGTTCAGTTATAGCAATCCAAATTAACAAGATTCATCAACCAGAGAGTTGTGAATTCACAGAGTGAGTTGTGAATTTGTGGAATTCTCTGCCACAGAAGGCAGTAGAGGCCAATTCACTGGATGAATTTAAAAGAGAGTTAGATAGAGCTCATGGGGCTAGCGGAATCAAGGGTTATGGGGAGAAGGCAGGCACAGGTTACTGATTGTGGATGATCAGCCATGATCACAATGAATGGCTGTGCTGGCTTGGAGGGCCAAAAGGCCTCCTCCTGCACCTATTTTCTATGTTTCTAACTGAAGAATGGACCATTGAAACTCTTAGAGGACAAACCACGTGCATTTCAGATAAAGTCATTTAAATCCTCTGCGTATATTTCAAACTTGTTTTTTCCCTTTAACTCCCAACATTTCAGGTGATCTGTTATTAATGACCACAATTTAAAGATTCTGTCAGGTGAGTTCGAACATACAAAACAAAACAAAACAGATTAACATACTGGGGGTATTTTAAAAGCCTTTATAACATCTAGCTAGGAGCATAAAAGTATAATTATAGACTGCTAATTACCAGAACTGCAAATTCAAAAACACAATCAAAAACTTAAATTTTGGTTGGATTTAGTGAGCTCTTCAAAGGACCTGTAATCAAATGTAGTTATTATCATCTAATTACTGTTTGATTCTAAAATGATCTATATACAAATCTGTTAATTCCATTTCCTCAGCATATTCAACAAGCCCTGCCCACCTAGTCTGTTTACAATAAGCACTAAGGTTCGGGCAACAGTCATAACAATCATTCGTTTAAGCTGTGATTCATGAGATTTAACTCAAGGTGAATATTGGTATACCTATTGCCTCTTAAGACATGAAACAGGAGTACATCCTGCACAATGCAGAACTTGCTCATCATCCCGACAAGCCAATTTCAAAAATGAGTTTTAAATCTGACAAGGGGTGCCGTACGATGGCTGCCTCGCCAACGGTCTGTCTCGCCTTTTTCTTTCTTTGTGTTTTTAGTTTGTTGTAAAATGTATGTTTTAGTTTATCTTAATTTTGTATTATGCGAGGGATGTTTTTTTATCTCTTTCCTCGACGGAAATGCGACTTTTTCCAAACAATAATCAAATGCCACTACAAACGCAATGGACCAAAATAAATCCCACAATCTATCCTGACTAACATATACAAGTATATTTAGAATATGGGACCATCAAAACAACAAAATCTCAAATAAATCAAAATATTAAACAGTTCACAGTAACAGCTCCTACAGACCCTAATTCAGTGGCTTCCATCACCAAAGCTTCAATTCATTCTAGACTTATAACATAGTTGTACCACAGAAATAATCAAAATGACACTTTTCTAAGGTTTACCTGCAGCCGGGCAATGAACCTGGTTTGTCACCAAGAGAACAATTTCCATTCTGTGCCACTGACACCCTTCCTTCACACACTGTGCAACACCCCACCCCTTACATTTCCTTACCTGTTCTGATAGCTGAAATACGTGGCGTCGCGAGGGATTGTACACAACTGTTTACCATAGCAGCACAATGTCTGGGGGGAGAACTCATACTAAAAAAAGAAAATGCAAAATAATAATTGAATCTGGTTAAAACCATGGCAATGTGTCAAACAGTTACATTAATTTCAGGAGCAAACAAATTAAATGCAGCAAATTTAGTCTTCTCAGCACTTCAGTAATGTGAACATTCTGTGCTTCTTATTAACATTAACTGTACTTATTTTAATGCAGATTAGAGACAAAGGGCTAAGACAAACTCACAATACTAAGATAAACTGAAGACATGAATGGTCATATACCTTTGTGCTATTTGTGAAAATTGATTTACAAAGGTGAAAAATATTGGCTCTGGAGAATCTAACAATTTCCAACTTCTACAATCAGGTCTAAAGTTTATTAAGGCATGGAAGGACGTAAGGCTTCACAATGGTATTTGCTAAGCGTGACTGGTTTAAAGATGCACCATGGAAACCATCCCATTGGCCCACCGAGTCCACGCTAATCATTGATCACCCGTACACACTAATTATATGTAATCCCACTTTTGCATCCACTCCCTACACTGTATGGACAATATACAGAGGCCAATTAACCTACAAACTAATCTCCCTGCTAAATATTCATGTTTGTCCTACAACCATTAATATATTTTGTAAACATTTGTGGTCCCTGTATCACCCCAATGTTTGTAATATATAACTTCCAATAAACGCTTCCAATAAACAACTGGTTATTGGTTGTCAAACTAAATTAGATGCCATCATCCCTACTCACTGTATCCTGCCTGTTAGTTCATCTATGCCGATATATTATCTCTGGCATCTGTGATCTCAAATGTTAAGCTCTCAATTTTGATATCTCTCCAAGGGCTTCACATCATACCCGATTGCCCTTGCTTGTGTTGATCATTAATTTTCCACATCATGAATACTTTGTTCATTGATACAAAACCGTTTTTTTAACTCAATTTGCCTCTTGCCGTCAATTTCTCTGCTATGCACTTTTGCTTTCTACTGTTCTTAACTTAATTCCTGCCCTTGCATTTCTCTCTCCCTAGACCCCTGGCTAAATTCTCAACCCTCTGGCATTCTACTTTGAACCCCTCCCTCCAACAGCACAGAGTTGGGGATAACTCACTCCATGGATGCACTCTGATCCAATGAGTTTTCACAGCTCTTTATTTCATATTTCCAAAATCTGCTGTTTTTGTTTTACAATTAATTTGTACAGAATTTTCACCTTAACCTTTAAGGTGAAAAATTAAGATAAAAATATCTTGGAAGAAGATAACATGCAAACAAAACATTTCTCAAATTTTATTGTATAGTCTTTGATTGTCATAAATGAATACTGCCCTCCATAGTTACATGGCATTACAGTGATAGAACTAACAAGTGTTCATGATGACAATTAAAAAGGTAAATTATAAAATTCGCACCAATGACAGATCGACGATGCAAACTGCATATTAAATATTTTCTATATCCAAAGCACTTTAGCCACGTTTGAAATAAAGCTTACCTTTCGTCCACAACAATAGCCAAGAGACTGCATGACGGGATCAATCTCCTGCTCGAAGACCTCAGCTAATTTTGTACAGTATTTATATACACGAGAGGTCTTGCGATTGTACAACCATGCATTGTTGAACATCAACCATACATCTTCTACATACTGCCATGGCTCCTGGTACTGCCCAGTATCCAGCTTCCGTTTTATTGTTGACAGATCCATAGGATTCTTCACTATGTCAAAATAATCCTGTACAGCAGATATGAAGGAGAAACATTCAGGCAGCAATGTCAATGCTGTGCGGTCTCCAAGTATAACTCAATCCCCTCTGCAGGTTTCAAAACAAACCTCGAGGACTACATTTTCCTCTCAGTTTGTCTGAAACACAAGTGTGGATTTGAGAAACTTAAATACTTTAAAATTGTATGCAAATAGTCAGCATTCAATGGTCGAGGTAACTTCAAGGCTAACAGTATCCATTAGATTCTTCAATTCATGTGTACACTTTAAGTAAAAAATGGTAACGCCTCTCTACATTTTGAACCTTTTTATTTTTGCTGAAAATATTTTGGTTCCTAGTCACTACTTTCCCAGGTGGTTCCTATATTTCTTCATTACAGAAACCGTTTAATCCCAAACAGTTGGTAAATTATGTTGGTATATTTATGTCGGTAGATTTGCAACATATCCACCGATTATTTCAAATATTATAATAGAGCGCAGACTCGGTTCTTCTTTTATCTAGAAGGGCATTTTAATTGTCAAACAAGTTTGAACGAATAAATTTGAATGTTTAGTAGGTAAAAAAACAAGTGGTTGCTGGTCAGCACAGATTTGGTGGGCCCTTGGCCATTTTCTGTAAGACTTACTGTCATGCTATACTAAACAATGGATCAGTGTAACAAAGAAACAGAAAACATCACCACCCTGTCTATTTGCTGGGTGCTGGGTAGAATACTACCACTTTCAGGGAACCATGGACATGTACCCCAGGCTACAACACTGTTCAGGGGCATCCTATTTACAGGACCAGTCCTACCTTGATTTAACTTACCAAATTGCACTTGTCCAAATCAATTTCCATTGCCAATTCTTGGTCTACTTTCTCAGTGGACCTAGACCATGTGGTACCCTAATATACCCTTCTTCACTGTCCATTATACCACCAATTTTGGTGTAAATCACAAGCTTACTAACCATGCCTCATCTCATACCATTCTCATCCAAGTTATTAATATAGATGACAAAGAACAGTGGACCCAGCACCGATCAGGATGGCACACCACTGATCACAGACTGCCAATCTAAAAAATAACCCTCTTCTACCACCTTCTGACTCCTCCCAATAAGCCAATGTTGTATCCAATTGGCTAACTCATACTGGTTCCCATGTGATCTAGCCAGATCTGTTTGAAGAACCTGTGGCATCAGTGCACTGCCAAGTGTATACAGCAGCTCAGGGCTTAGTGGGCTGTGTACAAACCGTTTAAGACATTTGGGCAGGTACATGGATAGGATAGGTTTAGAGGGTTATGGGCCAAGTGCGAGCAGGTGGGACTAGTGTAGATGGGGCATGTTGGTAGGCATGGGCAAGTAGGGCCGAAGGACCTGTTTTCATATGTCAGGAAATAGTGCAGGTAGTGGGTGCTCAGCAAAGCTCCCTCAGCATTTAACAGTGCCACTACTTAAAAATCCAAACTCAATACTCTGAGTGTTACTAACCGGAAATTAGACTGGCTGAAGATCAGGTGGGAGGTGGATATCTAGCAGTTGGCTCACCTGTCTAATTTACAAGGCACATGAGGATTGAGATGCTAAATCCTACAGCTGTTCAAATGAGTGCAGCTCCAATAACCAAGCCCAGTATCATTAGGAAAAAAAAACATCCACCATGCGATCATACACTTCTGCCTCTACTGGGGCACCACTGTAGTGAAGTGACACTGTTGCACACAGCAATGTTTCTTTGACTGGTGGCGCAGCAGTAGAGTTGCTGCCTTACAGTGCTTGCAGCGTCAGAGACTGACCTCGGGTGCTGTCTGTACAGAGTTTGTACGTTCTCCTTGTGACTGCTGGGTTTTCTCCGAGATCTTCGGTTTCTTCCCGCACTCCAAAGACGTGCAGGTTTGTAGGTTAATTGGCTTTGTATAAGTGTAAATTGTCCCTTGTGTGTGTAGGATAGTATTAGTGTCGGAGCGGAGTCTGTGGGCTGAAGGGCCTGTTTCCGCACTGTTTCTCTAAACTAAACTACATCTCCCAAATTCGACAACCTCTAGCTTCCAAGCAGCAGACAGGAAGGACAACGCGAGTATCTCTCTCCGAGCTTTTGTCTAATTCATGCCCATCCAGATGTGGCTCTGTTCCTTCAGTGTCGCTGAACATCCTAAGATTTCTTACCTAACAGCACTGTGGGATACGTTCACCACACCAACTGCAGTGGTTCATGAAAGGTGCTGACGAACATAGGAATGGTTATTGTACATGGATTATATTACCAACATCACAAGAGAAGGCAACAATGAGCAAACTCAGAAATAGTTTCTATTGCGTCAAAAACCTACTATCATTTACAACCGCCACACAGTGCAGCAGGTGTGCGGTTAAACTTGCAACTTAACTCGTTCGTGGATCGAAGAAGCGGGCGGTTTTAAATTTTCTCAGACTAACCACTAAACCACCAGCTTCCTCCAGATCAAAGAAAATGAATATCAGGCTGACAGTCTGATTGATTCAGTATTTTCCCTGAGAAACAAAAACATAATCACTGCATTCATCGTAGCATCAGGTAAAATGCAAGGGCCACTTTCAGCCATACAATGCTGTCTGTTTATCTTCCAGAACATACCTCATGTTGGAAACGCCAAATTAGAATCTTTGCAACAAGTGGAAGAGTATTTGATACAGCTTGCAATAACTTTACATGGTAAGGTAGTACAACCAAATAAACATTAACAATCGATTCAGGGCATTTGTACATAATATAAAGGAAACATCATGGTCCACCATATGTTTCCAATGATTTCAAAAGGAACAGTCTTTATTTACCCGTCCAGATTAGGTGTCCAGGACTTTCTCGCATGCATTGCCTAATGCATAAGTTCCAGACTATGGACAGTAATGGTCACGGTAACTGTTTAAGAAGTTATGTGGCTGGACTCCCAAGGCCAGCCGTGGCACAGCACACATGATTTCAATGGAGCTTGTGCAGCTGAACAGAAAATATTAAAGGGGACCAGGTACTTCTTTAAAAATCGGCACTTTCTCTACAGCTGTAACACTATCCTCCGCACAGTTTCCTTTCTCCTTTTATACTACCTGTTTTACTCATGTATGGTATGGACTGCCTGGATAACACACTAAACAGTATTTACAGCATTTCGGTACAGATAGTGGAGCGCAGTAGACTGAGGGGCGACCTTATAGAAATGTATAAATTGATGAGGGGCATAAATAGGGTGAATGTACATTTTTCCCCCAGGGTATGGGAATCAAGTAATAGAGGGCATAGGTTTAAGGTGAGAGTGAAAAGATTGAATAGGAACCTGAAGGGCAACATTTTCACACGAAGGGTGGTACTCACATCTCCATGTTACACTTTAACATATAAAATGTTCAGCTGCATGAAACCCCAGCTACAAAAAGCAACTGTGACTGAAGGCATGGTTGAAACATCATCTAACAATACTACCAGCTGCACATGGTAACAAGGTCAAACGTTTTCAACAATTAGTACTCACAGGAATTCCCAACAGTGAGGGATCTACAGGCTGCCTGAATGGCAATGATTCTGGGTCTTGACGGTACAATGCTTCCAGCGTGGGCATAAGTGCTTGTCGCAGTTCCTCTGGTTTGAAAACTGACAGAAGACAAAGATCAGTGAGGTCAGCTCATCACAAGACCATGCTCTAGTTCAGTAGATAATTATCTGATACAGCGCATTCTGATCAATTATCTGATACTTCTGATACAGTGCATTCAGAAAGTATTCAGACCCCTTCACTTTTTCCACATTTTGTTGTTACAGCCTTATTCTAAAATGGATTAAATTTATCATCAATCTACACACAATACCCATTAATAAAAAAGCCAAAACAGGTGTTTAGAAATTTTTGCAAAGTAATAACTGAAATATCACATTTACATAAGTATTCAGTCCCTTTACTCTGTACTTTGTTGAGGCACCTTTGGCAGCGATTACAGCCTCAAGTCTTCTTGGGTATGACGCCACAAGCCTGGCACACCTGCATTTGGATAATTTCTCCAATTCTTCTCTGCAGATCCTTTCAAGCTCTGTCAGGTTGCATGGGGAGAGTTGATGCACAGCTATTTTCACGTCACTCCAGAGATGTTTGATCGGGTTCAAGTCTGAGCTCTGGCTGTGCCACTCAAGGACATTCACAGACTTGTCACAAAGCCACTCCTGCGTAGTCTTGGCTGTGTGCTTAGGGTCGTGTCCTGTGGAAGGTGAACCTCTGTCCCAGTCTGAGATCCAGAACGCTCTGGAGCAGGTTTTCATCAAGGATCTCTCTGTACTTTGCTCTGTTCATTTTTCCCTCAATCCTGACTAGTCTCCCAGTTCCTGCCACTGAAAAGCATCCCCGCAGCATGATGCTGCCACCACCGTGGTGAGCGGTGCCTGGTTTCCTCCAAATGTGATGCTTGGCATTCAGGCCAAAGAGTTCAATCTTGGGTTCATCACACCATGGTTGTTTCTCATGGTCTGAGAGTGCTTCAGGTGCCTTATGGCAAACTCCAAGCGGGCTGTCATGTGCCTTTTACTGAGGAGTGGCTTCCATCTGGCAACTCTACAATAAAGGCCTGATTGGTGGAGTGTTGCAGATATAGTTGTCCTTCTGGAAGGTTCTCCTATCTCCACTGAGGAACTCTGGATCTCTGTCAGAGTGACCATTGGGTTCTTGGTCACCTCCCTGACCAAGGGCTTTCTCCCGATTGCTCAGTTTGGCTGGGCGGCCAGCTCTATGAAGCGTCCTGGTATTTCCAAAGTTCTTTCATTTAAGAATGACGGAGGCCACTGTGCTCTTCAGGACCTGCAATGCTGCAGAAATTGTTTTATACCCTTCCCCAAATCCGTATCTCGACACAATCCTGTCTTGAAGGTCTACGGACAATTCCTTAGTCTTCATGGCTTGGTTTTTGCTCTGACATACACTGTCAACTGAGGGACCTTATATAGACAGGTGTGTGCCTTTCCAAATCATGTCCAATCAATTTAATTTACCACTGGTGGACTCTAATCAAGTTGCAGAAACATCTCAAGGATAATCAATGGAAACAGGATGAACCTAAGCTCAATTTTGAGTAATATAGCAAAGGGTCTGAATTCTTATGTAAATGTGATATTTCAGTTATTTATTTTTAATTACTTTGCAAAATTTCTAAACACCTGTTTTCGCTTCTTCATTCTGGGGTATTGTGTGTAGATTGATGATTAAAAAAAAATTAATCCATTTTAACATAAGGCTTTAACGTAACAAAATGTGGAAAAAGTGAAGGGGTCTGAATACTTTCTGAATGCACTGTATAGTTAACTGTGCTCTCATCAAAAGGTTGCAGTAGCTTTTAGGAGATGGCACACTTGGAGAGTGGATGCTCATCTAGATAACAGCTCTATGTTCACCAGGCTCAGATTATAGCAACCATTATAATAGAGTTTTAAAGCACATATGTTCCCAAGGAATGGACAGCTTCCAGTGATATGACCAAATGCCCACAAAAAACAAGTAAATGTGTTTCCCTTTCACTCCTCACCTGTGCGGTTAGGGCTTGCCTGTGTGTGAATAAAACACTTCATGCTGTGGGCATGACTGCTTCGGCCTAATGCTTGATAGCACACTGCTGCTGGAGATCATGCACAAAACACTTACTGTGCAGCATTAGCTTCATGTACCCAGGGGTGTGAAATAATTCCTATGCAACATCCCTGAGAGCTGGGTGCAGAAGATATTTCATTGGTATATGAGTTTACTATGAAACACCTACACTTTCGACGGGACTGTGGAGGCGATGCTGATGACTGAGATGATGCATTGGCTCCAGTCTCCTCCTCCTCTTTGGGTTCGGTTTTAATCTCTGGTTTCTCCTCCTCCTCCTCCTCCTCCATTACATCCTGCTTGTTTTCAACACTTCCGTTACTCTCTTCCTTCAGCTGTGGACATGAAGACACCTCGTCACTCTGCAGATAGATTAAAAACACAAAGCTACAGTGCCCTCCATAATGTTTTTTTCTAATAGAAACCTCAAATTGTGGAGTGCAGAGGCAAATAAATAAATGATGGGTCTTTGTCCCAAACATTATGGAGGGCACTGTATATCCCTCTATACTTGGAAAATGCATCACTTTGTTTCATTTCTCCTTGTTAATTTCCATTATATACTCCTGTAATCTATCACAACTTTCCTTACTTTTCTCCATACATCCAAGTTTTGTGTAATTTGCTTTGAATAGAAATGGTGCTCTGTACACCCACACCCAACATTATCACACATTAAGAAAACTGGTGGTCGTGGTAGACCTCTGTGTAACACATCATTTTCTACAGCCCATGTAACACCCAATCAATTCATCTCTGTGTTCTTCCCTGCCCAAAGACGATTTTGTACTTGTATTGTCACTAGCCTTTTAATTCTTTGGGATTAAATTTATTGACAAGCTTTTTGTGGCACTATATCACATGCCTTTTAGCAGTCCACATGCACAACACCAAACCCTATTTCCTCAACAAAAAAATTAATCAATTTAGTTAAGTACAACTTGTCTTTAACAACCCCATGCTGGGTTTAACGTACTATTTTATTTCGGAGTCACGTGAGTGACTTCGTGAAGACTCCGCCAGCACGCATGCGCGGCATATCGTCGTTCGCATTTGCTGTCGACAAGCTGGAGGGGGGGGGGGGGGGGGGGGGGGGGGGAGTGCGCTCTCTCCACATCTCCTTCAAAAAGAACGCTGAAGGTAAGCATACTAACCTTAAGCTGGTTGGAGGTACGCTTCTACCTACAGAATATGGAAGGAAAAGGGAAGGGGAAGCTTCCCAAGAGCCGCGGGACGCCAACAGGCCAGCGGCCACTTTCTCCGGAGCTGCTTGAAACACCGGCAGCACCTGTACGGCCGGGGGAAAAGGTGCAGAAGTTGGGCGCGTCAGTGACACCAGCGTCCAACTTATATCCGGAATGGACGTCCGCGCTGGAGCAGGGTATGGCAGACCCTGACTTCGTGCTCCCATCCCCCAGGAAGCGGGGGAGCAAGCAGGTACGTGGCAAAGTACCTACGGTCCCACGGGGGCAGAGCCGGGGAAAGACCGCGCCACTGACGAGCCCCGCAGCCGCGGCAGGCCTTGTAAAGCAGCCGGGGATGTCTGCCGTAGTGCAGGCCGGCAGAGCTACTGCTGCGTCGAGCAGCCCTGCAGGAGCTGCCGACATAACACCGGGTCAGGCTGCGGTCATGGACGTCGGTGGCAGCCATAAACGTCGACCAGCTTAGCACTGGCAGCTGCCGACCATGCGCCTCCACAGAGACATATGGTCAGAAGTGGAGGTAAGCCTGCACGGACTTCGGGGAGCCAGGTACCGGGGGCCGGCGCCGACTCATCTCCACTGCCTTCCTACCAGGTAGGGGGACCGCCACAGTCTGCTCAAAAGCCGACTAGCGATATGTCCGTGCGGGAGTCGTACGGGCCTGCAGGAGCGGCTGTCCACGACAACCTACCACCGGACCCTAGTCTGCACCTTATGGAGGTGTTGTCCGCTGGTGGAAGCCCCAGAGGAATTGCAGAGCCTGGGGAAGATGGCTTGTCAGCCGCGTGTAGCGGGAACGGTTGCATGGCAAGGTTGGAGCTCTTGGTGGAGCAACTAGTCCAGCGGGATCTGGACCGGGAAGAACGGGGGTCTTGGGCATCCACAAGCCACTACAGGAGACCGCCCAGCATCTCGTCTTCTTCAGCCAGCAGTGCCAGAAGTCAGCAGGACGCTGCCTTCGATGCAGAACCAGAGATGCCGGAGGCTGCAGAGGAAGGTGCTGACCTGCTGGACGTAGTGGGGAAATTTGCCCCAGCTACCCACACAGGCGAGCCACTGCACCCTAAACTGGCGGGAACCATTAATTATCTGACCACACACCAGCTTCAGGGTCAGGTTATCCATGAAACCATGGAGAAGTTCAAGCCGCTCGAAAATTACATCAACTTGAGTGTCCCCACGGTCAATGCCCAAATCTGGGGGAATTTGAGTACCACCACTAAGATGCCGGACGTACGCCTCCAGAGAATCCTCAAACTCCTGTCGACGGGCATTACAGCATATGCCAAGACTCTCAATGGGGATAATGTGACCAGTGAGCAGCAGGATGCCCTGGCACTTCTCTGCAATACACAGTTTGAGATAAACTGTCTTCGTAAGAGCTCCATCCGGCCCACTCTCAACCCAAAATTTGCAGGGTTGTGCCGTACCTTTGCCACTCCACCACCTCGGCAGCTGTTCGGGGAAGATCTGCCGAAACAGGTCAAAGAGATGGACGAGGAGGCCAAGTCCGTCGGCCTTATGAAACCGCCACCGGCCAAAGTGCACCCATTCCATCGACAACAATCGTACCTTACCTGGAAACCTTGCCAGCCGGATAGGACACAAGGACCTATCCGCCACCAGTCCCCCAACAGCAGAGGCCTTTTTTAGGGCAAGGCCTGCAGAGGCCCGCATGGAAGATGCGGCCATAGCCACGACAAGCAACACAACGTTCCCCCCAAAACACCATATACCAAGACCCACCGTTGACCATGGAGGTAAAGGAGTCTGGTTCGTCTAAGAAAGTAGCAATTATAACCTCACAAGTAGGGGGACGGTTGCGGGCATTTCGGGGTGCATAGGATGCAATAACCACAGACACGTTTATTCTACAAAGTGTTCACGGTTATGTCATAGAATTTATTAATGGGAAACCTTCCCCTACACAGCATGAACCTCAGCGCACATTTGCGCTCTCTCAAAAAGAGATAAAGGAGGGACATGCAGAAATTCTACGGCTAGCAGCCAAAGGGGTGATAGGGAAAACGCCACACGAACCCCTTGAGTTTGTGTCCAACATCTTTACAAAAACCAAAAAAGATGGTGGATGTCGGATTATCATTGACCTAACCCATTTGAACACTTTTGTACAATATACCCATTTCAAAATGGAAACCTTTGAAACAGCTAAGCAGCTGCTTTGCCAGGTTTGCATCGATTTAAAAGATGCATACTATACAGTCCCCATCATAGAATCTCACAGGAAGTTCCTAAAATTTGTCTGGAGGGGACAGTTATGGCAATACAAAGCCTTACCCAATGGTTTAGCCACAGCCCCCAGACTTTTTACCAAAATAGTCAAACCAATATTGGCAATCCTCAGGCAACAGAATTATATCGTCATGGCATACTTAAACAATATCCTTATAGTGGGACAGACCCTCCAATTGGCAAAGCTGGCAGTCACAGCGACCAAATCTTTATTCGAGACATTAGGGTTTGTAAACCATCCAGACAAATCCAAACTAATCCCATCTCAAGTCATGGACTATCTGGGCTTCACCATTGACCCAAACCGAATGATGATCACTATCCCGACCAACAAAGCTTCAGACATAAAAGAAGCATGCAACAGCCTTGCTTGCGCCAGGGTACCGACTATCAGACAGACGGCCAAGGTAATTGGGAAATAGGTAGCTACATTCCCAGCTGCGCAATTCGAACCATTGCATTACCAAATGTACAAAGAGCAAAGATCTCAGCATAAAAAGAAAATGCTGGGCACTTTGACGGACCGATACAGCTGCCAATTAAGGCTAAAGCTGAGCTACAATGGTGGATTGACAATATTAGTGAGTGTCACAAACCCATTATTGTTAGCAACCCATCAGTCGTGCTACAGACTGACGCAAGCGCACAAGGCTGGGGTGCAACTGACACCACGTCCAGTTGTGGTGGCAGATGGGACCCTCATGAGTCTACCCTCCTCCAGACACAAGGGATAAACTATCTGGAGATGTTAGGGGCTTTCCATGGGCTGTGAGCATACTGCAAACTTAGAGCATTTACATGTCCGCCTCCAACTAGATAACACCACGGTGGTGGCTTATATAAATCATATGGGTGGTATCAGGTCATTATCTTGTGACGAATTGGCAAACACAATCTGGCACTGGTGCATTGAGAGAAATATTTGGATAACAGGGAAGCTCAACACAGTGGCGGACACCAGATCACAAGTGTTCAATGATAACATCGAGTGGATGTTGAACCCCCAAATATTTCCTGAAATTATAGCTAACTTTGGCACACCAGATATAGATCTTTTTGCGTCCAGGTTGAACCATCAGATGCAAACGTATGTGTCTTGGGAACCAGACCCTGGGGCAGTAGCTATGGATGCTTTTTCTCTCCATTGGGGGAAATGGTTTTGCTACGCATTTCCCCCATTCTGCCTCATCAGTCGGGTATTGCAGAAGATTCAACTGGATTCTGCTACAGGCATTTTGATCATACCCGACTGGCCTACACAGCCATGGTACCCCGTGGTCCTCCAAATATTAAAACGTCCGTGGGTTCAAATTGACAAAAACCTCAAATTGTCTACCAACCCCATTACGGGGGAAAGTCACCTGTGCCATGATCACTTAAACCTGTTGGCTTGCAGGTTCTAAAGAGGCCGCTTATCAAGGCCGGCATATCGCCCAGGGCCATGGACCACATCTCAGTGTCGTGAAGAGCATCAACCAGGAGGCAGTACCTCACCCAGGTCAGGAAGTGGGAGGCCTTCTGCTCCCGTACCAATACGACCTACAACTCTGCCACAATCCCTGATGTCCTGGAATTCCTAGCGGGCCTTCATTACGACGTGGGCCTCAGCTACAGTGCCATCAACAGCGGCAGGAGTGCGCTGTCCTCATACCTGGACATAGGTGTGGGCTCACACCACCTGGTGTCCAAATTCATGAGGGGAGTGTTCAACACCAACCCTCCACGACCCAGATACATCACCTGGGACGTAGGGATAGTACTGACCCTACTGAGGAGCTAGTCCCCTATGACAGGGTTACCACTCGATAAGCTCATCCTCAAAGTTGTGATGCTGATGGCACTGACTACAGCTCAACGAGTCCAAGTCTTACAGAAGCTGCGGCAGGATAGAATGGTCTCCACCCCTGCTAAGGTTACTTTCTTTGTAGAGGACCTGCTGAAGCAGGATAGACCTGGGTCTTTTGAGCTCCAGTTGGAATTCCAGGCGTACCCCACTGATGCCACCCTCTGCATAGCCACCCATCTCCGCCACTACATCAGAACAACACGAACCATCCGGAAGATGCAGCAGGGGCTCCTCATCAGCCACAAGCACCGGGTGACTGTGCAGACCATCGCCAGGTGGCTTAGGGCGGTGTTGGGTGCAGCAGGAGTAGATACTAACATTTTTAAATCTCACTCTACCAGGGCTGCATCCACATCAGCAGCAAGGGCCATGGAGGTGCCCATGGACCACATCCTCGCCACCGTGGGCTGGGCCAGTGAAGCAACATTCCAGCGGTTTTACAATAAGCCGGTGGTCGCCCCCGCAACGTTTGCGGAAGCCGTGCTGGGAGCCGCTCCGTGAATGATTTGTCCCCGAATTAGGGGTCTTTTGCTTTGTTATTATTTGTGTTAATAAATGTGCATTGTTTTTCAGCCTGTTCAGTCTGGAATGCATTAACAACATTCCTCCATCAGTATTGCGGCAGTGTGATAGCATGGACGTTGTCCAGGGCGTGAAATCACAGAGCTTTGAAATCTTCACAAAGTCACTCACGTGACTCTGAAATAAAATAGTAAGATTAAACGAGAACTTACCAAGTTCGAAGGTTGATCTTTATTTTATGAGGAGTTGCGGTGAGGGATTTCATGCCCTCCGCTCCCAACCCTCTATCATAAGGTCAACTGGTATGTTCTATGTCATTAATCTTACTATCTCCAGTCATGGTGCGTTCTGTGATTCCACACCGCTGCTTTGAAGAATGTCGCGCATGCGTGCTGACGGGGTCTTCATGAAATCCCTCACCGCAACTCCTCATAAAATAAAGATCAACCTTCGAACTTGGTAAGTTCTCGTTTAATCTTACTATTACTACTTATCGGAATAACTATTAAATGTGTCCCTGATTGTTGTTTCCATCATGTCCCCACGTTCACGGTTGAAGTGACTGACAAAATTTCTCCCTTATGTGCAGTGGGGCAGTAATTACAGTCCTCCAGCTCTCTAGCATTACCCCATTCTCTAAGAAAAAAGCAAAATGATGGCCAATACCACTACATTTTCAACCCTTACTTCCCTGAGTCACCTAGGATGCAGCGCAGTTGGTGATTTATCTACCAAGGGTACAATCATTTTTTGGGGAATACTTCAAGAGTTGTGATACTTGCTGGTTTCTGTACCTCGGTTTTGACTTCCGTCTGGGCTTCTGTTGGCTCGGATTCCACTTCGTCCATTTTGGCCTCAGTTTTGGTTTCAGACAGCGGTGCTTCGGTGATAAGCTGCTGCGAGTTAGTGTCTGTACTAGCCACAGAGGCTGGGGTAGCCACTCTACCATCCATGCTTGCCGCAGACTGTGAGAGCTTTAACATTTAGAACAGAAACACACGTTTCAATTGTAAAGATTGCTGCATTATGCAATGAGAAATAGTGTGCAAATAATGTAACATTAACAAATCTCTGGTGCAAGAGGTAATGACAACAATCTAGATCATTTGCGATCTAGCAATTACACTACATATTTAAGCATAAACTATATTGGTGCATAGATTGTGGGATGGTTCAAGAAACAGCACCACTGGTTTGACAGTTGAATTATAAGCAATAAAAGGTTCTTGTTTAGTCTAGTTTATTGTCATGCGTACCGAGGTACAATGAAAAGCTTTTTTATTGCATGCTATCCAGTCAGTAGAAAGACTACAGTGCACTGACACAGCATAAAGGGAATAACATTTAGTGCAAGATAAAGTCCAGTAACGTCTGAACAAAGATCGTCCGAATGCCTACAATGAGATGGATGGTGGCTCAGGACGCTCTCTAGTTGGTGATAGGATGGTTCAGTTGCCTGATATCACTGTAAAATTCCTTTATTCTAGTTGAGCATTCAAACTTTTCATTGAAAGATTTTTTAGATTAGACAGGAATATCTGAACTATTTACAGTTCAGCCAAAAAGTGATGAATTAACTTGTAAAATCTTAACCAGTAAATTATATTGAAAATGGAGACACAAGAAACCGCATATGCTGGAATCCTGAGCAAAGCACAAAGTGCTGAAGGAACTCAACGGGCAGCAGCCATGGAAGGAATGGTCAGATGACGTTTTGGAGTCAAGGCCCTTCTCCAGTCCAAAGAAGGGTCGACCTGAATCATTGCCTGTCCATTCCATCCATGGATGCTGACTGACCAACTGACGTGCTTTGTGTTTAAATCAATGATATTGAAAACTCCAGGGATTCAATGCCTAAAATTCAAAATTTCTCCACGTTCTTTATAGTATTTAAATTACTACCTAAATGGCGTCAAGTTGGGAAAAGGGGAAGTACAATGGGATCTGGGGGTTCTTGTCAGCCACGGTTACCTCTTACTCCCCTTAGAATATTTATTCCTCTTTTGAATGACTCGCTAGAGGCAGGAAACATTTCCCGATGTTGGGGGCGCCCAGAACCAGGGGCCACAGTTTAAGAATAAGGAGTAAGCCATTTAGAACGGAGACGAGGAAACACTTTTTCTCACAGAGAGTGGTGAGTCTGTGGAATTCTCTGCCTCAGAGGGCGGTGGAGGCAGGTTCTCTGGATGCTTTCAAGAGAGAGCTAGATAGGGCTTTTAAAAATAGCGGAGTCAGAGGATGTGGGGAGAAGGCAGGAACGGGGTACTGATTGGGGATAATCAGCCATGATCACATAGAATGGCGGTGCTGGCTCGAAGGCCAAATGGCCTACTCCTGCACCTATTGTCTAATGAAAAGTGTTACTAATTTTATAAAAACTATGATTAGCATAAAAAGGAAAAAAATGATTCATCGCTAGCATGAAATACTCATCTGTCATTCACACAAATCATTTTTGTTCTAAGCAATAAAAAGAAAAAATACTGGGAATTCACTTCTGACGATGTGTCTTACTGTGTGTTCCTTTACTGTGTGTTACATTACTGTGTGTTCCTTTCCACTGACTGTTTTCACCATTTTGTTTTCATTTTGGAATTGCATCATTGCATTTTATTTTGAGCAAGACTACTTACAGGAGTTGTAGGCTGAGGTGGCCCGGCCGACTGTTGCATTGGTTGTGGTGTTGTTGCCGACTGCTGTGATTGTACTGGAGTTAGAGGCTGCGTCGGGGTTTGGGTCCTAGGTGGAGTCTGATTTGGGGTGGTACTCCGTGCTGGTGTTGCTGTCGGTGTTGAAGTCTGACCTGAAGAGGAAGCTGGAGTGGAGGCCTGAGACTGGGAAGTTGCCGGTTGAGGAGAAGTCATGCCAGAAGGGGCCGAATGCTGGATGGATGGCATACTTCCAGCAGCTGTGGCAACGGCAGAGGCGGAGATGGAGGCAGGGGAAGGAGTTTGCCGGTGAGTTGGCTGAGATACCGGTGGACAATGCATCTGAGCACCCGATAGTCCAATCATGTTTACAGTATTGTTCAAAGGCAGGGTGGTTCCAGGGGCCTGTGTCTGTTGCAAAACAAAAGAGACCCCACAAAATATCTTAATAGTTAATTAATACTAGGATTTGCTATATAATAGATAAAGGAAATTTAACAAGTTTAATATACTGAGTGAAATGGGGAAGCTTCAAAGAAACATAAGGTGCACAAATGCAGTCGGAATACGTCAAAGCGTGTCTTCCACGTCGTATTTTACATACTATTATATTGTATTTTACATACTATCACTGTCTGCTCTTTATAAATAGTTTTAATTTACTGGATCATGAACCAACATAGTTCTAAAGAATAGGAATGAAACATTCACCTAGAGATAAATAAAACTACACAGGATACTGGTGCACAGAACAAATTTAAATTTATATTTTATATTGAACAACCGGAAATTATATTAACATGTTCTGAAGCTTTAAATGCATCTACGGAATGTGGAGAAATATTATTTTCTACCCTATCAAACCTCTTAAGAACTTTGTACATTTCAATGCATCCTCTCCCACAGATCCCTGGAGAGACTGGAATCTATTTCCAGAAAAATAGACTGGAATCCGGTTGGCGCTGACGATGGCTGCCACGGTGTACTGCTCCTTGCTGTTTTGTATGTGTTTGTTCGTTTGTGTCATCTGTAAATACCCCACAAAGATCACTTTCACAAGGGAGGTACTCATTAACATCAGACATACGGTACCTCTCACTCGCTGGATTATTTGGACATACTCATCGGCAGGGCTGTGGCTGTGTTCAAGGTCTAGAGACGGAGGACACGTGGGAAGTGCTCTGGAGCACTCACCCGACTCCGGCGACGAGGATTTACGCACATTGCTCCCGAGTATATTCCTTGCAAATCTACGTTTTCTCAACAACAAACTGCAACTCCTGTGCCAAACAAACAAGGAGTTCTCTCGAGCTGCTGCCCTGTGCTTCACAGAGACCTGGCTGTGTTTTCAACACCGGACAATGCGCTGCAACTGGCTGGCCTGCAACTACACAGAGTGGACCGCGAAGCAGAGGGGAAAATCAAGAGGTAATGGAATATGCTTCTACACTAACCAGGACTGGTGCAGCGACATCATGGTACCGTCTAACTTCTGTTCTCCCAATCTAGAATCCTTCTTTATGAACTGCAAACCCTTTTATTCCCCAAGGGAATTTACCTCTTTTATTCTCGCTGGAGTTTATGCCCCCACCACCCCCACGTCCATGAGGCACAAACGCAACTCGCTGACCAGGTAGGGTAGAGATTGACCCCATGGTCTTTGTTTTGGGGGACTTTAACAAGGCTAACCTCAGCCAAGACCTTCCAAAGTGCAGACATCATGTTACTTGCCCCACCAGAGGGGAGAGAACACTCGATCACTGTTACACTTCAAGTAAGAACGCATATCGCTGGTGGCTCTGGGTCTCTCTGATCATTGTTTAGTTCACCTTATTCCGACCTACAGGCAGAAAATAAAATCTGCTAAGCCTGTGGTCAGAACAATGAAAAGGTGGACAAGCGAGGGCATTGAAAATCTACAGTCCTGCTTTGACTGGACGGATTGGAATGTGTTCAGGGCAACCACAAGCCTCGATGAGTGTACAGACACTGTGGCATCATATGTCAGCTTTTGTGAGGACAGTTGCATTCCGACTAGAACCCGGATCTGGTTCAACTACAACAAGCCCTGGTTTACAGCAGAACTCAGATAGCTCTGCCAGTCTAAAGATGAAGCCTACAGGAGCGGGGATGCAGACCTCTACAGGCAGGCCAGGTACAAGTTGAGAAGAGGAATCCAAGCTGCCAAGGAAAGGTACTCTGAAAAGTTGAGGAGCAAGTTCTTCAGTTTGAAAGGGCTTGCAAGAAATAACCAGCTACAAGAGGAACCAGCTACTAATTACCAGAGCAGCCCCCCCCTCAACCGGGAGTGCCGGCACCTCCTTAGCTGATGACCTGAAATCTTTTTATGCACGATTTGGTTAGCGAGAAATCTTTTGATGCACGATCAAGATTTGCACAATCCCGCAGGCATTGCCACTTTCATTTCACTGTACATCATGTGCCAAATATTTGTGTGCCAAATAAATTCGACGACTTGAAAGCCCCCTGTTCCTTGGACAATCGTCAGCTGACCAACGACTTGAACAAGTTCTACTGCAGGTTAGATAAGCAGAAACCTAACCTTGGTAGCCCCTCCCCAACCAAAACTTCACACCAACTCACAGACTGACTCCACAGTTTGCAAAGACTGGGCCATCGTCCACTACCCACCCCATCCTTGCTGCCCAATATCAGTCTGTCCACTTCTCCATCACTAATAATAGAAATTGAGGAGTTGGAGAGGACCGGACAATGTTTCCCGCTCTACCCTCAAGCTCAGTGACAAACAACTGGCACCGGTCTACACAGACATTTTCACCCAGTCCCTGTAAACCTGTACTGTCTCTGCCTGCTACAAAGTCTCCAATATTGTCCCTGTAACCAAAAAGACAAGGATTACTGGTCTTAATGACTACAGGCCTGTCGCACTGACCTCTGTAGTCATGAACACCCTTGAAAGACTTGTGCTGGTCAAGCTGAAAAAATAAGAACCCCCTGCTGGACCCTCCGCAGTTTGCATATAGGGGCCAATAGATCAGTGGATGACGCAGTCAACCTGAGCCTGCACTTCATCCTCCAACACTTAGACCACCAGGGAACCTATGCAAGGATTTTGTTTGGTGATTTTAGCTCTGTATTCAACACCATTGTGCCAGAGCTACTACACTCCAAACTCTCCCAGTTGACAGTGCCTGAACCCCTCTGTCAGTGGATCACCAGCTTCCTGATAGACAGGAAGCAGCATGTGAGGCTGGGAAAGCACATCTCAGACCCGCTGGCCCTCAGCATATGAGCACTGCAAGGGTGCGTACTCTCTCCTCTCCTATACTCTCTCTACACCAACGACTCCTCCACAGACTCCTCTGTCAAACCTCTCAGGTTTGCGAATGACACAACCCTCATTGGGCTGATCCAGGATGGAGAGGAATCTGCCTACAGACAGGAAGTGACATAGCTGGCATCCTGGTGCCTTCGTAACAACCTGGAGCTCAATGCTCTTAAGATGGTGGAATTGATAGTACTTTAGGAGAGCTCCCCTTCCCCTCCCCCCACTTACCATCAACAACACCACAGTCACATCTGTGAAGTATTTTAAGTTCCTTGGAACCATCATCTCCAAGGATCTGAAATGGGGAGCCTCCATTGACTCCACAGTCAAAAAGGCCCAACAGAGGGTGTACTTCCTGTGGCTGAGAAAACACAATCTGCCACAGGCGATGATGTTCCAATTCTACACTGCCATCGTAGAGTCTGTCCTCACCTTCTCCATCATGGTCTGGTTTTGCTCAGCCACCAAGCACAAGGCTGCAGCGAATCGTCCGATCAGCTGAGAAGGTTGTTGGCTGCAACCTTCCCCCCATTGACGAATTGTACACTGCAAAGGCCAGGAAGCGAGCGGGGAAGATCATCTCACCCTGGCCACAAACTCTTTGAAGCACTTCCCTCCGGACTGTCAAAGTTGTTACAGCCAGACATAAAACAGCTTTTTTCCATGAGTTTTTTGCTCTACTCAATAACCAAAAGTTTCCGCCTCTTCTAAATTGGTGAACAATGGCTGCACTCCCAACCTTGCAAATATATACGTCCTATATTAGATCAGATCCTTGCACTACAATCTAGATATGGGTTCACAACTTGTTTTTAACTATTGCAGTCAAATCGTCTTGCAGTGAGGCAAGCATACCCTTTGCTTTCATAACTGCATGTACCCATTTAGTAATTTATGTACAAAAACATTCAACTTCCTCTGAACTCCATCACTTTTCAAATTCTTGCCATTTAAAAGCTGTGCCTCCCTATGCTACACCATCCAGGATTACAGTGAAAACATCTGGTCCACTTTAAAAGTCATGCGCTTAAGACAAAGTTATGACACTTAAACATAAGCAAATTACATAGATTGTCATTCCTTGAAACATGATAACATTGGTGTTAAATTAATACGCGGATTCAAAGCCATTACCTGAATCATTCCAGGCTGGTTTGCAGGTTGAGAAATTCCCACATTATTCACATTCATTCCACCAGAGGCCGGAGGAAACTGGTTCTGATTCAGAAACTGGTTTTGGGGAGAAGGCTGACCAATGTTGTTGGCATGCACTCCCATCAGACCTTGAGGATTTGATAGTCGGGAAGGTGACATGCCCATCTGGAAAATGACAAACAAATTATTAGAATAAACGGAATATTTGAGTTTGAGTTAGTTTATTGAGTTTAGAATTGAGTGTTGAGTAAGTCACACATACTCACGGATCTGGTACAACAGTATTTATTGAGTAACACATACAACACTCAGCAGCATATCAATTCTACCGTGCTGCATCACAAACAACAGCACATGTCGGGTTGCGATAATATGAATGGTGTAGTAGTAGGCGGAGCTTATATTAATATAGTACTCCATTGGTTAGAAAGTAATGTAACCAATCTACACTGAGGTCCAGTGAAAAGGCTTTGTTGCGTGCTAAGCAGTCAGCGGAAATACAATACATGATTACAACCAAGCCATCCAGTGCACAGATACATGATGAAGGGAATAACATGAATAACGTTTAGTGCACAATAAAGCTAGTAAAGTCTGATCAAAAATACTCCAAGTGGCTCCAATGATGGAGATGGCAGTTGAGGGTTGTTCTCTAGTTGGTGGTAGTGTAGCGACAGATTTTTATATTGTTCAAGAGATTACTCCCTCTAGCCGCTAAGTGGACTGCATGATTAAGGAGAATGTCGTTATACGCATGCGAGCTCTCCGTTAGACCTTCAGAGCTTCTTCACAGATAAATCTTCATAACACAGTCTTTTGATTAATAGATTCTTTATTGTTGATGAAAAACAATAAGGTACATCCAAACTTCTTCCGACTCGTACACTATAATCTTCATCGAACTCCAGCTTACTGCTTTAAAGGTTAGAAAATTCCTCGTGTCTCCGCTACCCTCCGCATGGTCAGAGGGTATGCCTTCTCCATGCTAGTCACAAACTAAACTAAAAAACTAAGCTTCTGCGCAAGAAACTTAGCTCCAAACACGTCCTAAAATACGTCATAAATCCCACCCACAATATAACGGGCATTCTAAAATTTAAAGACACATGCCATAATTAATGACACACAAAACAAGCCAAATGGCCACTGCAGGTAGGATGGTTCAGTTGCCTGATAACAGATGGGAAGAAACTGTTCCTTAATTTGCAGGTGTGCGTTTTCACTCTTCTGTATGTTTTGCCTGATGGGAGAGGGGAGACGAGGGAGTGGCCGGGGTGCGACTCGACCTTGATTATGTTGATGGCCTTGCAGAGGCAGCTTGAGGAGTAAATTGTGTCAATGGAAGGGAGGTTTGTGTGATGATCTGGGCTGCGTCCACAATTCTCTGCAATTTTTTGTATATTGTATATATCAAGAATCTCTGTATATCAAGAATCAATCAACTTTAGCCTTAAAAATATTGAAACACTTTACTCTTCTTCCATTACCCGTTGAAAAGTGACTCAGGACTTTCAGAAAGAAATATCACAAGATCCATCTTAAATGGATGCTCTCTTATTTTAAGGAATGATGTCTCATTCTAGATTGCATCTGTACAGCTTGAAAAAAGTATTTCTGCAAACACTCAGGTATTATCTTGGATTGGGAAATAAACTCAGGTTCATCAATTCAGGTGGCAGCTGTGATCTGAAATGTTAACTGTTTCTCTCATAAACTGCCCGACATCTGAGCATCTCTAAAATGTTGTGATTTCAGATTATTTTGCATTTGAAATGCCTCTAAGGTGATAAAATATTAAGCTTCTCTCCCAGACCACTCCATCTAAAAAGGTGCAGGATCAAACTCAATAAATACAGGAACTCTTTCTCCAAGTATCTTCTTCAAATGTAAATTTTTATTAGCTAAACACAACTGGATAAGACCAGGGATAATTAGAATGAAAGTTTTAAAACTGACAATGTAGATTATTGAGGAAAGCAAAACTGGCAAATTGGCTAAAGCTCAGCTGCTATTTATGATGGGTCGTTGACGAAAGGCACTGGATTATTTAACCTGTTATGACACCAGAATAAAGAAAGGACTCAAAGGGGCTGAAGTCGGGAAGAAAGAGTAGGAAAGAAAGTAAGGAAAAGAAGTGGGGGAAAAAAGGAAACTGGGAAATCGTTTATACATTCCACTGCCTTGCAATATCCGTTGCTTAACTTATACATTAAAAAGAGCCACTCACTCACTTCACGGCTGTATCTGATCCAGAAAGTTTGTTACAACACCTTATTTCTTCTTATTACTCTTAAATAGATGCATTCTATGCATTCCACTATTCCTTAAACTTGGATCACTACTTATTCTGGGCCAGATAGCTGGGTAGAATTTGCACTTACACACGGCAAATTTCAATTCATTAGTAAATATATATAAAGTAACAGCAATTCTCCAATCTCATTAGCTATGGAACAGCTGAACAGAAAAGTAATTACATGTAGGAAAGAACTGCAGATGCTGGTTTAAATCGAAGGTAAACACAAAATGCTGGGGTAACTCAGCGGGACAGACAGCATCTCTGGAGAGAAGGAATGGGTGACGTTTCGGGTCGTAACCCTTCTTCAGAAAATTACTGTCATTACAGTTGGAATAGATCCCATGTTGCTCACCTGTACATTATGGTTCATGGGAGGAGTTGCACGTGGTCCGATGGGTCCCTGTGGCATCTGAACATTCCCCAAAGACATGGGCCCAAACTGGTTCATACCTGAAAGAGACACATCCTTCTTGGTAGCTGGAATGCAACTGCACAAATTTAATTCTGTTTTCCTTTGAGAGATTTTAGCATTAGTTAGAGGCAATAAAAGCAACACAGGACCAAACATTTTTTCTCCAAGTCACACTAGATGAAGGCAAGTGATGTTTCCACCAGTTGCCTCTAAAATTATAGGCTCCACCCAATGATGCGAGATCTAGGCACTGGCACACCATTTAAATGTGATCTTTCTTGTAGTGACTGATAACCGAGGGGTCAATTGTTGGTGGCATTGACCATTTAACATGGGTTCCAAGACAGCCTGGACCACAAAATGTGCATTTGAAAAGCCATGATCGGCAAGGCTACGATCAGGTGCTGCAAGGTAGGACTGGGCAGTTGCTCTTTCTCAGCCAGCACAGATTTTAGAATGATTACTATTATATACCAATTTATAACAGCATAAGATCTGCAAAATCTTAAAATGTCCCTCGGTGGGACAGAGTCCATTTCTATGCTGTATCTCTGAGCCAAAATACTGCCGGCATTTTTACAATGCAATTTCCATACATGGGAGTTTTCAAAGCATCTCTATAGTCAACATTGTGGTATATTTATCAATATTACTATATAATTAGATAATGCCATTTATTAAATAAGAAAAATACAAAAAAATGATTACTTGCCTTGAGACCCAGGCATGCGATTTATGATTTCATTTGGCACATTTGGCATAGACAAGGGTCCATCTAAAAACCAAAGAAACATGTCAGAATTCCACACATCAAAAACACATGCCCTAAAAGCACGACTTTTTAGTTCAGATAATTATAACTGAGGTATAATTATTGGTCGGATCTTTCCGATATCTCCCCGCTTGCCTTTGAATACTGAGATAACAAGCAAGAATGCAATTTTACACTTTACCCAACACCTCTGACAGCAGAGCAGTCCCTCGCTTCTATACTGATTTGTCAGTCTAACTTCGGCACTGAAGTGAGTTGAACCCTCTGTCTTTATTGAACCCTCCATCTTCACATGGTGAGGCGGAGTGTTACCATTATGCATTGAAGTCCACATGCTGTGAATTGTGAGACTCCCTGTAAATGAGATATACAGAAAACATACTTACTGGGTGGTCGGACAGGCTGGACCTGAGCCATACCTGGTGTCTGTGACATACCAGGTGGTTGTCCACCCGGTCCTGTCAAGGCACCCTGGTTTGGCAATATTCCCTGCTGCTGTTTTTGAAGTCGAGACCGTCTTTTTTCCTCTAGCTCTTTCTGAATCTTGTAAATCTTCTCTGCAAGTAAGTGATAGTATTCATCCTTAATGAAAAAATAAGAAAAAGGTCAAGATTTAATATCTGCTTCTTCTCATTAATGGAGGAAACAGGTTCTGATGAAACCTTCATTTTTATCTGAAATTGAGAGATCTTTGCAAGAGGATACAATTGTGAACTGCTATACCTGAGCAAAACACAAAGTGCTGGCGGGACTCAGCAGGTCTGGCAGCATCTGTGGAAGGAATGGGCAGATGACATTTCAGACCGAAGTTCCTCCAGCACTTTGTATTTTGCGAAGTGTTTTTAGTTGTTGCTAGGCACTGTCAACTAAGCAAGAAATTAAAGATTCTAGAATTGTACAGATCTTCTTTAGCATCTGATGAGTAAAAACTTGAGATTACACCTGAAACATGGCTTTTGTCAATATCAACAATTGCAATTTTAATCTGTTTTAACAAGATTATGGACAAGTTGTTTTGAATAAAGATTTCCAGTATGTACAAATTATTTATCTAAAATGCTTCATTTAACACAACCGCATACAACATGCATTGATGGGAATTGTGACAAATCATCTCAAATGTGATTACTTACCCTACTGTTTGCAGATTCATACATATCTCCTTCCACTTTCCGAGCGTACGCCACAAGGTTTTCCATGCGACGATCCTTCAGTGCTGCTGGGTCAGGGGTTGGAAATATGGCTTGCACTCTGTGGGAGAATGGATACAGTAGCTCACGACAATTTAACAATCAAAAACAAACGTGCATTTGTGTAGTATTGTTCCCACTATTGAGATGTCCTAAAGTGTTTTACAAACAACAACTGGATGATTACATGATAAATGCCTAAAATAGAACATGGAACTGTACCGCTCAAGAACAGACCCTTCGCCCCAATGTCTGTTCCAAACACGATGCCAAGATAAACTAACACCCTTTGCCTGCACGTGATCCATATCCCTCCATTCCCTACATAAGTAATGAGAACTGAAATGCTATTATCGTATCTGCCTCCACCACCACCCCCGGCAGCAGGTTCCAGGCACCCACCACAGTATGTGTAAAAAACATACCCCTCATATCTTCCTTACACATAGTTTCTTAGCCCCTCTCGCCTTAAAGCTATGTCCTTTACTCTTTGACATTTCCACCCTGGGGAAAAGGTTCTGACACTCTACGCTGTCTATGCCTCTCATAATTTTATATACTTGTATGATGTCTCCCCACAAAATCCAACATTCCAGAGAAAACAATCCAAGTTTGTCCAACCTCTCCTTGCAGCTAATATGCCCTAATCCAAACATATTTCTGGTAAATCTCTTCTCCTAAGCCTCTACACCCTTCCTGTGGTCAAGGTATAAATACTGAACACAATATTAGAGACTACCCTGCACTTCTTCAAATGGTAACAAGAGGTTACATCAACCCAAGAGGACAGAGATGAAAAACTTCACAGGAGACACTGCACAGGAGACACTGCACAGTAGCCTTATCTAACAAAAGTCATACATTAAATTCACAAGTACTTGTATACCAGTCACACACTTAATTGATGTAACACAAATATTTAATACAGAGTAATTCTTCTGGTTATTTCCTCTCTGAGCATTATCTTGCACACATTTCTAATTAGTATCATCCACTAAAGATGTTCTTTTAAGGTCAAAAAAGTTAATGTGTCCAACTCAGTTTCACTAGCCTTCAGTAGATCAACATAATTGTGTAAGAAGGAACTGCAGATGCTGGTTTAAACCAAAAATGGACACAAACAACTGGAGTAACTCAGCGGGTCTTCCAACTTATAATTGCCTCTGCTGCAACAGAACATCAAATATCAAACCTATTTATGGAGAGGTTAAGAGGATTTTTGAGCTTTTTGCAATCACATAAATACTTACAGTTTATGAACTAGGTGATTGCGCAAATCTTGAGTTACGTGTTCGTGCCATGGTTTTCGAATACCACTAGTGGAAGGTGCTGCAGTCGGCAACGTGCTTACATTACCAACATTTGTGCCATCATTCATTATTTGGCTAAAACAAATCAGGGAACAAGTATTACTTAAAGTGAATCCCACATTATTGTGGTGTATTAATTTTTAGCAATATTTCTTGCATAAAAATGCAAATAATATTTACAAACCCCTCAGCTCCCAATTAGTTTTATGCAGCAATCCATGTTTCAAATACAAATTCTGTACCCAGCCAAAGCTTTAGCAATTCAGCGGAATCCAAAAGATAAAACAATTCACAGTGGATGGTAGTGCACTCATTTTAAAGCATTGAAAATGTTTACTTGATTTTGCTGAGACCAATATGGAAAATGTGCACAAATGTAGCTAAGCTTTTAAATAGATTTGAAAAGAAAATGTGACATAAATGCAAAATGTAACAAAAAAACGAGCTGTTATTTGCATTATTTTAGTAAGCCACATTTGGCATTTTACTTTTGGGCTACAAAAAACAATGATGTTATCTTCAAGGCTTTATAGTTAACTTTTACAGTTAATAGCAAATATTTGTAATAGTTCAATTTGACCAGGGTCTATGCCTTTCTGATTCAGCTTTCAGAATGGCTGAGGATGTAGGAAGAATTTCTTTTTAGTGGAAAAAAATCTTGTGAAAATAAGGAATTGAGAACTTACTTACATTTATTAATTACAAGTTTCTCTTTACTTTCTGCATTTTCTCTGTAGTGATAACACATTATTCGGCACTCTGTTGTGCACTTACCTGTGTTCATGTATGATGTGATTTGCCTGGAAATTCCCGCTAAACAAAGTTTCTCAGTGCATCTTGTTACAAGTGAAGATAATAATAAACCAAATAAAATATCACTACTTTTGTTCCATTTAGTCAGCATCCCATCTACAATTATTTCCATATTTCCTTACAACATAGATGGAGGCTAATCAGCTCACCACGTTTATGTTGCCTATCACTGCAATCTCATTCCCCCACTAATGTTTCCCTATTACATTTTCTCCCACATGCCATCAATTTCCCCCTCGTCTCCCAGATTTTGCAATTCACCCATACACAGGGGGGCAACTTACAGCAACCAATTGACTTATTAACCCCAGACCTTTGCATCGTAGGAGGAAGCCAGAATACAGAAGAAATCCACAGTCACAGGGAGAATGTGCAAATTCCACACAGACGGCACCCGAGGGAAAAAAGGAGCCTGGTTAAAGTGGTTGCTTTTTTCAGAGAATTATTCAAAGGTAAAAGGAGCTGAGCCTCAGAGGAGAAAGGACAGAGAAAGGGATGGATAGAGCAGCTGAGAGAGGTGGAAAGAATAAGAGAATTCCAGGTCTGGGCTGTGCTCTCAGTTTACCTTCCCTTCCATCAATTAGAAGTTTATTGCGTATTAACATTTGGATCGTTGAAGAACCAGCTCAATTTTTCAATGCCTGCCGGAATGGACATAACCTCTAAAATTACATGTGTACGAAGGAATTGAAGATGCTGGTTTAAACCAAAGATAGACACAAAAAGCTGGAGTAATTCAGCCGACAAGGCAGCATCTCTGGAGAGAAGGAATGGTTAACGTTTCGGGTCGAGACCCTCTCTCTCTATCCCTCACCCACCCAAGTCGCACTAGCTTCTCATTTTCACCCCATTAACAGTTTGCAATGACCTGTTTCCTTTATCATCGTTACTTTTTTGCATATTTTTCATCCATTGTTCTTTATCTCTCCACATCACTGTCTATATTTCTCGTTTCTCTTATCCCCAACCAGTCTGAAGAAGGGTCTCGACCCGAAACGTCGCGCATTCCTTTCCAGAGATGCTGCCTGTCGAGTTACCCCAGCTATTCATGTCTATCCCAAAATGACATTATGTTATCAGGTCTTGTTGAAGAATGAAGATTCCATACTTTGGTGTAGCAAGAGAAGGTGGAAGAGCAGAGTCAGACATCAGGTTTGACTGATCAGGCGTTGGAACACCCATCCCTCCAACCACATTCATCTGATTTGTTGCTGATACAAGAAAGGAGAAGTCAGTAACTCAAACAACAGCTCAATACAGTTCAAAATGTATGTTGTTATTATTAACCAAACAAACTAGGCACATTTACAGGAATAAAATTCACTGGCAGATACCAAAGAAAACTGGTGATCCTTACATTGCAGGGGGAGGAAGGATTGTGTTTCTAGAAAATGGATGGTGATTTTCTGTAATGCAAACACCCATCACCTGCACATGCATCAAGAAACGCATGTTGCGAAATAAATCTTGTGTTTATTTAATTAATTTTTCTTCATACAGATTCCATAAGAGAGAATTTTATTACGTATGCCAAACGTTTGTATTGGTGAATTTGTTTTTGTGATGGCTGAGTGGCTATTAAGTGGGGCTATTAACAGCTCTCGAACACCAAGCTCATCCATATTTTGCTATATTATGGGTTTGGAGATTGGCAGAGCTGGTTAAAGACGAAACAAAGTTGCCCAGGAGATAGGGGGTAGATTTGTGGCAATAATCCTCTGTTTTATTGACCTGTGCTTTCAATTCTGAGGGTTACGTTTAAGAATCACTTGGAAATGCAGGGACTAATCAGAGATAGCTTACGTCGCTTTGTCAAGGTCAGAACTTGTCTGACCAATCTGACTGAATTTTATGAGGAGGTAATGAGTGTATTGAAGAGGACAGTGCAGTCGACTTCAGTATGACGTTCAACAAAGTCCCACCTGGGAGACGTCCAAAAGGTTAGAGTCCATGGGATGATGGGAAAATTGGATCCAAAAATGGCTTGGCAACAGGAGGCAGGACTTGTTTTGTGATTGTAACATACGTGAAAGATTTGGCTATGAATGTAGGAAGCATGACCAGTAAGTTCAAATATGATACAAAGATTTGTGGAATTATTGACAATGTGAGCAGGTAGTTTTTGGCTTGAATGAATGTGAAATGAGCTGAGAAATGGCAGATGGAGTTTAATTGTAATAAATGTGAAGTGAAGCATTTTGGAAGAACTACTGCAGCTAGGACGCACACCATGAATGTAATGACTTTATGGGTATTGAGGAGCATAGAGACTTTGGCATGCAAGTACCAGGAATACATTGCCGGAAAGAATGGTGGAGCTGATAGCTTTTAAGCAGTGTCGAGGAGATTTATCTAATGTCTTTGTGCTGAAGCCTTATAGCATACTTACCCAAAGGGTTTGGCCTCATTGACTGATGGACTTGAGGCTGTGCTGTCTGCTGGCCTTGTACCTGAGGCTGTGGCTGCGCTTGTGGTTGGTTACCATAGGGCAGTCCAAGTGCGGCGTATGCTCTCTGCATTGAACTGGGGTCGATAGGATTTGAATTGCTGGATGTGCCTTGTGGACTACTCCCAACTGAACCCACTGTATTTGGTAATCCACTTGGCAAAGAGCCTAATAGGGCTGCAAGGTAAAATGTGGTAAAATTATCATTTAGATATAAAGTTGAACGGTTGTTACACATTATGCATATAGATAACTTGAAAGCAAAGGTTACACTTCAGGGAAATACTAAGTTGACAAAATGTGCATCAATACTTTTCATAACTTTCCGTGTTCCTTTTCTGAAACAGGACAATGAATGTGTTTATATATGATCTATTCTAAAGACGATGGGTACAAAAAAATGTATTTGATGTAGAGAATGTCCATAGGGAGCAAGTTCATGGCTCAGATATGCATTCACTTATCCTGCCACTATTTCCACTTTGTAATGGAAGTGACTTACTCTGCTGATTCCTCTTGTCACTGGCGTTTTTCAGGGGTAGACATACAGGACAGTCATGTCGAGTGCAGTTTTTCCAGTGAGAAATGATCTGTCTTGATGATGCACAGTGAGCAACTATATCAGAAAAAAAAACAGAGCCAGAGATCTAACATTAACATGGGGGGCACATGGTCAGAACTAACTGAGCAGCTGCAAATCATATGCCTTTGAAACATTAATCACAAGCTAAAACTTACAAAACCATGCTAAAAAGACTGGCACAGCTGAGAATGGATAAGTGCAATTTGAAACATGAAGGTTCACAGCTATGCAAGTTAATGTGGTGGGGGGGTAGTTTCAATTTTACACTGAGTACCCAATGTCAGTTACAACATCAGAGCGGGTACGTAAAAGAGGAGAGTTACATAACCATCGTCACACAGAGCCAGCTATCCTTTCACATGACCCAGCCATTGTATCGATACAGTACAGCTCACCCCCCCTCCTCTTGACATTATATGTTAGAAGGTGGGATAAAATATTTCTAGGGTAAATACAAAGTTTGAATTTGCATCAGCTATATACATCCCGTGATATTTCTTACATCAACACCTTTCAGAATTGTACAACACAACACCAGAAAATAATTTCCATCCCAACCACTTCTGTAACCATCAAACATTAGAACCAGATAATACCATAAATTCACAGATCATAATTATGAATTTCATTCCAAAATCACCTAAATTCTTTAAAAAATGGTGAACCAAAGATCATTTAAAAATTGTTTTAGTGCTTCCTTACTATTTATATTTTTTAATAAATACCACCGTAATGAGGATTGAAAATTTTGCAAAAGGCAAAATAAAGTATTTTGTGTTCTGGCGCCTTAATGACTCAATGACTGTTAAGTATCCTTACTGCAAAAGGACACAGTTTATGTCGGTAAAGTGGTCAAAACATTTCTGCACCAACAGCAAGTGAATCTATCGGGCACATACATAGATGTTCTCAAAAGTTCTGAATATAGGACAGAGCGAAAGAAAGGAAGCCATTCAGCTTGTTGAATCTGCATCAGCTCTCTAGGAATACAGTAAATACAGTTAATCCCACTCATCTGCCTCCCCCCACTGCAGACATGCAATATTATTGTTTTACAGACACTTAGCCAACTCCCTTTGAATACTACAACTGAATATACCCCCAGTACTATTCTTGCCAGTTCTGTTTCTCCATTGATGCTATGTGACGTACTATTTTTTAGCACTTTTATTATGTGAGAAATTACGCTAATTAATTTGCGCAGGCATGGTGCCGCAGCCATTGAGCTGCTGTCTCACAGCACCAGGGATCCGGGTTCAATCCTGACCACGAGTGCTGTCTGGGCGGAGTTTACGTGTTCTCCCTGGGCGGGTTTTCTCCAGGTGCTCCGGTTTCCACCCACATCCCAAAGATACAGGTTAATTGGCTTCTGTAAATTGCTCCTAGTGTGTAGGCTGCAGAAGTGAGATAACATAGAACTAGTGTGATGGTTGGTGTGATGTCGTTGGGCGTTTCCACGCTGTATCTCTAAACTAACCTAATCAAACCTTATAAAGCTGAATCTCCATACACAAAAATCCACACAGTAAGCTTTCCGTTACGTGCATCCTTTATAAACCAGTTTTTGGATGAAGTTTCAACAACTGAAACTCAGTCTACACATATTGTGATAATTTGATCTTCAAAGCCATTTACAGGGAAACAAATAATATGAACATCCTTTAAGATCCAATCCTGTTTATTATCACATCCACTAACATAAAAATGTACTTAAAGAATACAGAGAAGTCTTCTGATCAATACCATTGTATATATATATTTAATAAATGAATACACATACATTTACTAAGGGTTTTAAATGTTCATTAGTAGTCAAAATAGATAACTTTGACGTCCTTATCTCTAGAACTCTATTTGAACCTCTCCATTTCTGACTACAATGTGCAGTTGCACAAAGGGTAACAGCAAGTATACTTACCCTGGCAGGACTTGCCTGCTTGACAGTGAGTCATGTGATTCAGGACGTTTTTCATGGTTCGGCAGTGTGGTAGTGCGCAGGGCCGTACCTCACCATTTGCCTGTTCCCTCCGCTGACATTTGTGGGCATGAAGCAGTAGGACCAGCTGCTGCTGTATCAGTTTGCGTTTTTCTGGATCTGCAGTCGGTGCCGATCCCATTCCGTGTGTTGGCACCTGGGATGGTACTTGTACCATTCCTACTTGCTGAACCTGGGACTGAGGAAAGATGGAAAGAAAGGGAGGGAAGGAGGGAGGGAGGGAGGGAGGGAGGGAGGGAGGGAAGGAAGGAAGGAAGGCAAGCAGTGAGAAACACTCAAAATTAGGATATTTTTTTTTTGAAATGAAACACAAAAAAACATTTATAAATGAAATTGAACACAGAGGTACTTGGTGAATATGGTATTCACTCCCACCACAGATACTGCCTGACCCTTTGAGTTCCACCAGCACTTTGTGTTTTGCATGAAACTAACAAATAAGCTATGGCTTTGACACGCAGATATGGAGCTACGCAGCTCGGAAACGGGCCCTACAGCTCACCTTGTCCATGCTCTAACCAAGTTGGCATACTGGGCTCGTCCCATTTGCCTGCATTTGTCCCATATCTCTCTAAACTCTTCCTATCCACATGTCGGTCCAAATGTCTTTTAAAAATCATAATTATATCTGCTTATATAACTTCTTCTGGCAATTAATTCCAGACGTGGACTACCCTCTGAGTGAAATGTTACCCCGAAGGCAACTCTTAAATCTCATTTTGAGGCTGTGCCTTCTAAATTTAGAATAATCTACCCTGGGGAAAAAGACCGAGTGAATCATACTTTTCTCTCGCGTTGGCAAGTCATTCAAACCAAGTAAAGCCACCTTCCCTAATTTAGTGTAATCAAGGCAAGAAAAGTTTAACATGTTTTCCTCTCATCCCTTTGACAGTAACTATCAATGACTGAAACATAGCTGGAAGATAATGCAATTTAGGTAGTTGGCAAACCTCTCCCCCTTTTAATAATAATTTAATTAAACATCTGAAAAAGAGCATTATTTACATCAGCAAAATGCAATGCATTATCAGCCTTTATGCACTGGTGAAAATACGTATTATTTAGGATACAGCACGGAAACAGGCCCTTCAGTACACAGAGTCCATGACGACTATCGATCAGCCATTCATACTAGTTCTATGTTGTCCAATTCCTACACACCCCGAGGCAATTTACTGAGGCCAATTTACCTACAAACCCACACGTCTTTGGGATGTGGGAGGAAACAGTAGCACCCACACGGTCACAGGGAGAGCGTACAAATTCCACACGGAGAGCACCCGTGGTAAGGATTGAACTGAGATAAAGTGAAAAGCTTTTGGTTGTGTGTTATTTAGTCAGCGAAAAGACTTTACATGATTACAATCAAGCCATCCACAGTGTACAGAAAAAGATGAAGGTCATAACTTTAGTGCAAGTCCAATAAAGTCTGATTGAAGATAGTTCGAAGGACTCCAATGAGGGAGATAGAAGGTCAGGACCGCTCTTTAACTCAATGGAGACCTTCAAGCAATCATCACTCTAAGCATAAGATTTAATTTTAGGAACCGTTCAGTTATTTGTAATAAACAACAGTAGCACAATGCTTACCATGTTCGGCACATTTGTAACTTGAGTGCCCTTTAAATCAGCTGGAAATGGAGGCAGGCTATTCGAAAGGCCACTTTTGTTTTGCAATTGAGGTCCAACCCCTGTAGCGCCTAACTGCTGTCCACCTGCTTGACCATATCCTTGTCCGAATAGGCTTGTATTACCTGATATTCCCATCTGCAAAAAAAAAGTTAACCTGGTTATTCTAGTCAATGAGTTTTGGATCACTCCAGAAATACAATTCAGTTGACATTTTTATTATTTCAGTTAGAAACAAAAGGACAGAATTTCAAAATTGTGTCACGCAATAAAGAGGAATCCATATCATAACGACATGTGAACCACTCAAAATTAACTTGCATCAACATCTTTAGTTTAGTTTAGTTTATTATTGTCCTGTGTACCGAGGTCACAATCCTCATGGCATCAGTGCTGTGGTGTTTGGTTGTGTTTTTTCTATTTTCAGAGTCACCAAAGGATGGGTTAATAAGTTCCTTCTGCTACAGAGTAAGGTAAGTCAATACGAGTGGTCATGTCAACTCAGCGGGTCAGGTAGCATCTCTGCAGAAAAGGAATAGGTGACGTTTCGGATTGTGACCCTTCATCAGACTAAGAGTAAGGGAGGGGGATACTGGCGGTATGGGAAGATACAGAGCAAAGCAGAGCCTTTGGAAAAAGTGGAGCCCACAATGGTCCATTGTTGGTTGGGGACGAGGTGATAACGAAGGAATACAAATGGTGAAATTAGCTAGACTTGGGTGGGGGGGGGGGGGGAATGGAGAGAGAGGGAATGCAAGGGTTACTTGAAGGTAGAGAAATCAATTTTCATGCTGCTGAGTTGCAAGCTGCCCAAGCGACATGGGAGATGCTGTTCCTCCAATTTGCGTGGCCTCACTCTGACAATGGAGGAGACCCACGACAGAAAGGTCAGTATGAGAGTGTGACGGGGAGTTAAAATTGTTTGGCAATCGGTTGATCGTGTAGGCGAAGGCGGTCATCATATTTTAACCTTGGTCATATCAAGTGTTCGGTAAATTGTAGTCTTGGCTGAAGCAAGATAATTCAACAATATGCTATATAAATTTCAGATAACTGACTTCAAATGTTTTACTTAAGATTGTCGTTGATTGTCTCACCGCAAATTGGAGGAGCAGCACCTCATATTTCGCTTGGGCAGTTTACACCCCAGCGCTATGAACATTGAGTTCTCCAATTTCAGGTATCTTTGCTTTATCCCTCCTTCCCATCCCCTTCCCAGGCCTCCCACAGCCTACTGTCTCCGCCTCTTCCTTGTTTCTTCCCGCCCCTCCCCACCTCTACACCAGTCTGAAGATGGTCTCAACCCGAAACGTCACCTATTCCTTCACTCCACAGATGCTGCCTCACCCGCTGAGTGTCTCCAGCATTTTTGTCTACCTACAAATGTTTTACTTTTAGTTATCATGATTCATAAGAATATTATTATTCTGCTGGGAGAATTGGGACAGAGCTATAACCAGCTTGATGCCTCTGGGTCAGGGAGGGAAAAATCAATCCTGGTATTCATCCCAGACTTTCTCAAAGTCCCCAGCAGTCTGATTCTGTTAGTCACCTGCCATTGCATGGGTTCAGTGATCATGATATTTACTTGGCATTAGGCCAAGGTTCATTATTGTCTCGTATACTGAGGTTCAGTGAAAAGCTTTGCTTTGGATGCTATCCAAGCAGATCGGATAATACGATACAAAAATATGTCAAACTCAAGTACAATAAATAGAGCAATGGGGAAGGTACAGAGTGCAGAATATAGTTCTCAGCATTGCAGCGCATCAGTTCCATTTGAATGAGTCAGATGATCCTGGTGTTTACCTGGCAGGGTAAGTATGCCACAAACTTACTTGTTAATCATCAGCTCTGTCTGAACATCTACCTCTAGCAAACGTGGACCGCATCATTTTCTAAGCTATTGAGAATGACGCTAAACTCTACAATCATCAACAAATATCTTCTTTGACTTTATGATAGACAATAGGTCTTTGATGAAGCAGCTTGAGATGGTTGGGCTTAGAACAGTCGCAAAATGAACTCTGCCGAAGACCTGAACTGGGATGATTGACCTTCAAAAGTCACAACCATCTTTGGGAGTTTTCTCCCTCTCGATGTCCAGTATCTGTGCTTTAGAAAGCAGTTAATTGATAATGTGTCACTTTATCGCACCGTTAGTATTAATCTCCAAAAGCAGGAAATAGGATGGAAGTAGGCCTTTGACATACCGAATCTGCTCTGACCGTCAAACACCAATTTTTAAACTCATTCAACTCTTCACAAATTCCCATCAACCATCAGATTCTACCACTCATCTGCACATCACCGGCAATTTAGAGCGGCCAACTAGCCTATCAAACTGCACATTTGTGGAATGTGGGAAGAAGCTGGAGCACCTGGGTGAAGCATGTGGTCACAGAGAGTCTGCGCAAACTCCACATAAACAATATTGGAAATCAGGATCCATAGTGCATAGAGCAACTCTGAAAATGTGCTATCAGATATATATTTTTTACAACACAATTAACAGAGAATGGTCTTGATCCATCACGCTGTGTGTTATGGTCCCACATGCTCCTGCTGAGTATAGCCAGGGTCTTTGGGTTATTGGTTAATTAATTTAACCACTGTAACACCACCAAGTAGTGCTGATCATAGAGTCATAAAGCGTTCCTGCCTAATATGCCAAGCTCTTTTATTTTTAAGACAGAGATAGGTAGAAAGGTAGAAAGGTGGATAGATACTCAATTAGTACGGGTGTCAGGGGTTATGGAGAGGCAGGAGAATGGGGTTAAGAGGGAAAGATAGATCAGTCATGATTGAATGGCGGAGTAGACTTGATGGGTCGTATTGCATAATTCTGCTCCTATCACATGAACTTTCTCCCAAAAAATTAAAATCACCCTGGATTTCAACAATACCTGCAGAATCAGCACTGACTGATGTAAGCCAACAAACAAGTATAGATGCACATCTTGCTGGGATAGTGACACATAACAGGAGATTTTGGCCGCAAAAGAGAAGAGAAACAGCAGACAGAGGATAGCAGGCAAATGCTGCAATAGAGTTGCCTGAGAGTTCCCCAGCACAACACAGATAACACCGTTACCCCAGAATAACACAAACAGCCAAGATAGCGACCACAGACTAGATCTTGTGGCAGCTGTGACTTATAGACCATGACAGTTGCGTCAGCATAGTCATTAGGGCGACTGAGAAACTTATTGTGCGAGAAGAGAGAAATGCATCATTTAAAATATCCTAAACCACCTTTCTACTCAAATTACCTGGTTGAGAGCCAACATGGTAAAATGGGCTATGTTACAATAACTAACATCTGCAATTGGGGTTAGTGACAGACCATCCAACACAGTCTGGTCTGTTCGCAACTCCATGCCAGCCTATGCGTGGCTCAGGATCTTGCTGAGGCCAATTCACAAGCTGGTCTTGACCTCCATGATTAATACAAGACCACAACAAATCGTGAAATTGTTCTCTCGCACAGAAGTAATCAATTGAGAACCAGGATAACAACATGATCATTCAAGGAAAGACTATATAAAATGCTTACTACACTTCGCATGTACAATCAATGAGCAGCAGACAGCACGCGATAAAAGTATTTTAAATCAATGCATTTGAAATGCTAAAAACTGATATTATGCTAAGTTTCATTGCTGCAAAGTCAGTACTCAAAACCTCATCTCACGCTTAAATTTGCAAAGAAACATAATATAAGTTGTAGTGTTGCATTAAAAAAAAGTTAACGGAAGACTTGTTCAAGGTATGGGTGAAGAGTGGAAAAAGAAATTGACATGAAATCTGGCGTGCGGAAAATTTTAGTCTCCCATAACTGATGTGTTCAATGGCAGTGCGTGCGTGCGTGTGTGTGTATGACCATCTACTCGAAGAAACGACGAGCTAACGGGAATTTTTTAAACATATTCAAATAGATATTTATCCCATGAAATCTGATTTGCCCTATCTGAAAATTTCATGCATTATTTCTCAAGTTATTTATGAAAATGTTCACAAATCTCAAATAGCTTTTTCAATTAAAAATTGAGATGGTCTCACTGATGACATCACAATGGATCTGACTGCCTGCCTTTGCTCGCGCTGCGAGTGACATCACCCCTGTTATATCTTCTGTACTTCTTCGCTTCTTAACTTTTACTTCTTTAAATTTGTCACTTAGTGTTTTTAAACTGCTGCTCGTGCTGCACGCTCCGCTGGGCTCCTTGAAGTTCTAGAACATGGCGGCGGCAGCAGCTTTAGCCGCGCGGGCGCAGAGATTAAACTGCTGCTCAGGTCGTGCTGCGCGCTCCGCTGGGGTCCTTGAAGTTCTAGAACGTGGCGGTGGCGGTTGTTATCGCCATGCGGGTGCAGGCCAGTGTGATGGGAAGGTAGGCTTCTGGGAGAGGCCATCTATGGAGACCTGCGATTCATCCGTCGATTGCAGGGACTCGGGGAATCGTGATGCCTTTTCCACGCTGGTGATCCCAATCCCACTTGGCGATATCTGGCCGTCACGGGAGACGACCTCCTCTCCATCTCCCCCGCCCGATCATCTCTCACACGAGTGGGTGAGCTTCCCCTCGCGGAAGCCACGATCGGCTGACCCTCCACTGCTTTTGACCGTCCTCAGATCGCTCCAGGCCTCACTCAGGTCCACGCTGGACGCAGCCCGGCGCCTGGTGGGGAGGCTGCTGCTCTACGACCTGGGTAGGAGCTGCCTCTACCCTCTCCCCCTCCATCTCTACCCCCTCCCTGGGGCAGAGAAAGAGGGGTGGGTGGGGAGAGAGGGGGGTGGAGAGAGCAGAGAAGAGGGGGTGGAGGGAGGGGGGAGAGGAGAAGGGGATGGGGGGAGGAGAGGGGGTGTGGAGAGGAGGGGGAGGAGCAGGGGTGAGGGGGGGCAGGGAGAGGGGATAGGGAGAGGGGGGGGAGGGTGGGAGAGAGGGGAGGGAGAGGGGGAGGGGGGGGGGGAGGGAGGGGGGGAGGGAGAGGGGGGAGGGAGAGGGGTCTCGCACGACATCCCCGCGCTCCCCCTTCACAATTTTACCTACTCCAACCAACACGCACCAATTCCCCTGCCTGAATCCATCCATCCCGCACCGATTGCCTTCTCAACCCCCCCCCCCCCCCCCCCCCCATTTATCCATCCTGCACGGATCACCTACCCCACCCCCCACCCCCGACCCTACTGTGCTGGAAATGTCTTCAGAGCGAACATGGCCTATGTTTGATAACGGAATGCAATCAAATGAGTTTTAATTCCCAATGCTATTATTTGTTTTAATCCATAAAGATGGATTAATTAAATTGTTAACACGTGAAACATTAAAAACCGCAGTGTTCTATTGTCACTGCTACCGTTGACATGTTATTACAGAATTCATTTTAATGGCAAATCAATGCTCTTAATATGGAGTATCAGTACAGTAGTTATTTAATGAGCAACATTCACAACTATTTGTTGAATTTATCCAGGTTTTACTTCTACAGTCGGTCATATACATCACAAATTTGGTCAAGAGATATTTCAGTTGAGATTTTAATGTTAATTCTGGTGGGAGTGGTTAATCTGGTGCATACAAACTAGGTATATGCATTGCTGTTCACAACACATACATCTAATCTGAATGTCCGGTAATGTGGTGTTTTGACACCTTCAAACATATTGCCAAAAGAACATTTGCTGCAGTTATGTCCTTTGGCCATCTCTTGTCAGTTAGTGTAATGTTTAACCTGTCAGGTGGGCATAGTCGGTTTTAGTAGCTATTATCATAAAATGCCTTTAGAAATTTCCTTGCATCCTGTATATTTTGTTGTGGATAAATTATGTGGGAAGCGAGAGTGTTTCTGTACCAATAGCAATAACAACCCATGCTATGGCCATGTCATGATAATTTTCAGACCTTCACAGAAAACATGCTTGCATCAATCTGTAGTGTGCATGATGAAGCATATATGTTACCATGGTCCAGGATTTATTAACACAGGTTGATCATATGCTGAATAACCCACCCACATTTTTGTTTGGAAGTGGAAATAATAGAAATTGCATTCATTGCAACATGTAAAAAGAGTTACGATACTGTATTATAATTTTGCTGCATGTCAGTGTGGTATATATCATGTCTTGATTGGTGAATATGTTTAGTTTGTGACTTTATTTGAAGCAGAAATAATATATGAATGCTTCATTGAGCATAATTCCGACTGGTAACTATGTACTTCCGTCGAGCACATTATCACACGGGTCATGCAAGCCATCTTAAATGACCACCTAAACTGTCATTTGGCAACCTAAAAAGCTGCCGAGGTTGCCCGGCTGGCAACAGGGAAAAAAAAAGTTAAGCGAGAGCCCTGTACAGCCACTTGACATAATGGGTTTCACTTGACATAATCAGCCCTTGAAATAAAACACTGAATTTACAAAACAAACTATCTGCTGGAGGAGCTCAATAGATCAAGCACCTTTTATAAGGGGGGGGGGGGAGATTGTCTGTCAAAAATCCTGTCTAGGTCTTCCAGCATCTGCACTCTCTTGTGTCCCATTATGTAAACAAACCACTTTTGAAATATATATGGAAAAAGATTCCTACAAAGATATAATCAAAGTATATCCATCTGTTCAATTATAGTTGATTAAAGCAGAATGTTACTCCGAGAAGTGTATCGTGATTTAGAAAAGGCAGCGATTTTACAATTAGTCATGGGTGTTTAATTGTAATATGTACCAGGAATGCATAAACTCTTACTTGCTGCAGCTTCACAGGCACATTAATACCACACAATTATATACAATAAATAATATCCAATAAATTAGCAGTTATACGAGGGAACCAGACCACAATAGTGCAAGCCGAACTACATAGTGCAACCTTAAGAGAGGGGAAAGGGTTAACCATATGGCTCTCATCAGAATCAATCACACATGCTCCTGAGGATAATAGTGATCAGGGAAAATGTAACATGCCAGCAATAACTGCAAAATTGAGAAATGGAAAGTACGGTAAAACTCTGGGAAATTACAATCACTGGGAAAGCGTTAGAGGGACTACAAGCTGATAATTCTAAGATCTGATGGACCATCCCAGTCATTGCCATTTTCTTCATGCCCACTCGCTATTTATTAATTAATTTTGTTATTTGTATGCTCTGTTCTTTCTTCACACAATCCTCACCCCAGTCATTTTCCTGACCTATTTTCTTGTTGTCCTCTCAAGTATTCCAGATTCTTCACTCACCCACCCCCTCCCCCTCAAACACTCCACATTATTTAGTTCAAAGTAAAAAAACAAGTGCTGGAGTAACTCAGAAGGTCGCACCTGTGAAGGGGATGGATAGACAACATTTCGTGTTGGGACCCTTCTTCAGCCCTATTCACCTTCCTAGTTATTTGATATTCTAGAAGTCTGCTCAGCATAAATTGGGTGTCTTCCGGCCAAACCTCTCTAGTTAGTTTAAGGGTCATTTATTGGTTGAGAAAATAAATAATCTTCCTTGGAAAATATTTTACCTCAGCAGACCTGTGCAGAATGTTGCAAGAACCATACCAATGTTGAACAAAAATGTTTCCGTTTGTTTGTGAAAAACCTGCTTCATTCACAAAATTGTGATATTAAACTAACAGTGCAGTTCTGTTGTGCTCTCTATATTTTGAAGTTTAATGCCAAAACATAACCCTTTGACATTTAAAGTGGCATAAGGTTGTCCACAATATGGCAGGAGTATGTTGCAAAGAAGATGGGAGAAAGCTTGTATTCTGCATCTTTGCATAACAAAAAGATTCATTAACCACAAAACTAAAAATTACAAAGATGTATTATACAGGGAAATAAACTGAACACCTGTCATTATTTTTTATCCCGAAGTATATATCCCTAAATCCACTTACTTTTTGACATTATTTCCTAATGGACCCCACAGAATATGGTCACTGACTAACTAAATGTTAGTTGGGCCAGCAATGCCCTACCCCACAGAAGTAAATGTTTTAAAAAATAATCCCTGCGGTCTGAACTATAATGCAACTTATAAAATAGATTGCAAATTCTGGACATGTACTGCACTAATCATTCTATGTAACATAAGGCTGAACAATACTTCAAAACATCTAATGTTATGTTGAAAATGTAATTGTTTACAACATAAGCATCAAAATAACTACCAGCAGTAGTGTTATTTCTGAAGTTATAAGACAGCTCAACACCAAAGTGTGATGAGATTTACTGGTGCATACAGTACCCTCCATAATGTTTGTGACAAAGACCCATCATTTATTTATTTGCCTCTGTACTACACATGTGGTTAAAGTGCACATTGTCAGATTTTAATAAAGGCCATTTCTACACATTTTGGTTTCACCATGTAGAAATTATAACTTGTGTTTATACACAGTCCCGCCAATTCAGGGCAACATAATGTTTAGTATTTTGTTGCATATCCTTTGCATGCAATGACTGCTTGAAGTCCGCGATTCATGGACATCACCAGTTGCTGGATGTCTTCTCTGGTGATGCTCTGCCAGGCCTGTATTGCAGCCATCTTTAGCTTATGCTTGTTTTGGGGGCTCGTCCCCTTCAGTTTTCTCTTCAGCATATAAATGACATGCTCAATTGGATTCAGATCGAACATTTGGCCACTCAAGAATTGACAATTATTAGCTTTGAAAAAACTCCTTTGTTACTGTAGCAGTATGTTTGAGATCATTGTCTTGCTGTAGAATGAGTTTTGAGACATTTGTTTGAACTTGAGCAGATAGGATGTGTCTATACACTTCAGAATTCATTATACTACTTTTGTAGTATCATCAATGAAGATATGTTGTATCATCAAGGAAGATGTGCCATACATGCCCAGGCCATAACGCCACCACCGTGTTTCACAGATGAGGTGGTATGATTTGGATCTTGGGCAGTTCCTCTCTCCTCCATTCTTTGTTCTTGCCATCGCTCTGATATAAATTAATCTTTGTCTCATCTGTCCACAAGACCTTTTTCCAGAATTGTAGTTGCTCTTTTAAGTACTTCTTGGCAAATTGTAACCTGGCCATACTATTTTTGCATCTTGCAGTGTAGCCTCTGTATTTCTGTTCATGAAGTCTTCTGCGGACAGTGGTCATTGACAAATCCACACCTGGCTCCTGATGAGTGTTTCTGATCTGTTGGACAGGTGTTTGGGGATTTTTCTTTTTTTAGAGAGAATTCTTCTGTCATCAGCTGTGGTGTTCCTTGGCCTGTCAGTCCCTTTGCAATTAGTAAGCTCACCGGTGCTTTCTTTCTTCTTAATTATGTTCCAAACAGTTGATTTTGGTAAGCCTAAGGTTTGGTGATGTCTCTAACAGTTTTATTCTTGTTTCAGTCTCATAATGGCTTCTTTGACTTTCATTGGCACAACTTTGGTCCTCATGTTGATAAACAGCAATAAACATTTCCAAAGGGACTAGGGGAAAACAAATGGTCGGCACGGACTGGAACGGCCGAGAGGGCCTGTTTCCGTGCTGTAATTGTTATATGGTTATATGGTTTATATGGTTATAGGTGATGGAAAGACTGGAGGAAAGACTAGGTGCTGAGCTCTCTTATACCTGCATGAAGGAGCCAATTAAACACACTCGAGCAATTACAAACACATGTGAAGCCATGTGTCCCAAACATTATGGTGCCGTGAAATGGGGGGGAACTATTTATAAACACAGCTGTAATTTCTACATGGTGAAACCAAAATGCATGAAAACACCCTTTAATAAAATCTGACAATGTGCACTTTAACCACATGTGATTTTCTTTTTATTACAAATCTCAAATTGTGGAGTACAGAGGCAAATAAGTAAATTATGGGTCTTTGTCTCAAACATTATGGAGGCGCTATATTTGTTAGTCAGTTGGATTCTGTCCTCAAAAATGTTGTGCATTGTTGATTTAATGTCTCATCCAAAAGATGGCATTTCTTTGTCCCAAACATTATGGAGGGCACTGTAAGTGTGAATCAGTTTTCAATATAAATGAAAGTAGTTGATAGGTGTAATGTGTTACTGGCATAAGATACTGCAATCTTCTTAGATTTTTCACAGAATTACCAGTGCTTTAAAATATCCACTTTATCCTTCATAGAAAATAGTGAACATGTCACATCAACTACATACACGGGTAGATGATTACCTGTGCCATACATGCAATAACAGCTTTGCATTTCAATCCTTTCACAGTAACAAACATGATGTGGCCGAAACACGACAGTTACAACAGTGTAAATTCACTAACCCAATTATAATTGGAATGTAACCTCTCAACGGTAACAGTTTTGAGCTGGTACTTCTAACCATCACACAAATAACCATGAATAGAAAATGCGGTTGAAATACATCTACCTTATTACACTTCAACCATGCTCGGATTTCAGCTACTTTTTGATGTATTATGTCCCTTTCCCCACATTTACTCAGCTGAGCGCCATCAGCAACCGCTGGGAACTAAGAAAAGTGCCATACATTAGTTTACAGGAAAAATTTTCATGACGTGTAGTATGTAAGTATTCTAGTATTCCTTGATAAACATCCTTATTTAAAATTCTTAGCATTTTTAGATAGCTATTTTTCAGGGTATATGTTTTCTTTAGAAAAAAACATTATATTTTAAAAATAATTTTTTACTCCAGAACTCCATCCACACATTTGACTGTTTTAAACTGTCTAACCAATCATAATGACTTCCATTCATATTTCATTTATTCCCTTTTCCCCATTATTATCTTTATCTTCTCCAGAAGCCAATACGTAAATAACCTTCAGGAAGTTAATTTTGTGCTTCAACATAATGCAGTAGATTGATTGGAAGGTTAGTACAGTAATTCTACATAAAAATTGATAATCTACAATAAGTTCCATTCTTGAACCTATACATTCCTTTTGTTCTGGATGAATAAAATAAATGTGTCTTTAAAAAAACCTTCCACTTGGTGTTTATAAGAATCCCCTTTCAAAAGATTTCTCTAATCAGTGCACATGTATCAAAATAAAATTAACAATTTTCTGTAACACACTATCACTCATGTGCTGATTAACTACTTGGTTCCTTTAGGGTCACTTGTTTTGTTCTATTAAAGATGAAGCACAAATATAAGGACAAGATTTAAAAAGCACGAGGATAAGATGGGATGCCTTCTGTGCAGCTACCATGCTTAGTAAAGTACACAAATATAAACTCAGTGGCAGATTTACAGCATCCAACATGTGACCAAGAAGACCAAGAAACTCCATATCAGTCGACATTTTGAGATGGTGAATTCCATGCACTATTGGCAGAGGTTAACAATAACACTGCCTCTGCATTTACACTACGATTGTGTACAAATTAGAACACATTTAATTAAAAGATTATTTATGTAAAATGAACATATTATTACTTTGTTCATTTGGGATGCAGTGTGGAGGGAGATGGAAGGATATGGAGGAAACTCAACTCCAGATCTCCATTTATAAGCGAGTTCGGTATTCCGAAAAACGCAAGGGATTTGTCAAAGGTCACTCACGATAAACATTTTCGGCAACTGTGCTGTTGCATGTATACCAGGCACGTGCCGTCAGGGTAGGCAAGGTAGGCACTGCCTACCCTGACTAAAATTATAAAATGGTAATTATTAAATATAAATAGTAACGGCATAGGAGAATAATGCCTACCTAAGAGATCGATCTCTTAGGTAGGCATAATTTTCTGTGCCTTTCATCCGCAGTACATGTAACACGCAAAGGTCTGTGCAGCTGACGTGCCGTCGACGGTGCTTCAAGCCATCAATTTCCAGGGTACTGAAGGCAGCTGAAATTCTGCCTTTGCAGTACTGCGCATGCTCAGCAGCATACTGCACATGCGCAGCACAAGTTTCTTGGCGGGTTTTTCATACATGGATTGCCATTATCTTAAGAAACAAAGAGGGAAAAATGGAGTTTGTATACAAATTATGTGGTAAGTAGATTTCTTGGTGCTATATTTTTTAAAATACCATATTTCCCCGCAATGAAGACGTTATTTTTTACCCAAAAATAAGGCACGATAAATTTACATGTGTCTTGGAAGCCGAAGTTGGAAGGTTGTTAGCCAAGAAAGATAGACTTGGCTATCCCTCAGTACAGCAACATCAAGAACGATGTCATTGTACTGAGGGGTAGCCAAGTCTATCCCTCATTGCTGGCAGCTGATGGGAAGCGGCTGTAACAGGACAGCGCCGCTGGGGAGGGGAGAAGGAGGGGGGGTCGGGGATCATGCCAGCAACTCACTTGCCATGACGCTCCGGGCGCGGAGCCACTGCATTGCGGCCAGGGGGAGAAGTAGCTCGGATGGCTGCGAGCGGCCGCCGGGACCGGACAACTCGGGTGGCGGCGAGCGGCCGCCACCTCAGCTCCTTCTGCCGGCCCCGCTCACCACTGGCAGTACTCTCCGTCTGAAAACCTCTCTTCTGCCGCTCGCCAGCCTCACTCATGTCAGCCGCTTCCCGCAAATCCTTAAATTCCGACAGCGTGATCAAGGGACCAATTGAGGTTACTCGGCTGTCGGAATTTAAGTATTTGCGAGAAGCGTCTGACATGAGCGAAGCCGGCAAGCAGCAGGTGAGAGATGTTCAGACCGAGAGCACTGCCAGAGGTGAGCGGGCCTGCAGAAGGCGCTGAGGTGGCGTCCGCTGTCCGGTCCCAGCAGCCGCTCGCAGCCACCCGAGCTACTTCCCTCCCCGGCTACAATGCGGTGGCTCCGCGCCCGGAGCGCCGCAGTAGCGGTGAGTGAGTGAGTTACTGGTATGATCCCCGACCCCCTCCTTCTCAATGTTCATGCCCTCCCCGCAACTTTGCCCAATGACCAGACTCTCCACACGCTATGAAAGAAACTCTCCCCCAATTGGTCCCTCGAACAAGTATTGTCATTCAATAAGATCACAACTGGCTCAACTTGTTCCGGTGTGCTCCCGTTTTTCCCACCATCTCTCCACCTGCCGTCACCCTCCAACCCCCCCACCCATTCAGTAATTCAGAATGAAGGCGATTTGGAAGCCTTGGGCAAATTGCTTTCTTTATTTTTATTTTTTTGAGCGAGAGAAATTCTATGTCCCACCAGCCTTCTTTCAAAATTTAGCAACGCAAAATGGGGGTGCGTTTTCATTGCCGGGAAATACGGTACTTTATTAAGAGATTTGGCTTTTGAAGACTTTATAGAAGTCGACTGACAGCTTACGGGGAGAACAATCTGCGCATGCGCGGTTTAAGATTTTTTTAATGCGGACTGACTGGCTACCCTGAGTAATTACTCACGGCACGTGCCTGATGTACACAGACCAGCATTTCATCCGTAGTCAGGATCGAACCCGGGTCTCCGGCTCTGCACACCGTCCTGGAGCAGTGGCGGCCCAGGCATACAGCCAGCGCGGAGAAGAAGCGCTATCTCCAGCTCAACTCTGCCAGTCCCGTCGGGTTAACCGACAGTCCTGGACTGACAGGACACCGGCCTGAAGCAGTGACGGCACAGGCTTACAGCCAGCGCAGAGAAGAAGCGCTAACCCCACTGCTCCGGGCCGGAGTCCCGTCAGTCCAGGGCTGTCGGTTAACCTGGCGGGACAGGCAGAATTGAGCTGGAGTTAGCACTTCTTCTCCGCACTGACTGTAAGCCTGGGCCGCCACTGCTTCGGGCCGGTGTCCTCAGTCCAGGGTCACCCGGGACATCTCTGGCCGCCCCCGGACAGGGATGGGACACTCAGGAGGGGAAGGGGACATTCCAGTAGCAAATCAACAATGCTTGCAGCACCAGAGACCCGGGTTCGATCCTGACTACGGATGAAATGCTGGTCTGTATACATGCAGCATGCCGAGAATGTTTATCGCGAGTGACCTATGACCTGGGCATGCGCAGTCGGAACTCACTTATCGAACTCACTTATTCAATTCTTATATTTTACATAATGAAGGCTTCTCGTGAACGCATAAAAGCAAAAGTTTCAATTAACCCCTTATCTGTTAATAACTTCCCACAAAGCACACCTGACAACAGATATTCGGATAAACATTCACAATATGTGTTTGAATTTTGCAGACTGCATCTGGTTCATTTTTCACCTGCTGGATAATTCGGAGCTTGGATAAAGTAACGGGTATCAACAGTTTAGAACATAGACAATGAAAGATTTTACAAGTTCTAGTTGTATTGGACATTTAATCAAAAATCAGCACATCAGAATGCATCTAAGGCAATACTGCATAAAACCAGATGAATAATTACTTTTAAAACAACTTCAAAAGTACTTAATTGGTTGTAAAGCATTTTGAACCCACAGTTACGAAAGGTACTGTAGAAATGCAGCTTTTTTTTAAGCAAAATACTACAGTGATATACACTAGTTATCTGAGGCGACCACACCACGACAAAATGTTTTTACTCAAATTGACGGAGCAGCTGAAATTAGTTCCAAATGGAATTTGCATCACATGAACATGACCAACTGCATTTGAATTTTGGCTACCATTTAAAATTTGAAGTTAAAAATTCCAGCAGGGTTTAAAATCAATTCAAATAATATGATATTTCTCTTTGGCCACATCAAAAAACTGTTTTCTAATTAATGACGACCTCTCCTCGGTTACATTTTATATACAGTGCCCTCCATAAAGTTTGGGACTAAGACCCATCATTTATTCATTTGCCTCTGTACTCCACAATTTGAGATTTGTAATAGAAAAAAATCACATGTGGTTGACGTGCACATTGTCAGATTTTAATAAAGGCCAATTTTATACATTTTGGTTTCACCATGTAGAAATTACAGCAGTGTTTAGACATAGTACCCCCATTTCGGGACACCATAATGTTTGGGACAAAGCAATGTGATGTAAATGAAAGTAGTCATGTTTAGTATTTGGTTGCACATTCTTTGCATACAATGACTGCTTGAAGTCCGCGATTCATGGACATCACCAGTTGCTGGGTGTCTTCTCTGGTGATGCTCTGCCAGGCCTGTATTGCAGCCATCTTTAGCTTATGCTTCTTTTGGGGGCTAGTCCCCTTAAATTTTCTCTTTAGCATATAAAAAGTATGCTCAATTGGGTTCAGATCGGGTGACTGATTTGGCCACTCAAGAATTGACCATTTTTTAGCTTTTGGGGCAATGTTTTGAGGTATTTGTTTGAACTTGTGCAGATAGGATGTGTCCATACACATCAGAATTCATTATGTTATTACCATCAGCCGTTGTATCATCAATGAAGATAAGTGAGCCAGAACCTTCAGCAGCCATACATGCCCAGGCCATAACACCCCCACCACTGTGCTTCATAGATTAAGTAGTGTGCTTTGGATCTTGGGCATTTCCTTCTCTCCTCCATACTTTGCTCTTGCCGTCACTCTGATATAAGTTAATCTTCATCTCATCTGTCCACCAGACCTTTTTCCAGAACTGTGATAGCTCTTTTAAGTACTTCTTGGCAAACTGTAACCCGGCCATCCTATTTTTGCAGCTCACCAGTGGTTTGCATGTTGCAGTGTAGCCTCTGTATTTCTGTACATTAAGTCTTCTGCAAACAGTGGTCATTGACAAATCCACACCCGATTCCTGAAGAGTGTTTCTGATCTATCGGACAGGTTGGGGTTTGGGGATTTTTCTTTATTATAGAGAGAATTCTTCTGTCATCAGCTGTGGAGGTCTTCCTTGGCCTGCCAGTCCGTTTGCGATTAGTAAGCTCACCAGTGCTCTCTTTCTTCTTAATGATGTTCCAAACTGTTGATTTTGGTAAGCCTAAGATTTGGCTGATGTCTCTAACAGCGTTATACATGTTTCTCAGTCTCATAATGTCTTCTTTGACTTTCATTGGCACAACTTTGGTCCTCATATTGATAAACAGCAATAAAAATGTCTAAAAGTGATGGAAAAATTGGAGGAAAGACTAGGTGCTGAGAGCTCTCTTATACCAGCATTTAGGAGGCAATTAAACACACCTGAGCAATTACAAACACCTGTGAAGCCATGTGTCCCAAATATTATGGTGCCCTGAAACCGGAGGACTATGTATAAACACAACTTTAATTTCTACATGGTGAAACCAAAATGTATAAAAATGGCCTTTATTAAAATCTGACAATGTGCGCTTTAACCACATGTTATTTTTTTTTCTATTACAAATCACAAATTGTGGAGTACAGACGCAAATAAATAAATGATGGCACTTTGTCCCAAATATTATGGAGGGCACTGTATTCAAACAATTAAAATGGTTGACCGGGAAACCATTAATCCTAATGAGTATTTAAGATTTCACTTACTTTAGAAGCACTACATGAATTATACCCCCTCCATAATAAACTACCTTACTATCATCTTCTAACTACAAATCAAAACACTGTTGATGCTGGGAATCTAAAGCTCTGGGAACACTAATGGGCCTGTACCACTTAAGCGATTTTTCAGGCTACTGCCGGCGACTGTCAAGTCGTAGCAGGTCGCTGAAAAAACGGCGACTGCCAGAGTGGAACACACACACAAATTGCTTCCTTCACCAGCCAGTTATGCAGGCGGGGGACTGGGCAAGCAGGGGCAGAGCTATGAGAGTGAAATTCACACGGTGCAAAGCCAATGTGATACAGACACACACCACGACGAACAGGAAGGTTGGTGCTGTAATTAAGACGGTGAAAGCACAGTGTACGGGAAGGGTCACTTAAGTCCTTTAAAAGAGGGGGGAGAGAAGGGGTGGAAAGGAGTGGAGACAACTTTTAAGAAGCTAGAGATACACGGCTGTGAAGCTCGGCAGAAATGAACATTTTTACCGGTCGGTTATCCTTGGTTCTGAAAACTACTGTCCACGTTTTTTCCCCCCGATGAGCTAATGAAATTCACCGGTCAGCACTGGCAACAACTTACGAGAACCTACGACCTCCAGGCGACCCACTACCACTGCACCTATGGCATGAGAATTCTCGCTACGCTCCATGGCGTCAAAATTCTGATCGCCGTTAATTTTTCAACGCAGCGACCAGAATAAAGCCACGACTCGTTCCGAGAATGCGGGAAATACCACTATGCAGGCGACACCCCGGCAACCTCACAGTCTCCTGTAATCGCCTAAAAAGTTGCATAAGTGGGACAGGCCCATTAGGGAGCTACTGTGGAAAGAGAAACAGTTGCATTTCACATCCAAAAACTCTTCTCAGGACTTACAATGTGTCTTTGACCTGAAACATGATCTGTTTCCCTTTACATGGTTACTGCATGGCCTGCTCAGCATTTCCACCATTTGGGGTTTTTGGTTCATGTTGTAACTGCATTTTATCCACAGATATCAACTTGCCGTTTGTAACTTTCATCAAATAAAGTCAGACCTATTTCAAAGACCTAAGATAATTCTAGAACATGTAATAGTGTGAACTCAGAACTGATGCATGATTTCCACTCCAAAACAACAACAATTATATTCCGTCTACAGGTGCTGTTCAGCCCACTGCGTTCCTTTAGCAGTGTGTTTTAGCTTCTATAATAGCTGAACCTTGAGCCTTTGTGCTATTGTGTTTTCAAGTGATCGGCCCATAACTATGTGGTTAAGGGTTGTGCTGTACAATGACCATTTGACATTCATTTGCAGGTGCCATAGACATTCTGAACCTATATGCTTTCACGGTTACCTGCTTCTACATTTGGATATTTTATCTTCACATATTTGTTATTAAAAAAACTATTGTCATTTAAAAATGCAGTTCTACAAACTGTTAAGTGCTCTTAACCTTCATTAACACGAAGCAATATTATGGCCCTGTCTCACTGTGCGAGTTGACCCACGAGGTACCCCGAGTGACAGACTCGTGGCTGTGCACGAGACTTCAAGTTTATGATCAAGTGTGTAACCGAGTTCCCACGGGTATGTCATTGCTGCGATGTTCCAAGTTCCTCTCCCGAGTTACCAAGTTCCTCTCCCGTTACTCTTGAGCCAACCGTGAATGAAGGTATGTTTTAATAAAGCAACAATGTTAAAATACATCTCCATCCTGTGGTTTTGAGTTATTTCAGCGCGGCGGCATCTATTGATATGACCTACAATGGAAAAATGCGCATCCTCCAGTAACCAAGCATTTCTTGTTGTTTTATGTTTTTAAATACTTTTTTGCAATGGATCTCTATTTTAAATAATTTTAAAAAAGGAAGCAGCTCGGGTGACTGACATTGAGCGGCCGCCGGGACCCGACAGCAGACACACACACACACACACACACACACACACACACACACACACACAGAGAGAGAGAGAGAGAGATACACACAGACAGCAGGACTGGCCGCCACTTCAGAGGAAGGAAGCAGCTCGGGTGACTTTGAGCGGCCGCCAGGACCCGACAGCAGACACACACACAGATACAAACAGATAGACAGAGAGGGAGAGAGAGAGACACACACACATAGAGAGAGAGATACACACAGACAGCAGCTGGCCACCACTTCAGAGGAAGGAAGCAGCTCGGGTGACTTTGAGCGGCCGCCGGGACCCGACAGCAGACACACACACAGATAGACAGAGAGGGAGAGAGAGACACACACACACACACACACACACACACACACAGATACACACAGACAGCAGGACTGGCCACCACTTCAGAGGAAGGAAGCAGCTCGGGTGACTTTGAGCGGCCGCCGGGACCCGACAGCAGACACACACACAGATACACACAGATAGACAGAGAGGGAGAGAGAGAGACACACACACACACACACACACACACACAGACAGACAGAGACACACACACAGAGATACACACAGACAGCAGGACTGGCCGCCACTTCAGAGGAAGGAAGCAGCTCGGGTGACTTTGAGCGGCCGCCGGGACCCGACAGCAGACACACACACAGATACACACAGATACACACACACACACACACACACACAAACACACACACACACACAGACACACACACAGACACACACACAGCCACACACACAGCCACACACATATGTGGCGTTTCTGCTCGGGACCCTTCTTCAGACAATCCAATGTCCCATAATATATTCTTTAAATATTAAGTTTTCTGTTGAAAGTGTGGTGCCGTGGTTACGGGTTGTCGGAAGGAAGATGATGAGGTCTGGTACAAGTTGACTTTGTTTTCAGTAATCAGGCCTCCGTGTTGGCCGATGTCTGGTTGATCGAGCGTTCATACAGTTGCGAGCGAGCGAGGTCCATATATAGGAGCAAGGAACGCGAAGCTTCTGAGGGTTCATTGTTCCCCTGGTTTGGATTGCTCCCAGGAGAGCGGGCACAAAGAAAAATTTAGGCATTTTTCTGTGGAAGGGGGAGGGCAGTATAAAATCGAAAGCATTGTACAGCAGCACTCTCCCCAACACGAAACACAGCGCAGCGTAAACAATTAAACAGCTTCACTTTTAAAAGCAAAGACATACGTTAAATTACATGGCCCCAAGAAATCGCCTCTCAATTGCTTCGGGGTTGGAATTGAAATATATATAATATATATAATATGTATATACATATTATACTACTTTGGTTCAGTCCCTTTCAGATTATAAAAAAGTTCCCACGATAGACTCACGAGACACTATGGTAAACGCACGGGCCATTACGTTACTGCAACGAGTTTAAATGTTTCCATTTTTAACTTGAACAGTTAATTTGACTCGTGGAAAAAATCAAACATGTTTGATTTTTTTCACGAGTTAACAAGTTTCCCGAGTACCTGCCGTTAGCGCCACGAGTGGACAAGTTGAACGCGCGAGTTCCGACGTTCCCGCTACGTGATCACCACGAGTGAAAACTCGGGGTCACTCGTGGGCCAACTCGCACAGTGAGACAGGGGTTTTAGGATGCATCAAATCTGTGGCACTTGCTCCTCATAATGATTAAACTGCTGAATACTGAAACGTATATGGAATATATAACTGAAAAAATAAATGTGAATACAAGTCCTCATCTTGAGGAGGATTAGTAGCAAAGTAAAAATGTATATTCTAAAAGTCAAACAGAAAATCTTGCAATTGGATAAGAACCAATCTCTTACTTAGCTACACAATGCCAAGTAAAGTTCATGCCACATACTCTTTCTGACAGATCTGATGTCTGTGATAGTTTGCTCATTAGATCCCCAAAACTTGGAATAATTAAATTTAACTGATCAAATGATAAAAGGCTCCGGAGGCCCTATTTCAGTACCACTTTCCTGTACTAAATCCCTATTTGCTTGTTTATAAGGGTTGTGCAATTTCCAGAAAGAAAATAAAGTTCTACCAAAGTTATTTAGTGCGAGGGAATCTCAATCCAGCCATTTCAGTGGCTGACAGAAATAAGTTAATGTTTTTCACCATTCTATCGATGCTCAGGCAAAGAAAGACAATGAGACACTATTACTGATGGGATCACTTCTGCTGCTAAACCCATTTTCTCGCAGCTGTACAGGCTTGCTTCAACTCATGTGTATATTTGAATAAAGCACCAGCATTAATGATATAATCCACTATCCATAAAATAAGCAGCATTCAGACCGGCTTATAGCACCGTGTACAATCAATGGTGAGGGTCCCTCCTATGCAGTTGAAGTTTCACACTTCTGGCTGACGCAGGGCAGGTAGATTTCAAATCACCAAATTTACAGCACTGTGAAGCAGAACTGACTTCAGCCCAAGACTTTGTTGAAATGTTGATTTTGTTGTGTTCGCCAAACACAAATTGATATAAAATGTTAAAACCTCAAAAAATAAATTTAGAAATTCCAGACCCATCAATGTGTATTCACATTATTCAATATGGTGGTTCATGCGGAATAGAAAATGGACCCAATTACTAATCAGTATTTTAATTCCTCTCCTGGTCATAAAAAGTTGACGAAGTCTGCGACTCTACTGCTCCTTCACCGCCAGTAAAAAAACCTACTGTTAATGCTACAATAATATGGTGCAACACTGTACCAGGTAAGGCCAAAAGTGGATCTGTAAGTGCTTGGTCAAAGAAGTAGATTTTAAGGAACGTCTTAAAAGAAGAAAGTCAGGTAGAAAGAGAGGTAAAACAAAATTAGCGAACTCAGGGCGTTGGTGCTAAACACAAATTCGGTGATTAAAAATGAGATGATGAAGAGACCAGAATTGGAGGAGTGAGGGGAGGGATGTATGCATTTGTAAATAGGGAAGCTTGTTCCAAACTGAAATCTTTCAATTGAAATCAGCTGACTCACTGAGTGCTGCTTAGGTGTTTAAAAAGATGAAATGGGAAATCACAGGGGGTTGTTGTCATGAGTTAGGGTTTGGCAATGATGCAAGTTAGGTAAGTAGTAAGAGAGCATTTTCTGACACAGTTTGTAGGTTACTTGTGAGAATGAGGTAGGACATGAGATCTTGGCTCTCCTATCATAAGGGAAGTTATGGATGCCTCAATGTTCCAGACAACCACATTTACAGGAATTGAATCCAGTTGGAGCTCTGTGTTCTGTAGGAGTGCATCTGAGGGTGAGCATTTTATGGAGATTCTATTTGGGGATGTGATCACACTGCAGCTTCAGAGTGACAAAGGGACATGCGTGACTTGCAGATAAGCATGGGGTGGGCAGGTGGTGCATGAGAACCCTGACTCTCTGACTCTGACAAACATTCATTTTTCAGACTGTTGGTGGGACTGTAGTCAGCCAGAAGTGTGCAGCTCCAACTGTGTGTGTGTGTGTGTGTGTATATATATAGTGACTCTAATAGTATGTTAACTCCCAAGTACTAGGGTCAATGATAACTCTGGCTGCAGAGTATGCTCAACAGGGAGAGTGACCAGCAGGAAGCTATGATCCCAAATGAAACAAATTGAGATAGATGTCAGGACAGAAACAAATACCGAAATGTTGGAAGAACTCAACTAGCCATGTAGCATCTGTAGAAAGAAACCAATTTTGATTCAGTGACCCTTTAGCTCAAGGTAACTAGAACAATGTTTTAGCTTCTGTCTGGGCACTTGGTAACTTTCTCGTTGGAGGATAAGGGGAGACAAGATAAAAGTATATACAATTGTGAAGGGCATAGACATGGTAAACTATCAGAAACTTTTTCCCATGGATGGATATGTCAAAGATTAGAGAGCATTGCCTTAAGGTGAGAAAGGCAAAGTTTAAAGATGTGGGGCAACTGTTTTACCAGAGGGGTGGCGAGTGTCTGGAATGTGCTGCTAGCGTTGATAGTGGCATTTAGGCAACTTGCATAGTCACACGGAATATAGAGGGATATGGATTATGTGCAGGCAGAAAAGATTTGGTCCTGACATCCAATTTGGCACAGACATTGTGGGCTGAAGAGCCTGTTGTAGTGCTGCACTGTTCTGGTCTGGTCTCACAGCAAATTCTCCAATTTTGGGCAAACTGCTTTCACTGTATCCCATTACGCTTATGCTCCTACCATTCCTGTCACTTAAAGTGCCTTGCTAATGGCCAGTACTTGCTCCTTATCGCTTGATCTGCCTAATAGTTTATTGTCTGACACTCCCTCTTTCCCACAATTCTGCTTTGAGGATTGTAATTCCTCTACTGTTTTCCCAGTTCAGAGGAAGGGTTGCCGACTCAAAATGTTAACAGTTCCCACTTTCCACAAATGTTGCTTGACTGGCTGAGTTCTTTCAGTGTATTTTCCTACAGCTAGAATTTGGAGAAAGTTCAAAAAGCAGGTGCTCAAATGAAATAATATCAGGAGCACTTGAAGCGGCACGCTGAGTACAGGAATTGGAGGGGAGCAGACTGCAAGAGGGAAGGTTGTAGATTTGTGAGATGTTAGAATGTTTCTAGGCTAGGTCGGGCAAAACAATTTAGACATGGTACATTTTGATGGGGCATCATGACTCTCTGACTATGACAAATGTTCCTTTTTCAAACTGTTGGTGGGACAGGTCACTGAATGTAGTCAGCCAGAAGTGTGGAGCTCCAACTGCTCAATGGCATAGGAGGGGTGGAAGAAGAGTGTCAAAAACTAGATGGCAGGTGAAGGGGTACTTTCCTTGGGAAAAGTTAAGAGTGGAAATTGGAAAAGTAGCAAGTAAAATAAATGACAAAATCAAGTCGAGCAACAAAGAGTGTCAAAGCAGAGAAAATGTTGATGCCAAACTGAATAGTTGGTACTATATCTGAATGTTTACAGCATTTACAATGGAATTAAACAACAAATAGAAGGAAATGGCTATGATTTGTCATTATAGAAACATGGCTGTAGGGTGACCACGGACTAAATATTTTAGTGTTTGATACATGGGTAGAATGGGCAAAAGAAAGTGGGTGGTGTAACATTATTAATGATGGGGATCTGTACAGTGGTGAGAAATGTTCTTGGAGTGGCTGATCATGAATTATTCATTGTCAAGCTAAGAAATAGCAAAGGGCAGAAAACATTGGGAGGAGTTATTTATTGGCCACTAAATAGTAGCTGCATATCATAAGTTATGTGAAGTTCTGCCAACATCGTGAGAGTAACTTGCAAAGATGCTGTAATAAGGTTGAAGATTAGTTTTTGGGATGTTTATAAGATCCTTTTCTTGATCAATATATTGAGGTACCAACTAGTAAAATATATTTGATCTTTTTGCATAATATAAAAGGTGGTGTTACAATCAAGAGCTCCTGAAAGTGACCATATGTATGACAATTTAACTTTGAACAAATTATTCACTTTCCAAATTGAGACAGAATGTAAGTCTTAAATAAAAGAAGGCATGTTGGGTGCTGGTTGTGGTTGACTGGGAGAACACCTTGCCTGTCACATCTTTCGAGCAATTAAAGTAAATCAGAAATGTAAGGCAAAAACCACAGGAAGTGGTAAATCTCTTTAACTAAGGAAACTGTTAAATCTAAGAGGTTTGTAAGGATGGCAGTATGGTTCAGGGTTGGGCACTTTGGAACTGCACACAAGACCAAGAAATTGATGACTGAGGAAGACTTGCTTGACAAGAAATGGACTAGGAGCTTTAGTGAAAAGGAAAGGATGACGAGCAATAAAAATAGACATTAAATAATAACAGGATATACCAGAACCAATATGGATTCTGGTCATGTTTGACTATTCTTTGACGATGTGGGAAATAGCATAGATAACGGTAAACTAGTGTGTATAAAGTATTTGTATTTTGGGTAAGAGTTCAACAACTTCCCCACAAGTTGATCAACAAGGAGATAACTAGTCATTAAACAAAGATTAGAATGAAATAGTTGCCAAACAATGGTAAGTGGGATATCACGTGGATTGATGCTTTCAATCTATCAACAATTTGACTTGGAACTAAATATTTTTAAATTTGCTAATTATATAATCTTGGTGGGAATGAGTGTTGATGTAGATACAGAGAGGTTTCAAGGAGATATAGATGAGCTAACAATTAGTGAGAACATGACAAATGGAATACAACATGGGAAATGTGGTGTCATCCTTTTTAGTATACTTAACAGACCAGCAGAATTAGTTAAGCGACAAGAGATTGAGTGGTTCAAAGGTTCAAAGAGACCGAGTCACCAAAGGCCAACATTCAGTTACAATTCAACCGCATCAACTGATTTAGAGGGGCAAATGGCACGTCCACCTTAAAGGAGTAATTATTATCTCAATCGCACAGATCCCTGGTAAGACTGCACATGGAGTATTGTGTACAGCTTTGGTATCTTAACTAAGGATATAGAAAAAGATACAAAGTGCTAGAGTAACTCAGCAGGTTAGGTGAGCATGAACACATAGGTGTTTCGGGTCAAGACCCTTATTCAGACTGAATTATATGAATTGAGTAAAGAAGGATCCCAACCTGAAATGTTGCCTATCTATGTTCTCCAGAGATGCTGCCTGACCTGCTGAGTTACTCCAGCGTTTTGTAAACTAGCATTTATGGTTCCTTGTGTCTAAGAAAGAATATACTTGCCTCAGAGGGAATGCAATGGCAGTTTGCTAAACTGGTTCAAGGAATGGCAGGTTTATAGCAAGAGAGGTTGATTATACTTAAAGCATGTTGTAAAGTTTTCAAAGAATGAGATCTCAAACCTATTTAAGGGTTTTATGTTGTATCTACATCCAGGAGGCACAGTCTGAAGGGAAAAGGGGTAAGTTGTTTAGAACAGATTTCTTACGAGGGTGAACTTTTGGAGAATATTTACAACAGATTAATATTTCTGGACATTAAGGAAATGGGGGTAAAGGGATAGTGCTGAGGAAGAATGGCTATGACAACAAATGGAGCAGACTCGAATGGCATGATGTGCCAATCCTGCTATTTAAATCTAGGTGGTTAGTAAGATGGCAAAGTCACAAAGGGTTTTGAAAGTGGGGAATTTAAAAAATGATGGCTTAACCATGATTTGGTTTGAATTGGCTTATTGGCACTTGAAGGAAACTGTCAAATATGGTGCAATAGCTGAGGATCAGACCACTTTCAATATAAACCAACTTGGCTTCTATAAAATGTGTAGGAAGGAACTGCAGATGCTGGATTAAACCGAAGATAGACACAAAAAGCTAGAATAACTCTGCGGGTCAGACAGCGTCTCTGGAGAAAAGGTGAACGTTTCAGATCTGAAGAAGGGTCTCGACCCACAACGTTACCTATTCCTTTTCTTCAGAGATGCTGTCTGACCTACTGAGTTACTCCAGGCTTTTGTGTGTATCTTTGGGTTATGTGAAAGCCACAGGTTTTGATTTGAGACATAAACAGCTGCTTACTGCAGATGCAGCCGGACTGGCTGAGTGTTCCAGCATTTTGATTGTTCTGGTTTATAAATATGTGGACTGAAAAAGGTAACTGACTGCAGTACACTGGGATGGGAGAGTTACTGAATCCCTCCAGCAGTTTCTTTGTTTGGGGTTCCAGCAGTCTCCTACATCTCCGTGGCTATAAAACTTTGTGCAATCTTTTTAAATCGTTTGGCTGTTTTTCTCTTGGATTTAGAAGGAATATACAAATGGACGGCCAAAATTTGTACCAGTTCCATAAATGGAAGTTTAAAGCAGAAATGTTCGATTAAAATTGCGGAGATATTACGATCTCTCAAGCCCCCGCAAATTAGATGCAAAAGATGCGTGGTGGCACAGGTCGAGCTGATGGATATGTGCGTGCGGTTTGTCAGCACCGTCATTGGAATTAACACACAAAAACTAGCTACAAGTGTGGTGCTGGGCTGAACCCACTTACGGAAACACCTGTTAACGTGACCTCATTCAGAGAGCAGCGCAACCAACCGCTCGCTTCCAGCCCTCGTCCACCTGCCGTGGCGTTTCAGCAGCCAGGGACAAAACTAAATATCCAGACGCAACACCCAACTCGATTTCCACCCTGGTCTAGTTCGAAATCGCGATTATCAAAGCTCCTACGAATGGGGTTAAGAGGCAGCTCCACGAACAGGTAGTTCACGAGCATACGGTGCGTGGACAGTGGTTGCCGCCGCTGTAAGACACGCTCCTTACAAGCAGCTCTTGCTGCCTTATTTCCTGCTCCGGCGGAAAGCTTCCAACCGAGCCCGGCAATAATGCAGGACACAGAATTCCTGCAGAAAGGCGGTGCGCGGGATTTTACACTTTAAAACACACATTAGGGCAAACTAATTTACCCGCTGCTCACCAGATCTGAGCAATACTTAAAGGTCAAACGAAAACCCAACCGAACACCGTGTTACAAACTACAAGACCCCCGCCTCATTCCGACGCACGTTTTTAATACCAACGTTGGCATTCTGGGAGGAAGTTTCGTTGCATATCCATTTATATAATATCACAGATGAAGAAAGGTCGGCTCATATTACAAATGTTCTTTTTTTAATAAAAGGACAAGTAGTCGGGCGCTTCGGTTGTTCAGTCCTTGGTTAAAGCCCTGTCCCAGGCCAGGCGTGGCAGCCGGAGCAGCACGGACGCCTGCAGCCCACAGTCAAAGGCTTGTTGGTGTGTAACTTTACAGCAATGTTCACACCTCAGCGGGTGGATACACGTTAGCATTGGTTCAGCTGGTTCATTATTCAGGCCGAGGAGTACTCTAGCTGTACATTACTGCTCAACAGCCTAGGTCTGCAATAACCGAACACACTGACCCTTCGACCCAATGAGTTAATGCACACCAATGTGCCAAATCTAAGCTCATCCATTTGGCCCTAACCCCCCCCCCCCCCCCCCCCCCAACCTTAGATATTCACAAAAAGATGGAGTAACTCGGCAGGACAGGCAGCATCTCAAGAGAGAACAAATGGTTGACGGGTCAGACCCATCTTCAGACTGGTTAGGGATAAGAGAAAAGAGAGATATAGACGATGATGTAGAGAGAGAAAGAACAATGCTGGGTTAAAACGCGGTCGGAGAACAGGAGGCATCACAGAGGGGGAGCAGTAAGAGAGGATGTAGCAGAACTCTTGTCGGAGAGAGAACTTCTTCAAAGTAGACATACCTTGAGGAGATTTGGCAATGGAGCAGATGAAATGTGTAGGAAGATACTGTAGATGCAGGTTTAAACTGAAGATAGTCACAAAAAACTTGAGTAATTCAGCAGGACATGCAACATCCCTGGAGAGAAGGAGTGGGTGATGTTTCGGGTCAAGACCCTTCTTCAGAAGTTTCCCTTATCAAGTTCTACAACGTCCTCTCTCACTGCTCCCCCTCTGTGATGCTTCCTACTCTACAACCACATTTTAACCCAGCATCGTTCTTTATCGCTCTACATCATCGTCTATACCTCTTGGTTCCCTTATCCCTAACCAGTCTGAAGAAAGGTCTTCAAAGCGCCACTTCAAAAAGTCATAGAGCAATGCAGCAGGGAAACTGGCTCTTTGGTCCATCAAGTCCATGCTGGCCATCAAACACCCATTTCCACTCATCCCTTCTCCCTCATTCCCATCAATCCACCCCCACACTCCGATTCCTACACATTCAGAGGCCAAGTAACCTTCTGCCTTCGTGCCTTTCCAACGTGGGAGAAAACTGAAGCACCCGGAGAAAACCTACACGTGCAAACTCCACATGGACAACACTGAGTCTCTGTCACTGTGAGGCAGGGGCTCTGCCAGTTGAGCCACTGTGCTGCCCCAATCTACTGGCTCAAACAACAAGATTCAGAAGAGTTGGAAAGGGTAACATAATATCCATGGCTAAATATTTTCAAGCAGGAGTTTAAAACAGTTATGCATCAGTTCATTATGCTTCAGCCAATGGACAAAAGTAATCTCTAAACTGGTACCATCATGAAGTCATAGAGTGATGCAGTGTGGAAACAGGCCTTTCGGCCCAACTCGCTCACACCGGCCAACAATGTCCCAGCTACCCTAGTCCCGCTTGCCTGCGCTTGCTTGGTCCATAACACTCTAAACCCATCCTATCCATGGTAAACAAATGCTGGAGAAACTCAGCGGGTGAGGCAGCATCTATAGAGAGAAGGAATTGGCGATGTTTCGGGTCGAGACCCTTCTCGATGTCCTATCCATGTACATCAGTTGAACATTCCAACCCCATTTAGATACATAACTAGTTAGCCACATCTGATACATCAAAACCCCCTTTGTCTCCAGATACTGCTTGACTCGCAGAGCTCTCCAGCAGTTTGGTTTTTGGCTTCACTCTGCTCTACTGGATGCAAGTAGTCACAACGTGAATCTGAAGAAGGATTCCGACCCGAAACGTCGCCTATTCCTTTCCTCCAGAGATGCTGTCTGACCCGCTGAGTTACTCCAGTAGTTTGTGTCTCTCAGACATCACCGTAGATGTAATTTTAATTAGTTCCTCATTTCATCTGTTGTGGGCGACCTTGCTGTGTGCAAAGTGCCAAAACAACATTGGCTGCACTTCAACTTGGCAGTGAGGTGCTCTGGGATGCCCCACAGACGTCAAATAATGCACAAAATTTGCTCTTTACAAATATTTATGATGACTACAAATCCATTGTCTACACCCCCAGCCGCCCTTTCTTCACCCAACTACTGTTGTCACTCCTAACTCACCAGGATCAAGTCTCCCGAACTGAAGATAGACACAAAAAGCTGGAGTAATTCAGCGGGATAGGCAGCATCTCTAGAGAGAAGGAATAGGTGATGTTTCGGGTCGAGGTCCTTCTTCAGACTGGTTAGGGATAAGGGAAACGAGAGATATAGACGATGATATGGAGAGATAAAGAACAATTAATAAAAGATAGGCAAAAAAGTAACGATGATAAAGGCCATTGTAAGCTGTTTGTAGGGTGAAGATGAGAAGCTAATGAGACTTGGGTGGGGGAGGGATAGAGAGAGAAAGGGAATGTCGGGACTACCTGAAGTGAGAGAAATCAATATTCACACCACTGGGCTGTAAGCTGCCCAAGCGAAATATGAGATGCTGTTCCTCCAATTTGCGTTTAGCTTCACCCTGACAATGGAAGAGACCTAGGACAGAAAGGTCTGTGTAGGAATGGGAAGGAGAGTGTCTGGCAACCGTGAGATCAGGTAGGTTCAGGCCGGCTGAGCGAAGGTGTTCCGCGAAACGATCGTCCAGTCTATGTTTGGTCTCGCCAATGTATAAGAGTCCACATCCTGAACAACGGATACAGTAGATGAGATTGAAGGGGGTGCAGGTGAACCTCTGCCTAACCTGAAAGGGCTGTCGGGATCCCTGGACAGTCGAGGGAGGAGGGAAAGCGACGCGTGTTGCATCTTCTGCGGTTGCAGGGGAAGATACCTGGGGAGGGCGTGGTTTAGGTGGGAAGAAATGAGTTAACCAGGGAGTTGCGGAGGGAACGGTCTCTGTGGAAGGCAGAAAGGGATGGAGATGGGAAAATGTGGCCAGTGGTGAGATCCCGTTGAAGGTGGCGGAAATTTCGGAGGATTATGTGTTGTATGCGACACTGATCGGGTGGAAGGTAAGGACTCGGAGACTCTGTCTCTGTTGCGACTAGAAAAAGGATGCACTGTCTCCCGAAGCACATCCATTTCTCTTCTTCGGACCAGTAAGTCTCATCTTTCATTGGCCCATAATTTCTCTCGCTTGCTTGTATCATGTAGCAGTCTGGCTAATCACCACTCCTTCCCCCCCCAGCCACAATAAGCTGCCTATCATTATAATTTTTAATAGAACACATCAATATTAATCAATCAATTACTTAATGTAGGGTGGTACATTGGAGCAGCTGGTAGAACTGTTGCCTCACAGCACCGGAAACCTTGGTTCAATTTGGACCTCGGGTGTTGTCTGTGTGGAGTTTGCATGTATTCCAGTGACCGTGTGGGTTTCCACCCACAACCTAAAGATGCGTGGGCTTGTGAGTTAATTGGCCCACTGTAAAATGGTCCAAAAGTGTAGGGAGTGGATGAGACGGTGGGATAACAGAACTATTGTGAACAGGTAATTAATGGTCCGCATGGACAGTACACTGAATGGCTTGTTTTTATGCTGTATCTTTCAGTCAATTTAATCAAAGGAAACGAGATGCAAATTGGGTAAATAAGAGGATCATCTACAGAAAAAATACGTGGATAATAAAGCATGTGGAAGGGAGAAAATGAAGGAATGGGGGGAGGGGGGAGATGATGAGAAAATACACAAACACAGGTATATGGAGAGTGTATCATGTGAGGCAAACACAAACTCTGCTTACAGCTTAGCATGCAGAACCGTGAGATATGGGGCACGTGGGCAGGAGCTGCCTGCAATACCCGACACTGCAACCACAATGTTTTACTACAGGCCACAACAAGCAGCGGGCCACCCCACAGCAGGCCCTTCAATAAAGCTGGGGAACCATCAGTTTTACCAGCAGGACGGGAACACATTGTCATCTAGGGTTGAGGGGCTAACTGGCCAGAACACTGTTCAGCCCACTGCCTCAACCGTTACTTTGACCACTGATTATTACGAGCAGACATATGTTACATGATTACATTGTAAATAGTTATTAATAAACAAGCACCAGTGTTATGACACTCATAATAAATGTTAAAAATGACTTACTTTTGCCATCGCCCCAGCTTGCTGTGCATTCAGACCCACGTGTGCACCCATCTGTGCCGATCCCTGGGCTAGAGTCTCCGCTAACACACTGCCAGAATTTGAATACTGCGTTCCCCCACGGCCCCTGCCGGCAGCACCCAACGATCCATTCAGCACCTGTCCCTGGCCTTGCTGTGATTGCTGCATTAGACCTTGGCTACTGTTGCTGCCCAGTAGAGCTTGGTGTGTGTGACTGAGATTGGTGTTGATGCCGATCCCGCTCTGAGCCGTCAGGTTGCCGCTGGCAGACACCAAACCCGACGCTGCAGCGTTATGAAGTTTCGGCTCTCCGTGTTTTTGTGCTTGTGTGTTCAGTGCTTGAGAGCCGGGTGTTGAAGAACTCGAACCACTGGCTGCCAGTCCCAGATTGGAAGGGGATGTCAGCCCCTGATTGTGAGAGCCTTTGCCCATGTTGCTTACATTGGAGCTATTCTGCTGGCTCTGAACAGAATTGTCCATTGATCTACCAGGATTGTTGTTGGAGTTCACATTGACCAGCCCTGCAGTGAGACTGGAGCCACTGCCAGCACGCAGAAGTTCCGAGAGCTGCTTGTGTTTGGAAGCAGCGTCCTGACCAATGACATTGCTCAGCTGGCCCAGCTCACCACCGTTGGGCAGTCCGAAAGAATCAGATGTTCTGATCAACTCATCAGGTAAATCATTTTCTAAATCAAACGACAATCCAAAATCTAAAAAAGAAGATCCACTGTATTAGTACTAGATAGTTGCAAGTGAGCCTTCTTCCATTGTAGTATTAAAGACAAGTTTGGCACTCCAAACTGAACAAACTGAACAGTATAAGATTCAACAAGTTATTCCATAAAAGACCAATGCTGCATGTAATGCGTAACACTTGTAACCCAAATCAACCCCAAAGGTGTAGGATAACACACTTCCAACTACACAGAAAGTTTGCACAGAAAGTAACTCTCTCTGCTACTCACAACTTTCAAAGACAATTTGGAAATAGTGCAATAATAAAAAAACGTTTCTCAATAATTACCTTCAATTAACTTGATGTTTAATCTATTTTAGAACTTCATCAAATCAACAGTGCTGTCTTCCCAAGCTTTGCAGCCATTTACACCTTTGGAATCACAATATACCATATTTCCCGGCAATGAAGACGCTATTTTGTACCCTAAAATTTACCTGCCTCTTGGAGGCCGAAGGTTAGATTGTTAGCCAGGAAAGATAGACTTGGCTATCCCTCAGTACAGCGGTTGTAAAAGGACAGCACCGCTGGGGGGGGGGGGGGGGGAAGGGAGAGGGTTCCTTCCACAGCGTGTGGGGAGTCCGGCCCGACAGGGCCGCCTGGGGTAAAGTTGCGGGGAGGGCAGGAGCATTGAGGTCTTGGATCATGCCAGCAACTCACTCAGTAGCTCGGGTGGCTGCGAGCAGCAGCCGGGACCGGACAGCGGAAATGCAGCTAGACCCGGGGCTCGAGGGCAACCTGGGAACGGCAGCTAGTCCCGGGGCCCTACAGCCAGTCCTGGGGCAGGCGAGCTGGGCGCTACAGCTAGTCCCGGGGCAGGCGAGCTGGGCGCTACAGCCAGTCTCGGCAGGCGTCCTGGGCGCTACAGCCAGTCCCGGGGCTCGCAGACGACCTGGGAACTATAGCTAGTCCCGGGGACGTGAGGGATCTGGGGACTGCAGCAATTCCCGGGGACACGAGGGATCTGCAGCCAGTCCCAGGGCATGCAGGCGATCTGGAAACTGCAGAAAACTAAGTGAAAAACACGTGAAAACTATGTATTATTAGTATGTATGACTAATTACTAATTTAGTTAGTATGTATTATTACCTCCATTTATTAACTATGGCGATAGATGTGGCCCGCCATCCGCTCACAAACATGGATCCTGGCCCCTATGCAAAAAAGGTTGCTGACCCCTGGTCTAAATCCAACCCTTGATCCTGTCCCGCCAGCCTTTTTTTCAAAATTTTGCAACTCAAAATGGTGGTGCGTCTTCGACGCAAGTACGTCTTCACTGCTGGGAAATACGGTACCTTTCTGATTTGGATAACCGTTTTTAGAACACCATATCAAAGCCCTTGGAGTAAATTTTCCACATATACTTGTGGAAACTTTATAAACTAACAAAGCTGACACTGGCTTCGATTAAAAAACATTTTTATTACATTGAAGAATCCAAAGGAGAGGCTTGGAAAAAAATACGTCAAGGTAAAGCTTGGTTTCCACAGTATGGATCTTACCAGAGACCAGATGCTATATTACATCTTAAAAAGTTGAATACATCTGATCACACACACTACTGATTTTTTTTAAATGAAATTGCATGATGCAATCAATATTCTGATGCTCAGTGATTGTATATCCACAGTATCATTCTACGTCAACTATTATACTATTGAACTTCCTATTTGTTATTTATGATTCTCTCTCTGGTTATTGTAATTTGTAATGGTCCATCATTAGTGGTTTTAGTCCCATTTCTTAGTTGTATGGAATAACTCACGACTAGCTGTATTTGTTACTACCCAAAGGTTTGGACAATAAAATGAATTACTCAGTTCAGGTTGAGAGCATTTGAACCGATCATTTTGCTACCCAACATGGAATGAAACGTAAATTGTGGGGTTCTGACAATCAGCACTGGATATGCCGCAGTTTTCCTCTACAACTTTCCATTCACAAAATAAGGAAGCCGCTATTGTTACTTGGAATCAGATGGACTTTCTCCAATCAATATGAGAATCTTGGAGACACAGGAAACAACAGATACTGGAATCATGAGCGAAATGCAAAGTGCTGGAGGAACTCAGTGGGACAGGCAGCATTTGTGGAGGGAATGGACAGACAACGTTTCTATCCTTATCTATAGAACTTGTCTATCCATTCCCTCCGCAGATGCTGCCTGACCCACTGTTCCTCCAGTACTTTGTGTTATGCTCAATACTAGAATCTTACATGTAATACTTCCTTCATTCAAACTAACTAAATAAGTTATCGTCACAAAGCGGTAGGAAGACTACATAAGAGATCAATCGATTTTTCACTTATCAACATTTTCTTTGATAAACTTCATATACCAGTTTATTTTAGTTTAAACAGAATTTAAGCATCCCAACTCTGAAGACACGCACATTTTCTCCAGTAAAAACGGCAGATCAAATGCACCAATTATTGAACATGGACGTTGAGGTATTTAACAAAACCAAGCAATATCTCATTTTACACCCATCAGGAATATTCATTTTTTGCTCGTCGCAGTCTATTATTTTATCCCTCTTTCTTCCTTATGTGCAAGATAGCGTGGCACAAATATCAACAAACGCAATTACTATTATAAATGTATTTCGATTTGTTGTTTTCTCCGGGGAAAGTAGCAAAATACTTCCACTTGCCCAACATCACTGATTAAATGCTCTGATCAACCCATTTCAATCATGTATGGGGTTTAAGATGAGACCCCTAGTAAACCACAGACACACACACATTCAAGAGGCCTGCGGTGCTGACTGCAGCCCCGATAGTTGCAGGGTGTTGGGAGATCATGCAAGCGAGTGGCCGGTGGTACTGGGCCCGGGTCCCCACCTTACCTGTGCTGTCACTAGCCGAGCGCGCCGGCGAGTTGAGTTTGGGCCGCTTGGCAGACGGTGGTCCATCCAGAAGATTCTCGGCCATTTTATCTCTGCGTTATGCTTTATATTTTACTGCTACTTTCCAGCGCGTTTCATGTGATAAACATGGAGAGGTGAGGGAGGGGAGGGGAGGGGGTGGGGAGACAGAGGCCGCCGCAGCAGCGTCCCTGCCAAGCCCCGGGGCCTGAGCTTACCGCCGGCTCCTCACCCCCACCGCGCCGCCATTCTGCACTCCCCTCACACTTGGGAACAATTCAAATCGATTCCCTACTGCTCCCCCTTCACATATATTTACACTTTTACAAAAATAAATGTTTTTTTCGGGGTTGTAAGGGGGGGGGCGAAGGCGGTCAGTCAGGCCTCATTGCGGGCCGCGGGGCCCAGGCCAGGCCGGGGACTGCCGCCGGGTCGCTGCCGGCTGAGGCGATGAAAACAATACTTGGCCTGGAGAGTCGGTCCGGCTCAGCCGAGGGGGTAGGGATTGGATCCCCCTCACCCGCTCCCCTTCCTCCTGTCGCTTTCCCCCCGGGAGACAGGCGCCCGGACCGGCGCTAGTTTGACGGCCAGGTGGATTTTGGAGCCGAGTACGCGCGCTGGGGGATCCGCAGGGCGGCCAGCGTAGCTCCCGACGCCGTTCAATTCTTCCGAAATTTCGGACGAAAATTTCCACCAAAATGGCGGCTGTTGATCTTAAAGTTTTTTTTCCTCCTGACGTTCCGTCCACCGAGAGGCAGGGGGGCGGGGCCACGGGCGCCGGCACGGAAATTGCCGAAGCCTTTCGGTGCTCATTCGGGGAAAGCCTCGACGTCACAGGGCTCCTCCTGACGGAACGTCCACCGGGAAAGGAGAGTGGGGCGGGGCCTCCTGCCGCAAACACGGAGATTGCCGTTCGGCGCATGTTCGGAGACAGATCTGTCGTCACTCGGAGACGAGAGGAAAGCTGGGCGCAGGTAAACCGACGTGCAATACGTCGCCGATGACGTAACTGCAATTACATAATGCACACCTGAAGCGGAAATGCGAATGAATTGTAACATTGCCAGCGCTCGCAGGCGCTCAGGGCAGGCAGGATAATTAAATGGCCACAGTGATTTGTGTTTTTTTTAGTAAAATTCGCAGTATTATCATTTTTATAATTCTTCACGTCATGAACTGATCCTAGAATTGGCGCTTTTTAATCTACACAGTTACCGCAGCATTTTGTTTTGCAGTTATTCCAGAACTTTCTGTTATACGCTATGCTGCTGCCCAATCCCATGAGCTGCCACTGTGTTCTAAGCAGGATTTCAACACCATGTGTCTATTAGCAAAAACCACAGGTTTGATCAACAAGATAGACATAAAATGCTGTAAAATAGAGTAATTCCGCCGGTCAGACAGCATCTCTGGAGAAAAAGGATGGGTGGCGTTTCGGGTCTGAACATTTCTTAAGGTAAGAACTTTGAAGGATGGAGAGGATCATGTGAAACGTTGCCTCGGGTTTCTCTTTCTCCACGGATTCTGCCAAGCCTGGATTCTTTGTTTTATTTCACATGTTTAGTATCTACAATATTTTGTTCCTGGGGCACATTGCGAAGTTCAGAGTTTTGACCAAGTTAGTCGGGCAGAGTGGGTTTACTAAAAACAGAAGTACGCACGAGAGCTAGGACCGAGGTTGGCAGAGTAGGCTGGTTTGTTCAGACCGCAGAGGAGATATTGATAGGCGAGCGATGTTTCGGGTCGGTGAGTTCCTCCAGTACTTTTATAGACTACAGAGCCGGTTTAAATACGCTGCTGAAGGAATTCATGTGTGGCGAAGGGAGAGAGGATGTTTCGAGTCAAGATCATCTGTCTGAACGAATGCTTCCTTATCCACCGAGTTCCTGCTCTAGATTTCAGCGCTCGCAGTCTTTCGCGGCTCCGATTTAAAACAAAGACATTGTTAAAAGCGAATCGTTGTCAGATTATTAATTAGCACAAGCGTACAGTGTGTTAACGAGACAACGAAGCAGTCAAGATGCAAGTGGAAGCTCGATCTGATAAAAAGTATTGATGATAATTTCAGCAGCAAACAAGTTGTTGCAGAATTGGAACTTGCATTAAAGACGTGATCTCAGAAACCATAAGGTTCAGCTGCCGACAACAATGTGGCAATACGCCGGTGTTCATGCTGCCACCACGATTACTGGAAGTAATTTCCGTTCATCTAATATAGGATACAAGATACATCATATAAAGATGATGACAGGTCTAAAACACTTGAGCACCAGTAAGGTGATTGTGAGCCAGAGTTTGGTGTTATTAGCACTGCGTTATATCTCATATTTAATTACTGTCAAAGGACGAGAAAGAGGAGTAGGAAAGGCCAGATTCTTGGGGTCTAGAGACCTGGAAGTATCAATTTCAGATGATTTTCTGGCTCTTATTCATTAACTAAGAATGACACCAAGGGCAGTGCATGCAACTGGGCAAAAGGGTTAGAATAGAAGAGTGGTCTGGTGTAATGAGTGTTGCCGAGGTGTCGAGAACAAAGATGAATAATAAATAAAGTCAGTCATATTTACTGAAAAGAGTTACTCAAATTGAGTTTAGACTAGCTATATTCGTAAGTAAAGGAATCTTTAAGAATTTTGGGTAGGTAAAGGAATTTGGAAAAGTGGCAACTTTCAATAACATTTGGAAATATATGGCGAATTGAGTAAAAATAAATATAAAAGGCTGAATGTAAATTAGGTAACGATCACTTCTTCCACACTAAAGTTAGGTGCAAATAGATTTGTAAAATAATGGTCTTGTGCATGTTCTGGTGTTGAAGAGGCATTGTTTTCATGTACACTTTTTTTTGAGATAATGAAACACTTAAGTGCGTTATATGTCAGCGTGGCATATTTAGGAGAACATTCATGAAAACCGTGAAATGATTTTGTTACTTTTTTGCATTCATTAAATGTTTTCCTTGGTGCAGAAGTGAAGAAAAATCACCACCCTTATCGGATCCCATCCACGTAAATCTACCATATGAAATGGCCCAGCAGTCTACAGGCAATGTAGGATACTCGTTAAATCCTGTTAACAAATAAGTAAGCAAAATAAATTTTCACTGGAGATTTTGATAATGTTTACCCCGCGTCAACCCGCGCCTCAGTTGTTCAGTTGATGATAGGGTTGGGTAATTGATTTATTAATAAGAAATATTTACTGTTCTAAAAGTAAATAACAGTACAAATCATTAGTTGAATGCTAATTATCTACTGCTCTAGCAGATGAAACAGATAATGTGTTTGCACCATAAAATCTGGGTGCCATGTCAGCCTACACATAAAATTACAGCCATTAAAGCTAGATTAACACATTAAAATAACCGTACCTTTTGCTTGATTAAATATTGATAATTACGGGGCTCAAAAATAATAATTCACTGAACAGTTTATGCAATTAGTTTAAGTTGAGTCGGTCAACGTTCATACCAAAAAGGGAGTGACACAAGACGACTGCAGATGTTGGAATCCGAAGCAACAAACAATGCGCCGGATCAAACGGCTTCTGTGGGTAAAAAGGAATGGGTGACGTTTCACTTCAAAATTATGCATTAGGACAAGAGCCATGCCATTTGGTATGTTTAGATTTAAATTTTAATTGTTCAATCATTTTTGGTTCTGTCTCTTCAGTGTATGGAATACCTCCTCTTTTTAGCTGCCTTCACCTTACTTGCTTTTAAAAGCAAGATCATATTTGTGGTGGGTCATGGTCCTTGGCCACGTCCTCAAAAGCTGCGCGGACCAACTAGCTGGAACATTCAGGAAGGTAGACAAAAATGTTGGAGAAACTCAGCGGGTGCAGCGAAGGAAATAGGCAACATTTCGGGCCGGGATCCTTCTTCAGACATTCAGAGCATTCAAGAATATGTCTTTTAAATGTTATAGTATTTGCTTCAACCACCTCATACCTTCTCGGGCAGCTCATCCTATATACCCACCAATCTTAGTGTGAAAAAGTTTCAACCAAGATCAAAACTTATTGGTGCAAAGAAAGCAGGTAAGTGGTCTTCAACAGGGAAAGAAGCTGTTGCTGGACGCGTTTTCAGGTTTTTGGGCCTTTTGCCTGACGGAAGAGGAGAGTGACAGGGATGCGAGTGGCCCTTAATTACGTAGGATGCTTTCCCAACAGTATGCGCGGGATAAATGAAGATGGGAGTTTCGGGGGAGGGGGTTAAAGAGAGGAGGCCAGCTTGTGTGATGAGTGGGGCCATGTTCACAACTCTATAATTTATTGCAGTATTGGATAGGGCAATTGCCATACCAAACTATGTTGCTGCTAGGTAGGATGCTTTCTCTGGTGCATTTATAGAGATTGGTAAGTGTCACTGGAGACTTACCGAACTTTCAAGTGAAGGCGTTGGTGTGCGTTCGTGGTTGTAGTGTAAGCAGGATTGGACAATTTCCACTCCAGCAGAATGATACAGACTGGGGTATGTACTCCACATTGTTTCCTCACGTCAGTGATCAGCTCCTTTGTTTTGTTGACATTGAGAGGTGGTTAAATTCCAGCTGCCAATACACCACCCAACAGTTCTTCTGATAGAGATCCTGCTATAGCCTTAAACAACCTCCATCATTATCCACACCACCAATGTTCATGTCATCTGCAATCTTGGTATTCATATCCCATACATATACATCTAAGTTGTTAAAGTATCTCAAAAAGCAAACGGCCCAACACTGATGCCTGTGATACGGTAGTTACGGAGCCATAATCAGAAATACATCCTTGCACCACTACCCTCTGCCTCTCATCACCAAGCCAGTTTGCTTTGGATTCAATCTACATACCCTCAACCATCCTACTGTGCTGGACCTTGTCAATTACCTTATTCAGGTCCATATCTATTGGTCTGCGATCATCAATTACCTTTGTAAAAAACATTTTATTGCGGCACTCCATGGGTCACAAACCAATGCCGACCACTTCTAATTAGTTGTTTAAGAAAGAACTGCAAATGCTGGAAAAATCTAAGGTAGACACAAATGATGGAGAAACTCAGCGAGCGAGGCAGCATCTATGGAGCGAAGGAATAGGCGACGTTTCCGGACGACACCCTTCTTCCTGCAGAAATGCCGCCTCCATTGAAATGTTCGCTCCATTGATGCTGCCTCACCCGCTGAGTTTCTCCAGCATTTGTCTACCTCTAATTAGTTCCTGGCTTTCCAAAACGAATTAAATCCTATCCCGTCGACATTTCTCCAACAATTTTTCTACCACTGATAAGGCTCACCACTCAATCGTTTCGTGAAGACAATCAGGAAATATTTAGCTTCTCTGCCATTTCTTTAGTTCCCCAAAATAACTTCTCAAGTCTCAGTCCATAAGGGACACATTAGCTTTTGCTGCTTTTTCCAGAGCTACAGCGGTAATTACAATAGTTGTAAGGATATACTTGTGTGCATTTGAAAGCAGGGTATCAAGTCATTAGCTCTTTAAAAGCACATACGAGAAAACATTTGCATTAAGCATCCAAAGTCAAAGGACCTTTACCAAACCGCTCCAGTGAACTCTGCCCACTAGCCAGCAATGAAATATCCTAACATATGCAGACGTTCATGATAAAATAGGCCAAAGTCCGCATGGCTTTGTGAAGGGGCGGTCGAGCTTGACAAATTTGCTGGAATTCTTTGAAGAAGTAAATAGCAGGACAAAGGAGAGTCAGTAATGTTGTTTACTTAGATTTTCAGAAAGCCTTTGACGTGGTGTCACATGTTAGGCTGCTTAGGAAGATGAGAGTCTACGGTATCAAAGGGCAGATACTAGCATAGATAGCAGAAGAGAGAGTGGCAATAAAGGGGGCTTTTTCTGGTTGGCTGCCAGCGATCAGTGGAGCTCTGCACGGGCCAGTGTTGGGGCCGCTACTTTTCACGTTGTATATTAATGATTTGGACGAGGGGACTTAGACTTCGTGGCAAAGTTTGCGGATGATACGAAAATAGGTGGAGGGGAAGATAGTGTAGAGAAAGCAGGGACTCTGCATAAGGACTGGAGCAGGTTGGGCAAGTGGACAGAGAAGTGGCAGATGGAATATAGTGTAGCAGAGTGTGGAGTAATGCATTTTGGTAATAGGAATAAAGGCATAGACTATTTTCTAAATGGGATGAGAATCCAGAAATTAGAAGAGCAACAGGACTTGGAAATGCTGGTGTAGGATTCCCAAAAAGTTAAACTGCAACTCGAATCGGTAGTAAAGAAAGTAAATTCAATGCCAACATTTATTTCAAGAGGGATTGTATGCAAAAACAGGGATGTAATGTTGCGGTTCTATAAGGGGTTGTTAAAGCCGCATTTGGAATCTTGAGCAATTTTGACACCATAACTGAGGAAGGCTCTGGAGATGGTCGAAAGGAAGTTTACAAGAATGACCACACGATATGTAGGTTAACCTATGATGAGCGTTTGTCGGCACTGGGCCTGTACTCGTGGAGTTTAGAAGAATGATGTGTGGGGGGGGGTCATTGAAACATACAGTATAGTGAAAGGCTTGGATAAAATGGATGTGGAGAGGTTGTTTCCTAGTGGGAGAGTCTAGGACTCCAGTCATAGCCTCAGAATTAAAGGGCATTATTTTAGGAAGGAGATGAGGAGAAATGTCTTTAGTCCGAGGGTGGTGAATATGTTGAATTATTTGCCACAGAAGGCTGTGGAGGCCAAGCCAGTGGATATTTTTAAGGCAGAGATAGATTCTTGATTAGTACAGGTGTCAGAGGTTATTAGGAGAAGGCAGGAGAATGTGGTTAGGAGGGAGTGATAGATCAGCCTTGATCAAATGGCAGAGTAGACTTGATAGGCCGAATGGTCTAATTCTAATCCTATTACTTATGACTTACGACCTTATCACTTCCTCAATCTTAGGAGCATCTCTCACCGAAGCCAGATATGTTAATGAAATTCACCCGTGCCTCAAGTGAAACAGAAGCTTTTGGCTATTGAATGTGAAAACCCACCACTAGGCTAACTGTGTTCTTCAGCCTTGTGTGCTTCATACAATCATTTGACATTCCAGCTAAGGCTATCCGAAGCAAATGCACTCCAGCAAGATATTCACCACCCTGTTGACCTGTGTTGCTGCCTCCAGGGAAATCATTGGTAATATAGGCAAAGCAACAGCAGTATCTTCTCCCATAGAACCGAGGCTCATATTATCTAATGAGTGGACCACATCATTCACATACATGACAAGCATGGGCAGTTCCATCATACAAGAGGCAACGGGTGGAGAAAGACAATTCCGAGTATTCTAAAATCTTCCTTTAAAAAAGAATGAATGTCTCATTGACTCAAGGGTTTGTCTGGCTGGCGATGTTCAAAAATCTGGGAAAGCACTGAATATAAAGTGTCTATAACAGGAGCAAGTGAAATAAAATAAAACAGCAGAATCTACTGAACAACCTATTCAATTGCATCATCAGGCACACTTAGGCAGTCTGTACCATTCATCAAGGTTAAAATGAATCCATTAATCCCTGAGGGAGTTGGCTGATGAAAATACAATTCTAAGCTATCTGTTCCATTTACTAACCTGCTGAATTCTCCAGTATCTTCCATTTTTCTCAGACAATGTTTTATTGGACAACAATGTTATCTAAACGCAACACTGATCTTTAGGTATTGTTCAATAAATACATAGCACCTTTAAACCTATTTGTGAGCAAAATAATTTGACTGAAAATATCTGATGAGTAAGACTGCTGACTTGAAGAAATCAATTTAAAAGTCAACATTTCCCAAATGCGGCACTGAGTGCAGTACTGTGCATCTCCATACTCAGATCAGAACTAAATATCTTAGCAAAGACAACATGAGGTGCTGGCCTTCTTACACAGTGATCATCATCAGTTGGGATGCAGGAGGTTCCTCAACATTCCACAAAGATCAAATCTTGGATTTAGATAATTTAACTATTTACTAATACATGATAAGTCTGAGATAATGGAAAACTACATTGGACAACCAAATGGAAAACCCTGCAAAAACACTATAGAAATGTTTGACATAATCATGGGTATGGTACAGAAAAGATAAATATTTCAGATCACAAATTCCAATTTGGACCCTTCAGATTGCTGAAACGCTATTCGTAAAGCAGCTTACTCTAGGTTTTCAGACCCAGCTCTCATACATGGAGGAACGAAGGTGACACTGTTCCTAAACCCAGCATTTTACTCTTCACAGCCCAAATGTGCCAGAACAGTAACTTCTGTATTTTAAAAAGTGTGTTGATTCAGGAAGATCAGGATTGAAACATGAATTTTGACTTATGTAGGACACAGACACCTCCCCCTCCCCCACCTGGGTCAGTCTGACCATCTCTCTCTGTTCCTGCTCCCCAAATACACACCTCTGATCAGACGTGTGAAACCTACCGCGAGGACAATGAAGGTCTGGCCTGAGGGGGCTGTCTCTGTTTTACAGGAACAGTTTCAGCAAACAGACTGGAGTCTGTTTGCCACTCAGGCCACCTTCAACTTCCAAGTGGACATCAACTCATACACCTCAACCGTTCTGGACTATATAAAATTCTACACGGACAACGTGACTACCCACAAAGAGATAAAGACCTTCCCTAACCAGAAGCCGTGGATGAGCAGGGAGGTCAGACTCCTGCTGAAGGCTCGCGACGCCGCTTTTAAATCTGTCGACGCTGAGGTCTACAGAGGACGCCATATCAGCAGCCCTACACTCTGCCCTGACCCACCTGGACAGTAATAACACCTACATCAGGTTGCTGTTCATTGACTTCAGCTCCGCCTTTAACACTGTCATACCCGCTAGCTTGATCACCAAACTCGGCATCTCCACTTCCCTCTGCAATTGGACACTGGATTTCCTCACTAACACAGTCTGTTAGGGTCAACAACCTCACCTCCTGCACTATAACGGCATGCCACAGGGCTGTGTGCTCATCCCTCTCCTCTACTCCCTCTTCACCCATGACTGCATCCCTAAGCATGGCTCCAACGCCATCATAAAATTTGCCTACGACACCATGGTGGTAGGACTGATCAGTGACAACGACGAGTCAGCCTACAGGGAGGAGGTCCAGCACCTGACAACCTGGGGGTGTGCCAACAATAACCTCGTCCTCAACTTCCAGAAGACGAAGGAAATCATTGTTGACTTTAGAAAGAACAGAGGGGGCAGACACACCCCCATCCATGTAAATGGGACTGAGGTGGAGCGGGTCTCCAACTACAAATTCCTCGGGGTACACATCTCAGAGGATCTGTCCTGTTCCCTCAACACCTCCAAGCTGATCAAAAAGGCGCAGTAGCGCCTTTACTTCCAGAGGAGGCTCAAAAAAGCCCACCTGTCCCCCAAGATCATGACCAACTTCTACCGCTGTACCATCGAAAGCATCCTGACCACCTGCTTTACAGTATGGTACAGCAGTTGTACCGTAGCAGATAGGAAGGCACTACAACGGGTGGTGAAAACCGCCCAGTAAATCATCAGGTGCCCGCTCCCTGCCATGGATGCCCTTCACCGAAAACGGTGTCTGAGACGGGCCGGGAAGATCATCAAAGATCCCTCCCACCCTAACCATGGACTGTTTGCCCTCCTACCATCAGGGAGGCAGTACAGGAACCTCAGGTCCCGCACTAGTAGGATGAGGAACAGCTTCTATAACAACACCATCACACTGCTGAACTCGGAGTCCCGCTGATAGATTTCTCCAGTCTCTCCGTCCACATTGTCTGCACTCTGTATCTATTTATATATTGCTATTACTACGAACTGATGCTAAACTGCATTTCGTTGTACCATACTTGTATCTGTGCAATGACATTAAAGTTGAATTGAATTGAAGACTGATCTCTCCAACAGCAATGAGATACATTTCAGATCAATCTCCTTGGTTCTTGGATAAAATACCTAAGATGCTGTTCAAACTTCCATTGTTCTTCAGCCGTTCTGTTTACACCTCCAGCTTTTTGTGTACTTCCATTGTTCTTCAGCCGTTCTGTTTACACCTCCATGAGACATTTAACACTAAGGGGGCGTAATGCAACCCTTGAGGAGCTCTTCTACAAAAAACTGTCAGCTCCGAGGTCTACAACTGAGACAAAACTGATACCAAGTTTGACCAACATTCAGCATTTCTGATTTCAGGCAAATAATCTTGTTTATTAAGCTTTGATTAATAATCAGTCATTGAGTGCTGCAAGAAAAAAAATGGATGTGTCTGCTTCCTTGCAAGAACAAATCTGGATTGGGATGGCTTTATCCAGAGATCCCGGAAGAGAAAAATATGAAACGATAAACTAGTTTATAGAAAAGCAAAAATAGACATTTTTCACTTTGTTTTTCCCCCCACTTACCTCCAGCAATCAGTCTGAAGGGTCCCGACCCGAAGCGCCACCTACCCATTTTCTCCAGAGATGCGGCCTGACCAGAGTTACACCAGCATTTTGCATATCTCTTTGGTATTAACTAGCATCTGCAGTTCCTTGTTATTATATTATAGAAATGCAAGTTGCAAGTATGCAGTAGCAACACAGGACCAGGAACTTTTAAATACATGCACACACACAGATGTACTTACCAGGTAAGTATCATCCTACATGCAAGGTCCAGTTATTCATTGTTAAACATTTGTGCCTCACAGCACCATTCATGTAAAACTTTATTATGAATACTGTATTCCAATTGGCAGATGTACGGTGAACATTTACAGTGAAATCATTGTTATTCGCAGTAAATTAAATTTAATATACAATTGATTACAGATTGGTAGTAATAATTCAGATATATTGTTTATCTATATACATATAGCTTAATATTTCACATACATTGTCTGTCAAAGCATAGGCATTGTATTTACAATCAGACCAACTGTAGAGCAGTATTCACCATTCCACAAGTGTGAGCCCCACAATCCCTTCAGGTCAAACTCAGTTACAATGTAGTGTTGTTCAGAATCTGCTCCTTCATTACTGCCATTTATTGAGACTATATTCAGCAGCAACTAATGGGTCACAGCAACTGTGCTTCAACTGGTCTGGTGCTCCCAGACCTGCCTTGGGATCAGTCATGGCTATGTATTTTCATAAACAAGGTGATTGCGCCTTCTTAGTGATGTCTTTCTTGAGGCAGTGTGTGACCAAAGTGGACAAGTGTGGTTCAATAAACATGTTTTGCGGGGTAGAAGTAAAACCAACAACTCCTAGTACAATAGGGATAATTAATGAGTGCCCATACGACTACATACATAACAGCCCCAAGCCCGGATCACCCATCACCAAACCACCCACCCCAACTCTGCTGCCAATCATGGGGCTATGGAGGGGACAGGGCACGTCAGCACATGGCAACAAGTCTTCCCACCATGATGGCCAATTCTCTCCATTGTGCAAACAGTCAGTGATTCTGGAGAGTTGGGAATGAACCTGGAACAGCAGCTCCCTAAATTTCTTTCTTTTAGAAAGGTTCCACTGTGAGAGACTTTTAAAACATCTGATGAATTTGCAGTAGTTTCAAGAAAAATACTCATCATCTGTATATTAAAGAGGTCCAGTATAAAATTGGCCTCGAAAGCAAATACAAAATGCTGAGGTGAATCCAAGACAGAACCGATGACCCAATACAGGACCACGACAGTACCCTCCCCACACCCACCCCACCCTTTCTATTCCTGTAAGGCCATCATATCACGATGTTCAGAGGAAATTCTTGAGCTTGGCCAACTCCTATTCAACTGTGCTGCAGAATTTACTTTGGTGTAGGGGACTTTGCAGCTGCTGTCATTAGAAGTAATTTAAACAAACTCCATTTAAGAAACATTATAGTACTTAAAAAAAGTGGCAATTGAAATTAAATTAATCTGCTATATCAGAATAACCTTAGCAGTAGGGCCATGGGGGTGTTTTCACCGTTTAGCGATGGAAAGTCTGTTTTCTTTAACCATGATCTTGTTTTCTAATTTGAAATAACCAGTCTTTAAAGTGAGAGCAATTTTAAAGTAGAGTAAACCCTCGTTTTAATGGACCCTTATATAACAGATTTTGGTTAAAGTGGATGGATCGGTCGATGCCATTCCCAGCTCTCACCGTCTCCCCAGCCACTTACAGCCCTGGCTTCCGTCACCAGTACTGGCTTGCAAGGTGCACCAGTAAGCCCTTGATCCATTGTATGCTCTGATTGACACGGCTCATGTTGTAGCCCCTGGGGTCATGGCTTTCTTCAGATCGCCACCACGGACAGGCCGCATTTGGTCACTGTGAGGTTCCCTCCCCGCAACAATGGCTGCTTCTTCCAGATGGCAGTCGCTTAGTCTGCTCCCCGCTCCGCCGCCTCCTCCTCCTGTCACACTTTCCACTCATCCTCTCCCCCCATCTATCACCTGTGGTCGGTTACGTACGTCGCCTTGGAAGATGTCAGCAACTGCGGGGGAGAAGGTGGTGAAGGGAGTGGCAGGCTGGTCAAAATGACAGGAGGGTGGAGCTGACAAAGCGGCGGGCAAAATGGCAGCTGGTGAGAGAAGGGAGCCCCATGGTGACCAAGCCAGTCTTGTCATTGGCAGCGGCATGAAGAGCAAGATTCCAGACAGGGGCTATAATGTCAGCCGCAGCAATAGCCACGTCAATCGGACTGTGCGGTAATTATGCGGGGGAGACCAGCGGCATCGTCGCCTGGTTTTAAGACGATACAACACAATGTGCTGAAGTAACTTAGTAGACTGAACCAGTCTGAAGAACGGTCCCAGCATCACCTATCCACGTTCTCCAGAGGTGCTGCCTGACCCGCTGAGTTATTCCAGCACTGTCTCTTTTGTGTATTAACCATCATCTGCAGTTGTGTTTCAATTACATACAATAATACCGTACTTGATTATAGTGGACAATTGGCAGTAACGAGCACTATCCTAGTGTCATTTGAAAATTATCTTTCAACTTTGAGTACAATGACAAAGCTCACTCAACTTACAGCTTGAAGATCCTACACTCCACAGGGCCAGGTAACAGGCTCCTTTCTCAGGCTTACAGGTGAATACTTGCCTCCAGCCTCAAGAATTTTGTTTGCAGCAGAAGTACTCAAGTGCTTTCATCCAAATTTAAATTCCCCCATTGAATATTACGAGAGGAATCAAATTATATAGCAGCCATTTAGTTGCAAATAAATTAGGAACACTTAATCTGCTTATAATTTTATTTTAATGCATACACATCAGCAAGGATGCACAAATAATATACTTTATTAAATCTGAAGATTTATGTGCAGAGAAGTTGCCTTAGTGATAGTAGAGCTATAGATAATTGGTTGCAAAATACCGAGGAGATGCCTGCTGAATGGAGCCAAAGCTGCTTGGAGTGAATAAATTGAAAATATCTCATTTGATTAGAGACAAAACAATCCTTCTGTTAAAAGAGGATGTCAATATATCTCTCATCTTATCATTTTAGTGTCCAATTTGATTAAGGTTTATCTTGTGTACACCTCTTGCTGATGAAGCACTAAAGTAAAGTATACGCAACTTTTCTTCAATGAGCTTGGATTCTGAATGCATTAGAAAGTTGTGCAAAACTTTGTCAGTCTTGTCCCAAACGAGACCTATATGTCGAGCAATGAATAAATTGAAATAACACGCTACCGAACCCATAATCTGAGTTGTAGATTTAGAGTGCAGTGCATTTCAACTCATACGTTCAATACATTCTTATATTTAATATTATTGCTTATATTGCTTGACACACTAGCTTTAATTAGATTTTGTAAGGAAAAAATTATCCACTTCAACCAGTTTGGGAAGAGAGGGTCAGGTCAAGGTCAATTTCAGCAGATGTTAGTGTTCGGTTTGAGTAGTTTGCCAAGTACGCAGTGGGATAAAACAAACCCAATATTCATTTGATTGCAATACCTAAATTAAATTAACTCCAAAGTTTGAAAGATGCGAATGCGTCGTCAGTTCTTAATAAGGAATCTCACAATCAGCAACAAGTGGGGCCTCCAACATAACATTAGGAGGGGCTTACATTTCCCAATATATTTCACAAATTTTCATTGCTGGGTATTAAAACACAACTCAAGAACACAAACAATCAGCACTTAAAAAAAAATACATGTCAAAATTGTGGTGGGAATGAGAGAGGAAGTGCTGGCAGTGAAAAATAGTTGGGGAAAGATTGAATTGACGATTCTATTCTGATCCAGGCAATTTTGCAGCAGATCTTATGAAATGGCATAAAATTTGCATTCAGTCCTAGATTTTGATTTAGGGTGGGGAGGTGTTATCAATTTCTGCTAAGACCATTCAATACTTTTAATAATGAAAAATTGACACAGCATTAAAGGCTCATTTTTGCCTTCCGGTTTTGAATACATTTTTTTAATGGAGAAAACTATCACTTCCATCCTCAATTCCCTACCAATAGGCTTCCCACACAAGATCGGAAGGGCAGACAACTTAAAAGAAAATCAAAACACGGCAGATGCTGAAAATTTGCAATCAAAACAAACAGCTGGAAATGGTCAATTCAGTTAGCATCTGTTAAAAGAATAACAAAAATAAAATTTCAAGGTGGCGAAGGGTCTTCAAGCCAAAACGTTGTTACTTTTTCTACAGATGCTGCCTGACCTGCTGAATATTACAGACAATTTCAATTATATTAAACGGCACTACTCCTGGGAATGTTTCACCCTCATAGGCTTGGGATAGAAGATTGCTTAGTTCAGGAATTTTATCTGAAGATTGGAAGATGCCATGTTATTGCAGCAATCTGCTTAGCTGGTGAACAGTATAGATAGACCCACGACCATAGATATCCGGGGACAGAGTCTCCGCCGGTTCAGTTACTGGTCCTATCTCATGTCATACTTACAACTCCTATCATCTCCAACCTGAAATAAGGCTGATTTTCAGAACTGCAGATAAAAGAATCCAAGAATTGAGAGTGTTTTAATGAGAACATTTCTTTGGAAACAATTAAAACAAGCCTCTAGTAATATAACCTGGATTTAGTGCCACGATAAATATCAACATAATCTGCCATATTTTCATGCAGATCTGAACAACCCTGGGCTTAAGACTTCTACTTACCCAACTCTTTTTAGGCATTATCCCCACCCTGGAAAGAAGGGCAACTATCAGAAAGTTAGTTGATAGCCTGTTTTCAATGAGGGCATGGTAAATGAAAAACAGATGCTCTGCCCCGAAGTTTGAAATAGCTTATCAATTTCCAGACCCTTTGGAATACCAGCAAGTGAGGGCTGATTTGAAGATTGTTAATGCTTCACATGACCAGATTCTTCCGCCTCGTATCTCTTGGTGCACTGCTGGCATTCATCATTAGTATTCCCCAGAGGCTCAGAATAAACGTGACACGACTACAGGAATGAAAAGATGAAGCAGCAAACCAAGCCAACCAAATGAGACATTTGGGTGGGAGATGGGTTGATGTGTGGGAAGAGACTGGAAGGTTATAACCAAAGCATTGTGCAGGGTTCTCAGTCATGCTTTCTGTAGCCTCTTATGCCTCAGTTCCTCCCCCTCCCCAAAAGGCACTTGATATCCTTAAACAGCATAGACATTAGCAATGGAGCTGCCTCCTGCGTTACTGTGATCAACACAGAAATCAGGATATAAAATGAAAATATTAAAAACCAGGAATAATCACTTCACGCACAGACACTACCAACGTGAACTGGTTCCTACCGACGACGCCGATTTGTAATATGACAAGATGCATCATAGACAAGTAGAGATTTGTAGTTTTGTCAGTTCATCCATCTCCTCGTCACCCATTTTGCTGCCTGCCTCTTCTACCTTCTTCGTCTTTACCTTCTGTAGAGCACAAAGCAAGTCTTTATCCTCAGCGTTGTCCGAGCATTGAACAGATTTGTCCATGATTGGCACAGAAGGCACAAGGCTAGCAAGTTCATCCGTGGGAGAGCGCCCAATGCTTCCGTCCACTTGCACTCGGATGTCTGGTGACACCGAATGCTGATGCGATGGGATGATCCCACTGTTTGTGCTTTTAGGGTACAAGTATGTCTTCATTTGACCTTTGCCCTTGACATTCACTGTCCCCCGATAATCAAAGTCATAGCCCATTTCGCTCAATATTCGATAACTCTCCTCACTCACCTGGATCCTACATTCCACTCCTGTAGTGTCCATCCTACTAGCAATGTTCACTGTGTCACCCCATATGTCATACAGAAGCTTCGTCGTGCCGATTACTCCTGCAGTGAGGGGTCCATGGTTGAAACCAATCCGTAGTTTAAAGTTGAACCACAGCATATCTTTGTTGAACTCATCCACAACCCTCATCATTTCTTTGGCAAACTCAAAAAGAGTCTGCAAATGACTGTGTGGATGGTTGCTATCACGTCGCTGCGATGGATTTAACCCAGAAGCTGCCATGTAGGTAGCTCCAATGGTTTTAATTTTTTCAATATTGCTGTTGTATTGAGGCTTTCCCAATAATTCATCAAAATCTCCAATCAATTCATTCAACACTCGGTAGCATTCCTTGCCCCCTTCATAATTCTCTTCATAAAACTCACTGAAATTAACAATGCTGGCAAAAATAACACCCACATCTTCATGGTTTTTGGAGTAATGGGGAGTGACCTTGAGTTGATCAGCCACATGCGCAGGGATGATGTTATGAAGCAGCCAGTCAGCCTGGTCTTTCATGCTCTGTATCTTGTGGCGATGAAGGTCTGCCTCCACATTACCATGGTAATTCAGACGATAGCTGACCTCAAATTCCCGGTTCAGGAACCAGACCAGCAAAAGCAACAGGACGATATGCAGAATCACTTCCTGTCGGATCAGTTCTAGATTCTTTGAACTCCAAGTAGACATTGAGACATTGCAGCCCACTTCTCTGTTGGCGTTGAGGAAGACAATAAAGAGTGTGATTTTTCTTTTTAACCAGTAGGTATGTTTTACAAATACAAAAAAAAGATGAAATTTCCTTACACAATCATTAGATACTATTAAAAGGGTAAAACTGCATAAAGAACAAAAATTGAAAGGCTCAAGGGATAAAAATTTGACGTCCTCAGTTGAAAAACGCTTAATTATGATTTACGATTCTAAAGGGATTGGATAACATGAACCTTGCCCAGATGAGAGCAGAAGAATATCTCCATGTACTGAATGTTGTTGTGAAAATTATTCTAATAATTCTCGCATTCTAATATTTCCCTGAAATCTTACATTACAGTCTATGAAAAGAAACCTGCTTCTTGCATGCTCTCAAGACATTCTATAATGTTTCACATTGATGAATTACTTAAATCCGATCCCCATTATGAAAAGAACATTAGATCAATGTCCAGATTACCCAAAATCTTAAGACTTCTGTAAAGTCTGAAACATTAAGTGTTTCGCTTTCCACTTTTGCTGCCGACCCGGGTTTCCAGATTTTGTGTTTTATTTCAGATTACCTACTTTCACAATACTAGTTGAAAATTGGAACTTGGCCAAGACATCACTGAAGTCTGTTGCAGGATCTTTAGCATCTACATAAATAATTGCACCCATGACCATGCTCCTCACCCACTGTACTATAATGAAGTGACCACTTTGAGACAGATTTCTCTGTGCAGGCGGAGCAATTGTTATATCATCAGATAAACCATTATTCATTTGGCAGCAATGGAAAGACTATTTGGTATATATGACACATGCAAATTATAGGAATGGAATCCTACATTGACTGAGGATATTTATTGCATCTATTTTGGGAAATAAGGTTTCCGCAATTGCTTGTGAAAATCATAATAAATGTTAAGATCTTACCCGAATGATTCAAGAGAGTCAAATTGGACTTCAGGCAAGCTGTAAACAAAGAGGAAGTTCTTAAACCAAGTTTTCCCCTCGTAACCCAATTTATTAACTGTACATGCAGATGTGTAATTACTCACATGCCAGGATTGAGAGTATTGGTGTTTATTAAAGTGCTAATTAACTTTTCAGATTAATCCATCTCCAATACAAAAAAAGTTTTGTTTTATACACTACAAAGATATAACCCCAAAGTTATTCCAAAATCACTGCCAAATATTGATATAAAGAACCTTGCTCTATTTAGACTTGAGATACAGCGCGGCAACAGGCCCTTCGGCCGACTACATGCAGACCAACAATCCTACACATGCATTATACACAAGCAATATCCTACACATTAGGGACAATTTACAATTTTACTGAAGCCAATTAACCTACAAATCTGAACATCTTTGGAATGTGGGAGGAAATCGGAGCACCCTTAGAAAAACCACACATCACAGGGAAAACGTACAAAATCTGTAGTCAGGATCGAACCTGGGTCTCTGGTGCTGTAAGGCAGCAATTCTACAACTGCACTATTCGTGCCGTCCCTATTTTCCATGGCAGACTTGCACATTTCATTCCTTCTCAGATGTTCCTCTCTTTTAGAGATACTCATGATGGAAATGGCATCTTATTATTCCCCCTAGCTGATCCACAATTCTTGTTAAAACTGTCAGTGGAACAAGCCCCAATCAGGTCTTCAACAAACAGCATCAGAACAAATGTTCATTTGCCCATGATCTTGTTTACAGCATCACCAAATACAAATAGTATGACTTGGCTCAAATGCAAATATCAGTAGGATATTACCAGCATTTCTAAGCTATAATGTCACAAGTAAACCCCAGGCTCCATGTGACAGCATGGACCTACCTGGGGAAATCACGTTGAATAATTTCACCCCATCATAGTATCGGACAGAGGTGGACAAATTGGTTACTCACAAAATGTGGGCATATGTAATTATTTTCCTGTTGGTCACTTATTCTGCATTGGCATCAGAATACTTGATACCTGCCTACTCAACCCTGTTATAATTTTGCAAGTTGGAACTAACCCCCAGCCGACGTCTTTCAGATGTGAAAAGATAGGAATTTAAAATTGTAACTTTACTTTTGCTTACATAGTAAGTGCCTACAGTACAAACGAACTGTTACATTCCAGTTTCACCTGAAGCCAAGCTCCCATAGTTTGACGTATTCTTTCACATTGCTTGCTATCGTCCTTGCCCAATCTGATAGCTGGACTACTGCACACCTTCAGCAATCAGTCAGTGATAGCTTCTTTCTTGCAGTGATGCAAGCTCCTCCTCTGCCTCGTACTAGATATATTAATCTGCTACAAACCCAAATGCTATGGTTTCCTTTAGTGATACAGCATGGAAATAGACCCTTTAGCCGACCGAGTCCATGCTGACCATTGATCACCTGTTCTCGCTTGTTTCATGTTAGCGCACTGTCATATCCACTCCCTACACTAGGAACAGTTTACAGAGACCAATCAACCTACAAACCTGTACATATTTAAAATGTGGGAGGAAACCGGAGCAGCCAGAGGAAACCCAGAGAGAACGTGTAAACGCCACACAGACAGCCCCAAAGGTTAGCACCCGGGTCTGTGACACTGAAGCAGCAGTTCTATCATTGCTGCCATCCGTGACCTAAAAACGTGCTGCATCTATGTTTATTTGATCTCTCTATTTGAGAAAACAGACCCCAAAAGGGAGGATGAAATATCCAGAAAGATACAGCATAAGGAAGTAATTCTGCTTCAGACAATAGACAATAAGTGCAGTAGGCCATTCGGTCCTTCGAGCCAGTACCGCCTTTCAATGTGATCGTGGCTGATCATCCCCAATCAGTACCCCGTTCCTGCCTTCTCTCCATATTCCCTGACTCCGCTATCTTTAAGAGCCCTATCTAGCTCTCTCTTGAAAGTATCCAGAGAACTGGCCTCAACAGCCCTCTGAGGCAGAATTCCAGACTCACAACTCTGTGTGGAAACAGTGTCTCCTCGTCTCCGTTTAAAATTGCTTATTCCTTATTCTTAAACTGTGGCCCCTGGTACTGGACGCCCCCAACATCGGGAACATGTTTCCTGCCTCTAGCGTGTTCAAACCCTTAATAATCTTATATGTTTCAATAAGATCCCCTCTCATCCTTCTAAACCCCAGGGTGTACAAGCCCAGCCGCTCCATTCTCTCAGCACATGACAGTCCCGCCATCCCGGGAATTAACCTTGTAAACCTACGCTGCACTCCCTCAATAGCAAGAATGGCCTTCCTCAAATTAGGGACCAAAACGGCACGCAATACTCCAAGTGTGGTCTCACTAGGGCCCTATCGCTTTCTTCACTGCCTGGTGTACCTGCATGCTTACTTTCATTGACTGATGTACAAGGACCCTCAGATCCCGTTGTACTTCCCCTTTTCCCAACTTGACACCATTTAGATAATAATCTGCCTTCCTGTTTTTGCTACCAAAGTGGATAACCTCACATTTATCCACCTTAAACTGCATCTGCCATGCATCTGCCCACTCACCCAAGTCACCCTGCATTCTTATAGCATTCTCCTCACAGTTCACACTGCCACCCAGCTTTGTGTCATCTAGAAATTTGCTAATGTTACTTTGAATCCCTTCATCTAAATCATTTGATGTATATTGAAAATAGCTGCGGTCCCAGCACCAAGCCTTGCGGTACCCCACTGGTCAATGCCTGCCATTCTGAAAGGGACCCATTAATCCCTATTCTTTTGTTTCCTGTCTGCCAACCAATTTTTTATCCATGTCAGCGCTCTACCCCCAATACCATGTTCCCTATTTTTGCCCACTAATCTCCTAAGTGGGACCTTATCAAATGCAAATTTCTAGCAAATTACAGTGCAATACTTACATTGAAGGACACAGCGTGACGTATAGTAGAATTAGAAGCAACACACCAACAATGGTAGCCAAAGAAAACCTCATCCAGGAGCTCAATTGACAAAAGTTACAGTAGTGAATGAAAGTGATGATCATTGCACAACAGAAGAACATGGTAACCTGTAGAAAGAGTCATAAGTAAAATATCTCAATCATGTTGATTTTATTTTTAGTGAAGGCTCAAATTAATTACCTCAGCATTTAACACATGCCTAGAGCCATAGCCTTGTACAAAAACCTCCCAAGACTTTGTACTGACCAGAACTCCCAGACTCAAATGGAAATGTTTTAATCCACGGTATTCCAGAGAGGGATAAGATGCCCTCAAAACTATCACTGCGCCTCAGGTCACCATATTCAGTTCTTCCACTGCGTAGCAAGGGGCTACTGTATCTGCATGCTCACTGCAAGAATAATTCCCCACCATTCTATAGCCACATCTAAATCTGACACAAACTAGATCCTTTTGCAGTTGGAATCATTGGCAAGGGTGTCAATGAGTAAATAAACCTTGGGTGACTTTAGCTGCCAACTTTTTTTAAATTGAGCCGTGCAGCTATCAACCAAAGAAATTGATCCGAAATGCACAGCTCAGGCACGAGTCTCAGGCTCGACTCTAGGGCTCTGCTGAATTAGATAAAATAATTTGGTAAAATCCAAGATGCTTCTACTGCAAAGAAAAAGCAAATTTTGCTTTGAGTCTCAATCCAATCCCAAGTTAAGACTGAATACACCTCCTTTAGTTCAGAACAAAACAACACAAAGTGGCAGATCGTTCAAGTAAAATTTAGGATATTTTAGTCAAAAATAGATTGTTCTCCAAGTCTTCCCCTATGGCGATGCAAGGATACTCACATTTACATTGGTTTTAAATTCACAAGTGAAATGGGAAAACACAGCAACAGCAGGGAGAGAGATGAGAATGGCTCCAACAAAATGACGAGGCAGCCAGCCAGAGATTGCCCTCATCAGTCTTTTGGTACATGGCATCACCTCATCCAGGTAAAACGCCATTCTACAATGGAACAGTGAATGGAGGTTAGAACAGCTGGGCAATTCATTATAACAGCTATCCCAAATAAATTCAAACTTACCACAACCATAAGCCACTAATGTTTAAATGGAGCAGATGTAGATATATAGGGATCTATTGACTAACAATCAGACCCAAGATTGAACACTTGTCATATAGATATCTGAAACATAATCATTCTGTGTTGAAGATCACAATGTGAATTCGAACAATGAAGGACACTGAGCTGTAACATTAACCCTACAAACCACTCTCAGAATCATGGTATTTCCAGCATTGCAAAATTAAGTTACATTTGCAACCATTTTCCTTAATACCTGAATAAATTAATTTTTAATTTTACAAAAAAGCCAAAAATTAGTTTCTTCGGCATCAAATTACACGCATTTCAAGTATTTCTGAACCTTCTTACTCTGGATTTCATCCATGCAGTATCTATCATTTCCAGAATACAGCTGCTGACCAAAGTTAAACTTGACACCAATTGGGGAAAAGGAACTCTTCAAATTCATCTACTAAAACATGGGCTACTGAGGCAAAGCTGGAGCGCGTAAGGGACTTGAACACAATGCAGCAATACGATACACTCCAAAATAAGAGACTCTTCCCCCGCCCCCTCCCACCACCACAAATTCCAGGCACTTTTCCCCATACAAAATTAAAAACAAATATTGTACTTCATTCCTAGGCTAAATGAGGTTGGAGCAAGGGGCTAGGACAGAAAAGGAAATTAACTAACTTTGAATAGCAAAAATGGTGTTCTGCAAAATAGAATTCTAATGCAGCCTCAACCCATTTTAATGCCCAAACATGTCCAGAGGCCCAAATGCAATTGTTAGGGACTGGCTGGGGTATTACTAGTAGTCAGTTCATGAAGAATTTCTAAATGCATTGCTGGTGACAGTGTGGAGCATAAAGAACCAATATTTTGATAGTGTCCATCATTATCTTGAATTTTATCCATCATTGTCTTGAATTTTCTGTTACCAGAGGACAGCTACCTTCAAATTCAGAGACCAACATATTCACACATTATGCAATAGCTTTTGATTACTTCGCAAGGTTAACATTTTGAAAAAATGCACCAGTTAACAACTGCACTTGAGAAGGCCTAATCTCCCTCCAGGGTTGATAGTTGGGTTGTAATTTGGGTTGTAATTTGTGCTTTTATAGAGCACCAAGTTCAATCAGGATTGCAAGCTGACAAAAGCCTTAAGCATCTACAGGAGAGAGTCCAGCAGTCAAATCCTCCAATTTCATACACAAATAGCATACACCAGCCTTTGCTCCAGGTTGATTTTCCCCCAAAGTCTTGTGTATGGTTCAACAGGATAAAGTGCAGAAATAAAAAATAAATGGCATAAAAATATTAGTTACTCATGAAAACAGCCTTTTATCCTTACAACAGGAGATTCATGCTCAAACAGTGAATGATTGCTTGATGGTAATGGACCTGGATTAGACATGTTCTTCGCGGTCCATATTTCTCCTCTTAACCTCAAAGGTCCACTGTAACATCTGCTGGCGACCTTTGAATCCAGGCGAGCAATACTGAAGTGAATGCTGCACCAAGACAAGCCAGCAGCAACAGTCAGTGGTCGAGTCACCTAATTGGGTGGAGCTGCATCAGGAGAGTTCAGGGGCCGTTGCCTAACACCCCCATTTCCCACTGGAACCATTAAAAGATGTTTCTTTTAACATACAACCACATAATACTGTAACAATGTTATAAAACTGATCATAGTGATAAACATTTATTTAAAGGTTGAAATTAAACCAAAGACCAAGTGACTGAAAAGATTGAAAATAAAAATGAATTTCTTCATCATGTTAATTTGCCACAAAACAACTCAAAACTGATGCAGGATCCTAATAACTTGGGTCTTCAACTTTTTTTTCAAACCTTGATAAGATACAATTAACATATGGGCAACACCTAATGGATGAACTATAAAGAAGATGCACTGAGACATTTACACAAACAGTGGTTTATGGATGGTGCCGAAATTCTGTACTGGCCCTTTCCCGTGGAACATACAGCCTTCCACTCAGCATGCTTGCCTCACCTGATGGAGATAACCAAGGAAAGCACTTGAAGCAGGATCGCAAGGACAAAAACCACAACAGAGGCATGCGAAGGTGATGTACACAGTCCCTGCTTCATGAAACATGTGATGGAGAGAAAGAGGAAGACTATGGTGGAGAGAATGACATCAAGGAGTGAACTGAAAGTGGCACTGGCAAACGTCTTCTCTGATGCATTGTTCACAACCTATTGGGGGGGGAAAGAAACAAAAATAAAAAATACTGTATGCGTTTAACAAGATCAAATACAAGGGCATCACAAACACAAAGCACAATAGATGGGAAAGGCACTGATGATTCAAACAAACTATTCCAGATACAAAATACTTGGTGCACACAAAATTGGGTCTGCATGCAAGTGATGCTATCAGCAATTTGCAACACCCAATTCCAACTATTGTAAATTGTAATTTATGTCAGGTGTCCACTGACAAACTTCTGTCATGTGCATGTTCGCTTCAGCCCTTCCAACTTTCATCACCTATGCTTAATGTTGTTATTTCTATCTCACTTGTAATCTATCCCGGAAAATGCGAGTTTTAAATAATGTTTTATATTTCTGCACAGAAAGGGAGAAATAAGTGAAGCTAATACATAGAAATATCAAAATCAGAGGCAGAACAGTCAGATTAGGACTGAAGGAAGAAAAAATGGAACATAACAGTATACCTTATTTGACAACAGTTGTAAAGTAGATGTCACTTGACATTGTTTCTTTTCTGACAGCATTCAAATAATCAAGAGAAATTGTCTGGGTTATTAAAGTTGTATGGATTATGACTGGGCAAACCATAGTTTACATAGCCTATGACAAAGATCTGGAGGCCAATGGCCATTTCTGAATTTAAACACGAGGCATTGGGAAATAATGCTATAGACCAAAAAAAGGCAAGAGGAAAGCCTTATCATAGCACGTGTGCAAAGGATGTTGCACCATTGTAGTATTTATTTAGTTTGCTGGATGTGCACATCACTTGCATGGCCAGCTTTTATTGCACATCACTAATAGCATCAGAAATGCCTCCACCAGAAGGTCCTTGAAAGATTTCTGAGGTGGCTAATGTGGTTGGTGGTGAACTACAATCCTGAACCTCTGGGGACCTTCTGATGAAGCTATAGAACAATCAAAATTAAGAGCAGAAGACGGCTGTTTGGTCTTGCACCACAATTCAGCATGATCATAGCTGCTCATCCACCAAATCCTGTCATCTCCCCACTTCTCTTGATCATTTTAGCACTGAGAAATACATTTACCTTCTCCTCAAATATATTTAATGATTTGCCCTTCATTGCCCTTTGATAGAGGTTCACAATTCTCCGGGTGAAAAACGTTCATACTTGGTTTTCAATGGCATATCCTGCATCCTGATGCTCAAATGCCTGGTTTGGGATTCTCTTACTCTCTGGAATTTCCTTTCTGTATCTAGTCTATTTAGTTTCATGACAATTATATAGGTTTCTATGACATACCTCATTCTTCCATGGTACAGCTAGCAAATAAATATACAGTGGCTTGCAAAAGTATTCATACCCCTTGAACTTTTCCACATTTTGTCACGTTACAACCACAAACGTAATTGTATTTTATTGGGATTTTATGTGATAGACCAACACAAAGTGGCACATAATTGTGAAGTGGAAGGAAAATGATACATGGTTTTCAATTTTTTTTACAAATAAAAAACTGAAAAGTGTGGCATGCAAAAGTATTCAACCCCCTTTACTCTGATACCCCTAAATAAAATCCAGTGCAACCAATTGCCTTTCGAAGTCACCTAATTAGTAAATAGATTCCACTTGTGTGTAATCTAATCTCAGTATAAATACAGCTGTTCTGTGAAGGCCTCAGATGTTTGTTAGAGAACATTAGTGAACAAACAATATTCCTTGGGCATCATGAAGCCCAAGGAACACACCAGACAGGTCAGAGATAAAGTTGTGGAGAAGTTTAAAGCAGGGTTAGGTTATAAAAAAATATCCCAAGGTTTGAACATCTCACAGAGCACTGTTCAATCCATCATCCGAAAATGGAAAGAGTATGGCACAACTGCAAACCTACCAAGACATGGCCGTCCACCTAAACTAACAGGCTGGGCAAGGAGAGCATTGATCAGAGAAGCAGCCAAGAGGCCCATGGTCACTCTGGTGGAGCTGCAGAAATCCACAGCTCAGGTGGGAGAATCTGTCCACAGGACAACTATTAGTCGTGCACTCCACAAATCGAGCCTTTATGAAAGAGTGGCAAGAAGAAAGCCATTGTTGAAACAAAGCCATAAGATGTCCCGTTTGCAGTTTGCCACAAGCCATGTGGGGGACACAGCAAACATGTGGAGGAAGGTGCTCTGGTCTGATGAGACCAAAATTGAAGTTTTTGGCCTAAATGCAAAACTACGTGTGGCGGAAAACTAACACTGCACATCACCCTGAACACACCATCCCCACTGTGAAACATGGTGGTGGCAACATCATGCTGTGGGGATGCTTTTCTTCAGCAGGGACAGGGAAGCTGGTCAGAGTTGATGGGAAGATGGATGGAGCCAAAAAAGGGAAATCTTGGAAGAAAATCTGTTAGAGTCTGCAAAAGACTTGAGACTGGGGCGGAGGTTCACCTTCCAGCAGGACAACAACCCTAAACATACAGCCAGAGCTACAATGGAATGGTTTAGATCAAAGCATATTCATGTGTTAGAATGGCCCAGTCAAAGTCCAGACCTAAATCCAATTGAGAATCTCTGGCAAGACTTGAAAATTGCTGTTCACAGACGCTCTCCATCCAATCTGACTGAGCTTGAGCTATTTTGCAAAGAAGAATGGGCAAAAATTTCAGTCTCTAGATGTGCAAAGCTGGTAGAGACATACCCCAAAAGACCTGCAGCTATAATTGCAGCGAAAGGTGGTTCTACCAAGTATTGAGCCAAGGGGGTTGAATACTTTTGCATGCCACACTTTTCAGTTTTTTATTTGTAATAAAATTTGGAAACCATGTATCATTTTCCTTCCACTTCACAATTATGCACCACTTTGTGTTGGTCTATTACATAAAATCCCAACAAAATACATTTACATTTGTGATTGTAACGTGACAATATGTGGAAAAGTTCAAGGGGTATGAATACTTTTGCAAGCCACTGTACAATTATCTATCGTTACCCTTATGCAAGTCTGCTGTGCACTCTCCTTGCCAAGGGCATTCTTCCTAAGATAAAGACCAACATTTTACATAATATTCCAGATAGTGTCTCACCAAGACCCCATGCTGAAAACTTTGGCCCTATAGTGAAACTCTTGCAATGAAAGCCAACCCAATATGTCTTCCCACCTGCTTGCTTTCAAGGACTGGTGCTCAAGGACAGTCAGATCTCATTGCACCTTCCCTTCGCTCCATCTCCAACTACTTTTCTTTCCTTTTTCTTTAAGAATCAAAATAGTTCACCGTACATTTATCCATGTTGAACTGCACCTGCCATGAATATACCGACTAAAACACCACTTTACGATTTATAATCTTTAAACCTCCTCCTCCATTCTCTATCAGCTGAAAACTGATGGATGAATACCTTCTTCATCCAAATCATTGACGCATGGTAAATAGATGGGACTCAAGGTCTGATCCCTGCGGTTCTTGCCCATCCTGCAGTTCCTGCCCATGTCACCTTCTGATACGGAAAAAACACCCACTGATTCCTACTGTTTCCCATCTCAATCCAAACCAGTATATTTTCAATGTGCATTAGACTTTGCATATTAAATCTTTGTAGGGTTTTATAAAAAGCCATAAAGCCTTACAAATACAGCATATGCACTTATTGTCCCTCAACTATTGTACCAGTTATACCTTAAACAAAAAGCTGATATTTCCCAACCCCATTAAAGCTTTCAAGTGTTTGGTTACAATAGATTCTAGCATTTACCACAATAATAAAGATGAGATAGTACTGGAGGGGGCAGGGAAGATTCACGAGGATGTTGCACTTTGAATTACAAGGAGCGTCTAGGTCCGTTTTTCCCGGAGCGGAGAAGGTTAAGAGGGGACATGACTAAGGTAAAGTTAGGAGGGGTAAAGATAGTGTAAACTATTGGAAATTTACAGAAGGATAAGGACATAGATTTAGGGAAAGTGGTAAGAGATTTAGAGGGGATCTGAGGGGGACTTTTTTTCACCCAGTGGATGGTGAATGCATGGAATACACCACCTGAGAGAGTGTGCAAGCAGACTTACTGACAACCTTTAACTTTCTAGACAAGTATTTGAATCACCAGGCATAGAAGAATACATGCCAAGTGGTTGAAGATGAGATCAATATGGATGGGTGCTTACTGGTTAGCATTGAGGTGGTATGGACTATTTCAATGCTGTACTGCATTGATTCTATTCAGTAAAGCTTATTGGTCTGTAATTCCCTCCCTTAGCCCTTCCTCCCTTTTTTCCCCTAAAATAGTGGGGCTACTGACTAGTGTGTTCCTGGATTAAACCAAGTGAAAATGGTAATGATATTGAATGTCAAGGTGGTGATGAATGGAGATGGTCATTGCCAGGCGTTTATGGGGCGTGAATGTTATGCCACTTTAACAGCCTATGCTTAAATGTTGTCTCAGGCTTCCAATGTGCAAAATGGATGTTTCATTTACTGAGTTGCTGCAAATGGAGTTGAACTTCACTTAATCATCAGGTAGCATTCAATTCTGAATTTATAATGAAGGATGGTTCACCTCCATTAACTCAATATTCATCTGTGCGAGTGGTACCAATCAGCAGCTAGAGAGGGGGCTAGTTTTTGTGCAGGTCTTCAGCACTCTAAGTGGTTCCATAGACATTGCTATATCCAGTGTTGTCAGCTGCTATCATTTGATATACATTTATTATAATTCTCGTTTTCTTGAATAATCACCCTGACGATACTCATAATTAAACTAATGGACTAGATACTGCATCCAATCATTAATGAATACCATGAACATAATTGTTCGCTTGTAAAATGCTTTAAAAATCGATGGGAGAATTTATGCAATGTTTAATTACCTTCGCCATCCATGGACCCCAGTTCCACTATGCAGCGGATGCTATCTACATGCATTGTCAGATGGTATTTAACAATCCAGATAGATAATTAAATAGAAAAAGCAAAGACCATGGAATTAAAAGCTAGTGCAGCAAGGATAAAATATTTTCACAAAGACAAATCGGAAAGCTTTCAAAGTGGATGATGTCAAGTGCTTCCATGCATTGAGCACTGCTACTCAGGTAATGTATTAGTAATTTAGCTGTGGGTGTTCTCAGCAAAATTTAACATTTGTGACAAGCTCAGTAGTTGTTTTTTTTTTTTTTTTTAAATGACCGCAGCAATAAGAGGACATGGATAGGCTAACAAAATATATAGACATATGAAATGTAATCACATGAAATGAGACAGAGAGCAAGACAATATGGACAAAGTGGCAGAGTTCCAGAAGGTTTGCAAGAACAGAGGGACCCAGTTTGATAGTACACAATCTTTGGAAAGTAGAAGAACATGGCGCGAGGGTGCATTAGATTTTATTTAAACTTTGTAAAACATTTGTTAGGCTACTACTGGTATACTGCATCAAATTCAGGCCGCCACACTTCAGGAATGATATGAAAGTCACAGAGTGGGGATAGAAAGGTTTATTGGAATGGCTTCAGGGATGTAGTGCAGCTGGGATTGCTTTCCAAGATATAGAGATTTGACAGGATTATATCAAATCTGGACAAATCAAGTCAGATCAAGTAAATAGAGAGAATCTGATCCCAAGTATGAATGGCTGGAGGCATAGAATCAAGTAATGGGCAAAAGAACGGAGGATACAAAAGAAAAAAATGCAGTGATTGGTTACGACCTGCAAAGTCCCAAAGAGTGGTGAAAACAGAGCCAGGCAGGACTTTCAAAATAGAAGTGGATACGGAGTTAAAGGAAAATAACTTGCAGGGCCACAAGAGAAGTAGAGGGCCGATTTGATTGATCAACTGAATACTCTCAGGAGCCAAATGGCCTTCTCCTGCATTTTTACACTTCTACAATGTTGATTTTATAATTCCACCAGCTGAAGATCTCAATTTTTAAGTATGTCTGATACCGCTGCAAGTTATGTTTTTGTGTTCTGATCATTGAACCAAGGGTTTTCCTCAACATTTAATGGTAATAGTTGATTAAGAGCTAAGTTACAGATTGTAGTTGAATTCAAAATGGAAAACTCATGAATATCCAATTTTGAACTATTCGGATTTACTCTGCAAACATTGTAACAAAATGTTAAAGATCTTCAGGACCAGGCACAGACAAGCTTAGTGCAGAACAATTAATTGAAGAGTCATTAAACAAATGCTGCACATTGTGCAAGAAAAAATCCACATTCTCCCAAGCTTGTGTGAATATAAACACAGGAGAATTAACCAATAGTTTACTTACAAACAAGGAAAAGTAGATCCTCCATTATTAGTTGCAACCCAAAGAAAAATAATGAATATTTATATACTGATTTCACATCCTCGGGATGTTCCAAAGCGTTTCAGTTCTATTTCTTCCTGACAAATGTAATTATGTACACCACCTCCTGAATTTTTTGTGCACAGCAAGGTCTCAAACATCAATATTGATAAACAGCAAAACATTAAGGTTAAAAGTTAGGTAGACAAAAGTGCTGGAGAAACTCAGCGGGTGCGGCAGCATCAATGGAGCGAAGGAAATGGGCAACGTTTCAGGCAGAAACCGTTCGTCAGACTGATGTAGCGGAGGGGGGGGGGGTGCGGAAAGAAGAAAGGAAGAGTAGGAGCCAGAGGGCTGAGGGAGAGCTGAGAAGGGAAGGAGACAGCAAGGATATTGGAGAAGTGTCAATGTTCAAGCCGCTGGGGTGCAGACTGCCCAAGCGGAATATGAGGTGGTGCTCCTCCAATTTCCGGTGGTGCTCACTCTGGCCATGGAGGAGGCCCAGGATAGTAAGGTCGGATTCGGAATGGGAGGGGGAATTGAAGTGCTGAGCCACAGGGAGATCAGGTTGGTTAATGCGGACCGAGCGGAGATGTTCAGCGAAACGATCACATCTAGAGCAGCGGATGCAATAGATGAGGTGGGAGATGGTGCAGGTGCACCTCTGTCGCACCTGGAACGACTGCTTGGGTCCTTGAATGAAGTCGAGGGGGGAGGTAAAGCTTCAAGTGTAACATCTCCTGCGGTTGCAAGGGAAACTGCCCAGGGAGGGGGTGGTGCGGGTGGGAAGGGAAAAATTGACCAGGGAGATACGGAGGGAGCGGTCTTTGCGGAAAGCAGACAGGGGAGTAGATGGGAAGATGTGGCGAGTGGTGGAGCCACGTTTGAGGTGGCGAAAATGACAGAGGACTATTTGTTGTATGTGACGGCTAGTGGGGTGGAAGGTGAGGACTAGGGGGACTCTGCCCTTGTTCCAAGTGGGATGGTGGGGAGAGATAGCAGTGTTGCAGGGTATTGAAGAGACCCTTGTGAGAGCCTCATCTAAAGTAGGGGAGGGGAACCCCCGGTCCCTTTAGAATGAGGACACTTCCGATGCCCTGGTGTGGAACACCTCATCCTGGGAGCAGATGCGGCGTAGACGGAGGAATTGGGAGTAGGGGATGGAGTCCTTACAGGAAGCAGGGTGGGAAGAAGTGCAGTCTAGATAGAATGTGAGTCAGTGGGTTTATAGTGGATGTCGGTCAGAAGTCTATCACCTGCGATGTTGATAGTGAGGTCAAGAAATGGTAGGGAAATGTCGGAAATGGTTCAGGTGTATTTGAGTGCCGGATGGAACTTAGTGGTGAAGGTGATGAAGTCAGTGAGTTGTGTGTGGGTGCTGGAGGTAGCACCAATGCAATTGTCGATGTAGCGGAGGTAGAGGTCGAGGATGGGTTCCTGGTTCATCTCGAACAAGGATTGTTCGACGAATCCTACAAAGAGGCAGGCATAGCTGGGGCCCATGCGCGTACCCATAGCTACGCCTTGTATTTGGAGGAAATGGGAGGAGTCAAACGAAAAGTTAAAGGGTAAGGACCAGCTCCGCTAGGCAGAGGAGAGTATCAGTAGATGGGGATCCGGTCGAGGAAGAGCCGGAGGGCTTTGAGACCCTCCTGGTGGGGGATGGAGGTGTAGAGTGAATGGACGTCCATGGTGAAGATGAAGGGATGGGGGCCTAGAGGACGGAATGCCCGGAGACAACGGAGAGTGTCTGAGGTGTCTTGAACATAGGTAGGGAGGGATTTAACCCGGGGGGGGGGAAGAGATAGGATGAAGCCGAGGTAAGGACATGAACAGGCAGGCAATGGGTCTACCAGGACAGTCAGGTCTGTGGATTTTGGGGAGAAGGTAAAATCGGGCCGTGCGGGGCTGGAGAACGATGAGGTTGGAGGTTTGGGAGGGCAGGAAGCCGGAGTTGATAAAGTCAGTGATGGTGCTAGGATTGACACATTAGTTATCCATGCACTGACCGTAATTAGTGTTAATTTCTAGATTACATTCTTTGGTTAATCATTGTGTAGATTTAAAAATCAAAAAGCACAACGCTACATTTGGCATTAAACAAAACTAATTAAGTGAGCAATTTTAGTCAAGCTATGCAAAAATTTATACGTATCGTGATTAACCTAACAAAGGACTATGACAGAAGGGAGTTTTCCGTCAATTAATAGAGACCTCCCATTTTATATGAGCATTTAAAATTGCCATCAACATAAATTCCTTTAAAATAAAACTGGCATTGAATTTCTCTCAAACAGAGTCACTTATAAATCAGACCTTGTCACACCTGCATCATCTCCAGTAATGGCAGACCAATCCCAACTGCAAGTACAGTCTGCAGTTTTCATGCTCCCCGTGACTGCATGGCTTTCCTCCCACATCCCTTAAACCAGAGGGCTGTCATATTAATTGGCCACTGTACATCACCCATAATGTGCACAGTAGTAGTAACATTTGGGGAGAGTCGAGGTGAACGTGTGGAGAACAAAATGGGATTAATGTAAAGGTGTTCTTGAATAGTTGGATTCAGATTCAGATTCAGATTCCTTTATTGTCATTCAGACCTTTCGGTCTGAACGAAATTTCGTTACCTTGCAGTCATAACATGTAATAAATTAAAACAAAACACACAATAAACACATAATTTAACATCCACCACAGTGAGTTCACCAAGCACCTCCTCACTGTGGTGGAAGGCAAAAGTCTTAAGGTCTTTGTCATTTTCCCCTACTTGATCCCCCTCTGTACTGAGGCAATCCAGGCCTTCGATGTCATCGTCCACCAGGCCCGGGCCTCCGAAGCCAGGCCGCCACCGCCGCCGCCGCCAGAACGCCGGAACACCACCACAGCTCCCAGTCAGGATCGACCACGGGAACGCTGGAGCCGCCGGAGCTCCAGTGTTCTTGAATAGTTGGACTTAGTGGATCCGTTTTGTAATGTACAATTTTATTACAGAATTCTAGATGCAAGGCTAGAGTGACTATCCTTTAAATCAAGGTGGCATAACAATGTAACCCTGGAAAAAGTGAAGTAAATAAGCATTAGCAGGAATGTACTCCTGTGGGTGGAGTCAAACGTCACACAAAAGATAGCAGTGGTTGTTGGAAGTCAATCTCCTTAGCCCCGGACAGCAAAGTAGGAGTTCCTCGGGGTAATGTCCTAAATCCAACATTTTCAGTTTCTTCAATGATGTGTGTTGATGTTTTATTCCATTTGCAAGTCCTCAGTAAATGTAGTAGTCCATGCTAGAATGCAGAAAGGACCGAGACAACATTCATGCATTGGCTAGTAAGTGCCGAGTAACATTTACCCAGAAACTGTTGGGCACCCACCTTCTCCAGCAGAGTGTTTAATCAGCAGCCCCTGATATTCACTAGTGTTACCACTGCCGAGCATATAGTGGCTACAAGACCAGGGGCCACGTTCTCACAGTCATGGGCTCTCACTTAACTTTTTTTCCTGTTGCCAGCCGGGCAACCTCGGCAGCTTTATAGGTTGCCAAATGACAGTTTAGGTGGTCATTTAAGACGGCTTGCATGACACGTGCGATAATGTGCTCGGACGAAGTGCGTAGTTACCAGTCGGAATTATGGTTAATGAAGCATTCACATATTATTTCTGCTTCAAATAAAGTCAAACTAAACATATTCACCAATCAAGCATGATATATACCATAATGACATGCAGCAAAATTATAATACAGTATCTCATCTCTTTTTACAAATTGCAATGAATGCAATTTCTATTATTTCTTTCCACTTCCAAACAAAAATCTGGTTGAATTATTCAGCGTGTGATCAACCTCGGTGACACCAAGCGCAGGCTTGGCGATCGCTTCGCACAACACCTACACTCAGTTCGCAATAACCAACCTGATCTCCCCGGTGACTCAGCACTTCAACTCCCCCTCCCATTCCGAATCAGACCTTTCTGTCCTGGGCCTCTTCCATGGCCAGAGTTAGGCCCACTGCAAATCGGAGGAACAGCACCTCATATTTCGCTTGGGTAGTTTATACCCCAGCAGTATGAACATTGGTTTCTCCAATTTCAGGTAGTTCTTGCTTTCTCCCTCCTTCTCCTTCCCCTCCCATTCCCTGCTCTCGCACAGCCTACTGTCTCCACCTTTGCCTTTCTCCACCCCCCCTTCCCGACATCAGTCTGAAGAAGGGTCGCGACCTGAAACGTCGCCTATTCCTTCGCTCCATAGATGCTGCCTCACCCGCTGATTTTCTCCAGCTTTGTCTACCAATGGGATCCCACCACTGGCCACATCTCCTCCCATCGGCTTTCTGCAGAGACCGCTCCCTCCGTAACTCCCTGGTCAATTCGTCCCTTCCCACCCAAACCACCCCCTCTCCTGGCACTTTCCCTTACAAACACAGGAAATGCTACACTTGTCACATTACCTCCCCCCTTGACTCCATTCAAAGACCCAAGTAGTTTTTCCAGGTGCGGCAGAGGCTCACCTGCACCTCCTCCAATCTCATCTATTGTATCCGCTGCTCTAGGTGTCAGCTGCTCTACATCGGTGAGACCAAGCTTAGGCTTAGCGATCGCTTCGCCCAACACCTCCGCTCAGTTCGCAATAACCAACCTGATCTCCCGGTGGCTCAGCACTTCAACTCCCCCTCCCATTCCGAATCTGACCATTCTGGCCTGGGCCTCCTCCATGGCCCACCGTAAATTGGAGGAGCAGCACCACATATTTCGCTTGGGCAGTTTACACCCCAACGGTATGAACATTCTCCACTTTCAGGTAGTCCCTACTTTCTCCTCCACTTCCCAGCTCTCCCTTAGCCCATTGTGTCCGCCTCTTCATTTGTTCTTCTTCCCCCCCCCTCCCCATCAGTCTGAAGAAGGGTCTCGACCCAAAACGTCGTCCACTTCCTTCACTCCATTGATGCTGCCTATTAATTGTGGATGAATTGCATTAAGAAATTTGAATTGAAGCACAATTTAGAAGTCTATCTTGTCTTTGCCAGCAGAGGGCAGCATGACCACTATACTTGTGTGTATGCAGGTCCTATGGTCATGTTATAGTTGCAGAACTAGGCCACCCGGCCCATCAAGTCTACTATGCAATTCAATCATGGCTGATCTATCTCTTCCTCCTAACCACATTCTCCTACCTTCTCCCCACAACCCCTGACAACCGTACAAATCAAGGCCGTGGACACCAATAGGATTAACAAACTCATCGAGAAGGCTGGCTCCGTCCTGGGGGTGGAGTTGGATTCATGGGAGGTGGTCTTGGAGGGGAGGATGCTCCTCAAACTGCGGAGCATCTTGGACAATACAGTTCACCCCCTCCATGACACACTAATCAACCTGAGGAGTACCTTCGGCAACCGACTGGTTCCACCATGATGCCACATGAGATTCTTCTTCCTGTGGCTCTCAAACTGTCCAACTCCTCCCCCTTCTGTCGTGGGGTAGACTGACACCCCCCCCCTCTCCCATCCACAATCCGTCTAATGGTGCCTGTGTCGATTGTGAGCCTGGATGAACAGACAAGAGATCCACGTGGTTTGGAGCAAATTATTCTGCTTAACACAGAATGGTTGATAGATGGAGCAATGCCAGAGGAGGAGTTGTTGCCTGGTAGAATCACTATGTTTTAAGAGACATTTAAACAGGTTATTATATAGGCAAGACTTCGAAGGATATGGATCGATCACTGACAAATAACACTGGTGCAGATGGACAAAGGTCAGCATATACGTGATGGGATGAAAGGCTTACTTATGTGATATATAACCCCATGACGTTTTAATTAATATTTCATTAGTCTGTCATCACCGCCATTTATAAAGTCTAGAGTTATACAGCATGGTAATAGGCTTTTTGGCCCAGATTGCCCACACCGACCAAGATCACTCTAAACTTTTCCAATCCATGTTCCTGTCCATTCAGTGCTTTGTACAAAAGCTAATTGCTTCCAATATTTACTACTTATAGCAACATTTCTCCTGGAAAGCTAATCTTAGTAAGGCTTCGACCAGTAATGGTAATACCATAGGATCAAAGGGAAAATGGCAAACCGAATCCCAAACTGGCTCAGTAGCAAGGGGTGTTTCAGAGCTTCGTATTGGATAGTGAAGTTCCAAGGGCATGGTGTAAACCACTATGATTTGAACTTACATTATTATTGGTAGTACGTTACATAATTGATAGCGAGGAAAGCAAAAGACCATTTTCGAGATGTTCTTTGACTGGAGTGTCTAACTTCATCCCACAGAATATCGTTTGGTGGTCGAGGCCAGCTTGATTGAAGAAAAAAAAAGACAAAGTGCTGGAGTAACTCCGCGGGTCAGGAATCTATGTTCTCCAGGGATGCTGCCTGACCCACAGAGTTATTCCAGGACTGTGTCTTTTTGTAAACCAGCATCTGTTGTTCCTCGTTTCTCCAAGTAGTTCAAGAGACTATTTGAAATTGGGAAAATAACAAGGCTTCCAATCCTGCAAAGTTCTAAAACAGATGCATATTTGAAAAAATAAAATCTTGCACTTATTGGGGACAGCATGGCAGAGAAGTTCAGATATGTTATAATAGTGAATATCATAAAATCTGTCTATTTGTATTAATTATAGAATGAATTACATAAATACCATCTCCCACTGGGAAGGTAAAGACAAAACTCCTCCTAAGTAGCCAAAACTCTCTCTGTAGCCAAAGAACTGCTTCCAGAATAATATGGATTCTGTCAATCTAGGGGTACCATAGATATAGGGAGGTTTCACGGCAGTCGGGTCATGACCCATGACCCGTGCTGTTGCTACGCTGCACCAAGTGGATTGCATGCGATGAACTGCAGGTAAGCACTTACAGCGTAGTGGGCCCGTTAAAACCAGTCGAAATGGTCAATTTTTGTGCTGCAAATAATTATGGAAATCGGGATAAGCGTGAGATACATTTAGCCTACTTCAGAATTCCAAAGGTGAGGAGAAATTACGGTTTATAGTACCTACATTTCGCATCACTTTTGGAATTCTGAAGTTGGGTACATGTCTCTCACACTTACCCCGACTTTCGCAATTGTTTACAGCACAAAAATCCAACATTTTGGTGGTTTTTAAACAGGTCGGAAAGTACGTGTTTCTTGCATTAATAACATATACCGGAAGTGACGGATGTCCTCCAGATGGATTGAGCGGCTCCGTGCGTCAAGCCCTATGACCCAGTGACCTTACGTGCAAACCCCCTATAATGTTCAGTGATATATCCAAGGAATATAGCCAAGCAGCACAATATACACTTTGAAGGCCTCACAAAAATTCAAATTTAACTTGGTGACTGATGGGGGAATCCTTTGAAAGTTGGCTGACCTCAAATTAATTACCATTCTGCATCTGCTGCACGATATACAAACAGTTCTAAATCAACAGGTCCAAGAACCCAATCCCAGTGCAGAAAGAAATCTTGAACATTAGGAGAACTGAGGGATATGGGCATAGTGCGGGGAAGTGGCTCTAAAACAACAAAAAAGCCACAAGTTGCCATGCTCTTCCCAGTCTACCACACTGCAATATGACACATCCAAAACTTCAGTTAAAGTGAAAGCAGATATAAAATATTCAAACTTTGCCATCTCCACACCAGAATAAAAAATTATTGAAAGTGATGCACACGTTCCAGGACATGCCTAGGATCTTGATAATTGCATGGACAGTGTTGATGCCAAGTGTATATGCACAAATTTCTTAATGCAATTCTTACAAGGAATCAGAGGCATTGTCCTGCAGCATAACTGCCAATGATCTGCATGAAAGGCAATTACAAAGGCTCTGTTCCAAAAATACTAAGAGCTAGGCATCATCACGGCAAATTCAAGTCCTGGAATATACCCCAAAATGAATGCTATGTAATTTTGTCTAGTAACTTAATTTTGTGGGTGCAATCTTGCAACAAATGAGAACTACCAGAAAGATCTATTACAAAATCAACATTTTAAATTGGTCTTCAATAAATATCAGTATGGGAGATAGGACCCTGAAGTAGGTTTTTACAACCTTTTTTTTTGGGGGGGGGAGAGGAAGAGTAAGAGCTAGTTCCTATATTTTCATGCAATCTCAGCCTGCAAAGAGGCAACAAATGATAAGCATCTTTAATCAACCTCGCAGTGCCTGTCCATTCACAAATGACATGGTATTTGCATCAAAGTAGGCCACAAGTTTAGCCAGAGGGGAGAAAAACTTCAGATACCAGAGGTTAGGTTTATCAATGAATCACCATGAATCCAAAAATCTGAATGCTTGGTATCAGTTGCATCCAGTTAAGGATATTCTTAAATTGTGTGAAGCTTCTGCCAACTGTACAATACTGTTCTTCTCTAGTGAGAATTATCCAGTTAGCTCATCATTGGATCACGTCATAGCCTGTCCAGCGGTATAGGTTCTGACTGGTGACCAACTGTTGGATCCAACTGCAGCGTGTACATTTAATATGTTCTTAACTACAAGGCAGTTTCACTAGCAATCCTTATCTTATCAAGCCTTAGTGCATAACGGTCAGTATACAGACTTAAATCAAAATCATATAGTACTTAACCTCCAAAGTGTAATTACTCCGCTGCAGATTATTATAGGACAAAATTTAAGTGTGGGAAAACTTGCATCATTTCAATGGCAACCTACAGCACTCTATTTTGCCATCTATCCCAATGTCAAATGTTAAAATAGGAAATAATGATACAAAATAAAAGGTGCCATTAACTAATAAATGTCTTCATGTTTAACGGACAAAGCCAAAGACAAATAAAGCAGATCACATTTGAGTTAGAATTAAACTGTAGCCTCAATATCATCCTCCTGTGGCTTAAAGGTACTAGATTACGTCGGACTGCATGAAGGAATAGCATCAACCTCTCAGTTCTGAGGTCTGAGGTTCCCACCTGGTTTAAAAGGGCATCAATAATACCGGTGCCCTAGAAGAGTAAGGTGACGTGCCTCAATGACTATCGACCAGTGGCACCAACGTTGGTGGTGATGAAGTGCTTTGAAAGGTTGATTATGGCGCATATCAACTCCTACCTCGACAAGAACCTCGACTCACTGCATTTTGCTTACTGCCACAACAGGTCAACAGTGGATGCAATCTCACTGGCTCTCCACTCCGCTCAGGACTACTTGGACAACAAAAACTTGTATGTCAGGCTGCTGTTCATAGACTACAGCTCGGCATTTAATACCATCATCCCCTCCAAGCCGGTTACCAAGCTCACGGATCTGGGTCTCGGTGCATCCCTCTGCAATTGGATCCTCGTCCACAGACCACAGTCTGTCCGTATTGGTGGAAATATGTCATCCTCGATAACAATCAGCACGGGAGCACCTTAAGACTGCGTGCTCAGCCCCCTGCTGTACTCACTCTATACTCCTGACTGTGTATCCGGACACAGTGTGAACTCCATCAAGTTCGCCGACGACACCACTGTTGTGGGACGAATCACAGATGGTGACGAGTCAGAGTATAGAAGTGAGATCAACCGATTGACCAAATGGTGCCAGCACAATAACCTGGCTCTCAACACCATCAAAACCAAAAGGAACTGATTGTGGACTTTGGAATGGGTAGGATAGGGACCCACAATCCTGTTTATATCAACGGGACGATGGTGGAAAGGATCAAAATCTTCTAATTCCTGGGCGTGCATATTTCCGAAGATCTTTCCTGGTCCCAGCACATGGATGCAATTAATAAAGAAAGTGCCTCTACTTCCTGAGAAGATTACGGAGAGTCCGTATGTCAAGGAGGACTCTCTCGAACCTCTACCGGTGCACAGTCGAGTGATAAGGCTAAATTATGTTAAAAATATAAGAAAAGCTTACAGCTTATATTTGGTCTCAAATTAGGCTTTTCTCCAGTAGAATAATACAGAAAGACAAGTCAGGTTACTGTGTATTGAGATAATGAATGACTTTAAAATGCATCTAGTATTTGGCATGAAAGGAAGCCAGATTAATCTCAGTAAGGAGTATTGGGACAAATGTCCGATGTTTATGAGGGAGGAGGTGACGAGAGAGGAAGTTAGATTGATCCCAGTGAGGGGCAATGACAAATGGCTGAAGCCTTTGATGTGACGAGACCACGCAGGCGCATCCTGTAGTGATCTTTATTCTCTGTACCTCTGACCATGACTAATGTCTATGGAGTCTGTTTATTAAGAAGCGAACCTGTTTAGTTGTGTTATAAAAGTAACTTTTTTCACGAGAGCATACTGACTGGCTGCATCGTGGCCTGGCACGGCAACTTGAACTTCCAGGAGCAGAAAAGAATCCAGAAAGTTGTGACCACTGCCCAGTCCATCACTGGCTCTGACCTCCCCACCATCGAAGGGATCTATCGCTGTCACTACCTCAAAAATGCTGCCACAAAAATCCACACCATCCTGCTCACACACTCATCCCTCCGTTGCCATCGGGAAGAAGGTACACAAGCCTGAACATCTAGGTTGAGGAACAGCTTCTTCCCCACAGCCATCAGGCTATTAAACACAACATCAAATAAGCTCTGAACAATAATAGTCTATAATTACTATTGCACTTTATCTGTTATTTATTGTGTATATATGGTCTATGGAAACACTGAACTTTTACCTCCTGTTCTGTATTATGTTTACATATTCTGTTGTGGTGCGGCAAGTAAGAATTTCATTGTCCTATCTGGGACACATGACAATAAAGCTCTTGACTCTTTAGTGTTTATGGCCACTGCACAAAATACAGCAGCCAATCCAAAGTAAATATGGAAATAATGCAGGCTATATCCATACCTCATCTTGATAGCTGCCTCTATAGGCTTTTTCCAGGTTTGAATCCAAGAAATTCAAGCTGAATTTGTTAATGGGAGGTTTGGAGAAGTATTCATCCATAAGTCTGCAAATAAAGAAAAATAGGTCAAATCTAAGTTAATGGCAATAAAGGAAAATGCATACGTTATATTTTGAATTATGAGAATAAAAAGGACAATTTTTGAACTGTCATTTTGAAAAACAAACTTGCAAGTGATGTTTTGATGCTCAGAAAATGCTCCATAAAATAACAGCATCCTACCTGTGGCTATTAGTTTATTTGCCGGTAATATCAGTATGGGATATAATATAGGCATCTTAATTTAGTATAAACAGGGGTTACTGCATAATAGCCAAAAAGTGCAGCCTGATCTACATTTAATTCCAATATTCATCTTGGTTCAGTAACATTCAATCACTATCACAAGCAAAACGTACCGATCTTCTTTAATGACACTGACAAACTGAGCATCTGTTTTTTCGCGGATCTGCTTGGAGCGTAGTGGAAGCAGTCCATCTAGCTGCCTGTCGCTTTGTAGCATCTCAAACAGTGATGTCTGGCTATTGTTTAGCTTTTCTTCCTCAGGAGGACTCAACAGGCCATTTTGGGCCTTTAGACGTCGTCCTGATGATGGTACCTAAAAAAAGAGAGAAATGGCTATGAAATCACATTTGAGAACACGATGGATCCAAGACATCACTAAATTCTACGGGTTAAGTTCTTGTGATCACACAATGTGAAATCTGTGGAAACAAGCTGCACTCCAAATAATTGAAGACGGCGTGCTCTACACCTTGCCATTAATGTTTATGGGGAAATCTTGATCACCTGTATCAATGTAACTCAGAAGAGTAACCATTACAGTTGAAATGCTTGCATCTATAACATGGAAATGGTGATCTTAAAGAGAATTCTCAGCACAGAAACAAGACCATGTGGTTCAACTGTCCCATTAAAAAATATATCATATGGGCATTCTCCCACGCTACTCTATCAAACCTGTCAGCATACAGCTGGTCCTTGTTCCAAACATTATTTAGTTTCCCTAATAAAATATTGTACTGCAAGTCATAGTCTAGGACATCATACAACACACAACCAGAACATTGTAGAAATAAATTATGGCTGAAGCTTATCTGACAATTATGACTGCATGCAAAAGCTAAATAAACATATTCCAGATCAAATTTTGCTTTAAAAAATGCATCCCATAGTATGCAGTGTATGGGGTGATATCCACTGTGGAATGGTCCCATAGTATTTTTCCGTTCATCTTGACAACCATTTTGCACTGTGCTTTCCTCTGTGCTGGCATCAAATCCAGCACAGAGGAAAGACACTAGCAAGACACTACAGGAAGGACACGTGGACTAGAAAAAAAACCCGGGATATAGGTTAGAAGGTCTATCTGTACAAAAGGTTTTAAATATTAGTCTTCATGATCCAAACACCCATGTGTTTCATCTCAGTGCAACATGTTTAGTAAGTGCAAAACAAGACTAAAAATGCTGGAGGAACTCAGCATCTTAGGCAGCATCTGTGGAAGAAAATGGATAGACAATGTTTTAAGTTGGGCAATTACTAAGAGTAGAGGGGAGATAACTGATAAAAAGAGGCGAGGGCAAGATCCAAGTGGATCCAAGTGAGGAGAGGTTGATTGGCAGATGAGTCAAGTGAGGAACAAGAAGTTTGTCTCCACCCTTCCCTCCCCCACCCAAATCAAACCTTCCACACTTGGATCCATATGTCATTTGCCAGCTTGCCCCCACCCCTTCACCTCACCTCTTCTTACCAGCTACCTACCCTCCACTCCATCACTCTGCTGAAGGCTCTAGCCACAAAACATCATCTGTCAATTTCTCTCCACAGGTGCTACCTGACCTACAAAGTTCCTCATGCACTTTGTTTTTTAATCAAGATTCCAGCATCCACAGTGTCTTGTGTCTCCATTGTTCAGTTAAGTGATTGTATAATGAACAATCCACTCATTAGTTAGAACCAGGTATTTTTGATTTATTACAATACTACAAACATTTTATATTCTTCACTTTTGTGGCCTATTCAGAAAACTATGCTTACTTGACTCCAGCTGTCTACTGCACTTGGCTAGGGAGGTACAGAGGAAAAAAAAAGAATCCATGGTTTCTGCTACATAACATTCCACACCCTAGAGTGGAGGGCATTCCTGTGATATCTGTATGCTTGAATAGCACGATGACACTCACCGTCCAGGCTCACACATGAAGATGGACATCTCCCTTCCCAGCGTCCTTCTGTTACCAGCTTACATTACAAACACTCCTCACACTGCAAGCACACAGATTTTAGTAGTCAGGGAACTGTCCTATAGTTTAATTCAACAAATGTTTGACAGGAGGAAGCAAAAAAAATGATTGAGTATTAATTTCCCCACTGTGCTAGGAAATTGCAAACCTTCAATTACTCTCATTTACACACCTTGCCGCAGTGTATCAACAGTTGTTGTACAAGTTACCAACCCAACTTTAAGGATACATTCAAAGGGAACAACTGAGCTTTTATTTCACTACATTACAGAAATCAGCACCATGCATCCAAGTTGAAGCACAGCTACACCATGGTGACATATTACCCAAGTATTGGCTTCCTCATTCTTTGCAAGTTCAGTCACCGGACCACAAAAAGAAAAGTTACTAAGACAAATCCGTGTTGGGACTTTGCTACCTATTTTCTACATGAGATTTCTGAGCTGAAACCAGCAGCAAAGAGCAAGCATTTGCGCTGGATTTCACTTGCATGCACACTGAACAACGTAACCAAAGTAAAATCAGAGTTCCAAACTAGACCAAGTTGAAAGCACTCCACCCAGATTTAAGCTTTCAGTGCAAGTACTTTGTATATCACATACCGTATTTCCCAGCAATGAAGTGTGGGGGGGGGGGGGGGGGGGGGAGAAAGAGAGAGGAGGGGGGAGAGGGAGGCGGAGGAGGGAGGGGGGGGAGGGAGGGGGGGGGGGGAGGGAGGGGGGGGGAGGGGGGGGAGGGGGGGGGGGGAGGGGGGGGGGGGGGAGGGGGGGGGGGGGGGGGGAGGGAGGGGGGGGGGGGGGGGGGAGGGAGGGGGAGGGAGGGGGGGGGAGGGAGGGGGGGGAGGAGGGAGGGGGGGGGGGAGGGAGGGAGGGGGGGGGAGGAGGGAGGGGGGGGGGAGGGAGGGGGGGGGGAGGGGGGGGGGGAGGAGGGAGGGGGGGGGGGGGGAGGGGGGGGGGGGAGGGGGGGGGGGAGGGAGGGGGGGGGAGGGGGGGAGGGGGGGGGGGGAGGGGGGGGGGGAGGGAGGGGGGGGGAGATCCCCGACCCCCTCCTTCTCGACACTCCTGCCCATGCTGACCCGGGCCAGACTCCCCACACGCTGGGTAAAATGGTAGCTACAAAATACTTTTGGTTCATTGCCGGGAAATATGGTAGCTACAAAATACATAAACAGACAAAGTTGCAAGCGTTTACATCCAATGCAAGCCATAACTACTGCTTTTAATGGGAGACAGGATACACAAATTCCCCAAAACTGGATGTCAGGTATACTATTGAAATTTTAACCATTTTGTGCCAGATAAATCAGAAAAGTGCCCATTGTACAAAACCACAAAAAGAACTGCCTCTTGGCTCTTCCCCAAAAAAAACATACATTTTTGCATTTCACTCTAAAGCAGCAACCACTCCTCTAAAGCAAGTCAGAATGTGTAACATAAAATAGCAGCTTCAGTTGACTATGCGATTGAAACAGGTAGTGTAGAACAGGGAAAAATGTGTTGTCAATAAGTCAATTTCTGAAATCAAATATATCACAGAAAACGGTCCAAAAGGAGAAACATGATGCAGTAAACCTACAAGCAAATAACTCATTCATTGATGGTACAGTACCCTCTCAAGGTACAAGGCAAGTACAGGTAGACAGGGCGGTGAAGGAGCCTGGGATTGCCATACTGGAGGAAGATTGGGATTGTGCTTGAGAGACGGCAGAGAAGATTCCACGATTATGCGTCTTTCTCTTATCGAACTAACTAAAGGGCCTGTCCCACTGTACGAGGTAATTCAAGAGTTCTCCTGAGTTTTCCCCCCCGATTCGAACTTGGAGAATGTCCGTAGCGGGTCTGTAGGAGTTTATAGATGTCTTGTAGCGGCTCGTACGAGTAAAAAGTAACCGTTTTTTCCATCACGAGTATTTTTTTACTCGTGGACATTTTACAGTGTTGTAAAAACATCACAAGTTTACAGGATTTCCTGAGTACCCACCGTTACTCGTACGAGCCACTACGAGACATCCACAAACTCATACGGACCCGCTACGGACATTCTCCGAGTTCGAATCAGGGGAAAACTCGGGAGAACTCTTGAATTAGTTGACCAGCTAATTTCTATAAAACAGTAGCCAAACAAATTGATTGGTTCACAAGAGATTGGAACAAAAAAAGAATGGAAGAACTCAGTGGGTCAAGCAGCATCTAAGGAGGCAGAGTGATGGTTGACATTTTGGCTCGAGACCCTGCATGACAAATGTTTAAGAAGGAACTGCAGATGCTAGAAAATCGAAGGTAGACAAAATTGCTGGAGAAACTCAGTAGGTGAGGTAGCATCTATGGAGCAAAGGAAATAGGCAATGTTTTGGTTCTAAATTCTTCTTCAGACTGACGACAAATGTTTATTTCAATCCAAGTTCAAAAGTGCATTTATGCTAAATAAATTCTTGATAGATTGCGCTTGCTGCTTCTCACCAGGATAGCTTCACTTTACAGGGTTTTAAACAAAATAAATCAGTTTGATTGTTCAATCCGGTGAGTATGTTGCAAAATGTTACATGTTATACTAATTATTTTCTTTTATCTATAAAATGTGTTTGTTTTATAAAACACAGTTATACAACAAACCAACACTAAAGTTGTTCAAAAAGTTGAGTGTCTAATTTAAAACAATGAAATTGTACCACATTAAATTAACTGCTGTTACACTCAGGAAAATCTGTGTGGATCAGCATGAATCGTGGCCCTTGATGGCTGATCACATCACAAATAGGGACAATTCAGCAAAACAGCCACTTAACCTTGCTCAAAATGTTATTTTGTGTGGGAGGAAAAACTTGAACAAACCGGGTTTTGGAATAATGTCTGAATGCTTGTCAACAGTTTTTAAATACCTAATATTTTGCTGTATTCCCAGTTACTTTCAAAATGCAAAACAGAAATTAAAATCAAAATACAGCTGGTTGAGAATTACTGGTAATTCGCCAATATGAATGCAAATTCCAACGCCCCGTTGCTCCCTTTGGAACATAGAACATTACAGCAAAGGATCAGGCCCTTCAGCCCATGTCTGTGCTGAAAATGTCATTAAATTAATCTCTTCTACCTGCACATGATCCATATCTCTCCAATCCCTGCCTATCAAAAACCTCAAATGCTACTTTTGTACCCGTTTCCATCAGCACATTTCAGCTACCTGCCACTGCCCTGCACACATTTAAATTATCCCCATCTGACCTTAAAGCTATGCCCTTGAAATCAAGAGTTCCCAACCTGGGGTACATTTACCCCCAGGGGGTAAATTTCACCTAACCAGGAGGTACATTTGTTGATTCTGGATTTGTACGTATTTTTTCTCATTGACTGATTGTGCTTGGTTCTGGTATACCGGTATCTGTTAATCATTACTTGTCCATCATTAGTGAAATACTATTGTTATGGGCTATTAAAGTTGCCTGGGGTAAACGTGCTAAAAAGGTTTGGGAACCCCTTCTCTAGCTAGTCATTCAGCACAGAAATTGGCCCTTCTGCCCAACTTGTCCATGCCGGCAAACTTGCCCAATCTAAGCTAGTCTCATTTGCCCATGTTTGGCCCATATTCTTCCAAACCTTTCTATTCCATGTACCTGCCCAAGTGTATTTTTAATGCTGTTATTGTACCTCCCTGAATTACCTCCTCTGGCAGATCTTTGATATTTCCAACCTGGGGGAAAAAACAGTACTAAATGTCTGACCTCTCAATTTTATACACTCCCATCAGCCTCTGACGTTCCAGAGAAAATAATCCAAATTTGTCAAATCTCTTCTAATGTGCGTCACAGATACTGTCCTCCACACCAAATGCAACTAAATGTCAAAAACATAGCCAATATCAAAGACCCACACTACCCTAGCCACACTCTCATTTTGCAACTCCTATCACAAAAGTGGAACAGGAGCCTGAAAAGTGTGACCACCAGGTTCAAGAATAGAAGATAGACACAAAATACTGGAGTAACTGAGCAGGACAGGATGGGGGAGAGGAAGCAAGAGCAGAGCTGCAGGATATCGAGGAGACCCTACAGAGAACCTCAGCTATAATGGAAGAAGGGACCCCCCCCCCCCATTCGTAACAAGGACAGAGTCCCCCTTGTCCCCACATTCCACCCCATCAGCCGTCGCATACAGCACATGATTTTCCAATATTTTCGCCACATCCTATGGGATCCCACTACTAGCCACATCTCCCCCCCCCCCTTCCTCTTTCCGCAAAGACTGTTCCCTCCGCAACTCGTCGCTTCCCACCCAAACCACCCCCTCCCCAGGTACTTTCTGCCGCAACTGCAGGAGATGCAAAACCTGTCCCTATACCTCCCCCCTCGAATCCGTCCAGGAACCCTGACCAACTTTTCAGGTGAGGCAGGGGTTCACTTGCACCTATTTTGCTAATGTTAAAAGTAACAATGCAGGTACAGCAGGCAGTGAAGAAAGCTAATTGCATGTTGCCCATAACAAGAGAAGTTGCGTATAGGAGCAAAGAGGTCCTTCAGCAGTTGTACAGGATCCTAATGAGACCACACCTGGAGTATTGTGTGCAGTTTTGGTTTCCAAATTTGAGGAAGGACATTTTTGCTATTGAGGGAGTACAGCGTAGGTTCACAAGGTTAATTCCCAGGATGGCGGGACTGTCATATGTTGAAAGAATGGAGCGACTGGGCTTGTATACACTGGAACTTAAAAGGATGAATGGGAACATGATCGGCTAATCACGCCATTCAATCATGGCTGATCTATCTTTTCCTCTAAACCCCATTCTCCTGCCATCTCGCCTTAACTCCTGACACCATATTAATCTATCGATCTCCACCTTAAAAATATCCAATTATGAACCAATGTATTGTTGCACTACCGACTTTAGTTTTACACTATCATGGCTACCTAGTATTAATTTATTAGATTATTGACAATTATATATTTACGTTATTGTGTTTATGGGCTGTTCATTGTTCCATTGCTGGAACACAAGATAATTAAATACCCTTTACTCTTGACTTGGTATCCCCCAATCCTTTCATAGATTTAGGCAACATAACATTTCTGTGGAAACAAGACTCCCCATGGGATTCAGAAAAGTATGGATTTGGACATTTTACAGCAAGGGGACTTGACATCTCATGAAGTACAAAATAAGAAAACATCCTCCACCTAATTGATGATTGAAAGTTACTGTGTGGAAACAGACCCTTCGACCCACCGAGTTCACACCGACCATCATTGGCTGTTTATACAAGTTCTATGTCATTCCACATTTGCAAACACTCCCTACACACTATGGGCAATTTACAGAGGCCAATTAATCTACAAACCCATATGGTCTTTGGGATATGGAAGGAAACTGGAGCTCCTGGAGGAAACCCATACGATCATAGGGAGAGTGGGCAGACACGATACAGGCAGACAGTGTTTAACTTGTTCACTGTGGAATGTATTCACTCTGCCAGGTTTTCCTGATATTTCACAAGCTTCTGTTCACTGGACAGGAAGCTTTACCCAATGGATTCTTATAAAAAGTCAAACTTGCATTCATGTTGCACTAACAAACAAAAGGTCTCCACTTACTGTATAGTCACATCTGATGGTCCCATTTCCATGCTATATCGCTTAAACTAAAAACACTAAAGGAAAAGAACGGTGATGCGCGAGAGAAGATTGTTTCAGGTATTTGGAGGTAATGAGTGAAACATAACAGACAAGTTGAGAACTTTGCAGAACAAGCAAAAAACCAAGACACACATGGTGTAGATTTAAGGGATTGAATTGAGGAACATACATTGGAGAGATTGGAGAGAGTGTGATCCAAGATACAGGGAAGAGATGTCACCAAGGTATAGAACAAGATACCCAAGTTCAGTTACTTCACCTTGTGTAACAAAACCATTGTCAATGGATTTAGAATTAAAGGAGTGATTAAATTTAAAATGTATGGAGTTAAGATTAATAGCTTAAACAGTCCTACTTCAACAGTGCAACGGCAAACTTCATCGCCCTTGATATGTATTTCACGTCCTTCAATGCAGCACTTTCTACCAAATAAATTTATTACTAAATTCACATTTCCAGTCAAGATCATTTTCTAAAATAATACCGATAATGGAACGCCTTTTCTTTATTCCCTCCCTTTAACCAGTTCCAATGGTTTGGCATTGGCTGAAGTTCATGATCACTCACCTTAGCTTTGCCCACCATGCTGCTAGGTGGCATCCTGTCAACAGCAGCTTCACTTGTTATATCTTGGAGTTGATTGGGAACTTCAAAGGAACTGGAGTCTCCCATGGCAAGGCAAGGTACCAGCGGTTCGGTGCAGGTACACACAGAATGGGCCAACTTTCTTCCAGAAATGAGAAAAGTCTGCAATCCTGTGGAGAAAGTAGATGAGAGCAGCTCAAAACAAATCCTTTCACCGCATAAGAAATGTATAATTAGTCAGGTCAAGTGGTAATAAAGTGAGTAATCTAAACTAGAGCATATCTGCACAACAAAACTAAGATTTCAGGGGTGGGGAATAAACTGCTTAAAACAAAATTAATATAAAATAATCAAGAATGATGGAAGTCAGTTGCTTAATGCAATGCAGCTAATGTATTTGCGCATTTTGCAGAAAATGTATTTTACATTTTGAACAAAGAATACACTGTGTCAACGTTGGAGGTAATATATATTTAGGTAGTGAATTATATATTAAGCAGGTTGCTTTGTCCTGGATAGTATAAGAGACACCTACATACGACTCCTATTCATAGACAACAGCTCTGCCTTCCATACCATTATACCATCCAAGCTTATCACCAAACTTGCAGGACTTGGTGTCAGCACTCATCTCAACAACTGGATACTCGACTTCCTGACCAACAGACCCCAATCAGTGAGGCTAGGGGACAAATCATCATTATGATAAACCTCAACTGGGAGGCTCCGCAAGTACGTGTTCTCAGCCCCCTTCTTTCTTCATTGTATACCCACGACATTGCAGCCATGTACAAATCTAATTCTCCTTTCAAATTCGCAGATGACACCACCATTGTGGGCTGGATATCAAATGAGATAGAAACATAGAAAATAGGTGCAGGAGTAGGCCATTCGGCCCTTCGAACCTGCACCACCATTCAATATGATCATGGCTGATCATCCAACTCAGTATCCTGTACCTGCCTTCTGTCCATACCCCCTGATCCCTTTAGCCACAAGGGCCACATCAAACTCCCTCTTAAATATAGCCAATGAACTGACCTCTACTACCTTCTTGTGGCAGATAATTCCAGAGACTCATTTTTCTGTGTGAAAAATGTTTTCCTCATCTCAGTCCTAAAGGAATTCCCCCTTATCCTTAGACTGTGACCCCTTGTTCTGGATCTCCCCAACATTTAATCCAATCTAGAATGCAAAAATTAAATTAAATTAAAAACAATGCTAGAAATCTGGAATAAAAGGTAAAGCTGTAACAATCAGGTTAGGCAACTTTGGTGAAAAGTGAGAGTGTTAAAATTTCATTCCCAGGATTCTTAATCCAGATGATCTGCAGTCCTGTATGCAAAATGTCAAGTTTCTCTCTCCACAGATGCCACCATGTAGAAAGTGTCAATTATGTCAAGCCCAACAACATGGACTATTTTAGCCCATCTTTACAAAGTATATTTCAATGTCTCATTCACTGTTGAACTGTGTTTAACTGAATGCCATAGGATATGCGCAAATACAAATCATCGTCCGCATTTAAATGGAAATGCCATAACTATGTCAATATACCTCTAGAGAAAAGCAGAAAAATTACAAATCGAGAATTTACAATAAATTATGCTGTAAAGGCATGGCAAGTAAAAACAAAGGCACATTGTGTAGGAAAGAACTGCAGATGCTGGTTTAATTCGAAGATAGACACAAAATGCTGCAGTAACTCAGCGGGACAGGCAGCATCTCTGGTGAGAGGGAATGGGTGACGTTTCGGGTCGAGACCCTTCTTCAGACTGATGTCAGGGGAGTGGGCGATACAGAGATAAAATGTAGTCGGGGACGGTAAGAGTGGTAGGAGAACTGGAAATGGGGAGGGGATGGAGAGAGAGGGAAAGCAAGGGCTACTTGAAGTTAGAGAAGTCAATGTTCATACCAATGGGTGTAAGGTCCCGTTCCTCCAATTTGCGCTGGGCCTCACTGAAAATGGAGGAGGCCCACAGCAGAAAGGTCAGTGTGGGAATGGGAGGGGGAGTTAAAGTTTTGAGCAACCGGGAGATCAGGTAGGTTTAAGCAGACTAAGCGGAAGTGCTCAGCAAAACGATCACCACACAGTAGATGAGGTTGGAGGTGCAAGTGAACCTCTACCTCGCCTGAAAAGACTTAACAGGTCTTTTATCAGGTTAGGCAGAGGTTCACTTGCACTTATTCCAACCTCATCTACTGTATCCGCTGTTCCAGGTGTGGACTCCTATATATCGGCGAGACCAAGCACACGCTCAGCGATCCTTTCGCTGAACACCTCCGACCAGCCCGCCTTAATCTACCTGATCACCCGGTTGCTCAACACTTTAGCTCCACCTCCCATTCCCACACTGACCTTTCTGTCCTGTGCCTCCTCCATTGTCAAGACAAAGGCGCATTCATCTATAACAATGGATTTCATTCATTGTAAAATACCAGGATTTTAAGGACTCCTACTCAGAATTTTAACCATCTTTCATGTGAGTTTATTCACTGTGCATTAAGAACTATTGCTCACTGATATCTACACGGATTTCAGCGCCAGTCAAAATTCAGTAAAGGAGATTTGACCACTGCAGTGTCAAAACATGCTCCTCCCGAAGTTGGAATTCCAAAACAGAGCACCACTGCGTCGAGATAGACAGGAGATGGCCTTCCACCCCCACCCAATCATCACATTGAGATGGTGTATATTTGATACCAGTCTCTGGTTTTGATACAAACACCACTCCCCATTCTCATGATTAATATGCCACTTTATGCCTCCACCCCAACTTATTCGATAAAAGATTCAAAGTTGATCTTTAAAATATCAAAAATGTAAAATAACAGCAAACAGAGTGCAATGTAAGAAACAAAACAAGACTGTTTCTATTCAAATTTTATATTCAATATTGGAGAAAAATCTTGCTCAAACAGAATATTGCATGCAGTTTTGGTCTCCTTATTTAAAATATGCTTATTTGGAGGAAAAGCAAAGATGGTTTATTGGACAGATTACTGGTTTAAAGTGTTGTTTCAACAAAAGATCAAATAGAATGTGCCGATGATCTAAGAATGAGAAGACATTGAAACAAAATGGGGTTGGCAACAATAATTGTAAGTTTACAAGACACTGGTCACCCTTCAATTTGGAGTATGGTTGCCACAATATAGGAATAATGTGGTGCAGAAGCAGTTCACCAGATCATTGCCTTCATTGAAGGACTATGGCGTGAGATTGGATATGGTGTTTTGTTTTTCCTGGAGTGAAGGAGGCTGGGGGTGACCTGATAGAGATATTTAAAATCAGAAGCATAGATAGGTTATAAAGATTTTTTTCCCACAGCAGTAGGCATAGGCTACAAATGAGGGGTGGGAATTTTAAAGGGGATTTGAGGGGAAAATTTTGAGGTGGCTAATATCTGAAATTTGCTGGGGTGGAGTCAGATACGATCACTAAGTTTAAGCGACATTTAGACTTAAACATTGTAACTGTAGCTGGCACTATCACCCTCTCTAACAGCTCATTCCATACAATAATCCCCACAGATATCTGTAAATTTTCCCTCTCACCTTAAATCTATGGCCTCTAGCTTCACTCCTTTTCTAGAATACTAGAATACAAATTTCTGATGCATCAACCAGATGTACCAGCTAATATGACAGCAGTGGACATTTGAAGGAAGAGAAAAACAGAATGCCAATAATTCCTGGAAAATGGTTTATTTTAGGGATACAGCACGGAAACAAGCCTTTTGGCTCACCAAGTGCTGATCTACGATCATTCCAGACACTTGCACCATCCTACATGCCAGGGGCAATTTAAAGGCGGCAATAAACCTATTCACCTGTTAGTCTTTGGAATCTGGGAGGAAACCAGAGCACCCGGAGAAATCCCACTAGAGAGAATGGACAAACTCCGTGCAGATAGCACCCACAGTCAGGATCAAACCCGGCTCTCTGGCGCTGTAAGGCAGCAACTCTACAGCTATGCCACCATGCCACCCTATTTATTTATTTATTGTTCCTACGGTGAAACAATGCTTTAGTCAGAATATCAGTCATGTGGTCACAAGGTTTAAATAAACAGTCAGTTTGAACAGAGATGCTGGAATCTAGAAGTTGCAAAGACAAAGCTAAATCTAAAAAAAAAAAAAAAATCGTGCAGGACAACAAGCCACAGTTCAAGATAGTACAAAACAAATCAACAAAGGGTTGTGTAAAAGTGTAGTTTCCAGACACTTGTAGAGAATAAATGTTTTTAAATAATTTGCGTAAACCAAGTTTGGCAAGGGTTGAGGCGAGAGTGTGAATGTAGATATATTTAAGTAACATTTGTTGAATATTTAAATACCCCAATTTAGTGACAGTTAATAAAATATAAATACTGCTGAAAAATTATTTTAACTCCAACAGCTCAACATTTGTTGCATTCCAACATCTCAGCCTTTATGGGCACAGCTCTGCTGACATTTCACGTGGTCTTAATAGCAGGAAAAGAAAGGTCTGACCAATCACACATGGTACCTCTGAAATCCTTTCAAAATTGAACTTAATGAGTGATCGCCATAAACACAATCACAAAGAAAACACTGCAATAATCAGTAACTCGCTATGAAAAATTCCATAGCTCTCCACAACTGAAACAAATGCAAGGTTACATCCATACAACTGAAAACTTGAAGTTGTGAATTCTTCACAAGTACAATCCTGTTCAACAAAATAACTCAGAGCATGACAGATGCATCTAAAGAAAAAGGGAGTGATTCACTGAGTCAAGAAAATTACATAAATTATTTCCTTCCCAAATATACAGTCTAATAAAGAAGCTCACTGGTGCTAATGATTCATGAGATTTTAAAATTCCCCAGAGTCTTTTGCCACAACCGTTGAGAAAAGCAAGCCATTTCAACATTTTTATTCAAGTTCAAACTATGAACTGGCTGGCACGTTATGACCAGTTGTGTATGGAACAGTAAATTACATTTTTGAAGACCATGACCACAACTATTTCTAAATAGGGAAGTTCAATTGGGTTGACATTGAAAATCCTTTAGAGCATGCTTAACAATCAAAACAAACCTTGTAGTACTGGTGATGAAGTTGGTGTGGAATGGCAGGTTGTCTGTATACCCATTCCTTCCAAATTGTGGCAACATTAATCAGCATTAAACTAGGGTGGAGAGCAATGGAGATATAAATGGCAATTTCTTTACAAAAAATATTGTATATTTCAGTACTGTAATACTCCAAATACTGCTGATGTTACATTGGTCATTTTAAAAGAAACATGAACAATGCAAATTAACCCTCTGAAAGTGGTTTTAACTAAATCAATGTGAATTGCCACATAATGTTATATTCTGTATTCTAACTACTGCCATAATCGTCAGCCTGCGGCGCAGTATCGAAGGACAGACCAATACCCTACTGCATGTGTTTACAAAGCTATTGACAAAGAACTGTCCATCAACATTCAGCTGCCGTCAAAAGTGAAATACATTAAAATCGCTGAGGGGACCATGTTTTGATCTCAATGAGTCTATTAATGTCAGGAACTATAGTAATACACTTGTCCTTAACCCAAACACTGCAGCTGGGCACCAAGTATCTGCCTGCACATATTTGGGTAATTTTCATCAGGCAAAGAATTCTTTTTTTTTTAAATCTAGGGGATCCCCAACTGCACTCAAGACAGTGCTGGCGAGCCATGGTTTTAAACTCATACAGTAGAAATTTTACAAAATATTGAGATTTTAAAAATCAAGTCTGCAATTTATCCCATCAGATAAAGCAAAAAAAAAAGTTTAATTTGACACCTAATTCACTTTCATATCTTCAGTATTAAAAAGGTTATGGCAATTTTCATACTCGGAAATTAGCATTTTGTTCCCTATTGCTTTTCCATTTACTTAACACAAAAGCTGTGATCGAGGACAGTCAAAAGCCCATAACTTTCTTAAAATTAAGAGAACTGAATGAAATTTTCAGTTATTATAGATTGAAACATTCTGAAACAAATATAAAACATCTTACTTGGAGGACCTGAAATGAAAGCATATAATTATTACTAATTGTACCTAATTACAAAATTGACCGTTGTGATGGAAATAGTAATAAACACCCAGACTGCCTTGAAAATTCAAAAATGTGATATTCTCAAGATCAGAACTTTAATATTATTGTATTATAATGCTGCAAGTCCATAACAGATAGGTAAATAAATTACAATTTCTAGCAATAGACCAAGTCTTTATGGAGAAGATCAGTTGCTAGCTGGTACATTGGCATATCATAACCAGTAGCATCATCATACTCCTAAGATTGTAACCAATAAGCAACTCTGTACACCTTGTTTTTCCTCAACTTTTCCATTTTGGCATTGTAAACTACAGGTTTTTGCTCTTCAAACCACACATTACATGCCTTTCTGCTCACTGCTCTCCTCATTAAGAATGTCCTGTAGATTCCATTTCTTAAGAAAATGATTTTTTTTTTAAATAGCCTAAGTATCCAAATAACAAACTCATCCCATTCACACAAGAATTCACAATATAACATGATTTTTAAATCTCATTGTCATGAATTTATATGCTAGATAGAAGGAATTTAATGTTTAATTCCCATCAATTAATCTAGAAACATCCACTCAATATAATCAACTTTTTTTTTTGCACAAGGGACTTACATCAGGAATTGCCCAATATTACCATCCCCAATTTCATAACCATCGTTTTGTCAATGTTTCCCCTGAAATTTCCAACATTAAAGTCAGTTAGGCTGCACATGGCCAGACTCCTTTCCCGTCCACACCTGCTCAGTCGGACCCCATTTGCCAGTATGCAATCTCAGCATCTGGACCCATCCTCATGTTGGTTACAAATTCCATTATTTAGCAATAACCAACATTTATTCCCACTGCAACAATAGTTTGGCAATGCATTCAATTCATTTTCACAATTTTGTCCATGTACATGCGCTTAACATCAGATAGCTTTGAATAACTGGCCCAGCCCGCTATTTCGTGGATTAATAACTTTGGAATGTGGAGGAAACCAACATTGTATTGCACAGGGAGAACGTGCAAGCTCCACACAAACAGTGACCCAGGTCAGGGTTGAACCCGGGGCTTGGAATTGTCCAGATTGTCCCCACTACATCCACATAAGCTCACAAAAGTAACCACCACCAATCGGTGCATTTCACAGTAACATCATCTACATCTGCACTCCAGGGCATTTGATGCTTTGTAATATCTTGATTCTGGTTTGTACCCCAAGGCCTTTCTCTTCCTGTGAATAGTCCCCACCATCTGGCATGTCATCACCTTCGCCCAAACTCCGATATTAATGCCGAGAAATTGGCCCTCTCACACACGTTGTTGTCACATGCAGTCTGGCAACATTAGATTGTCACTGCTGAGATTTCTGCATGGACCAGTGGAGAAGGGAGAAATAGTGTTGCTAACTCCAGTAGCAATTCAGCAGCGCCCGAGACCCGGGTTCGATCCTGACTACGGATGAAATGCAGGTCTGTATACACTCAGCAGCCGAGAATGTTTATCTCGAGGACCTATGACCTGGGCATGCGCGGTTGAAATATCGAACTTGCTTATATTGGATGGGAGGCTGATAAAGTGAAGGCAGGGTTGCAACATTTCATCTCATATACACAGCATGGAATAAAGAGACAAAACCCTGCTGCAACTACACAGGGATTTTGAATACCACATCAGGACTATTTGGTCCTATTATTCCCCAATCTTTGCATGTTTTATCTGCGCTTTCTCTGCAGCAGTTACAGTATACTCCGCATTCTATTTTCCTTTTCCTTATAAGGTATAATTTGCCTGGATAGCACGCAAAACACCCCGCACAGTATCTCAAATATGTGACATTAATTTATTATTAATAAGTCAAAGTCAATAGTTCCCTTAAAGACATTGTAGTGAAAGCCAATTCTAGATTCCAGGGATAACACTTTGCTCTATACATCAAACAAACAGATCTATAGTCTCTGGAACTTGGAAGAAGCCAAGTTGCATTCTGTGATGAATCAACAAACTTCTCCAGATTTGAGGGGAAGAGCTGGGAAGGGAATTTGACAAAACTTGGAGAGTCTCAGGATAAGAAATTAGTCACTTAAATCAATGAAAATGAGTAATTCATCCCAATTTTATGAATCTTTGGACTCTATTGAAATACTGTGGATGTTAAGTCATTCAAGAGCAGGATAGATTTTTGTACAAGGGGACCTCACAAAGAGGAGGCCAAATGTCACATCGGCCATGATCTGTCTGTATTGCAGAACAATCTCCAAGGGCCTCATAGCCTACTTATGCTTTTTTCCTCAGGCAAAATCAAGAGCAAGCTTAGTTATTTTTTGCAACAGAAAACTGAAGATATCTGCTTGAAAATACTTATAATGGAGAACAGCGATGATAAGATGTGGAAGAGTCAAAATACTTAAAAGGATGAAAGAGTCAAAAGTATAAAGGGATGGACCAAGTGTGCTTGGCTAATCAGAGCTTCAGCAGCACAATGACAGCATGGTACACCAAATGAGGAATGTACAACCAGGCAGGGAGGATTAATTTAGTAAACTATTACCTACCTATAAAATGGCTGCTACGGTTGACAAATATTGTATTTTTCTCAAATGAAGTGGTGGGGTGGGAGATTGCAACCTTCACGTGGTCCGCCCCGTTTCAACGAATGCAATCAACCTGGCACGCACAATCAAATAAGATCAAATAGAAAAAGTTGTCCCACAACTTTAGGCTGTGCGCGCCATACGCAAGAAGAAGAAATGAAGTGGTGCTTTGAATCAACCAATCTGGTGTGGGCCCAGAATGCAGACAGTGTTCGTTCTCAATTGAATTCACGTAATCGATCAAGTCATAAGGGTTAATAGTAAGATTAAACAAGAACTTACCAGTTTGAAGTTTGATCTTTATTTTATGAGGAGTTGCGATGAGGGATTTTGTGAAGACCCCGCCAGGCACGCATGCGCGACATTCTTCAAAGCAGCGGTGTGGAATCACAGATAACAACAATGACTGAAGATAGTAAGATTAAAGAACTCGAATATACTAGTTGACCTTATGATAGAGGGTTGGGAGTGGAGGGCACAAAATCCCTCATCGCAACTCCTCATAAAATAAAGATCAAACTTCAAACTGGTAAGTTCTTGTTTAATCTTACTATTTTACTTCAGTCACGTGAGTGACTTCGTGAAGATTTCAAAGCTCTGTGATTACATGCCCTGGACCATGTCCATGCTCACACACTGCCGTAATACTGATGGAGGAAGTATGTTAACGTATTTCTGACTTGAACAAGCTGAAAAATAATAACATTTGTTAATACAACAATAAACCCCTGAACTCGGGGACAAACGTTTAGGGAACAGCACTTAAAACTGAATCCGCCAATGTTGCGGGAGCGGCCACAGGTCTGTTATAAAACCGCTGAAATGTAGTTTAACTGGCCCAGCCCGCTATTGCGAGGACATAATCCATGAACACCTCCATGTTCCTCGCCTCTGATGTGGATGTAGCCCTGGTAGAATGGCATTTTTCAAAATGTTAGTGTCTTACCTGCTGCACCGAATACCACATTGAGCCATCTCCTGATGCCAACTTTCAGACCTGTAGTCGCAGGTCTGTGTAGTTTAAGCAACTGTTCTATAACGCAGTCAATTGATTGTGGGTCGAAACCATTCTATCCAGGTAATTCCTGTAGAGTTTGGACCCGTTGTGCTGTCTTCAGTGCCATTACCATCACCACTTTGAAGGTGAATAAGTCCAGTGGTAAATCCGTCAAAGGCGACCAGCTCCTGAGTAGGGTCAACACCACCCCTATATCTCTGGCAGGCACATGCCGTGAGTAATTACTCAGGGTAGGCAGTCAGCCGGCTTTTTAAAAAAAACTTAAACCGCGCATGTGCAGGTTGTTCTCTTCGTAAAAAATAAGTAACAATTCAATTTTACCAAGGCTTCTCAATCTCCTTCATTTTCTAATCACTGAATGGGTGAGGGGCGGAGGATGAAGGCAGGTGGAGACATGGTGGGAAAAACGGGAGCACACCGGGACGTTAAATCAGTTGTCATCTTATTGAAATGACAATACTAATTCAAGGGTCCATTTGGAGGGAGAGTTCCTTTCACAGCGTGTGGAGTCTGTGCCAGGGGTTAATGATACGGGGAGGGCAGGAGTGTTGAAAAGGTGGGGGGTCAGAGATCATATCAGTAACTCACTCACCGCTGCCGCAGCGCTCTGGGCACGGACAGCAGAACTGGCCGCCACTTCCGAAGATAGAAGCAGCTCGGGTGCGTGCAGCCGCCGGGACCCGACAACAGAACCGGCTGCCACTTCAGCGCCTTCTGCCGGCCCGCTCACCTCTGGCAGTGCTCTCCGTCTGAACATCTCTCACCTGCCGCTCGCCGGCTTCACTCGTGTCAACCGCATCCCGCAAATCCTTAAATTCCCACAGCTGAGTAACCTCAACTGGTCCCGTGAACGCGCTGTCGGAATTTAAAGATTTGCGGGATGCCGGCCGGCGAGCAGCAGGTGAGAGATGTTCAGACGGAGAGCACAGCCAGAGGAGACGGGGACTAGCAGACGGGGCTGAGGTGGCTGAAGTGGCAGGATCCCGGCGGCCGCTCAAAGTCTGCTTCCTTCCTCGAAGTGGCGGCCAGTTGTGCTGTCTGTGCCCGGAGCGCTGCGGCAGCCGCCCAAGCTAATTCGATCCCCAGCCACAATAAAACCATATAGCAATTACAGCACGGAAACAGGCCATCTCGGCCTTTTTACTCCGTGCCGAACACTTACTCTCACCTAGTCCCACCTACCTGCATTCAGAGCGGAGTGTGGTAAGTGAGTTACTGACCCCCGAACCTCTCCTTCACAACGCCAGACTCCCCAAACACTGTGAACGGAGCTCTCCCCCCCACCGCGGGAAATACAGTATTTATAAAAATTAAGCACCAAGAAATGCACTTACCACGTTATTGGTAGATTAAGTCCATTCTTCACTCTTTGTTTCCTGAGAAACTATTAAAATAATGGCAATTCATATTCAAAAATCCAGCCAAGAAACTCGCGCTGGGCATGCGCAGTATTCTGCAAAGACAGAATTTCTGCTGCCTTTAGCTTCCCTTGAAACTGACGGCTCAGGCAGCGCTGACGGCACGTGGGCTGCACAGCCCTTCCCGTGTTACAAGCACTGCGGATGAAAGGCACGGAGAATTATGCCTACCTAAGAGATCCATCTCTTAGAGAGGCATAATTCTCCCATGCCTTTACTATTTATATTTAATAATTGCCATTTCATAATTTTAGTCAGGGTAGGCAGTGCCTACCTTGCCTACCCTGACGGCACGTGCCTGATCTCTGGTAATATATCGTGGTCGGGGAGGGATAGAACATACCCTTCAGTGTGGATACCAGCTGGTGAGATCCCACTCCAATGTTGAGATAGGATGACAGTGCACTCCTGGCACTGTATATGGCACTGTAACTGAGGGACTCATCATAATGCAGGCCCGTGATGGTTCCAGCACAGTGGAGATCGTAGCAGATATGTAGATGGTGTAGGTCCGACTATAGTAACCTCACATATCCTTATGTGGGTGAGGTACTGCTTCCTAGTGGACTATCTCTGTACGCTGCTGTATGATGTCCATGGTCCTTTCTGTAGCAGAATCTGGTTGCATATTCTGCAACACCTGTCTGATGATGCAGAATGAGAGAAAGCATAGAAAAACACATTCCCCCCCCAATGTAGCGAGAACGCGTCCATCGCCACTGCCCCAGGATGTTGGTATCCAATGGTTCAACCTGGACGCAAGGAGGTCGATATCTGGTGTTCCATATTAAGCTATAGTTTTAGCAAGGTAAAAGTTTAGTAAGGTTCAACATCCACTTGATGTCAAAATTAAATACTTGTGATCTGGTGTCCGCCACTGTATGGAGCTTAACCGGAAGGTACGTAGCTGATATCCAAATATTTCTTTCAATCCACCAGAGCCAAAATAAATTTTCCAATTCATCACAAGATATTGACTTGATACCACCCATAACGTTTAAATGCGCCACCTCACTGGTATTATTGAAGACGGACATGCGTATACTGCAGATTAGTGCATTAAGACCGTAGCCCGTGACATGCTCCCAGCATTTCTAAACAGTTTATACCTTGTGATTGAAGAAAAGTAGACTCGTGCAAATCCCATCTACCACCCCAACTGGAAATGGTGTCAGTAGCTCCCCAGCCCTTGGTGCTTGCGACGGTTTGTAACACAACTAATGGGTTTGATGTAATGATGGGATTTAACAATCACAAACATAGCTAATCCACTATTGTAGCTCAATTTATGCCTTGATTGGCGGCTGCATAGGCCCGTAAAAATGTCCAGCATTCGCTTTTAATGCCGAGATTAAAGCTCTTTGCAAGCTTTGATAGTGTAACGGCCCAATTATGTAGCTAGAATGTAGCTACAAGTTTACCAATTACTTTAGCAGTATGTCTAATAGTCAGTTTCCTGGCGCAAGCAAGGCTGTTACATGCCTCTATTATGTCTATAGCTTTGTTCCCTGGGATAGTGACAATCAGCTCCCTTGCATCCCAGAATGTATATATAACCGCTCTCCTACTTGTGAGGTTATACATGCAGCACTTCCAAGAGAACCAGACCCCCTTACCTCCATGGTTACCGGCAGGCCTGACGTTCTGGTTCCTGATGTTCCGTTGAATTGTGTTGAGGTGCTGCCGGCGTGTAGGTCCTTACTGGTCTTTCAGATGGCCCCCCCGAGGTCTTGCATATGGTGTTTGTCTGCGCACTGCCGGCCTGCTGGAGGGAGGTGGGTTCATCAACCCATCTGCCTTCGCCTCCTAATCCAGGTCCTAGACCTGTTTGGGCAGGTCCCCACCGAACAGCTGTCTCGGTGGTGGCGTCGCAGACGCCTAGTACAACCCCGCAAATATGGGGTTTGGAGTCAGTTTGATGGCGTTACTCCGGGAAGCGTTAACTTTATGACTAATATTGCAAGAGCATCCTCCTGCTCTGCCGTCATTTCCATGCCGTCAACTGACCTGGCAAAGGCAGTAATCCCTGACGTCAGCAATTTCAGGATGTTTAGGAACTTCAGCTCCTGTGCCCTTATCCCCGGACTGATGTTGCCCCAGATGGGCGTGTTGACTGTCGGTACATTCAACGATATGCAGTTGTTTGGGCCTGGTATATGTTGATCGCCTCTGTAAGGACCTATGCCTGCAGCTGGTGTGTGGTGAGGTAGTCCATGCTGGCCACTGGTTTGGGCTGCAAAGGCTGACCTGAGTGCTTCGGCTGGGCGAACATGGAGACCACATTCAGCAGTTCCTCCTGGGTTTTCTCAGATACTACAGGTTCCTGCTCCAGCCCGTCTTACGTGTCAGCCAGCTGCTGATCCGTGGCATTCTCCACCAATGATGGGGACATGCTGGGTGGCCCAGCCGCATGTCTCCTGGACTGGAGGACATCTGGTCCAGCTGCAGAGATTGTGCTCTAGGATACGCTCCATCATACGCTCCTCCAAGCCATGCGACCGCCGCCGCATATGCGAACGACAAGTCGACTTTCCCAGGTTCTCCTGAATCACTGGGGCTTCTACCAGCGAACCGCACCTCGTCGAGGTGTTGACAAGGGTCAGCTGGCAGGTAGTCGTCGGCTGCCACTCCTGCGGTGCCGTATGACTCCCGCACGGACACGCCATCGTTCGGACTGCAGCGGTCCCCCTGCCTGATAGGAAGGCAGCGGAGATGAGTCGGTGCCGGCTCCCGCAGCCGGGCTCCCCGACATCCGCGCCACTTCTGACCACATGGGTCTGTGACGGCGCATGGTCGCCTAAGTGGGGCCGCACGACCGAAATCTGCTGCCACCGGCCTGCATTCTGGCAGCCTGCCCCGGTGGTGAGCCAGTATCTCCTGCAGGGCTCCCCGACTTCCCAGCAGATCCATCATCGGCCCGTAATCGAGCAGGTTACCCCCGGCAGCATGTCGATGCCTTCCGCTGCAGCGGGGCACGACCTGGGCGCAGCTCTCCCCCTGGTCCGCCCTCTGGTGACCAGCATAGTAGGAGAGACAGAACGTGCCGCCGAGCGGGTCACACGTTTACACACCTTTGCGCCACTGTCCCTATGCTTAGGTGACAGTGGTAGAGAGTCAGGGTCTTGCCTACCCTGCTCCCTCGCGGTGCTCCTACCACTTTGCGGCTCCATGGTCAGCCGTGGTGGAGAGGCGGGTCCTGGCTGCGCAGAGCTCCCTGATTTCCGCGTTTTTATCCCGGTCCGCAGGGCGGGTGCTGTCGGTGTTGCGGGAAGCTCCGGGAATGGTGGCCGCTGACTCCCATCCGAAGTCCCATGGCCCTTGGAGGCATGCTTCAATGCCTTCACTCTGGTCTCCATCCATCGTTTCTGTAAGCAAAGTCTAAAACAAATGCTCAGCAACTCAAGGTTAGTATCTTACCTGAGGGTCTTTAAGAAGCATCCGGTGGAGGAGCGCACTCTTTCCCCCCCCCCCCCCCCCCCCAACCTCCAAAGGTGACCAGACTCTCATACAGGACCATAAACTGCCGCTAACGGCAAGCCTTACGCTTATGTAGTGAGTCGGGCCCCGGCTCTGTCTTGCTACTTCCATAGGATAGCATAGTCGTCAGACCGCAGTATTCCTGCGGCGTTGAGTCGGAGCTCCTGCTCTGCCTTCACTACCCGCGAATGGCAGTCTCCGAGCCCGGACCCTCCTGGATCACGGGCTTGCCTGGCTTCCGGGTAGCGTTGCCGTCAGCCCGTGGTGACCCTGCGGGCTGCGGTGTAGATTCGGGCTGCCGCTCTGCCGCCACTGCCTGCGAACGGCGAGTGTGAGCCCGGACCCTACCGGGTCAACGAGCTCCCCAACCTGCCCGGTGTAGAAAATGAAGTCGGGGCTGTCGCTGTGCCGTCGCTAGCTGCGAACGGCGTGTAAGCCCGGACCTTCCGGGTCCGGTGCAAAGTAAAGCCGTCAGCCCACTGAGTCCTTGCGGGCTGCGGTGTAGAGTCGGGGCTGCCGCTCTGCCATCGCCTGCAAGCCCCACTCCCTGGTTAATGCCGACAGCCCGCAGTGTACCTGCGGGCTGTGGTGTAGAGTCGGGGCTGCTGCTCTGCCGTTACTAACTTTGAACGGCGAGCCTGCAAGCCCCACTACTCCTTCCATGCCGACAGTCCGCGGTGTTCTGCGGGTTGCGGTGTAGAGTCGGGCTGCCTCTTCTGTCCCTCCGACCGGCGAGTTTGTGAGCCCGGACCCTCCTGGGTCAACGGGCTTGCCTGACTTCAATCTTTGCTGCCACCACTGACTGCCCGCATCGCGCGGTCCGCAGTCAGTGCCGAAGCGGCCTTGAGTACTCTGTACACAGAGTCCCTAAAATGAAAAAAGGACTGCAGGTTAGTTTTTTCTTACCTGCAGGTCCCTGCAGTTGAGGAGCAATGCTCCTCACTGCCTGTCGCTCACATGCGGTCGATGATATGTCGCGCATGCGTGCCTGGCGGGGTCTTCACGAAGTCACTCACGTGACTCCGAAGTAAAATTGCACGTACCCCCCCCCCCCCACCCAAGTGTCATGGACAAACAGACCCATTCAGACTTTCTTCCCACAAGGACACAAGTGAATCTGACAATGTTAGTGTTTATTGAAGATAGCTTTCCCTTTCATTCCCAAAATAAAACTGAATTTAAATCCTCAAAATGGGATCTTGATGTAATTTTGGATTAATCCAAGTTTCTGGATTACCAGAATATACCAATTCTTTCCAAAAAAAAACCTGAAGCATTAAAGATTGCTCTAAAAGGTCATGTGCTCTGGATATAGTCCTAAAACAAGACATTTTAGCAAACAAGACTTTAACAGAAATAAATTGGAGCAAAGGAAATAATGTTTATAAACTCCACATCACGACACACAAAAGAAACATAGGAAATTCATGATCCACAATTTTTCTGTGAAATAACAGTCCAATATTCTACACATCTCTAAAATGTGACTTCAGGATAATTTCTAAAGACTAAGTACCAGATGTCTGACTGAGGATGACAAGCAACAATATTTGCATTCTGATATAAAAACACCTTCAAGTTGATTATGGAAAATGGGGATTTCCCCCAAAAATCCTGCCCACACAAAATAGATTATTAACACTTTCACCTGTCAACTCCTCTGCACAATTGAAACTTTTGTAATAACACAAATAAATACTAAAGTAACCACAAGGACATAACAAACTGCTACATGTCAAAATTGTTTTGTGCAATCTCATCAGCTCAGAGAGGAACCAGCTGGTAAAACGTCGTTATTTTGTTGAAGATAGACACAAAATGCTGGAGTAACTCAGCGGAACAGGCAGCATCTCTGGAAAGAAGGAATGGGTTATTTTGTTTTCTGGCCAGGTCACACCCATGTTGATTAAAGGTGCATTGGGTACCCTTTGGTCTACAAAAACTGTTTAAAAATTATCAGAAATATCAGAGGGGAGATGAGAACATCTGTGTTGTGGTGAATTGCTATGATCTGGTGTGATGCATTGCCCCAAAGGATGAGGGCTGCAAATTGAATAGTAACTTTCAATAAAGAACTGAGGAAATGAGCTAATTTACCACGCAATCAAAAAGGTATCTTTTATTAATTTCAATTATTTCAATCTCTTACCTTGTCGGAGAAGCGATTGATTTGCGGATCGTATCTCTGGTCACTCTGGAGCTGGAGGCCTAGCTTGAGACTGACCTCGGGGCCGTGGACTTACCATCGGAGCCTGTGATCCCTTGCCTGGGATCGACGCTCCAACTGCGGCCAGAGGATTTCAACATAGAGGAGCTTGCAGTCTCAGGAGAGACTGATGTCGGGAAGCTCCAAAGACGCAGGAGGCGAGACCAGCACCGACCCGGGTCCACTCGCCCGGCGCGGGGAGCTGAGATCCCCCAGATGCGGAGGGTCCGACTGCCGGCTACGGGGGCAAAGATTGTCCCATCAACGGAAGGCTCGAGGCCCCCGACCGCAGGAAGGACAAAGGGAAGAGATTTAACTTTTTTTTTCACCTTCAATCACAGTGAGGAATGTGGAGGAGTCACTGAGGTGGATGTTTATGTTAAAATGTATTTATTGTGTTTTGTTGCTTTTAATTGATATGACTATGGCAAATCAAATTCCTCGTATGTTGCAAAACATACTTAGCTAATAAAGTATGATTATGATTTCCAGGTAACACACCATCAGGCTCTTTTCACATCAGTTACTCTTACAAAAGTTAACATACAAGCAGCTCGATATGCATCCATCTCATTGTCATCTTTGTGATGGCCTCTACTTTCAACTGATAACATTCCAAAAGACCAACTTGGACAATTGTAATGCCTTAATGCAAAATTAATTGTTAGATAGTTTTGAAAACAATAGGTTAACTTGTATTATCTTACCCAACATTTATAAGAACAATTCTATAGTTGATCATACCAGTTACACAGGAATGAGAGAGAGCATGGGAAGAATGTTTACAAATAGATCCTAAAGCCAATACTCTAGCAAGTCAATTGTAACTATGTTCACCAGGTTAATTCCCAGGATGGCGGAACTGACATATGATGAAAAAATGGATCAACTGGGTCTATATTTACTGGAATTTAGAAGGATGAGAGGGGATTTTAAAGAAACATAACATTTTTTAAGGGATTGGACAGGCTAGATGCAGGAAGAAAAAAAATCCCCATGTTGGGCGATTCCAGAACCAGGTGTCACAGTTTAAGAAAAAGGGGTAGGCCATTTAGGACAGTTGAGGAAAAACCTTTTAACCCAGAAAGTTGCGAATATGTGGAATTTTCTGCCACAGAAGGCAGTGGAGGCCAATTCACTAGATGTTTTCAAGAGAGTGTTAGATTTAGCTCTTAGGGCTAACAGAATCAAGGGATATGGGGAATAAGCAGGAACAGGGTACTGATTCTGGATGATCAGCCCTGATAATTTTGAATGGCGGTGCCGGCTCGAAGAGCCGAATGGCCTACTCCTACACCTATTATCTATGTTTCTATTGTCTTTCCGCCAATAGGTTAGCATGCAACAACAGCTCGGTACATGTGACAATAAACTAAACTCAAGTCATTCAGCTCAATGGCTCCTTTCACTTCATTCATCTTTTGCAGAAGCAGCTGGTTCATATATTTAAAAAAATCACAAAAAGATTCTATGAAGATTCCATGACCAATACGAAGTAGAATCTGAAACAAAATTCTTTACAGAAAGAGTTGAGAGATTTGCTTTTCCTTCCAGACAGTGTAAAGTAGAATAGCAATTTTGGCAAGGCATTTACGAGACAAAATGTAATCTTGCTTCATCACATATGCATTGTCTTTACAATTTTTAAAGTTGTATACAATGAATGGTTCTGGTAATGACCATATTTTAATTAACTGTCCATACCCAAATTCCTCTAATTAGATGACTTCTGAAGGCAATTGGTTGCACTGGATTTTATTTAGGGGTATCAGAGGAAAGGGGGCTGAATACTTTTGCACGTCACACTTTTCAGTTCTTTATTTGTAATAAAATTTGGAAACCATGTATAATTTTCCTTCTACTTCACAATTATGCACCACTTTGTGTTGGTCTATCACATAAAATCCCAATAAAATACATTTACGTTTGTGGTTGTAACGTGATAAAATGTGGAAAAGTTCAAGGGGTATGAAAACTTTTGCAAGCCACTGTATATGCCTTATTTTCCACTATCAACTGATGTTGTCACTTTCAGGGAGCTACAGCAGCTGGATCATTCTATATATCACTTTCTTAGTTACCCCCTTGTGTTTAGCATACGTTAAAAAAAATTGTTAATTTGTTTAAACCAATTCATGCCCCCTTTTGGCCCTTCTAATACAAAGGTTGAGGTTTTTTTCCTGCTCTCTAAACTCTTGCATATGCTTCCTTTTTGACCAAATGTACCCCTCTCATCATTAAATGCACTGCACTCTGTTTCCTTTCTCTTTTGCACCAACTGTTGTACTCACGCAAGGTTTGATTCTCATGTATGGTTTGATTTGCTTGGTTAGCATGCAAAACAAAGCTTTTCACTATCTTGGCGCACATGACCATAATAAATCAATACAAAGATCAGGGGAACAATATACATGTATCCCAAGGTCTCCATTCAACATTACTTTCACTGCCCAGGGCCCTCTAATTATCTGTGCAGGTCCTGACCTGTTTTAACTTTCCAAAATGCATCACTTCACACTTATCCAAGTTAAATTCCTTCTGCCATTCCTTAACCCACTTTATCCATACTCTGTTGTTATCTTAGATAACTTTGATTGTCCATTATACAATTTTAGTGTCATCCGAAAACTTAATATGCATCTACATTCTCATCAAAATCATAAAGACTGAGCACGGATCCCTGTGGGAAATCATTGGTTACATTCACGTGGGGAAAGAGATCAAGTTCGCCATAACTTCAAAAAAAAGGATAGTGTTTACTTAGCACCCGTTCTTCCATATTTCCAAAGTTTATTACATGATTGGCTTTAACTAGAGGAAAGCATGCAAGAGATACTCTGTACAATGTTGTTTTAGCAAAAATATTTACCTCAAGTATTTAGATTTTTGACAAATGAACAAATAATTCTGGAATATCTATTTATACTCCAAACTTCTAGACATTGAGATAACGAACTAAAATTCCATGAAAGAATCTTAGGCTAACGGAGTTGTTTGGTCTGTATTCCATACATGTCATAACAGATAAAAGGAAAGTTAAAATTTTCAACAATGGCTGGCAAATAACTGGATTATTCACTTTTAAAATAATCAAAAGCTTGTTTACAATTCCGTCAAAATGTGTTTCTCACATATTAAGTAAAAATTACAACTTAGTGAAATTTCCATTTTCTCTGATCATATAATGTTTAGATCAGAGAATGTTCCAGTCCATGAACTATGACGTAGATTACACAAATACTCTGATCCTTTCCAAGAATAAAATTTATGCTTTCACTGATGTTTCTAGGATCCCACTAAATGGGACCAAGTTTTTAGTGATCCTTTCCTGGGTACAAAAACTTGTTTAACTCCTACTCTGCTGATTTTAAGATAGATTAATAACTCAATAACTTGTCTTTTGAATCTATCTCAAATTCACTGACAGCTTCCTGTACATCAACTTTACAACTTGCTTAATGTAATATGCAAGGATAGGATGGGACAGAGCAGGATGCAATTTTTTCCATTCACTTCCAGTATCATGCGTTAACACTGAGCTCCCATTCACGAGGAAATTTAAGTCTGCTATGTAGTATTAATATAAAACAACTTTAAATCTTCAGTTCACCATAATAGAGAAAATACACTCTGATGTTGTGACGGGTCGGAGGGGGGGGGAAATCATATCTTTTTAGAAGTGAAGTACTAATAGAATACTAATATTCCCATTAAATATGAAAGGGTACAATTACATTACAAACTGAAGCATGGCAGCAAGTCAAGTGTTAAAGCAATTTTGCCTATTAATGGCTTTTTTGCTCTTTTGGATAAGGCTCTGTGAATTATGTGGTGGACTTTTGTCAGAATGTACAAGCGATTTATGAAAATATGGGTAGAATTGGTCAAAAAAAAGTGTTCTTTTTTTTTGCAAAAGATTGTTTGGTAATTAACTTTCCAATAAATTATAGGTGGTAAAAATGGCAAACATCTTATAAGAGTTATGGATGAAATGCAAACTAAAGGGAAAAATAATGTTTAAGCTCATGAACTTTTATCTCTTTAATCCAATCTATGTAGGCTAATCCATTTCACCAACCTGACCGAGCACAGTAACACTCCATCCAGTCTATCATGATACAGAACAGATTATAAAGCAATTACCTTTCAGTTGATCTGCCACCACACTTTGGGAGCCAACCCTTTCCATCACTTTTCCATCTTCTTTCAGATAACGTTCGTCCAAGTACTTGGCTGTAATCTCTGAAAGATGGACCTTACCAGCCACCCCAAGCTGTTCCATCAGGTTGGCCAGATTCACGTCATTAGACCAAACGTCAAACTTGAAGCGTTTCATTCCCAAAATGCCACAGAGAACGGTTCCCGTGTGCACTCCGACCCTCATGTTGACCATCTCCCTTTTCTCTTGGCAGAATTGCTCGATGGCTTGGATCATCCCCAACCCCATCTCAATGCAATAGTATGCATGGTCAGTGCGGGGTTCGGGGCACCCGGCCACGCAATAATAGCAGTCTCCCAGGGTACTAATCTTTTCGCATCCCGTGCCTTCGCAGAGGCGGTCAAAACGTCCGAACAGGTCGTTGAGGAGGCCGACAAGCAGGTGAGCCGATTTATTGGCGCTCATCTTTGTGAAGCCCACAATATCGGCGAAGAGTATGCTAACGGGCTCCATGCGCTGCATTGTGAAAGGCCTGAAGATGAGGTGTGCCCTTTGGATGGAGGTCTTTTTCTTCTTGCTCTTCGGGCTGGATGTTGAGTAACGTTTGAAGGAGTTATCGCTCTCGTCGTCCCCCTGTTTCATCAATTCGTCTGCCACCATCCTGGGCATCACCGAGTGAATCATGCGCTCCTTCAGGGCTTTCTCCACCTCCAGGTCCTTGCCGTGCATGATGGACTGGCCCACCTTGAGGAAAGTGGTGCGGGAGCGTACCTGCGACATAGTGAACAGGTGGATGCCCACAGCATGCACACAGGCGTGTAGGAAGAACTTAGCCAGGGCCTCGAGCACCAGGTGCTGGGAACCCGGGACCCGTAGCCACTCGGCGCTGCCCAGGTGATAACCCAACAGTTCGAAGAGCAGTGAATAGGAGACGCCGAAGATAAAACAGAGGTAGAGGGGCAGCGGCATGACGGTGTACAACAGAAGCAACACCTCCACCGAAATGGAGAAACTCCCCACGGGCGACAAGTGAGTCAAACAGGGAGCCAGAGTCTGGTTCTCGTTCCAGCCACAACCGCCCGAGCCCGAGCCCAAGCCCGCGCCAGGGAAGCGGGTGGCGAGCGACAGGGCGAAGACTAGTAGTGTGAAGAGTAGTGAGATGCGGACATAGTGGCGCGAATAAAAGCCGCTGAAGGTGACCGCCAGCAAGCCGGCGCAACACAACATGAAGAGCAGTGTGGGCGCCAGGAAAGCGGCGGCCAGGCCCCGGGCCGCATCCTCCAGGACGCAGCCGAAGTAGATGGCCCAGAGCAAGGCGGCCACCATGAGGTAGAGCAGCGCGTACCTGAAGCGGCGCAGGGTCTGCGGGAAGCAGCGCTCCAGACACGCGTCCTCCAACTTGCGGGAGTCGAAGGCGGGGTCCCACCATTTGCCCGACGCCCGCTCGAAGAGCTGCGGGAACCTGCGGCGGCGGCGGGGGCAGCGGGCCGCCGGCTTCACCGACTCGCCCGAGCTACAACTAGACGAAATGCTGTACTTTGTAGGCCCGGGGCCTTGGTGCGGAGAGGCAGCGGCCGCCGCCGCCTGCTGCTGCTCCCGCTGGCTCCCGCTACGGCTCTTGATCTTGACAGCGACATGGTTGCAGTCCCCGCTGGCGTCGCAGTAAACCTCGGTGCCGCGCAGCTGCTGGGCCGCCATGTAGAGAGTCGGCGTCCTGCCGCCGGGGAACTTGTTGGGTGCCGGAGTCGGCAGCCAGCGGCTAACGCTCTCGTCGCGTCCTGCTGTATCGTATGCGGCGGCTCACTCGCTGCATCCACCATTTCCGCCACGGGCGGCCGGAGCTTGGCGCAGGCGGGGATCGGGGAGAGAGGCGGAGAACGGAGGCGGGGGAGCGTCAGGGCGCTTCACATACGGGCACCCGCCACCGGAAACAACGGCTGGCCCGCTTCCCCACGCCTGCGCACTCATCAAATCCCACCCGCCAAATTGGAGCGCGCCCAGGCCGGAGGTCACGTGGTGCGGACTGCAAAGGAGGGGGGGGTGCGCAAGGATTTACATGTGTGCGCGCGCGCGCGCGCGCGTGCGTGTATACGTGTCTGTGCACGAGATGTGTGCGCGTGCCGTGTGCGCGTGCCGCGATCACAGCTGAGCGCACGCGCGCGGCCAATGGCCGAGAGTCCGTTCCCGCTGGTGAGCCCAACAGCGAAGGCAGCGGTTTCACGGCCAGGTTGTGAATGAGCCTTTCAACAACAATAAGGCTGGGAGATGCGAAAAAAAAGGGTTAGTTGTGATTGGCGAAAGAAGCGGAGCAGATGTGAGGAATTGTAACTCTGGAAGATTCCCCTCATGTGGACTGCAGCCAAGAGGGTAGGGATGCAGATTCGGTAACGTTTTTTGAAAGGATTTGGATAACTACTTGAAGGAATATTTTTTCCAGGATTTAGTGTAATTTGATTGCTCTGCCAGAGTGCAGTGGTACAAAGTACTACACAGAACACTGCAGCACAGGAACAGACTCTTCGCCCAGAATGTCTGTACTGGACATGGTCAGGTTAAACTAATCCACTCTACCTACATTTCTCTCTTCTTCTTTTGTGTGACGTGCAGAGACTAAAGTTGTACGACAACTTGTTCTATTTGATCTTCCGTTTGTGCACGTCGAGTTGATTGCATTAGTCGAAACAGGGCGGACCAGGTGAAGGTTGCAACCTTCCACCCCACATATCTGTCCATTCCTTGCAAATCCGTTTGCCTATCTAAAAGCCTTTCAACCGTCACTATTCTATCTGCCTCCACCATCACCCCTGGCAGCGTGATCCCTCCACCCTCTGTCTAAAAAAACATACCCTGCACATCTCCTTTAAACTGCAAGTAAATTTACCTAATGGGACTCCTGTCCCAAATCTGGCCATACTAATGACAGCCAGTGTTTTATGATCAAAGTGATCATCCTCCTCCCTCTTGACCTCTCTGCAGTTTGAGTATGCCTATCTCCACATTTGTCTAGACACTTGCTGACCCCATTCTTATTTAACCATCAAACATAATAGCTTTCCTTCCTGTATTATCTCTTACCATTGCTTGTCTACATGCAATGTGTTGAGTATCTGCTTCCTCAAATAACTGATAACATCAAGGTTTGCTTCATATCCACTGCCTCTGAATTTTCATTGTGCCCATACATCCACTGTCTAAATTTTAATTGTACCTGTACCTCACCATACTTGTACAGGTGACACTAAACTCCACTTGACATGAGTTGGTAGATTGTATGTCCAATGCAGTGGATGAAAAGAAATTACCTAAAAATCCAGGAAATAGTTAAACAATCCTGCAACGTGTCCTAAATTCTCCTTTAAACACCAATCACATCTCCCTTGGAAAAGGTCCATTCGCAACCTCAGTGGCACATTGGTGACGGACCTGACAGAAGAAGAAATCATCTACTATCATAGGTTTAGAGCAAATGATGAGCTCAAAGCAAAGTAAAAAATAATTACTGATACTGAAAATCTGAAATAAAAAGAAAAAATGTCATAAATGCTCATCAGGTCGTACAGCACATAGAAATAGAAACAGCTAACATTGCTAACACTTGCACCCAGTAGAGCAAGGAAAGAGAGAAAAGTTTGTTTGGTGGGGAGAACGAGATGGTAGAACAGTGAAATTAGCAGAAAGAGATGGAAACAGTTGAAATAAAATTATTGGAGAAATTAAATAGATTGAAGGTGATAATTCCCCTGGATCTAACCCAATTTTGGGAAGGAAATGACAATGGAGAAAGTGACTCCACCAGCTATCATATTTTAGAATGGCTCTATTGCAAGATAGTAAATGTAATGAGTGGAGTCAAACACATATCAAGATACAACACATGTTTATTAGATCTACTTACAGCATCAATCTGCAGGACATTACAGTTCCTAGCAGCTACTCATACTGAATGGTGCAGGCAAGCTCTTGTTAATATAAAACGCATATTAGGCGGAGCCACTACTAACAAGCACTACAATTGCCTAGTAGGAAATAACCAATCTACATCTTTCCTTGAAGAAACAAAAGAAAGCAATGTTACCTAGGAGCATGGCTAAGCAATATAGGTGGCGGAACCTTAATAACGCATATGGGGGAGTTTGTATAGTTACACAAAATCACCGTATCTAATGGGTGGCCTGCTAACCCGTCCGGTGCGTGTGCAGTACGAATCCGCCTCACCTCCCTTCACCTGAGAAGATGCCGGGGAGGGAATGGGGGAAGTGACTGGGGACCCGACGAGGCGGGGAGGTGGTGAGCTAGACGCCTACAACGTGACGGATCAAAATGTCGTTTTGTACTTCCTCGGGCCGCTGGCTGATGAAGAAAAATCGATCGTCTTCCGTTCGCGCTATATATATTTTTTAATCGCTGGACAATTCAATATTTGGTTTAAAATAAAAAGCAACTTCGAACACCCTCAATGCCTACATCGTGACGGATCGTAAGAATGGGACGAAACAAAGGGTGTAGTTTATTTTACATATAATCTTGCTTCTTGGGATGGCTTAAATCTAATTTTACGTTGCGAAAATGTGATTTGGGCCCCATACGAATTCACCGCAACCGCAACGTTCCAATCGATCGCGTTCCAGAAGCAAGATTATTAAAATGCCCTTTTTTTTAACAATCATGTCATAAGCCATCTAAATTGTCTATATTTTGTGTTATGCTCTCTCCATAATCATTATTTTTTAATTAAATATTCACAACAGTTTGAGTCAGTATTGTGCAAAAATCAATAATTTTGATTATATTTTGAGAGGATGTTTCTGGATTAATTTATGGGAATTAAACATTAAATTCCTTCCAACTGGCATATAAATTCATGACAGTGAGATTTAAAAATCATGTTATATTGTGAATTCCTGTGTGAATGTGATTAGTTTGTTGGGGGTTACACAAAAGGCTGGGGAAACTCAGCGGGTGCAGCAGCATCTAAGGAGCGAAGGAGATAGGTGACGTTTCGGGTCGAGACCCTTCTTCAAACTGGTCAGGGATCAGGGAAACGAGAGATATAGATGGTGATGTGGAGAGATAAAGAACAATGAATGAAAGATATGCAAAAAAGTATTGATGATAAAGGGAACAAGCCATTGTAAACTGTTTGTGGTGTGAAAATGAGAAGCTAGTGCGACTAGAGCAGTGAGCAGAAAGGCATGTAATGTGTGGTTTGAAGAGCAAAAACTTGTAGTTTACAATGCCAAAATTGAAAAGTTGAGGAAAAACAAGGTGTAACAAGTTGCTTATTGGTTACAATCTGAGGAGTATGATGATGCTACTGATTATGATCTGCCAATGTACCAGCTAGCAACTGACCTTCTCCATAAAGACTTGGTCTATTGCTAGAAATTGTAATTTATTTACCTATCTATTATGGATTAACAGCATATTATACAATAATATTAAAGTTCTGATCTTGAGAATATCACATTTTTGAATTTTCAAGGCAGTCTGGGTGTTTATTACTGTTTCCGTCACAACGGTCAATTTTGTAATTAGGACAATTAGGTAATTAACTAATTATATGCTTTAATTTCAGGTCATCCAAGTAAGATGTTTTATATTGTTTCAGACGGCTTCAATCTATAATAACTGAACATTTCATTCAGTTCTCTTAATTTTTAAGAAAGTTGTGGGCTTTTGACTGTCCTCGATCACAGCTTTTGTGTTAAGTCAATGGAAAAGCAATAGGGAACAAGATGCTAATTTCCGAGTATGAAAATGGCCATAACCTTTTTAATACTGAAGATATGTAAGTGAATTAGGTGTCAAATTAAACTTTTTGTTGCTTTATCTGATGGGATAAATTGTAGACTTGATTTTTTAAATCTCAAAATGTTGTAACATTGTCTGTATCTTATAGAAAAGGTTGGATGGTGTTATTTTCTTTCTCCTTCACTGGTGTCAAATGCTAGATGATGTTAAAGTTGGGCACTAGGGTAGGTATCTTCTTCTTCTTCCTTGATGATCATATTTTCAAGTGTTAGTTTCAAAGTAGTAGGGATACTGAGGAGCAGCCTTCTCTATCTGTTGGCCTTCCCAGATGTGTCTTAAAGGGACAGGACAGTATCATTTCCTCCTTGTTGTTGGTCCCTGTTTCTGGAGAGCTACTTTACCTGAGCTGTGTCTTCTGCCCGTTCTCAAGGGTCCACATATTCTTTACCTCACTCCCCAGATAGTATCTTGTCGATTATACTGTCCTGCAGATACAAACTTAGTAACAAGTTAATACCATAGCTCCTTACCCTACTCCTGTACTGCCTGCACAATAAGTTAATTTCTTCTCTCCCCGTTTAGTTTCCTTTAGTCCTTAATCTCTTTGACATCAGCTATTATGTTTCCCTTTTTGTAGTCCTTTCAGTGAGGTTTCTCGATCCTAATTAGATTCTTTGTGTCTCACCTCCTGGGATGCGGAATGGGTGTTCTTCCTTGTTATTATTATTTATTATAATGTCCTCTTCCTCTACCTTCGGGGTCCCAAGTGCCCCTGTAACCTCTAGGGATCCACTGACTTCTTAGACCCTGTGGCCCTCTTCTTTGCCCCCTTCCTTCTCGGTATTCCCTCAAGAGGGTAAGATCGGCTCCAATGTCCTGATTCCCTACAGTTGTAACATTGATCAGATCTAACAGCTCTGTACCCTCTCCAACCAAACCGAGGGAAAGTCGGCTCTCGGTATGGCATGTCTATCCATGCTTTAAGTTCCTCCTGCCCCTTATCTTCCTTTGAAGTTATCTCCCGTTTCTGGATTTTTAGTACTTCACTTTCCCACTTGATTTCCCAATTAATTTTGGCACCCACTTCTGCGGAACCTTCCTTCTAGCTCCTTGATCCCCGACACTGTTGGTGAAGCAATCATCGGAGCTAGAGAGTCCTTTCCCGATTTTCCTACTTTGGATTTGAATTTAGTGGGTGGAGTCGAAGATACCACTGACTCCTCCCGAGTGCCCTGTTCGCAAGCTGCGCATGGTGTCTCTGAACTAAGAACATGAGCGTGCTGTGAGGAATGCTGTGACTCTCCTCCGAAAAAGTCTGCACACCCTTGCATATATTGGGATTCTCTCCCTTCGAGATATACGTTAACCACGGCGCTCTTACTGAATTTAATAAGTTTGATTTTAGTCGCCACCTCCCCTTTAAGAGCCATCTCAGTCATTTCTCTTTTAAAAGCTGATGTTCTCTCCGGCTCCTGTTCCTGTTGCTGGCTTTCACTATCTTCCTTTCCCTGTTCCGGAATGTCTATTGAAGGACCAGTTCTCTTTTTTTCCATTCTAATCCCTAACTTGAACGCTGCCATTCTTAAAGTAAAAACAGAACGATTTATTTATTTACTTTCCTTTCAGTGAAGAACATTCTCCATATTTCAATAAGCTTGTTCCCTTCTTCACTGTTTTCATGTCGTCTAACAATTGTCTCTATGTAGGTTATTCCTACTATAGATTTGAGTCCACCTATCGGCCAAAGTTCGTTCTTCAAAACTCTATTTAATTTTCCTGATAATTTTCTTTATCTCTCTGCTTCATGCGGAATTTTCTCACAAATTATTCTTATGGTACTTTCAGGAATATTTGATAGGTCCTTCTCTGAAATTTCCCATCCTTCCACACAATAGACACAATACAAATAAGATTCCAACCACTCACACCTATTCAATACTCGCTCCTTCCTTTCAGACTCCAAGGCCACTGAAATCGCTCCCACACAATGACTAACATCTAGTAGATTCACACCTCTCACACAATTGTTCCTTCAATCTCTCCCAACCGTTATTCAATCACCCCCTCAATCGCTCCTAATCAATTATTGGAATCAATCTTTCTCTCAACCTTCTTATCAGCTAGATCACAATCACTTCATTCAACTCTCACCCTACAAACAAAGAATCTCCGGTTTCTCAAACTAAAGGGCCTGTCCCACCAGCATGCGACTTCATGCGGCGAGCGCGACCTACCGTGGTCGCTTGAGGCGTACGGCCTTGCGTGGCCAGTCCCATTTCGATAGCCGGAGCCGTATGGAGTTGTGCGGAGCTGGTCCCGATATCGAGCGGAGCTCCGAAAAGCTGACAGCGTTCAAAATCCTGCGCGGCAACGGCCGACAGGCCTGCAGCCGCATCGAGGACGCGCGGAACGTCTCGACGTCATACGCAGCGTCATGACGCCATACGCAGCGCATGGTGTTGCACGATGACGTCACCGCCCGACGTGCCGTTGCGTGATGGCGTCACCGCCAGACGCTGTGCGACATCCAAAGTCACTCTACCCGCCTCCTGCCCAGCTGATTGATGAGTTTGATGTCGGGACCAGCCCCGCACAACTCCAGACGCCTCCGCGGTTCAAAGTGGAACTGGCCCCGTGAGGCCGTACGGCTCAAGCCGCCACGGTAGGTCGCGCTCACCGCATGCAGTCGCGTGCTGGTAGGACAGGCCCTTAAGGCTCCAGGTCTTCAGAGCAATCTCTCCCAAGCAACAATCTCTCCAACTCAAAACACTTTGAGTTCACACAGACAAATAAAGTAAAACTACGATCAAACAAGAAATTATTCACCCGATTACAAGTAAACCCATACACACCCCAATATAAACTACAAGCATCCACTTATTATGACGGTAAATCACACTCTAATATATCCTCCTCCTGGCGTACTCGGTCAACGTAACGACTCCTCCCCCATGACACAGCGATCGAAAGAATACGAACCCTGATCGAACTACCACGAACCAGATTCTAACAATGCTACAATCCCGATTTAAATAAAGACAAATATTTAATTAAAACGCACTTTTGCTTCAATTATCTAACACCCAAAAATCCTTAAGCACTCACACAGACAATACAAGTAGCGGTCCGCGAACTTTACGCACACTAAATCTTAACTTTCTCTATCTTAACACACTCTAAATCTTTTTACATACACAAAGTATTTATACAATTCGGATACAATAAAGATCCTAAAAAAGAGAATGCTGGATTTCTACAATTTACAATAATAGTTTAACATGCTAGAATAAAGATCAAACTTCAAACTGGTAAGTTCTCATTTAATCTTACTATTATACATCAAATGTACTTCACCATGGTGGGTACTTGGGAACATTACGTAAATTCATATGTTTGTTATCTTGATATTAATTCTTGTCTAGATTTGTATTAAATCTCATCAGGTACCTAAGGCCATGTGGAAAGTTTGCATGCAGTACTATATTTTGAAGTGGTAATGTTGGTGTTGTTACAGGTAGAATGTGATTTGTGGGTTTTACAAACTATTATAAAAATGCCAGGCTTGGGTAATGTGAGGTGTTCTGCGGTCTGTTGTAAAGGCAGATAAGGTCTCTGAGATTTGGCAGCACTGGAGAATGGAGTCTTATTCAATGATTTCTGTGTTGCATGGAAAGAACAATATCATAGATAGAAAGGTGCTTATTATGGTGATCCTTCTCCCGTTTTACTTAGAATAATATGGAAAAAAGACTCTGGTTATTTCTGATACTGATTTCCATGAGAGCAAATAAGCCTGAGCATCTAGCCAATCAGATCAATCGGGTTGGTTGTCAAAAATTACAGCAGGATCTTGATCAGTTGGGCAGGTGGGTTGAGGAATGGTTGATGACATTTAATACAGAGAATTGTGGGGTGTTGCATTTTGGGAGCAAAAAACCACCCCTACCCAATCGGAACCATCCCTACCCACTCGAGACCGCCCCTACCCACTCGAAACCACCCCTACCCACTCGAAACCACCCCTACCCACTCGAAACCTCCCCTACCCACTCGAAACTGCCCCAACTCACTCGAAACCGCCCCTACCCACTCGAAACCACCCCTACCCACTCGAAACCGCCCCTACTCACTCGCAACTGCCTCGAAACGCCCCTACTCACTCGAAACCGCCCCTACCCACTCAAAACCGCCCCTACCCACTCGAAACCACCCCGACCCACTCGAAACCGCCCCTACCCACTCGAAACCACCCCTACCCACTAACATGGGCAGAACCTACACAGTGAACGGTAGGGCTCTGGGGAGTATTGTAGAGCAGGGGGATCTAGGAGTACAGGTACATAGTTCATTGAAAGTGACATTTCAGGTAGATAGGTTATTCAAAAAGACTTTTGGCACATTAGCCTAAGCCTTCATCAGTTAGAGCATTGAGTATAGAAGTTTAAAAGTCATGTTCAAAGTCAAAGTCAAAAGAGTTTATTGTCATGTGTCCCTGACAGGACAATGAAATTATTTATTTGCATAGCACAACAGAACCTAGTAGGCATTGAGTAGATACACACATGACTGAATAAATTGATAAAGTGCAAATAACAGATGGAGGGGTATTAATGTTCAGAGTTTTGTCCGAGCCAAGTTTAATAGCCTGATGGCTGTGGGGAAATAGCTGTTCCTGAACCGGGTCGTTGCAGTTCCCAGGCTCCTGTACCTTCTACCCGAAGGTAGCAGGGAGATGAGTGTGTGGCCAGGATGGTGTGGGTCCTTGATGATGCTGCCAGCCTTTTTGAGGCAGCGACTGTGATAGATCCCCTTGATGAAAGGAAGGTCAGAGCCGATGATGGACTGGACAGTGTTTACTACTTTTTGTAGTCTTTTCCTCTCCAGGGCGCTCAAGTTGCCGAACCAAGCCACAAAGCTCTCTACTGTGCACCTGTAGAAGTTAGAGAGAGTCCTCCTTGACAGACCGACTCTCTGTAATCTTCTCAGGAAGTAGAGGCGCTGATGAGCTTTCTTAATAATTGCATCTGTGTTCTCGGACCAGGAAAGATCTTCTCAGATGTGCACGCCCAGGAATTTGAAGCTCTTGACCCTTTCAACCATCGACCCGTTGATATAAACAGGACTGTGGGTCCCCATCCTACTCCTTCCAAAGTCCACAATCAGTTCCTTGGTTTTGCTGGTGTTGAGGGCCAGGTTATTTTGCTGGCACCATATGGACAGTCGCTCGATCTCTCTTCTATACTCTGACTCATCCCCATCAGTGATACGTCCCACAACAGTGGTGTCGTCAGCGAACTTGATGATGGAGTTTGCACCATGACCAGCTACGCAGTCATGAGTATAGAGTGAGAACAGCAGGGGGCTGAGCACGCAGCCTTGAGATGCTCCCGTGGTGATTGTTATCGAGTCTGACACATTTCCATCAATATGAACAGACTGTGGTCTGTCAATGAGGATCCAATTGCAGAGGGATGCGCAGAGACCCAGTTCTGCGAGTTTGGTAACCAGCTTGGAGGGGATGATAGTATTAAATGCCAAGTTGTAATCGATGCCTGACATATGGGTTTTTGTTGTCCAAGTGGTCCAGAGCGGAGTGGAGGGCCAGCGAGATCGCATCCACCGTTAAACTGTTGTGGCGGTAAGCAAACTGCAGTGGGTCCAGGTTTTTGTCGAGGTATGAGTTGATTTTCGCCATGATCAACCTCTCAAAGCACTTCATCACCCCAGGCGTTAGTGCCACTGGTCGATAGTCATTGAGGCATGTCACCTTGCTCTTCTTGGGCACCGGTATTATGGATGCCCTTTTGAAGCAGGTGAGAACCTCAGACCTCAGAAGTGACAGGCTGAAAATGTCCGTAAAATCTCCAGCCAGTTGGTCCGCACAGGTTTTTAAGAACACGACCAGGTATACCATCAGGTCCAGATGCTTTTCGAGGGTTCACCCCTCTAAAGGATTTCCTGACGTCGGCCTCTGTGACTGAGACTGAAATACCACCACAGCGAATGGGGGCTCGGGAAGGCACATCAGTGTTCTCCCTATCAAAGCGTGCGTAAAACGCATTGAGCTCAACAGGGAGTGATGTATCGCCGACATCCGAGCTGCCTCCTGGTTTCGCCTTGTAGGAGGTGATTGCATTCAGTCCCCGCCACAGCAGCCGAACATCTGTCTCATCCTCCAGCTTGGAGCAGAACTCCCTTTTGGCCTTTTTGATGGCCTTTTTGATGTTGCAGTTGCTTAAGACATTGATGAGGCAGCATTTAAAGTATTGTGTTCAGTTTTGGGCATCATGTTAAAGCAAAGATGTTGTCAAGCTGGAAAGGGTGCAGAGAAGATTTACGAGGATGTTGCCAGGACTGAAGGGCCTGAGCTATAGAGAGAGGTTTAACAGGCTAGGACTGTGTTCTTTACAGTGCAGAAGGATGAGTGGTGATCTTATAGTACAAAATCATGAGAGGAATAGATCGGGTAGATGCACAGAGTCTCTTGCACAGGGTCTCTTGCACAGGGATGGGAATCAAGCACCAGAGGACATAGGTTTCAGATGAGGGGGGAAACATTTAATAGGAACCTATGAATATACATGAATACATGAAACGAGCTGACAGAGGAGGTAGTTGAGGGAGGTACTATCGCAACGTTTAAGAAACATTTAGATAGGTGCATGGATAGGAAAGGTTTAGAGAGCAGAATGCAGAATACAGACAGGTGGGACTAGTGTAGATGAGAGATGTTGGCTGGTGTGGGCAAGTTGGGCCAAAAGGCCTGTTTTCATGCTGTAGGACTCTGACTCTATAACCACAACTCAAAATTAATTCCAAAGGTTTTCAATTACTGGGATTTCATTGTGGTAAGGACCTTCCTTCCCCTCAAAGTGTACATTACTTTGTTTATCATGATTTAGACTTATCAACCAATTCTTTCTCAAAATCTTTACCAACTATGGTAGTGTTGGGAGTACAGTCAACTCTGTTTGAAAATATTCGGTTAATGTCTTATTCCAAAAATTTCAGGACAAATGAAGATGCTGAATACATTCATCTGGTCTGGCACCATCTATGGAAAGAAAAACAAAGTTTATATTTAGAGTTAATTACTCTTCGATGGAACTTTGGAGTTTGTGAATTAGGAGTTTCATTGCACTCTGACGTATATTGCAATGAACGATTGGTGCATGTGACGATTAAGTTGAATCTTGATTCTTGAATCTGAATCTGGGGAAAGAGAGTTGAATTTACAGTGAGGCTGGATGAAAAATGGATAGGACAAAGGGACATACTTAGATATATATATCATACATAGATACAATCAGTTCAAACTCAAGTACAAAAGATAGAGAAAATAGGAAGATAGAGTACAGAATATAGTTCTCTACATCTAGCACATTGTAGCGCATCAGTTCCTTTAACAAAGTCCAATGCCCTCAATGGGGTAGTGATGGATCGAACAGTCTCCCATATAACTCATGAATAGTTATGCCAGTCAAACATGCATTAAGATCTGACCTCATCTGATATAGACAATGTCATACCACCGACCGACTGCAATTTGCAGCATATTGTCTTTTAGTCCTACAGTGCCACCTGTTGATAATTTACTATAAATACAGTGGGTGCCGCTACCATTGAAGGAGTCGCAGCAAATGCAGAATGTCCGACCAGAAAAACTATAGCACAAAATTTGAGCCTAGATTTATGTGTTTATTCATTGGTATTAATCCAGAAACTTTTGACTTAAAGGTGAAAGTGCTACATTTGACAGTGTATCCAGGACTTTTAATCACACAAAAAAGACACAAAGTACTGGAGTAACTCATCTGCTTTTAAAATCTTTTAATATTTAACTATGCGCTAATTCCTCGGGATATCCACTCTTTTCAAATTAACCTTTTCTACAGCATAAAAAGTGATTTCATGCTTCAAAAGGAAAATTCATCCTTTTGACAGAATTATTGTTGGACACAGAAGCGCCGATAAAATTTCTAGCAATTCTTTAGTAAGTAAGTAAGTAAATTTTATTTATATAGCACGTTTAAATCAACTCACGTTGAAACCAAAGTGCTTTACATAGAAGAAAAAATTAGGTTTCCGTACATCCATAGAAAAATTAAAAAAAGATAAATGACACAAAACATTATAGAATTTAACATGAAGGTCCCCCCACAGCAGAATCAAAAATTTCCACTGTGGGGAAAGGCATCAGAAAGTTCAGTCCTCTTCCTCTGTGATCACCCGAGGTCGGGGCCTATTTGTTGCCTCCGCAACCAGTCCGATGTTTTCAGGCCCTCTTGCCGGATGATGGAACTCTGGCGTTGGGAGAAACACTCCTCAGTGGCTTGGAGTGACTGGAACGGCCGGAGACCACGACTCCCGATGTCGACAGGCCGCGCTGGTCGGAGCTCCGACTCTGGCGATCTTGGCGAGAGATCCCAGGCCCCGCGGTGTTGTAAATCCAGCGCCACCCGCAGACCGCAGCTCCTCGATGTTGGAGTCGGCGGTCACAGCACTCCGGAGCTTACCGCACGGCAACCCGGTAAGGCATCACCCGCTCCTTCTCGGTGTTTCAGTGCTGCGCCACCGACGAAGCTGGGGTTCTGGCCGCTCCCGACAGGAGACGCCACTCCAGTCCGATGGTAGGCTGCGAGGAAGGGGCGAAGAAGCAGCTCGGAGGGAAGCCGCCTCTCCGGCCAGGTAGAGACCAGGAAATAAAGTTTCCCCCTTCCCCTCCCCCCACCCACCACATAAAAGAAGACCACCAACAAACATTTTTTTAACAGGACTAAAAATAAAAATAAAAAAGGGTGAAAGGACGGACTGCAGGCAGAGCAGCCATACACAATGGAGCCCTACTCCTGCAGTTATCTGTATTAATGCTGATAATTGAGTTTTGCTTTTTTGTTAGACAAAGCAAGAAGGCTGAGCTCAATAATGGTGTTCTCTTGGCTCTCTCAACATCCCTGTATTGCCCTCTGCCTTGTGATATCTATATTTTAGCCTGATTGCAGTTCACAATCTTCTAAAGTAAAATCTTAAATGTAGCCAGGGTAATCTTATGTAGATTGAAAAGTGTGAATACGTCAAGAAAAATCCCACCATGAAATTCAGCTTTGAGCTACAATAATAATTTCTAACTTTCTCCTCCATTTCATCAACTTATTTTGTGCCTTTAACAGAGCAAAATTCAAGGTGCTTCATAGTAAGGTTATTAAATGATAATTGATACCAAGTAGCATCAGGACATTTTACGCTCATGAAATTAAAAAAAAAAACATTTTATGGAAAGAACGAAACATGTTGAAAAAGATTAAGAGCTAGTGGTATTGGCAGTCAGCCACAATGAATTTATTAAAATTGGCAACATTCAAGAGGCCGGAATTCCATGAATATTTACTGTGGGAGGGATAATGGAGGAAAGAGAATCGGGGTGCAGCGTGATCACAGAGAGATGAGAAAATAATGGTGAGCATTTTGGGGAACAATGTGAGTAAAAGCAACTGGATGGCAAGTAAAGTGGATGTAAACTTGTAAAGGCTGAACTCAGGTTTAGACTTGCATCACATTTAGTGAAGGTAGAAGTCATGAGTCCAGGCAAGAGTGAATTGAAATAACAAATGCATAGTTGCTAGTTTCAGAGGGAGTCATTAGCAAGTTTACTGATGACATGAAAATTGCTGTCATCAACAATCATGAAAAAGGTTGCCTAAAGATGCAGAGGGACATAGATCAGCTGAAATGTTGGGCGGAGCAGTCGCATATGGAACTTAATATAGACAAGTGTAAGGAGGAGGAGTAAGGAGGAATAAGGGGGAGGGGGGAGAGAGGGGGGAAGGGGGCAGAGAGAGGAGGGGAAGGGGACATAGAGAGGAGGGGGAAGAGGAAGGAGGGGGGAGAGAGGAGGGGGGAGAGGAGGGGGGAGAGAGGAGGAAAGGAAAAAATGTCACCGTTAGCGCGTCGGGTTTTCGAGGAGATGTGAACACACACACACACACAAATAAATACATCCACATCCAAGATCAGAGTTTTATCTATATTACTAAAAGTTTGATCTTGACCACTCCCTGTTGTTTTGTATATTGATTTTAGAAAAAACGCTGCCACTTACGGCTGTGAATTCTGGCCATCTTACTCCGAGTCCCCCTCCGCTGCGCAGGATAAGAGGATTTTACCCATCGATGAAAAATGAGTTATTAGTGTTTAAAAAATGTTGAGATTCTCTCTCCTGAAGGCCACGCCCCTTCCGGAGGGACTATAAAACCCGGAGGTGTTGAGTGCCTCAGTCAGTCTCTGCAAGATGGGGGAGCGAGAGGGTCACGTCTCTCAGTCTGAGCTGTGAATGACACTGAAAATATGTCTACTAAACTGTGAGTGGTTTTACTGACCTGTCAAATGTTGAGATTCGCTCTCCTGTCAATAACGCCACAAAGGCCACATCCCTTCTGGTGTGAGGGGGGAGGGACTATAAAACCCAGAAGTCTGGGCGTGGCTCAGTCTCTGCAAGATGGAGGAGGGAGAGGTCACAACTCGCTGTCTTTAGTTGCCTTGCACCCTGCTTGAAATGCTATGAAACTGCACTTGAATTTGGTGGCCTTGCATCCTGCTTGAAGTGGAATTTCAAGGAATAGCCGTGAGTCAGCTGCCAGCCCACCAGCCGTGAGTGAGTGAGCTGCCAGCACAACAGGCTTGAGTGACCGAGCCGCCAGCCCAAGGATCCATTCGACCCACAATGTCCATACTAGCCCTCTGGAAAACAGTCCCTGCGGCCCATAACACCCATACTAGTGCTCCAGAAAGCCCCCCCCACTGGCCACCAATATTGGAATTGGTGGAGAGGTGGAATATTGCGTTGGGGGACCAGCCCTCCCGTGTAATGCTGGGACCCAACGGGTCCCACATAGTCTAGTATTATAATAGAAGTTGAGAGGCACAGATAGAGGACATATTAAAAATCTGTTCCCAAGTTTAAAATTAGTGAGCAGAATTTTAAGGTGAAAGAGAAGAGATTTACAGGAGATCTGAGTAGTAATTTTTCATACAGCGAGTGGTGGTAATGTGGAGGAAGCTTCCTGAGGAGGTGGTAACATAATTGTTTAAAAATCATTTGGACAGGAACACTGATAGAGGGATACTGGCCTAATTAGCATAAATAGGCATCATTATGATAGATAGGCTCTATGTATTTTAGTTTTTGCACTATTACGTTTAAGTTTAGTATAACTGATGGTATATTAATTTTGTTATTTTATTGTTACATTAAACATACCTGTGAAGCTGCAGCAAATAATTTTATTGTTTTGGTTTAAATTGGTATATATGACAAATACTCTTGAATGCTTGGGTGATGGGCCATTCTCTACTGTACAGCTCTATGACCTATGTTGGCCTCTGCAAGTTGCTGCAAATAAGGTGCATTAGAACAGCTGTTATGTCTAACCTTTCTCCCCTTTGTTAAAGTCGTGGTATTTACTAATGAAGGAACATCAAAGATCTGACTGAATTCTAGTGGCAATATTAAATGCATCCACTTAAAGACAATATAAATACAACATAAAAAGTGGTAAGCATTTTCTGTTCACAAATTTTACTTTGTTTCGAATCATAATTTTGTATGTCGACCTTTAACTTGAAACGACCTTTTTAAATACCAGTTGGAGAAACGTACCTTAATATGTCAAGTTTTTTTATCTCATGTTCCAGATTCATGGACAATAAAACATCTTGGATGGCTCTTGCTTATGTTTATTAGTACTGCAATGTTAGTGGCTTGTTGTAATGAAGTTCCTCAAAAGATTTTAAATCTATAATTTTAATATTAATTCCTGGTTGCTGCTGGTTATTATGGTAGACGTTCTGTGGTGGTCTCCTAAAAGGTCAATATAACTTTAGTAGATGATCAGCGTACATTTGTTTTTCTTATCCTGGTGCTTATACTGATCTCATGCCTGGATTAAATGGGAGGAAACCCATTGCAAAGAGATAATTTACTTAATATACTTTTCTCTCCAATAAGACAAGGGCTCACGGATCTATACTCCCTCTAGTACTCGCCCTACAGTGGCAATTCAGGTGATTATGAAACTAAATGTGCATGATAATACAGTACTGGTCACAAACCTGAATCCTGACTGAATTTACCTCAACAGTTCAGTTTAGTTTATTGTCACGTGAACCGAGGTACAGTGAAAAGATTTTTTTGTGTGCTATCCAGTCAGCAGAAAGACAATACATGATTACAATTGAACCATTTACAGTGTATAGATACATGATAAGGGAACAACGTTTAGTGCAAAGTAAAGCCAGCAAAGTCCGATCAAGGCTAGTCCGAGGGTCACCAAAGAGATAGATAGTGGTTCAGCACAGCTCTCTGGGTTGTGGTAGGATGATTTGGTTGCCTGATCACAGCTGGGAAGAAACTGTCCCTGAATCTGGAGGTGTGCATTTTCACACTTCTATACCTTTTGCCTAATGTGAGAGTGGAGAAAAGGGAGTGGCCAGGATGCGACTCGTCCTTGATTATGTTGCTGGCCTTGCCGAGGCAGCATGAGGTATAAATGGAGTCAATAGAAGGGAGGTTGATTTGTGTGATGGTCTGGGCTGTGTTCACAATTCGCTGCAATTTTTCTTGCGGTCTTGGATGATGGAGCTGTTCCCAAACCAAGCTGTGATGCATCTTGATAAAATGCTTTCTATGATTCATCTGTAGAAGTTGGTGAGAGTGAAGAGAATGCACAAGAAGAGGTGTCAGTGTGTGACGCCCTCTTGCAAAGAAGATTGAAGCTTGGACAGTATGATAACCGGATGAATGTGCTACAAGAGGAGGATTTGTCTGCATTTAAAAGCTTTACACTTTTGCTGCCTTCAAATGTGGCAGTGAAGGATGCGGTGGTGGTGGGGACATTGACTACCTCCCTGCTCTCCTCTTCCAGGGGTCTCTCATGCAGGGCTATCAACTCCTGTGGCATGTCCTCCTGCCACTCCTCCTCCTGGGTGTGCAGCACATGCATGGCAGGCTTTTTGGAGGGTTGTGCCTTTTGGGAGCCATCACTTGTTCAAGTTTCCTCTGCTAAAAGAACTCTCCAACTACGATTGAGCACGCCCAGGAGTGACAGAGGTCACATACTTGCATTGACATTTTTTTCAAACAATTTTTTTCCACCCAGAGGTATTACCTTCGACTACCTTCGACCTCCCTTGACTACCTTCGACTAGCATCACAACCGGCTTCCACTAGACCTGCGACTAAAAAATTATCGATTTTTAAAACGGCAACCTATTTTTAGTCGAGGCCGGTTTTAATCATGATGAAAAAATAGCAGCAACCTAGCTGAAGCCTCGACCACGCGTAAACCACTTTAGGGAGAGTGACCAAAACCTCCTGTGACCTTGTGAAAACCTTGGGTGGCAGGCAAGGTCACCAGAGGTTGCTGTTTAGGTCTCCTAAGTGGGACAGGCCGTTAATGGGTTTCCAGGAGGTCAAAGGTTCTCGGAGATTCTCGTAGGTTGTAGCTAGTGGTGACTGGTGAATTTCATTGGCTCATTGGGGAAAAAAAAGGTAAGCAGTAATTTTCAGAACCAAGGATACATTAAATGTCCGCCGAGCATCACAGCCGTGTTTCTCTGGATTCTTAAAAATTGTCTCCACTCCTTCTCCCCCCGTCTCCCTCCTCTCCTCAAGGACTTACCGTACACTGTGCTTTAGCCATCTTAATTACAGCGCCAACCTTCCTGTTCATCGCGGTGTGTGTCTGTATCACCTTGGCTTTGCACCGTGTGAATTTTTTAGACAGGGCAAGCGGGAGGAGTGCTATCTAAAAAATTCACAGGGGTTAGTGAAGGAAACGATGAGTTTGTGTTCCACTCTGACAGTCGCCATTCCAGTTGCCGGTTTTTCAGGTGACTGCTGGCAACTTTACAGTCGCCGGTAGTCTGCTGAAAAATCGCATAAGTGGGACAGGCCCATTAGTCGTTGATTCAATGTGGGTGGTCCAGGAGAAGTTGTTGGTGATATTAACTCCTCGGAATTTGAAGTTCAAAGCAGCCTACCAGAGGACAGAGAAAATCAGAGTCCAGCAGAGGAGGACAATGGGATTAATTAGGAAAGGGAAAATAGATTATGAAAGAAAACTGGCAGGGAACATAAAAACTGACTGCAAACGTTTTTATAGATATGTAAAGAGAAAAAGATTAGTTAAAACAAATGTAGGTCCCTTGCAGTCAGAAACAGGTGAATTGATCATGGGGAACAAGGACATGGCAGACCAATTGAATAACTACTTTGGTTCTGTCTTCACTAAGGAAGACATAAATAATCTGCCGGAAATAGCAGGGGACCGGGGTCAAATGAGGGAACTGAGTGAAATCCAGGTTAGCCGGGAAGTGGTGTTAGGTAAATTGAATGGATTAAAGGCCGATAAATCCCCAGGGCCAGATAGGCTGCATCCCAGAGTACTTAATGAAGTAGCCCCAGAAATAGTGGATGTATTAGTAATAATTTTTCAAAACTCTTTAGATTCTGGAGTAGTTCCTGAGGATTGGAGGGTAGCTAATGTGACCCCACTTTTTAAAAAGGGAGGGAGAGAGAAAACAGGGAATTACAGACCAGTTAGTCTAACATCGGTAGTGGGGAAACTGCTAGAGTCAGTTATTAAAGATGGGATAGCAGCACATTTGGAAAGTGGTGAAATTATTGGACAAAGTCAGCATGGATTTCTGAAAGGTAAATCATGTCTGACGAATCTTATAGAATTTTTCGAGGATGTAACTAGTAAAGTGGATAAGGGAGAACCAGTGGATGTGTTATATCTGGACTTTCAGACGGCTTTCGACAAGGTCCCACATAAGAGATTAGTATGCAAACTTAAAGCACATGGTATTGGGGGTTCAATATTGATGTGGATAGAGAACTGGCTGGCAGACAGGAAGCAAAGAGTAGGAGTAAACGGGTCCTTTTCAGAATGGCAGGCAGTGACTAATGGGGTACCGCAAGGCTCGGTGCTGGGACCCCAGCTATTTACAATATATATTAATGATTTGGACGAGGGAATTGAATTAAACATCTCCAAGTTTGCGGATGACACAAAGCTGGGGGGCAGTGTTAGCTGTGAGGAGGATGCTAGGAGGCTGCAAGGTGACTTGGATAGGTTGGGTGAGTGGGCAAATGCATGGCAGATGCAGTATAATGTGGATAAATGTGAGGTTATCCACTTTGGTGGCAAAAACAGGAAGGTAGGCTATTATTTGAATGGTGGCCGATTAGGAAAAGGGGAGATGCAACGAGACCTGGGTGTCATGGTACATCAGTCATTGAAAGTAGGCATGCAGGTGCAGCAGGCAGTGAAGAAAGCGAATGGTATGTTAGCATTCATAGCAAAAGGATTTGAGTATAGGAGCAGAGAGGTTCCACTGCAATTGTATAGGGTCTTGGTGAGACCACACCTGGAGTATTGCGTACAGTTTTGGTCTCCTAATCTGAGGAAAGACATTCTTGCCATAGAGGGAGTCAGAAGGTTCACCAGACTGATTCCTGGGATGTCAGGACTTTCATATGAAGAAAGACTGGATAGACTCGGCATGTACTCGCTAGATTTTAGAAGACTGATCTTATAGAAACTTACAAAATTCTTAAGGGGTTGTACAGGCAAGATGCAGGAAGATTGTTCCTTATTCCAGAACAAGGGGTCACCGTTTAAGGATAAGGGGGAAGTCTTGTAGGACCGTGATTTTTCAGAGTGGTGAATCTGTGGAATTCTCTGCCACGGAAGGTAGTTGAGGCCAGTTCATTGGCTATATTTAACAGGGAGTTAGATGTGGCCCTTGTGGCTAAGGGGATCAGGGGGTATGGAGAGAAGACAGGTACGGGATACTGAGTTGGATGATCAGCCATGATCATATTGAATGGCGGTACAGGCTCGAAGGGCCGAATGGCCTAATCCTGCACCTATTTTCTATGTTTCTAAGTGCAGTTCAAATTGAAGTATGAGTCCAAGGTAGTGGTATCTCAAACAATTGCTCAAGCTGAGATCAGTAGCCTAATGAGTAGCGAATCTTTTACATTTCATAGCGCATTAATCAGTTCAAAGATTTTATTTAGAATTATTTTCTTAATGCTCCTGGTGTATCTCCATCCATTTCATGTGGATGAAGAAGGATTGGATTAATTTGTTAGAAAAATGCACATTTTGTAATCATATGAAACAAAATGCATTCTCAAAAGCTTTATTTCAAAGGTGTCAGTAGAAATTTTCAGAAAAATCAGGAAATATGATACACGTAAAGAAAAAAAGTTAGCTCTCAAAGAAACATTTATAGTAAATCTGCTACCTTTGAGACTTGAAAGGAAACCAACTGATGCAATGAAATAAAATTGGACAGATTAGGAGTGCAACAGCATCTCAGGACACCAAAAAAAAAACAAGAACAAAGGTAGGTGCTTGAAAATTAACTTTATTAGCAGGGGCTATGAAGTTTACAAATCAAAGTAAACTGATATTTGATTTATTCTGTACTCCTGGAGTGAAATACAAAAATTCAGAGAGTTTAATTGTAGGATATTTCTAAGCTTTCTAATTTTAGGCTTTAACTCTGATGCAATTCAGCAACAAAATATAAAAGATGAATTCAGGTTCAACCCAATAACAAATATCCTTCAACCTATGTTAAATCCTGAAAAGTAGGTTCCACCAACTAGCCATAAATAGTTACATTCAGCTGCCTCTTTGCTATCAAGAGAGTCCTTCATTCAATCTGCTTATTTCCTACTGTCCATTAAGCCTGTAGTTTTCAAATTCAATTGAGTATGTTTATTTTTGAAAAAAAATTCTTAGCCTCAACTTTATCTAATGTTTGATATTTATCCAGGGACAGGTAACAGACAGAATTGAAAGGCATAGATGAAAGGGCTAGCATCATAAATATTTATTTGGAACAATTTTCCATCCATTAAACTTTTGGAAACATCCACAATGTTCCAATGTTTCCAATGGTCAACACTCCTCGCAAGCGCCATGTAGTTATGCAATCAACTGGAATATTGATTGCATGGATTTTGGAAATTCTCCAAATGGTGAGGAAATCACAACATACAGGAAACTCCAGGTTGTCCTATAAACAGTTGCCAAAGCACATACTTCCACAGGTTGCAAACACCATAGCTGTACCAATATCTCTGTTTATCCCTCTCTTTCTCTCTTTCTCTAACAACTCCAATGGCTATAATGCCAATGTTGGTGAGCTCCTGCCAACATCGAGAATCAACAGATCATAGACACGATCATCATATATTCCACACATTGCACTCTTCATCTATAGAAAATACCATGGGGTGTGTCCAATGGAACATGGTTAGTCCTAAGACCACATGTTTAGTACTATGCTGAAAGGTCCACCTCAAATCTCTGGAGTGGAACTAAATCTCAGAACCTGCGGACCCCAGAGGTGAGAGTTCAGTCAATTGTACTATGGCTAACCACAAATCTATCAATTACATTACATAGTGTCAGCTTACCAAAAAGAGCCAATCAGTCCTTGGAAAATCACCATGGAATCATGAAATCATCATCATTGTACAGCATGGAAACAGACTATTCAGCCCAATTGGTCCACGCTGACAGACATTTCATTTGAATCCCATCGCACAGCATTTGGTCCATAGCCCTTTGTGTTTAAGCAATTCAAGTGTTCATCTAAACACTTTAACCACACTCTCAGGCACAGCATTCCAGATACTTACCACTCACTAGGTGCAGTGGGTCCCTCTCATATCCCCTCTTAATTACTCCCCCCTTACTCTAAACCTATGCCTCTCAGTTTTATCTAACACTGAAGTAGGGTAAAGTTTTCCCACTGAGTGCCCTATCTGTACCCTTCAATTTCATATACAATTAAATAAACAATTTAAAATGGCCAGCTTTATGTGTTCTATGCTCTGTGGTATTTTGGGATATAGTTGAAAGTAAATAGGGCACTAATTAAGTCAATTATTTTCATTCACTTGGATAAAAGTAATGGTTTATGTATAAGTAAGGATTAGTTCCCTTCAATGCAGTTTCCAATGAAATAGGAACAACATATTATTTTAGTTAAAACATTTAAATATTGTGCAATCATTTTGCACAATTATTTCCTATCTTCTTGGATCTATTTTAATAGGTTATCAAAGACCACACTTTCACATTGTCTCACATGTTGTTCTATTTCCCCTACTGCATTTCAGTAATCTGCAGAACTGATTATTGATTTCAGAATCCTGTTAGAAATGTATTTAGTGAAGGTGGTGTGTTTAAAAAAGAATTGCAGATGCTGGAAAAATGTCTACCTTTAATGAAGGTGGAATGGGATTTTGACTGGAAGAAAAAATTTAGTTATCTGTGCAGGGCCTTATGTTATCTGTGCAGGTTTCTTATGCATGTCTGTAGAAACAGAGGGCCAAATTCAAAGGAAAGCGATTAAAAGAGATAGACAAAGAACAAATAGAAGCAATAAGGTCTATATGATCGCTAAGTAAACTTCATTTTGGCTGTCCCCTTAAATAAATCTGCAACTTATCCGCATGTGGTATGCACACCTTTTATTTTTAATATTTCAAGTTATTTTGCATCCCAATCTGAAATAATTTACAACTCGGGATGTTGTTGAATGGTGTTTCAGAGATGTCAATGCAACATGCTCAAATGATGCCAAGACAGGATAGTACAGAGTACCTTTAAATACTGCTGTTTAAGGTGACTGATGAATCCAATATCACAGAGCAATTCATAGATGATGTGTCCATTTGTGTACCTGTTACATATTGAGCGCCATGTCAAAGACAATTGAAGGAAAAAATAGGCAACTGGAAGAGAAAAAGTATGTTTTATGAAATTATTACATTTTTTATAGATTGTGAAACAATGTATTTTATATTTTGTAACCAGGCCTCCTGAAACCTGCAATGATTTAAATCACTGTCCCTTTTACTGACCTTAAAGATTTATTCTTCAGATTATACTGAGAAAATCTGTATGATTTGGCAATGATATTAGTCAGTGAGTTTCTCACCAGATTGCAAAACCACTAAAAACCTAAACTTTTGCGTGCATTCTTGTGCAGGATTTGTGAATGCTTTGCCAATCAGATTAAAGGTGACTCCTAAATATGGGATGGTGGAGAATGGGAAACTATTTATCTTCAAGATGGGTTAGATGAAGGTGGAGCTGCATTTTAGACAAAACAAGCAATTCAAAGTACTAAGGAATAACTAAAGGACGAGGGAATATAAGAAAAATACAAGAACAAATTTTAGCACCGGCAAGAACCAGGAGTCAACATGCTCCAAACAGTGCAGAAATGTCATCAAAACTCTATACTAAACATGCACCATGAGACTTACCACCTGCTACATAGCAAATAAATTAACCCTCTGAGCCCTTTACAAACTTTTCTAAACTGTATCAAAAATGACTAAGTTGGCGTAGCTTTGCTCATTGAATTTCATTTCTTGAAAAGTATCTCATGTACGGATAGTTTTTAAATGTCCTTAAGGTTTACAACTGATGCATGAATGCTGAAAGTTCAGTTCTCAAAGGGTTAATGAACCATGGCTTCTTGGACACATAAGACATAAGCAATTCCACCCATAAATAATTTACAAGCTCTTCGTTCAGGGCTTTCTGTATCGGTTCTTTGGTGTTTCTCCACATCCAGTGATGTCACAGGATGAAAGTGATGGGTTTTTCCCAGCGGAGAGAGCTCCCAGCAAACCAGGAAGCTCATGGGTGATGATGCGCTCAATTTTCTCCAGCAGACATCCTCCCATGTACGAACATTGTGCTGACAACAATTTGAAACTATTGATGGGATTAATGCCAAAGAAATCTTTATAGATGCTGGGATTGGGCAGGTCAAACTTGCTGACGTTTGTTTTAGCCAGGATGGATTTAAAGATGTAAAATTTGTCAGGTTCATCAAGTATTTCATTGAAGACCAGCTCGGGATCACTGAAGAAGGTCATTTTGTCCTTAAAAGTCTGCAAGTATCGATCCACAAGCAGGGCATGAATGCGTACACGTATGGCATGCTGGCGGATGAAGGCAATTTTATTCTCTAGTCTGTTCTCAATGACTTGGTTAACATCCTCCAGTAGGGAGACCTCCTCTTTCAAAAAGAGGTTATGATTTGTATCGTATTGGTACTCATAGGGCCAGAAAGAGCTAACGTAGACCCTTGGTGGTTCAGTGACATTGATTAGTGGTGCCAAGCTCCAGAAGAGAGCTCCATAGACTCGCATTAGTTCTTGAGTGGCTACATTGTCAGCCTTGTTTAGAATTATTCTGATTTGAGACTCGCGACCTTTCAACTGACGGAAGAGCATTTCCAGTTCCAATCCAACGTCCAGCTTGGTTGGATCAAACACAACAAAGATGAGATCAGCTCGGTCAATGAACCACTGGCAAACATCATTGAATGGATAACCTTTAAAAGGTAGAAAACATAAAATACTTATTTTTAAATTGTACATAGAAGTGTTCAAGTTAATAATCCTCCCAAATTTACATCTGCTTCCCACTCTGCACTAATTTCCCACTCTGATAAAATTCACAACTTTCCACTCAGCTTATAATATGAATTGTATTCAGTTATTATAGTTTTAAGTTATATACCTCTCTCTTGCTGTTTACGGTTCTCGATGATTCCAGGAGTGTCTACAACAGTAACTCGTTCCAGCAGCCTGTGTGGAAGCTCGATGCCAACTAGTTTCTCCAAAAAGTTCTGTCCGAATTTTTCCAGTGGAGAAAATGATCGAGCACTGTCAGCAGCCATGACGATTCCTTCCACAGTCCGTACCTTATTTCCATGCATGAGAACAGTAAATTCTGATGTAGTTGGCTCTGCACCTAGGGGGTGGATAGAAAATATGAGAAAATTAAGAACAGGTATATAGTTATTTGAAGGTAGACAAAAGTGCTAGAGAAACTCAGCGGGTGAAGCAGCATCTATGGAGCGAAGGAAATAGGCAACGTTTCGGGCCAAAACCCTTCTTCAGACAGATGTAGGGTTGGGGTCGGGGGGGGGGGGGGGGGGGGGGGGGGGGGGGAGGAGAGAAGAAAGGAGAAAGGAAGAGGAGGAGCCCGAGGGATATCTATTTGAATTTGATATCTATAACCTACTCCATATATTGATGGAGCTTTTTCTAACTTTTAAGGATAACTTCAATGATCTTACCTTTGCACCTTAATTATTTTTCTTCTTATGAACTAATACTGTGCCTCAACTCTATTTTCTTGCATTTGCTGCATACCCCATTGCCCTTACTGAAGAAGCAATTCTTCCTGACCCACTGTCTATTAGGGGTAGACCATTCCAATTTGTTTTACTCTAGAAAAATCATTCTGGGTGAGGTCTGCAAGAAAATCATGCAGAAGTAATTTGAGGATCATAAATTGAGTATACAAAACTGTGGGGCGAAGCCTTTGTAAATGTAGTGGAGTGGTGTGTTTTGATTGTCCTTGGCCAATGGAGAAAAATTTCCACCACTAATGTGTGCATTCACCTGTCAAACCTATAGATTGATCCCATTTTCAGACCTTGGTCCGCTCTGTAGATTATGGTACTTCAGGTACTTATCCAGGTGCTTCTAAACGGTGAGTTTAAAATGCTTGGAGGATTAAAATCCTCAGCGGCATTATAATCCTACTGTCAATACTCAATTAATTCCTTTAAATCCATATTTCTTAGTTATTGACCAAACAGAAATTACCCTACAGATTCTGGAGTACAGAATAGATATTTGGTTTGGAATAGTTAATAGAATTTATCACAGTCAATTTAACAGATTGTGACAACATTTAGGTTGTATTTTTTTTAAATGAGAATAATTTATACTTTTAAACAAAATGCCCAATTTCCTTTAAATACATATTTATTTAACAAAAAAAAGTGCTGACAAATTGAATGAATTATTCTTTATATCCTCCCAGTACCTGTATACAGTTGGTAAATATTCTCATCCAGTCCCAGGAGGTAGTTGACCATGGTGGATTTTCCAACACTCCATGGTCCCAAAAACAATATCATTGGTTTTGATACAATTTCTCCATCTGGAAGTAGAAGAGTTTACACATACAGTCATAGCAAAAGCTGTTCATTGTAGTACATAGCAAGCCCACACTAGTTCACAGAATCATAGAATAGTTACAGCATTGAAGGCCCATTGAGTCTAAAGCAGCTCTACCTTAAAGCAATCCAGCTAGTCCTATTCCATCCCTCTTCCCATTCCCATGTAAACACTTTCCTATCACAGTCAGCTCTTTTTCTGAACATTGTAATTGAATCTTCCTCCTCTACTCAATCTGGAGATTTATTCCTGACCTACTCACTAGATTTAAATGTTAAATACCTCTATTGGATCTACAATCTCCTCTGATTTTGAGAACACAAGAAGCATCTCAAGTCCCATACGTATATTTAACCAGTTTCTCAACCAGCTGTCACTTTTAATGAACTGAACAACTGTACATTCAGATCTCTGTACTTGTACCCTTTTTTAGAATGGTGACCCCAGTTTTTATTGCCTGTAACACTTCACATGTTAAACCTCACCTTTCTCAGTATTTAATTTCATCTGCCACCCATTATACAGCTGTCCATAAATGGTTGAAGTCTCTTACTATCATCCTCACAATTAACTATGCTTACAGATTTGACATCAAGTGCAAAATTGGAAATTGTACAAATCTTAATTATCGTCATATTAAGAAGCACAGTGGTTCTTGTACTGACCCCTACAGAACACCATTGTTCATTTATGTCTAAACCATAAAAAAGCTTATTATTACTATTCTGTTTCCTGTTCTCTACCTGCTGCAAAGAAGAATGGCTAATTGTTGTCAGGTCCACTTTAAATATTTCCCCCTCACTTTAAACATATGTCCTCTGGTTTTAGTCAACCCTTCCCTGGGAAGAATACTGTGAACATCCACCTGATAAATGCCCTTCATGATTTTGTAAACTTCTATAACATCACCCCTCAACCTCCTCCACTCCAAGGAAAACAGTTCCAGCCTATCCAGTCTTGCCTTAACTCAAGCCTGCCAGTCCCAGCCACATCCTTGGAATTATTTTCTGCACCCTATGTAGTTTAATCACACATTTCCTATAGCAAGGCAATCAGAACTGCACGTAGTATTCCTGGAGCATCTCACCGATGTCCTATGAGGCAACACAACGTGCCAACTCTGGTACTCAATGCCCTGTTCAGTGAAGGCAAGATGGCTATATGGCTTCTTCACCACTTTGTCTACCTGTTTCATAATTTTCAGGGAACTGTATACCTGTATTCTTAGGTCACCTGTTCTGTAATTCTCCCCATGACCCTGACATTTATTGAATCAGTTCTTTACTATTGTTGGAGTGGAAACCAAAGAGATGTAAATCTTGGCTCAGAGGTAACACTTTGTCTCCAAGTCAGAAAGTCATGGATTTTAAATGTCAGTCTCAAGATATGGGCACTTATCTGAGCCTGGTGCATATGACAGAAGCAAGGGTGTATAGCACTGGAAAAGTACCGTCTTTCAGATGAGGGGTTAAACCCAAGACCCTTTCTGCTCATGCAAATAGATGTAAATAAACCTGTCATTTTTGAGAAATATCAGGGAATTCTTCTCGGTTCTTGGACAATATATATGTTAAACCTCATTCAAAAAATTATCCAAATAAAATGGAATCTTTGTTGTTGTTAATTGGCTTCTGCATATCTCTACATGGTAAATAAAAAGTATAATTAAGATAAGATAAGATGCATTTATTTGTCACATGTGCCAATTGGCACAGCGAAATTAAATCACTATGCAGCCATACAGTAAAAATAAAGAACACAACATGGAGTAGATAGAATTCAACATAAAACATCCCCCCACAGCAGGATCAAAATTTCCTACTGTGAGGGAAGGCACCAAAGTCAGTCTCTTCCCCTGATGTTCCCCACTGTTCCCCCGTTGTCGGGGCCTCCCCGAGCCCCCTGCAGTCACCGCTACGAGCGGCCCGATGTTCAGGCCCGCTCCCCGGGGTGATGTAAGTCCGACGTCGGGGATGGGGGACCTCCTCAGCAGCCTGGACCCCGTGTCGGCCCCCATCTACCGGAGTCCGCGGCTCCCAAAGTCCACTTGCCGAGCCGGGTGGAGATGCAATGCTGGAGGCCCTCAGCAAAGGGCCCCAGGACTCCATGGAGTTCAGCGCCGCCTGCGTCGGGAGCTCTCTAAACCAGAGCTCCAAGATGTGGGAGCAGCGGCCCAACGCTCCGGAGCTCCAACGGCGACCCAGGTAGGCATCACCCGCTCCGTGGTGACTCCTGCACCGCGCCGCCGCTGTTGCAGCTCTGGTCCGGTCACCGGCAGGAAAGGCCGCTCCGATCCACGAGGTAGGCCGCGAGGTGGGAAACGAGGACGCGACTCGGAGAAATAGTCGCTTTCCCAGCAGGAAGCGACTGGGAGTTAGTTTCCCCCTTACCCTGCCCCCCTCCCCCACATAGAAAAGTTAAAGTTGGCCAGAAGCTTCTTAGGATTCCACTAAGGATATGGAGGTTCAGATACAATTGGATTATCTTTTTTTATTAGTGATTGAAATGTTTAAGACCTCATTAAACATCTCAAGATGACCAAAGAAATAAAGGAATTGTGCACTTGCATCACCTACCTTAGATAATCTCCATCAGATTGTTAGTGTCTGACTGAGAACGGCCTATAATTCTTCTATAATTCAAATGACTAGTTGGATGGATACATATGTCTGGGTTATAAGAAAGCAACGTGGATGCAAAGGATCGCACCATTTGGTTCAATCTATGCAAACAAGTTTAATAGTCTGTAAATTCAAATTTTAGGGCAACATTTCCCAAGTAAAGTATAGAAAAGTAGCCAAAATGAACAAAAGTACAGAGAAATAAAGCAAGAAACCTAGAAATAAAATAAAAGAAAGGAAATAAAAGATAAAAGCAGAGATTAGATTAGATTAGATTAAAAACAAAACACACGATAAACACATATCCAACATCCACCACAATGGGTTCACCAGGCACCTCCTCACTGTGGTGGAAGGCAAAAGTCTTAAGTCCCTGTCTTCCTCCCTCCTAGTTCTCCCTCAGCGCTGAGGCGATCCAGGCCGCCGCCGCCGCTGGAGCACCGCAGCTCTAAGCGGACCGCCACCACTGGAGCACCGCAGCTCTGCGGGCTGCCGCTGGAGCACCGCAGCTCTGAGCTGGGCTGCCGCCGCTGGAGCGCCACAGCTCTAAGCGGACCGCCACCGCTGGAGCACCGCAGCTCTGCGGGCTGCCGCTGGAGCACCGCAGCTCTAAGCGGACCGCTGCCGCTGGAGCACCGCAGCTCTGCGGGCTGCCGCTGGAGCGCCACAGCTCTAAGCGGACCGCCGCCGCTGGAGCACCGCAGCTCTAAGCGGACCGCTGCCGCTGGAGCACCGCAGCTCTGCGGGCCGCCGCTGGAGCACGCAGCTCTGAGCTGGGCTACCGCCACTGGAGCACCGCAGCTCTAAGCGGACCGCCGCCACTGGAGCACCGCAGGTCTAAGTGGACCGCCGCCGCTGGAGCACCGCAGCTCTAAGCGGACCGCTGCCGCTGGAGCACCGCAGCTCTGCGGGCCGCCGCTGGAGCACGCAGCTCTGAGCTGGGCTACCGCCACTGGAGCACCGCAGCTCTAAGCGGACCGCCGCCACTGGAGCACCGCAGGTCTAAGTGGACCGCCGCCGCTGGAGCACCGCAGCTCTGAGCGGACCGCCGCCGCTAGAGCATCACAGCTCTGCGGTCCGCCGCCACTGGAGCACCGCAGCTCTGCGGGCCGCCGCTGGAGCAACGCAGATCCGAACCAGGCCGTCGCCGCCGCTGGAGCACCGCAGCTCCGCGGACTGCCGCCGCTGGAGCACCGCAGCTCTGCGGGCCGCCGCTGGAGCACCGCAGCTCCGAACCAGGCCGCCGCTGCTGGAGCACCGCAGCTCTGCGGGCCGCTGCCACCGCTGGAGCGCCACAGCTCCGAACCAGGCCGCCGCCACAGCTCCGCCATTAGGCCTCAGCGCAGACGGTGACGGGGGACACACATCCCCCCCGAAGGGAGAGACTAAGACTCTGTTTCTCCCACCCTCCCCACACATACACAATCTAATAAAACAAAATTCTACGAACAATCACAAAAGACACAAAAAAACAGAAAAAAACAGACGGACTGCAGGTGAGCCGCAGCTGCCAGCCAACTTCCGGAAGAAGAGATCAAAGCAGACAAGCATGTGATAGTAACTGAGTGGGGTCAGAAATGGGTAGTATAACAGAACTGAAAAACAGAAAATGTTGGAAATATTCAGCATGTGATTCAGCATCTGTGAAAATAAAAATAAACCTGAAACATTAAATCTGTTTTCTTTCTGTTTTTCACAAATGCTCTCTGACCTACTGAGCATTTTCAGCATTTTAATTATTATTTCAGGTTTCTAACATCTGCACTTTTGCTTACGTCCATAGGAATCGAGTGACTATGTCATAGAATAAGGTCAGTTGAAATAAGGGGACTAAAACAGAAAAGAGGGAGTTTAAAAGGAAGGAAAAAAGCAAGAGTGCAAAAACAAGGCAAACAAATGGTGTCAAAATGGAGAGCAGCAAGTCTGATGAATGTGGTATGTGGCATCTGTGAACCATCAGTATGCATGTTCAGTCAATTTATAGAAAATCATCAAACAAGAAAAATAATTTTCAATTTTATAGCACCATTTATATCCCCTCAACCTGCAACTGCAAGTTGAGGGGACGGGACCCAACGGGTCCCCCTTGGTCTAGTCTAAGATAATTCTGCAGGGTATTATTTCTGACATCTATCAAGACATATTTCCTCTTTCTGCAAGAGTACATTGGGACTACAGCAACATTATTATCGATTGAAATTCTAGGGACAAAGCTGAGGTTTCCACATGGGGATGAGAATTTAGCAATCACGCTGTGAAGAAAGATTATTTATTTCAAGTGAAAAGTTTTAGAGTAACCTAATGATAATTGAGAAAGGAAGTGGGTAAAATTAATTGATAAACGGTTTGGTGCAATGGATTAATTATCAGATATGCAAGTTCTAAAAGATTCTCTGACAGTTTTTTGGAACAGCTTTCACATGGAAGGTTATTGGACTGTAGCTCAAGAAGCAGAGGGATGAATACCACAGAGGTAGACGGGTTCGAGGGAAAGTTTTGTGAATTTGTACCTACAATAGAGAATATCGTAATTATGTTGAACAGCAATTAATCCAGTCACCCATTTCATCCCAAATGACCCAGTCGACATTTCAACCTAATGTCCCTGTTCTACTTAGGAAACCTAAACGGAAACCTCTGGAGACTTTGCGCCCCACCCAAGGTTTCCGTGCGGCTCCTGGAAGTTCCCGGAGGTTTTTGTCAGTCTCCCTAATGGTCGAAAGTGGTTTCCGTTTTAAAAATCGTTAATTTTTTAGTCGAAGCTGGTTGCGATGCTAGTTGAAGGTGGTTGCCAGAGGACAAAAACCTCCAGGAACCGCACGGAAACCTTGGGTGGGGCACAAAGTCTCCAGAGGTTTCCGTTCAGGTTTCCTAAGTGGGACAGGGGCATAAGGCATTGACTGTCTATTTCTGTTTGCAGATGCTGTCTGCCCTGCTGAGTTCCTCTAGCTGCTACAGATTCCAGCATCTGGAGGCCATCGTACAATTATTTTATAGTTTCAGTAGAAGTTAAACATTGCTAGAAAATGATAAAGAATTGGGACGGCGAGTTTAGGAAGGGATTGGAAGGTGCACAACGTGTACAAATGCAAGAGAGCACTAGGAGTTTAAGGTTCTTTATGGAATGATGAGATAGGTTAGATAGGTAAAGATTTCAACAGAAATGTCCGAATTACTTAGCAGACTGCTTCAGGTGTATATAAACGTTGTTCTTTGTATATGTGTGACAAATTTCCCAATTTGCACCTCCTGAAGCCAGAATTTCTTGCAAACTATGCTTACTCGAATTCCCTGTGCAATTGCAAAACTACCTTTTGATGATAAACTGATGTCAACTGTGTGATTGAAACCTTCCATTCCTCATTGAAAAACCATGTGTAGCAAGGCCCCGCATGTGGAAATTCTGTCCTTTGGAGGAATGGTCAGGATAAATTCTGTACTGAAACAGCTGAAAAAGTTAACACTTGGTTGTCAAGCCTATCAGAAATTTCAAATGACTGAATATCTGTCATTTAGAAACATTAACATTTACAAATACTTAAGCAAATTATTAAAATAAACATTTATTTACCTTAAACATGGAACAAATACTAAAGTACTTAACATTTAAAAACAGAAAAATACAATGAACTAAACACAGCTCAAGAACCGTACATGACCTATTACTTACCTTTGAACCTTGCACCCATTCTTCTCCATTTAAATAGATGGAAATACTCCTGCACTGGGTCTAACCTATTAAAGGTCTTTTGCGCAGTTTCCTCATTATATGTGTTGGATAATTGTGGCAGCTTTATGACCATTGCAGAATTTCAACATTAAGTTCATCAAGAAATGGCTGTCAAAGGCTCTCAACACAGGGTGAGACTTTTCTATTCATGCCTACATATCCACAATTCCATAACTTGGCACTTACACAGGGAAGTGCCGGCAATTTAACCCCAACATCTAGGCCCATATATTGAACAATGAGCTAAATGCAGAAATCTGGCCTGAAAACTCTTGTTTTAAGATAATTAGGGAATTTCATACATTGTTTACATGTATCATGACATCATTCATAGGTTTGTACACAGTGTGTAAGCATTTTCAAGCTTGCAGAATTTCCGTGACCTCAAATTGTTTCCAGAGAGCCACGCCCTTTAATATGTTAGTTCCCAAAACAAAATGGCATGAGATTTTCCTGGGTTTCCCTGGATTGTCTAACCAAACCAAGTAGGAAAATGGATAGATTTATTTCCAATGGTGTGGTCCTATCCACATGTTTTTTTTTAATACCTGTTGCGAACAAGCAATCCAGCTTCCTTGGGAAAGATTCTTTTCTCATGCTTTAGGATATAACATTGTATATACACACCTATGACACTTGCCTTTAACTTTTACGTATTGGAGAACATATTGACCAGGTTCTTGCGAATGCACGTAGTCTATTTCCAGCATCAAAGTATCAATGAATATTTGAAATTGGAAAGTGTCATAAAGTGACAGATTACATATATATGGAACTTAAGAGGAAAACTGAATGAAAAGGTAACAAGTTCGGCAGCAGATCAGCATTGATCTGCTGCCATGGGCAATAGTGAACTGCAAATCATCAGAATGTAGATATGACATATCTACATATGTACATATACACTTTGTCTGGTCCTTCTTGTTTACTACTGGAAAAGGGTAGAGCATTTATTGACGGAACTTCACCCAATGTTCTTGTTTTTACTGAAATGTTGCTTCATTTGTTTTTTACTTTTCTCACCTTGTCAGTCAAACATCACAGGTCCAGCACAGCATGGGTTAAATGCAGAATAAAGCTACCTCTATGCTATCCCACCATATTCTCTAAGGTAGGTAGAGAATAATCCTCCCTCTACATTTCCTAACATTATTTCTTATCTTCCATCTTGCCTGACTGGTACAGCATTTGTTTTTCACAGTCCAACCACTCTTCAGTTGGCATTCCAGTCTCAATCTGAGTATTGCATCTTTACCTTTCACACCCCACCCTTACACCACCCCCATTCCTACCCCAACATAAGTTATTTTATTATGCATCAGCTTTTTACTTGTACAATTTCATTTTATGATTTACATCTCCATAATGAGATCCACAATCCTCTGCCTTTCAGACTAACTTCAAGGATCCGAGGCAAAGTTACCATCAACTAAAATGTTGTTTTGCTAATGAATGTTATGTAATCAGGATCAATTCACTTTAAAAAACTTCATTGTTGGGACATGACAAAGCAACTTCTTTAATCTCCACATATCAACAAATTTGCTCATTACATTTTGGCAGTTAGCTGGACTTACTCAATGTTCTGAGCTTTCAAACAAATTCTTCCATGCTATTCAACTATTGGCCAAAACATAAAAGCACACCACCCTGCGTACTTTGTAGAGACTGCTTAGCATGATCATCAGTGGGCCTAACAATCAGACAAGCACAAAGTGTGGACTGAAAATATGACAGATGGAGTTTGATAGCAGAAACCATTGATTGCCAAACTTTTAAGGTCTGGCCACCTTCCAGTGGCAGGTCTCCAACCAAGCTGCACATTTGCTCAGTTGCTTTTAATTCTCTAACAATTAGAAGGTTGGGTTTGAGCATGCAAGAGGCAGAGAGTGTTACCAACCTTGAAATGAGGTCATGGAGCGTCCTGGATAGGCTGTTAGATGGGAGGGGAAGAAAAAGGCAGAGTGAGTGGAGTGAAGCAAAGGAAAAGAAATGAAGAGAGAGAGAGAGAGAGAGAGAGAGAGAGAGAGAGAGAGAGAGAGAGAGAGAGAGAAAGAGAGGGAGAAATGCCGATGAAAAAATGTTAAACAAATACACGGAAAGTGGAACCTTTTGAAATTAAGTTTAGTCCTCCCAAATACTAGATGTATCCATGTTTCACTGTGTATTTAGTCTTTGAATAGATTTTTCTCAAGAGCTTATGTGTTGGAATCGCTCAGGCGGAGGTCAGGACAAAATGGGCAGCAAAACACAGACGAACAAGGAGGCCATTCAGCATAATGGATTCTTGGCAGCTCATTCCCACACTAATTTTCACCAGAACTTATTTTCCCACATTCCTGTCGATTCTCCCAGTTTCTACCACTTACCTATGCACAGGGGCAATTTTAGAGTGGCCAATTTACTTGCCAGTCATTGGGATGTGGAAGAATAACTGAACAACTAGAGGAAACCCACATGATCAAAGGATAACATGTGAGCCACGGAGATACGGAGGTCAATATTAAATGGATTACTGTGAGACATCAGCTTTACTGGTTGCGCATTGCCACCATCTTAACCATGGTATTATGTGGCTTATGGGATCCAGCTGACCCTTTAGTTGCTCCCCATCACCATCATCGCAAACCTTCAATCTCATACCCTCACTTCTCTTCCAAGAATGCAGGGTGACTTGGACAGGTTGGGGGAGTGGGCAAATGCATGGCAGATGAAGTTTAATGCGGATAAATGTGAGGTCATCCACTTTGGTAGCGAAAACAGGAAGGCAGATTACTATCTAAATGGCGTCGAGTTGGGAAAAGGGGAAGTACAATGGGATCTGGGGGTCCTTGTACATCAGTCTATGAAAGTAAGAATGCAGGTACAGCAGGCAGTGAAGCAAGCAAATGGCATGTTGGCATTTATAACAAGAGGAATCGAATATAGGAGCAACGAGGTCCTTCTGCAGTTGTACAGAGCCCTAGTAAGACCACACCTGGAATATTGTGTGCAGTTTTGGTCCCCTAATTTGAGGAAGGACATTCTTGCTATTGAGGGAGTGCAGCGTAGGTTTACAAGGTTAATTCCTGCGATGGCGGGACTATCATATGCTGGGCTTGTACACTCTGGAGTTTAGAAGGATGAGAGGGAATCTCATTGAAACATATAATATTGTTAAGGGCTTAGACACACTAGAGGCAGGAAACATGTTCCCGATGTTGGGGGAATCCAGAACCAGGGCTCACGGTTTAAGAATAAGGAGTAAGCCATTTAGAACAGAGATGAGGAAACAGAGAGTGGTGAGTCTGTGAGCCTCAGAGGGCGGTGAAAGAGAGAGCTAAATAAGGCTGCGGAGTCCATTAGGGATGATCAGCCATGATCACATTGACTGGCAGTGCTGGCTCGAAGGGCCAAATGGCCTACTCCTGCACCTATTGTTTATTGTCTATTGTCTAAGATAGCAGAAAGTAACAGCTGACTGGCAGGTGGCACTTAGGTAAGATTAGGAAGAGACTTTAGAAACCTTTATATTCAGGAGAGATGTTATGTTCTGTCAACAGAAAGTTATGCAGCAGTTACTGGGGGATTGTAGCCAACTGAGGATGGTCCAAACTATTTGTTTCCAATGAAATGCATTTTTAAGAGCTTTGCATGTTTTCACAGTGTCCTTTTTGCCTGCTCAAAAGACTAGATCCAAGGGAATGGTGTTGGACATCAGCAAATTAATCACATAGGTATTTTATGTGATTCCCATGTGATCAGTCATAGATAAACTCCCCATGTGATTGCCAGTGATCAGTCATAGAAAAATAACTCAAGTAGAATCTAGCTGGGCCTACCGGCAATGTACATGTCAGCTGAATAGAAAAATGTTGTAATATGCTTCCTGGGCAGTTGTGGCTTTCTACAAGGGCACACTAGTTGTTGGTGAGCAGCTAGACCTGATAGGCCCAAAATGCCATTCCCTTCCTCAATTAAAATGGCCAATCACCATTCAGCCGAAATATAAAACAAACTGCTGGAGGAACTCAGCCAATCGAGCAGCAGCAAGGTAGGTTGTGGGGAAAATTTGGGGGGCAAAACCCTGCATCAATACTGAGAGTTGAGAGGGAAAATAGCCAGTATACGGAGTAGAGTGGGAGGGGTGAGATAGAAGCCAGTTGGTGTTGGGTGGACAGAGAAGTGAAGGATAATGGGTAGATGGAGCCACATGGGGAAGGAGGGGTGGAGTTGACCTCTTTACTCCACCTATCCCTCTATCAGCCCCTGGCACAGCCCACCCCCTTGCTTCTGTTTAATGGCTATCTTCCCTCTCTATTCTCAGTCTAGATGCAGGGAATTGACCCAAAACATACAAAATTATTTTCCTTCTATACAGCTTGACCCGCTAAGTTCCTACAGCAGAATGTTTTTCAGTGTCTGCAGTCTCCTGTGTCAGCTGTAGTAAGCATGATTACCAACCTGTTGGGAGGGATATTTACATTAAAAATAACTAATATGGTGTCATTATGCCAAGTCATGATCAGGGCTAGAGTCCGAATTCACGGTGGTTCTGTTGCAAATACACAAGATCAGCTTTGCTGCCACTCACATGTCATTGAATAAGCAACCGTGATAGGCATAGCACAAACAAGCTAAATGCAGTTTATTCTAGATACACACTTACCAGAACGATCACAGACTAGCAATGGGAATAGTGGCTGAAATCCCCTGCTCACCTCCCCACCCTGTAAAATCTTGTGTACCAGCAAAATTCCTGCTTTCAGTGTGTACTGATGTCAACATTTACATGTTAAACGGCAGTAAGCATTTATAATGGCAATTTTCGAAGGTACCGTAAACTATTTCCTGCCGCAATGCAGTTGTGGTGGTGGCCAATAGAGCATGAGGGTTTAGAACAGTCTCTTTTGAAAAATTCACACACATATTTTGTTTATCTCCAATTGTCAGGTGTTTTTCCAATTTTTAAAAAAAAAAGTTTTTTTTGCTTTTCCACCTAACATTACTCTTCGAGACCATTACAAAACTGAAGAACATCTATACATTCATGATGATGATAGTAAAATGTTAGAATATAGCAGGACATAATACATTTTCTACAAGACCAATTTGTATGATTCAACCTCTTGCCTTCCTGTAAATGTATGCTGAATCTGTACATTCTTACATTCCTGAGAGTGACAGCCAATCCGCATCAAAACATACACATTTCCAACAAAAGTAATTGTAAAAATAGCAAGGAGATGGAACCTTAGATAATTGCCTCTAACTACATTGAGATAACTAGTTCTCATGTTAGTACCAACTAATTCGGTGTCAGCCAATGTATCTTCCTTGTGAGCTGCATTTCACCTAGTGTGTTCCCTATTCTAATCATTAGCAGACTTGCATCATTACCAATCATCAGTTTGTTTTAAAAAAACCTTTAGCTGACAGTTGATTTAAAAATTTAGTTCACCATGCTATCATTTGTTACAGAGGCAAGAGCTGATGAACAAATGATTGAAGGAATGTTGAGGCTAAGACAAATATGTGTGCATATGAGCATTTGTGCACGTTCTTCTATCACCATTGTCTGGACTGCTGTTCTATAATCAACTCTGATTATCAAAATACGTCTTTTGACTGAAAACATTGAGTTAGGTTATTCTTGGACCTCCTCCCAGATCTAATCTAAAAATAAACAAGTTCATTGTTAATACTTTCATCTGTGAAAACCAGAACATACTGTTATAGTTGGAACAACCTTTGCCGAATAAAACAAAGTGGTGTTTATGGCCACATTCAATATAACGTCAGTAGAAAGCAGCACACTAGAGGATTAGCAAACATAACCTACAACAGTTGGAAACCTAGCAATAAAAGGAATGTACACCAGAAGGAAAAGATAAATAATTGGTTCATGTGAAGACATTTAATCAGAATTAGAAACTGGAAGGCAAAAGAACTTCCTTATAAGGCTAAGTGAATGTGAAAAGGGAGGGAAAAGAATTGTGCCGAGATCCTCCCTCCTAACACAATGTCAGTGGTGGACTCATAGGGTAGCACTCTCATCTGAGTGAGGAGATCCTTAGTTAACGCCTCAATCTACAGACTTGAGTATAAAATCTATGTTGACCCAAAAGTGCAAGACATACAAAACACTACTTTTGGAAATGCCATCTTTTGGATGAGACATTAAATCAACAATGCACAACATTTTTGAGGACAGAATACAACTGACTAACAAATACAGTCCCCTCCATAATGTTAGGGACAAAGACCCATCATTTATTTATTTGCCTCTGTACTCCACAATTTGAGATTTGTAATAGAAAAAAATCACATGTGATTAAAGTGCACATTGTCAGAATTTATTAAAGGGTATTTTTATATATTTTGGTTTCACCATGTAGAAATTACACTGTTTAAGTATAGTTCCCCCCATTTCACGGCTCCATAATGTTTGGGACACATGGCTTCATAGGTGTCTGTAATTGCTCAGGTGGGTTCCTAAATGGAGGTATAAGAGAGCTCTCAGCACCTAGTCTTTCCTCCAGTCTTTCCATCACTTTTGGAAATTTTTATTGCTGTTTATCAACATGAGGACCAGTTGTGCCAATGAAAGTCAAAGAAGCCATTATGAGACTGAGAAACAAGAATAAAACTGTTAGAGACATCAGCCAAACCTTAGGCTTACCAAAATCATTGGAACACCATTAAGAAGAAAGAGAGCACTGGTGAGCTTACTAACCGCAAAGGACTGGCAGGCCAAGGAAGACCACAGCGGATGACAGAAGAATTCTCTGTACAATAAAGAAAAATCCCCCAAACACCTGTCCGACAGATTAGAAACACTCTTCAGGAGTCAGGTGTGGATTTGTCAATGACCACTGTCCGCAGAAGACTTCATGAACAGAAATACAGAGGCGACACTGCAAGATGCAAACCACTGGTTAGCCACAAAAATAGGATGGCAAGGTTACAGGTTGCCAAGAAATACTTATAAGAGCAACCACAGTTCTGGAAAAAGGTCTTGCGGACAGATGAGACGAAGATTAACTTATATCAGAGTGATGGCAAGAGCAAAGTATGGAGGAGAGAAGGAACTGCCCAAGATCCAAAGAATACCTCCTCATCTGTGAAACACGGTGGTGGGGGTGTTATGGTCTGGGCATGTATGACTGGTGAAGGTACTGGCTCACTTATCTTCATTAATGATACAACTGCTGATGGTAGTAGCATAATGAATGATGTGTATACGCACATCCTATCTGCTCAAGTTCAAACATTGGCCGGCAGGTTCATGCTACAGCAAGACAATGATGCCAAACATACTGCTACAGCAACAAAGAAGCTAAAAAATGATTAATTATTGAGTGGCCAAGTCAATCACCAGATCTGAACCCAATTGACCATGCTTGTCATATGCTGAAGAGAAAACTGTAGGGAACTAGCCCCCAAAACAAGCATAAGCTAAAGATGGCGGCTATACAGCCCTGGCAGAGCATCACCAGAGAAGACACCCAGCAACTGGTGATGCCCATGAATCGCAGACTTCAAGCAGTCATTTTATGCAATGGATATGCAACAAAATAATAAACATGACTACTTTCATTTACATGACATTGCTGTGTCTCAAACATCTTGGTGCCCTGAAATGGGAGGACTGTATAAATACTACAGCATCGTGTCAACACGTCTCAAAGGGATAGTGAGCCAGTATGTCGAAAGTTCAGCCACAATAGGGTGAAGTGGAACAGGATTCTGGAAAATAAAGAAGAATCATTAGGCACACGAACAAAGGCTGGGAATTGTTCATGGAAAGGTCTCAGAAGTCAAGAAACATGTTATGTAAACAAGCTGACAAGTTAATTGAAAAGCTGAAGTAGCTCATGAAATCAGATGAAAATGTGAATGAAGTATGATCTAACCTGGTTCAATTAACCAAGCTCTGCAATGAAGTCAGAAAAAAGCTGGAAATACCAATGCCTGAAAAGGAGCTTGAAAAGTAAGATCAGTGGTTTAAAAAAAGAATGGAATCCTGTTGTGGTTTTATACAAGATGTGGAGAGATGGTTATCTGAAGTTGGCCAGCAAACTACACACTCCATAGTTGAAGGTGTCTTACCACAGTGTTGTAGAATCAGAAATTGGACCTGAAGATCAAGCCACAAATCTGGTTCTGCATCATGTGCATCTTCAAGGATCTCTGCTCGTATTGAAGCTCAAGTAAATGTGGTTGTTCTCTTGGAACAGGCTTCCACCATGAACAAAAGGCATTAGCTTGAGGCACAAGAAGAACAGTTGAATAGACAAAAGCAGCAATTGATAAAGAGACTGAGCTGGCAGCAACCAATGCAAAGCTTGAGATCAGTAAACTTGAGGTCAAGAGATCAAGGAAAAGTGGGCACACATTGGTGCGGTGTCTACAGATCGGGGTCAAGGTGCTCAAAGAAAGGATAGACTTCTTAAAGGAGAAGAGAGTCTGCTTTGTATGTTTGAGGAAAGGACACATGGCCAAAGACTGCAAGAGTCGTACGACTGGTGATGTGTGCAAACAAGATCATCATGAAATACTTCACACTGAACAGAAGAACACGGAGAAGAAGCTGGAGCATGCGGAGCAGAATGAGAGGCCAACTGTGAATGATGCTGTTTCCTCATCCCAGATGCCACAGAAGGTGGTTGAGGGCAGTTCATTGGCTATATTTAAGAGGGAGGTAGATGTGGCCCTTGTGGCTAAAGGTATCAGGGGGGTATGGAGAGAAGGCAGGTACAGGATATTGAATTGGATGATCAGCCATGATCATATTGAATGACGGTACAGGCTCGAAGGGCCGCATGGCCTACTCCTGCACCTATTTTCTATGTTTCTATATGTGTGCATATTGGGGCTGGTGATGAAGCCTGCATCTTCTCCATCTTACCAGTACAGGTAAAGAGCTGCAAGGGGGACACGTTGTTGCAATGCAACATGGTAGTTCAACAACCTTTTGTACAGAAAGCTTGATGAGAAGGCTGAACATTACAGGACAAAAGACTAAGATTCTCTTGCATACCATAAATGAAGAGAAGCCTGTGATCAGTCATCATATCTCAGGATTGGAAATATCTAGCCTGGATTTTATTCAACTGTCCCCAAAAGCAGGGATGAAAATGGTTGCCCTGCTGCTACTGTCAATCGAGTATCCACTGTAAACTTAGACGAGCTACTGGTCAAGCAATACAATCACGACTTCAGTGAAAGAACCAGCAAGGAAGCAAAAGAAATGTCAGGAAAAGAGGTAAAGTTCTTGGATATTATGAATCACTCAGTAAAGATAATGGATGGACACTATTGTCTAGATTTACCTTTCAAACAAGAAAGCGTCTGTTTTCCGAATAACCGTTGCATTGCAGTGCAGCGCATCCAGAGCCTGAAACGCAGGTTTGGCAAGAATAAGAAATTTCATGATGAAATGATTGATAATGGTTATGCTGAAATTGTACCAGTGAACCTGCTGAATCAAAGTGATGGAGAGCTCTTGGTATATCCCACACCATGGGGTGTATCACTCAAGGAAAGGGACCTTGAGGGTGGTCTTTGACTGTGGTTGCAGTCTTCAAAGGAACATCGCTTAACTGCCAACTGCTGCAGGGTCCAGACCTTACCAACACACTCATAGGAGTTCTCTTCAGATTCAGACAAGAACTGTTTGCTTTGATGGCTGTTATTAAAACCATGTTTCATCAAGTCAAGGTATCAGAAAAGCATATTGACTATTTGCAGTTCCCACAGTGGCCGGAGGGTGATGCACAACAAGATCTTGTTGAATACCGGAGGCAGGAAAACAAATCCAGGGCAAAAATCTAAAAGGGCCACTTTTCAACATAATTGTAAAAGGGCCAAGAGTGTTGTAAAAACAAGCCTGAAGGCTTTGTGTCTCAATGCGAGGAGCATTCGTAATAAGGTGGATGAGTTGAATGTGCAGATAGCTATTAATAATTATGATATGGTTGGGATCACGGAGACATGGCTCCAGGGTGACCAAGGCTGGGAGCTGAACATCCAGGGATATTCAATATTCAGGAAGGATAGACAGAGAGGAAAAGGAGGTGGGGTAGCGTTGCTGCTTAGAGAGGAGATTAACGCAATAGAAAGGAATGACATTAGCTTGGAGGATGTGGAATCGATATGGGTGGAGCTGTGAAACACCAAGGGGCAGAAAACGCTAGTGGGTGTTGTGTACAGGCCACCTAACAGTAGTAGTGGGGTTGGGGATGACATCAAACAGGAAATTATGCGTGCAACGAAGGTTAAAACCGTTATAATGGGTGACTTCAATCTACATATAGATTGGGTGAATCAAATTGGCAGGGGTGCTGAGGAAGAGGATTTCTTGGAATGTATGCGGGATAGTTTTCTAAACCAACATGTGGAGGAACCAACGAGAGAGCAGGCTATTCTAGACTGGATATTGAGTAATGAGGAAGGGTTGGTTAGCAGCCTTGTTGTACGTGGCCCCTTGGGCAAGAGTGACCATTATGGTTGAGTTCTTCATTAGGATGGAGAGTGACATTGTTAATTCAGAAGCACGGGTCCTGAACTTAAAGAAAGGTAACTTTGAGGGTATGAGACGTGAATTGGCCAAGATGGACTGGCAATTGATTCTTGACGAGTTGACGGTGGATATGCAATGGAAGGCATTTAAAGACTGCATGGATGAACTACAACAATTGTTCATCCCAGTATGGCAAAAGAATAAATCAGGGAAGGTGGCGCATCCGTGGTTAACGAGGGAAATCAGGGATAGTATCAAAGAAAAAGATGAAGCGTACAAATTAGAGAATAGAAATTCAGAAACCAACAGAGGAGGACAAAGGGCTTAATTAGAAAAGGGAAAATGGAGTATGAAAGAAAACTGGCAGGAAACATAAAAACTGACTGCAAAAGTTTTTATCGATATGTGAAACGCTAAATATTAGTTAAAACAAATGTAGGTCCCTTGCAATCAGAAACGGGTGAATTGATCATGGGGAACAAGGACATGGCAGATCAATTGAATAACTACTTTAGTTCTGTCTTCACTAAGGAAGACATAAATAATTTGCCGGAAATAGCAGGTTATCGCGGGTCAAATGAGATGGAGGAAATGAGTGAAATCCAGGTTAGCCGGAAAGTGGTGTTGGGTAAATTGAATGGATTAAAGGCCGATAAATCCCCAGGGCCAGATAGGCTGCATCCCAGGGTACTTAAGGAAGTAGCCCCAGAAATAGCAGATGCCTTAGTGATAATTTTTCAAAATTCTTTAGATCCTGGAGTAGTTCCTGAGGATTGGAGGGTAGCTAATGTAACCCCACTTTTTAAAAAGGGAGGGAGAGATAAAACGGGGAATTACAGACCAGTTAGTCTAACATCGGTAGTGGGGAAACTGCTCGAGTCAATTATTAAAGATGGGATAGCAGCGCATTTGGAAAGTGGTGAAATCATTGGACAAAGTCAGCATGGATTTACGAAGGGTAAATCATGTCTGACGAATCTTATTGAATTTTTTGAGGATGTAACTAGTAGAGTGGATAAGGGAGAAGCAGTGGATGTGTTGTATCTGGATTTTCAGAAGGCTTTCGACAAGGTCCCACACAAGAGATTGGTATACAAACTTAAAGCACATGGTATTGGGTGGTTCAGTATTGATGTGGATAGAGAACTGGCTGGCAGACAGGAAGCAAAAAGTAGGAGTGAACGGGTCCTTTTCAGGATGGCAGGCAGTGACTAATGGGGTACCGCAATGCTCGGTGCTGGGACCCCAGCTATTTAGACGAGGGAATTAAATGCAACATCTCGAAGTTTGCGGATGACATGAAGCTGGGAGGCAGTGTTAGCTGTGAAGAGGATGCTAGGAGGCTGCAGGATGACTTGGATAGACTGGGTGAGTGGGCAAATGCATGGCAGATGCAGTATAATGTGGATAAATGTGAGGTTATCCACTTTGGTGGCAAAAACAGGAAGTAGACTATTATTTGAATGATGACCGAGATGCAGCGAGACCTGGGTGTCATGGTACACCAGTCATTGAAAGTAGGCATGCAGATGCAGCAGGCTGTGAATAAAGCGAATGGTATGTTGGCATTCATAGCAGAAGGATTTGAGTACAAGAGCAGGGAGGTTCTACTGCAGTTGTACAGGGTCTTGGTGAGGCCACACCTGGAGTATTGCGTACAGTTTTGGTCTCCTAATCTGAGGAAAGACATTCTTGCCATAGAGGGAGTACAGAGAAGGTTCACCAGACTGATTCCTGGGATGGCACGACTTCCATATGAAGAAAGACTGGATAGACTTGGCTTGTACTCGCTGGAATTTAGAAGATTGAGGGGTGATCTCATAGAGACTTACAAAATTCTTAAAGGATTGGACAGGCTAGATGCAGGAAGATTGTTCCCGATGTTGGGGAAATCCAGGAGAAGGGGTCACAGTTTAAGGATAAGGGGGAAGTCTTTTATGGCCGAAATGAGAAAATCGTTTTTCACACAGAGAGTGGTGAATCTGTGGAATTCTCTGCCACAGAAGGTAGTTGAGGCCAGTTCGTTGGCCATATTTAAGAGGGAGTTGGATGTGGCCCTTGTGGCTGAAGGGATCAGGGGGTATGGAGAGAAGGCAGGTACGGGATACTGAGTTGGATGATCAGCCATGATCATATTGAATGGCGGTGCAGGGTCGAAGGGCCGAATGGCCTGCTCCTGCACCTAATTTCTATGTTTCTATGTTTCTATGTAGGTACATCTTTTTGGAGCAGTGTCATCATCAAGTTGTACAAACTTTGCTTTTGGGAAGACTGCTGAGGAAAACAGAGCTCATTTCTCAGCAGAGGTCGCAAATACAGTAAAGAACAACTTTTATGTAGATGATTGTTTAAAGTCCATGCCTTTGGAACAGGAAGCAATTCAAATAGCAGCACACCTGACTTCCCACTGACAAATGGGAGGATTCATGCTGTCAAAGTGGATCAGCAACAGCCATGTTGTATTGGCATCCATTCCACAAGAAAACAGAGCCAAGGAGACCAGGGAGTTCGACTTGGACAAAGGCAATCTGTCTATGGAAAGAGCACTGGGATTGCACTGGTGCGTTGAACTTGTGTTCAAGTTCAGAATTGTGGTACAGGATTTGTTTAGGAAGACGTGTGTTGGACATGTGTATAGCATGGCCAGTCTATCGAAGTTGGTGCTGCATTATTGTGGTGGTGATGCTGGTCATGTTGGCTTCCTCCAAAATGCTGATGTTGGTGCGTTTGTCCTCTCAGCTGATTGTCAGAATCTTTCGTAAGGATCTTTGATGGTATTGTTCCAGGGCTCTCAGGTGCCTGCTGTAAGTATTGCATGACTCGGCTCCATACAACAGGGTGGTGAAGACAACGGCTCTGTAGACCAGCAGCTTTGTTTGAGCTTTTAGGTCTCGGTCTTCGAGGACTTTTCCTGAGTCTGGCATACGCTCCACTGGCACAACTCAGGTGATGGTTGACCTCAGAGTCGATGTCAGCTTTTGAGGAAAGAATGCTGCCAAGGCTGGGGAAGTGGTCAACGTTTTTAAGGGTGGTGTCGTCCACTTTTATATTGGGCTGGGTAGACAGATGGTTGGGTGGAGGTTGATGTAGAACCTGGGTCTTCTTGATATTTAAGGGTAAGGCCCATGGCTCTGTATGCCTTGACAAAGGCATTCAGGATGCCCTGGAGGGCAGTACATCGGGAAGTACATTCAGGGCAGTGCATCTGGAAGTTGCATTTACACTTGACACAGACTCCTGCATTCATGCCTTACGAAGATTCATCTGTCGATGAGGTTAAATTTCATCTTTAAGATCAGACAATGGCACAAATTTTACCCAAGCGGAAAGAGATTTGAGAGAAGCACTCAGTGGCCGAAATCAGAACAAGATCCAGAATGCTATGCTTCAGCGAGGGATAAGGTGGAACTTTAATCCTCCAGCAGGATCCCATCACGGAGGTGTTTGGGAATGATTGATTCGCATGGTTCGAAATGTGCTGTGTTCTGTTCTTAAACTACAAGTTCTGGATGATGAAAGATTGCAAACTTTATTTTGTGAAGTTGAAGCAATTTTAAATGATCGACCCATTCCCAAGAATTCTGATGATCCAAGGGACCTGGAAGCACTTACAACAAACCATCTTCTTCTGTTGAAGACAAAGCCAATTGTTCACTACGACCTGGACTCTTAGTGAAGGAAGACATATATTAAACGCAGGTGGAGATGGGTACAATGTATGGCAGACCTTTTTTGGAAACGGTGGACACAAGAATACTTGCCTCTAATCCAAGAACGACAATGATCGTCAAGGGTAAGAAGAAGCTTTATTCCAGGTAACATCGTTTTGGTGGTTGATTTAACTGCACCAGGAGTCTCCTCGCTAATGGGCAGAATACTGGAGATCATACCAGATGTACAAGGTCTTGTGCGTATAGTACGACTTCAGACTAAGAACAACATCTTGGTAAGATCGATAACTATGATATGTCCGCTCCAAAAAGCCAAACAAGAAGCCAAAGAAGAAAATTGAAGAATCACTAAAGAAGTTTGAATGCCATCACATAGTGCATACCTTTTGTTTTTGATAAGCTTTTATAGCCCCTTTTAATGTTTATTGGTAATTGTTTTGTTGTATACGTAGAACAATTAGGGGCCGGTGTGTAGGAGTCATTCATGCTTAGGCTAGTTACTGTTAGCATATTTTAGTTTTGTCTTGATATTTCTTGCAGAATTATTTGGTATGCCTAGGGGTGGGCTTTTGATACGTAGATGAACGTTACATATATCACAGGAGAGGGTGGCATGATCAGACTGGAGCAAGCACGGGAGAAGGAATACAGTTTTTACCAGAAGAGAGAGAGAACGGTCGGTTACAGCTTGTATGAGAATAAGGAATACCTGGTATGAATCATCTCTTCATTTGTACAACTACTTCAATAAAGAATCAATTAAACTGGAAATAAAGACTGGAGGATATGTTTCTTTTTATCGTCTGAGTACAATCAGTCCTCCCTGCCTGTGTAGTAATGGCAATGAAAAGTTGGACATTGGAAAAGATTGAAATTGCCATTAGAGATCCCATGACACAATTATTCAAGCTGGGCAGGGCAATTCACCTACTACATTATGCTTGTGTACTCATTTGACACTTCTAAGAATTCAATAAGTTTGTTTCTAACATTTCCGTTTCACTGCCTTTGATTTTATCTTAGTGAATCTATTTGTATCCTCACTTTCATATTTATTTACTCATAGAATACTAGAACATACATTATTCTTTTTAAATTAAAGTAGGTACTCAGGACTGATGTCCAGGGTGTGATCTTATTTAAGGCTAATGTGTAACTTGTTAGTATTTCCTTCTTTTAAATCCAAGCATGCGTGAACCATTTGATCAGATCGTCTCCTTGGAATCACATTGGTGGTGCAGAAATCAGTTAATCAAACATGCATTTCCTTTCAAGAAGATTGTGATAGTTTAGTTAACCTATTTAACCATGATTTATATAATTTATTCATACCGTTCAAATTGGAAGCAGTCTTGCTATTTGCTATTAATTCCTTTTCACTTGCCTTTATTTAATTTCAACAAATTAACATGAGTTTTCTGTATTTCCATTTAATGGTATTGGCTTCAGTTGTTGAAGGCTGTATAACAAAGGCACTGAGCTGACAGCAAATATTTCCAATTAAATATTAATTACTGCTTCCTTTCTGATTTCATGTTGTCCCGGTATCTAAATGTTTCCTATTGCTTTTCCTACCTGTAATTTCATGTTGCCTCAGTTCGTTGTATTTATATGCTTGCTCCATGGGTCTGATGGCATTGTGGTATATCTTTCGTAACCGCTGCAACACACCTAGTAATGAAGGAGGGCAGTCAATACATGAAGATAGCAAGAGCACACAGAATGAAATACAATTCAGTCTGCCAGTAACTGTGCTTTTTGTAATGTTTTGCAATAACCTTGTCCTCTGTTTAATTCTACCATAGACAATCAACATAAATGCTCCCTCATTCCCAAAATGAATGGAATAATCTAGAAATGTATTTCCAGAACATTCCTTCACCCCATATCCCAAGAAGACCTCGTCTCCAAATCTCAAAATAATTCTAAATTCCTCATAATTTAACCTCATGATGGAAGTGGTGAAAGATGTAAAAGCTCTGTTGGAGATGCCAGTGGCTAAAAATGTAGTTTTATTCATACATACCCGAGTAATCATCAGATGTAGTCTTCTCATCCAGCCGGAGGGTTTTTTCAATGTGAGATCGATCTCTGAAAGGGAGCTGCAACTGAGGCTCCTCCTCCACCTCCACCTCTGCCTCCTCTCCTTCATCTGCAGGGTCAAGAAAAAGCAATACATCAGGATTGAAGTGTTAATCTCAATCTTAAATGCTCCATATCCCCAATTTCAGTTTTGTTGGAATAAAATTAGAGCATGAATAATCTGTACTTCTTCCAAATACCTCCCTTTAAACCTCGTCCCTGGATATTCCTGTCCAAGAAAATCTGTCATATCTCGGAAGCTTCTATTGACCCAACAGCTATAATATTTGGAGGGAGCGCATTTCAGGTTTCTACTAGCTTTATGTAAAAAAATATATTAGGTCATGATTTCACTCCTGCATGAATTACCTGAAATTTTAAGTTTACACTCATGTGTTGTGGATTCTGTTCACCTTGGTTGCGCTATCTTTGCTCTGGTGGAACCATAATGAAGGCGAGGGTGAGGAAGGGGTGAAACAACTAAATTCCAGAGTTTTTTCTTTACCAGCCAGAAATGTGGCTTGACTCAGATTTGTCCTTGTTACATTGCAACTTTAACTTTCACTTTGGAGGCATAAGAGACTGCAGATTCTGGAGTCTAGAGCATTATAAATGAAGCTTCTGGAGAAACTCATGCAACATCTATGGAGTAAAATTGACAGTTGGCGTTTCAAGTCGAAACCCTTCATGTAAACGCATCCCAAAATATATCACAGTCCTTTCATGTGACTCACATTTGTAACCTTTGGAAACATGCAGCTACTTCAATGCGAATTGGATATAACACAATCAAAACTAGAGAACCATTTAAAAGTTACGTTCAAAATTGACAGAGTGTAAATACGCTATCTTGGAAAAAAACTATTTTGGGGTAAACAAGTTCCGAGGTGTAAATATCACCAATAATTTGTCCTGGACTAACCACATTGAGGCTACATCCAAGAAAGCACACCTATGCTTATACTTCTTCAGAGGATGAAGGGAATTCAACAATATCAGTACCAAATTGCTGCAGCCCCTTTTCTCCATTGATACAATTGTTTTTATAAAATGATTTTCTATAACACAGGTTACTGCAAAACAGAACTATCATGTTATAACAGAACTGCTTGTAATTCCAAAACCATTTGCTTCTGCCAACTGTACCTCAGTCTGCACACATTGTGATTGAACCGTATTCCAAAATCCTATTTTCTGAAATAATCAATACTAATTGCCTCCTCGTTTCTCTGGGAAGCCTGGCCATAGATTGACTAATTAGAAATCTAATTTTCCAGCATCCCCCGTCCACCCCCGCGCCAATGGTTGATGAGAATACAAGCTACATTGATTGACATCAATTCATATACGTAAAATTCAGCTTACAAAAAAAAAAACTAGTTGATTGAGCTACTTTTGGAGTAGTTCAGATCTTTATTATTAATTAGTGTGATGACAAATGTCCAATAGTAAATTATTCAGCGGAATCAAGCCAATGGGTCACACAGAAAGCATGAAGTCATGCATCATAGGAAATGTTTGTGATGTTATGAATGAATCATTCCAGCTAGTAATTGGAAGTTAGTGACAACGAAAGTGAAAGTTACAAGTGCAATCACATTCCGTTGGTCAGTCTCACACCATGATGTTTGTTAGATGATGTTGATGTGGGACACCAAATTAATCCATTAAATTCCGCAGCTGAATGTTAACACTACTGATCAATGAGTGTTCCACTTGGCACCGTGGCATGGCAAATCCTCGCTGACTCACCATCCTTCTCCTGTTCCTGTACTTCAGAGGTCAGCCTGGTGTTCTCACTGATGCTTTTGGCCATTCTTCCTATAGATTCAGGAGTCTTTTCCTTTTCTTTTGCATCAGATTCTGGGAAGGGGACACTTGCTCCTTCATCAGAAACAAAGCTTGCCTCATTAATCTCGTCCTGGCCAATCTTGACTCCTTCACTAAGTCCTTCAATTTTTTGGTAGATTATTTTAACTTCCTTTGCAAACTTTTTGGAATTTTCCACACCTTCTTCAGATCCATTATCATTGTCTCTTTTTGCAATGTCCCCACCTTCAGCACCTTCCACCTTTTCTTCAGTAGTTCCATTATCATCCAACTTATCCTGAGTTCTCTCATTGTTTTGCTCCTCTTTCTCAGATTCACTTTTTTGAACATTAGTTTCCTGCTCCGAGTTTGTCATTTCAGTATTTTCCACCCCACTATCCAGTGCGTCCTCTTCCAGATCTTTGGTCTCGTCTTCCTTCTCTTCACATGATGCCTCACCTGTTTCCTTTGAAGAACTGTCCTTAAGATCTGACTCACCATTGGCATCCTCCTCAGGCCAATGCTGACTTCTGTTGTCACTGTATTTTTCAGTTTCTCCTTCAGGATCATGGTCAGATTCCAGAATCCTATTTTGCGTTGGTTCCATTACTTTTGCCTTTTCATCCCCATGGGATTCATTAACAGCCTTTTCTACAGATTCAATTGATCCCCTGTCCACAGTTGGAGCTATTCCTGTGCTATTGTGACCCAGTTCTTGAGATTTGTTGATGTCCTTATCAATAAGAACATTATCATCATTCTCTATATTACCGGACCCAAGATTTTGATTTTTTTCATCATTTACAAGCGACTCTTCCAGTTCTCCAGTATCATTTTTGTTGATTTGATATTCCTCATCTTCTTCAGCCCTCTTAGCAACGTGGTCATGTGCAGTAGCACACCTTGAACATGCTGATGCACAACTGTCAAAGTGTGATTGACCCTCTTCCTTCGTACTGGATTCTTTTGTAGGTCTGGATGATCCCAAATCTGAACTACCATCAAATTCTGAGTCTGCATACACTGTGGGTCTAGCATCCACAGCTTGTTGCTTACCATTCACAAGCTCCTCCTCATTCACATCAACTCCTGGGTTTGAGGCCAAGGCTCCGCTCCCTGTTAGAGTGACCACATCTTCACTGTTGGCTTTGGTGAAGTCTTGGGGTTCTAAATGATCAGAACATTATCAATCAGTTTACAAAAAGACTGCTTTGACGATTTCACTAACTCTAATTCTGGGTAGATGAGGCAATAAATATTGAAAACATTATTATTTTGGGCCCAGAAAGGTACTATTAGGCATTGTTTAAAGGGAATGGTGAGATCAAACAGTACAGTTGCGTGTTTATTAAGGGAGAAATAGAAGATAACTAAAAAGGCAATACGGGGAGAAAAGATGAGGATGAAGGTAAGCTAGCCAAGAATATAAAGGATAGTACAAGCTTATTTCGTGTTTGTTTTCTAAGTCTGCACAAAACTTGAAAGTCGTTAATTTACAACAGAAGTCTTTAATGCTTTACTCAATGATGGCAGCAAGACAACTCAAAATGGCTGCACCCTCACACACTACAGACAGGATAAACTATATACAAAAACATCTCCCTTTGTCCTATGCAGCGCCACTTACTGCACGGGAGGAGCAACGGGTCCTCCCACCCCACACAGTCCACCAAACATCACATTCCCCCTTTCCAGTCTGAACATCTCCATTTGGCTGGACCTCGCTTCATTCTTTATTCCCAGCCTTTTTTGCGTTTCACAACCCTTGCTAAAGGCTCAGAATCAACAGAGTTTTCCTCAGAGTTCTCTTTTGAAGAGATATCAGTATTTGCTTTATCTGTACGCTGTTCTTTCTCCACTTGACTGTAGTTTTTCTCGACGGTCGTCAGCGTTTTGGATGCGAACACGATTGGTTCTTCCTTGCCGTTCGGCCATTTGTGAGATTACAGCTCCAAGACCATACGGCGATGCATCGGCGGCCAGCGAGATCGGCTTCGATGGGTCATAGTGGATCAAACGCGTCTTCTGGGCGAGCATCTCCTTCAACCTGGTGAATGCGTGGTTACACTCTTTGGACCAGTGCCATTCAACGTCCTGTTTTCGCAGGTTGTTCACGCACCTGCTGACCATGTTGCAATCCATAGTAGATGATTAGTTGATCAAGGCGTTCATGTCAAGCTTGAAAGCATGGATCCAGTGATGGCGCACAGGGATGTACCTTCTTTACCAATAACGATCAGCGGCAACATCTGTGTCAGACCATTACAGGAAACGGCGACAGTGCATTTGCCTTTCGTGGGAATGGGCTGTCGTCCGTATCCGAAAAGGAGGATGTTGGCCGGTTTCAGTTTCGGCGATCCGATCCTCTCTGAGATGTCCTGACCCACTAGCGACACAACGCACCAGTGTCCACCTGGAACTATAGATCGACGTTCGAGACCCGCAGCGAAATCCTCATCTTGTTGGTGATCGTAGACACACCGCGCACTTCAATAGGAATGATCTCTGCGATTTGGTTGACTGTTTTGCGCTTTCTTGCCCTTTCTCAGCTTTCCTACGGATTGACACACTGCCTGGAGATTACCTTTTCGGTAACAGGCATAACAAACGGACTTGATATACGGGCACTCACGGTGATGATGAGCAGTCGAGCCGCATGGGTGGAGGGTTTTCGATCCTCCCCCCAAGGGGGAACGGCTCTTCTGAAACTATTCCACCTTCTCCGGATTTGCTCCGGGTCGATCAAGTGGTTTCTGGCGTTGCGGAATCTGGCATTGCGGACGAGTCTGACGAACTGTATGCACCTTTTGAGGGAGCCTCGACGCTGTTTCGCTGGCCATTTTGTGCAGTTCTTTACTTAGCAGCTCTGCTATCTTAGCACGCTGCAGCACATTCTTCAATGAGAGGTCTGATTCCTTGAGAATAGCCTGCTGGATGAATGCGTGCCTGCAGCCTATGACCAGTCTATCCCACAACGCATTGTCTTGGCACTTTTTGCAGCATTGAGCTTTAAAATCACATGCCTTTGCCTTGGTGCGAAGTTCGGCAAGAAATTCGGTGATCAATTGCCCTTCCTGTTGCACCGTCCGGTAGAAATTGAGGCAAGCTGCTAGGAAATTTCGACTTTCTTCGAAATGCAGCTGCAAAGCTGTTGTCTGAATCTGAATGCATCTGAAACTTCAGTTACTTCTTCTGTAAGTAAATTTTGGAGCAGTGCAATAATTTCTGGAGACATTGATGAACACAACAGAGCCTTCTTCTTCTAGTCAGTAGTAATTGCCATACTTTCAAAATAAAACTCAGCTTGCTTTAAATATGGCGACCACCTTTCTCGCTCGGGATCGAAACGATCAAATTGCCGAGACATGTTGAGTACACTACAGAACTAAAAAAAATTTTTAAAAATTTAAATTGAAAAATAGGTTCTTATCTGGGTCTTTGGGCGCAATCCAAAGTATCCCACTTCTGACACCACTTCTGTGTTCTTATTGTAGTTCTGCACAAAACTTGAGAGTCTTTAATTTATAACAGAAGTCTTTAATGCTTTACTCAATGCTGGCAGCAAGACAACCCAAAAGGAATGAATGAATGAATGAATGAATGAATGAATAGTTTAATGAATGAATAAATAATTTCGGTCGTACATTAAAAAGAACAAAACTTTACAATCTGTGTGAATATGAACCAACACTGTATCCATTTCGCACAATGTTGACATAATCAATGACCGCAAAAGGAATAGGCTGAAGCCACAAAGCTTATTTTTGCCTATCCTGGCCACACACACACACACACACGCACACGCACACGCACACGCACACGCACACAGAGAGAGAACAAGATATAAAACATCTCCCTTTGTTCTGTGCAGCGCCACCTGCTGCATGGGAAGAGCAACGGGTCCTCCCACCCCACACAGGCCACCAAACATCACAGCTTCTTTAGGTACGTGAAGAGAAAAAGAATAGTTAAGACCAAAGTTGGACCCTTGAAGACTGAAAAGGGTGAATTTATTATGGGGAACAAGGAAATAGCAGATGAGTTGAACAGGTATTTTGGATCCTGCTTCACTAGGGAGGATACAAACAATCTTCCTGTTGTACTGGTGGCCAGAGGATCTGGGGTGACGGAGGAACTGAAGGAAATCCACATTAGGCAGGAAATGGTGTTGGGTAGACTGATGGGACTGAAGGCTGATAAATCCCCAGGGCCCGATAGTCTGCATCCCAGGGTACTTAAGGAAGTGGCTCTAGAAATCGTGGATGCATTGGTGATCATTTTCCAATGTTCAATAGATTCAGGATCAGTTCCTGTGGATTGGAGGGTAGCTAATGTTATCCCACTTTTTAAGAAAGGCGGGAGAGAGAGAAAACAGGGAATTATAGACCAGTTTGTCTGACATTGGTGGTGGGGAAGATGCTGGAGTCAATCGTAGAAGATGAAATAGCAGCACATTTGGATAGCAGTAACAGGATCGGTCCGAGTCAGCATGAAATTACAAACGGGAAATCATGCTTGACTAATCTTCTGGAATTTTTTTAGGATGTAACTAGGAAAATGGACAAGGGAGAGCCAGTGGATGTAGTGTACCTGGACTTTCAGAAAGCATTTGATAAGGTTCCACATAGGAGATTAGTGGGTAAAGTTAGGGCACATGGTATTGGGTGTAGAGTGCTGACAGATAGAAAATTGGTTGGCAGACAAGAAACAAAGAGTAGGGATTAATGGGTCCCTTTCAGAATGGCAAGCAGTGACTAGTGGGGTACCTCAAGGCTCGGTGCTGCGACCACAGCTATTTACAATATATATTAATGATTTAGATGAAGGGATTACAAGTAACATTAGCAAATTTGCAGATGACACAAAGCTGGGTGGCAGTGTGAACTGTGAGGAGGATGCTATGAGAATGCAGGGTGACTTGGACATGTTGGGTAAGTGGGCAAATGCCGGTTAATGTGGATAAATGTGAGATTATCGACTTTGGTTGCAAAAACATGAAGGCAGATTATTATCTAAATGTTGTCAAGTTGGGAAAAGGGGAAGTACAATGGGATCTGGGGTCCTTGTTCATCAGTCAATGAAATGTATGTAGGTTCAGCAGGCAGTGAAGAAAGCGAATGGCATGTTGGCCTTCATAACAAGATGAGTTGAGTATAGGGGCAAAGAGGTCCTTCTGCAGCTGTACAGGGCCCTAGTGAGACCACACCTGGAGTATTGTGTGCAGTTTTGGTCTCCAAATTTGAGGAAGGACATTCTTGTTATTGAGGGAGTGCAGCATAGGTTCACAAGGTTAATTCCCAGGATGGCGGGACTGTCATATGCTGAGAGAATGGAGCGGCTGGGCCTGTATACTCTGGAATTTAGAAGGATGAGAGGGGACACGCTAGAGGCAGGAAACATGTTCCCGATATTGGGAGAGTCCAGATCCAGGGGCCACCGTTTAAGAATAAGGAGTAAGCCATTTAGAATAGAGAGAGGAAACACTTTTTCACACAAGTAAGACCAACCTGGTGGAATAAAACTGGGTGAAAAATAGGTCTTACCTTCCACTACCTACATCCTCCGGCAACCACCTTCAACTAGCTTCGCAACCGGCTTCGACTAAAAAATTACACATTTTTAAAATGGTAACCTATTTTTAGTCGCGGCCGGTTTTGAATTTTTTGAAATAATCGCCGGAACATAGAAGAAGCGGAAACCACTTTCGACCATTAGGGAGACTGACAAAAACCTCCGGGAACCGCACGGAAACCTTGGGTGGGGCGCAAAGTCTCCAGAGGTTTCCGTTCAGGTTTCCTAAGTGGGACAGGAGCATTAGTGGGATTGGGGTATTAGGTCACAGCAAGATCTAGATCAACTGGGAAAGTGGGAAAAGCAATGGCATATGAAATTAATCAACCAAATAGAAAGTAATGCATTTTGAGAGGTTAAATCAGAGTTGCACATACATGGTGAATGACAGGGCCCTAGGGAAAAGTTGTAAAACAGATAGACCTAGGAGTTCAAGTACATAGTTCCCTGAAAATGGCAATGCAACCATGCCAAATTGGTGAAGAATGCATATGGGACATTGGAATGTCAAGTTACATCTGTACAAGACGTTGGAACATTATGAGCAGTTCTGGCTTCAAAATATAGGAATGGTGTGATTAAGCTCAAACGGGTGCAGAAAAGATTCTTAAGTATGTTGCTGGGATTGGAGGATCTAAGTTATTAGGAGAGACTGAATAGGCTGTGACTATTTTCTATGGAATGAAGGAAACTGAGAGGTGACCTTGTAGAGTTCTATAAAATAGTGAAATGCATAGATAAGGTGGATGGATGGTCACAGCCTTTTTTTTCAGGATAGGGCATAGGTTTAAGAGGGCTTAGGTTTAAGATGAAAGGGGTATGATTTAAAGAGGACCTGTGGGAGCAATTTTTTCACAGAGCGTGGTGGATATGTGGAACGAGCTGCCATAGGAAGTGGTAGAGGTGAGTACAATTATATTTAAAACAGATATTTGGACAGGTGTATGGATAGGAAAGGTTTAGTCAACAGATAAGAGTCAAGAGTGTTTAATTGTCATATGCACAAGGAAAGGATTTATAAAATTCTTACTTGCTGCAGCATTACAAGCACATGGTGCAACAGCACAACAAATAAGTACAAGATAATCAATAATACAATAAATTATCAATAATACTAGGTAATCAGATCGTAATAGTGCAAACTGAATTACACAGTACAAAATGTATACAAAGTCCATAGTACATTATTATTGAGGCAAAGTTGCATAGGATAGTTCAAGAGCCTGAAGTGAAGAGCTGTTCTTAAATCTGGAAATCAAGGTTCTCAGGCATCCGTACCTTCTTCCCGATGGTAGCAGTAAGATGAGAGCGTGGCCAGAGTGGTGTGGGTCTTTGATGACATTAGATGCCTTTTTGAGGTGGCACCTTCTGTAGATCCCTTCGATGATGAGGATATCAGTATCCATGATGGACCGGGCAATGTCCATCACATTTTGCAGCCTCCATGTGAATTCTTATGTGAATGAGTTACCAAACCAGCCCCTGCTGCAATCAATGAGTATGCTCTCCACCATACACCTGTAGAAGTTCAGCGACATCTGAATATCCTCAATCTTCGGAGGAAGTAGACATTGATGAGCATCCTTTGGGATTTCATCAATGTGCTAGGCCTAGGGTAGATCTTCAGAGATATGCTCGCCCAGGAACATGAACTCTCCCTACTGCCCTCTCGTCAATTAAAACAAGTTCATGATCCTTGGCTTTCCCATCCTGAAGTCAGCAATCAGCTCCTTGCTCTTGCTTATATTGAGACCAAGATTGTTATTCTGGTACCATTGAACGTGATTTTCAATCGCCCTCTGTACTCTAACACATTGTTACCTGTTATTCATCCAAAAATGGTGATCTATTATAGCGATAGGCGAATTGGAGTGGGTACAGGTATTTACTAAGGCAGGAGTTGATCATCACTACCAACCTCACAAGGCACTTCATCACACCAGTCAGTAGTCATTGCTCTTCTCGGCACTGATATTCTGAATGCCCTTTTAAATCAGGTTGGAACTTAAGATGCAGTAGTGAGAGGTTGAAGATGTCCACGGAAACTCCAGCCAGTTGGTTATTTTAAGAACGTGGCCAGGTATGCTAACAGGACAAGACCATTTCTGAGAATTCACCCTCAAAGGATTAGAGGAATATGAGCCAAATACAGGCAGATGGGACTAGCTCAGGGAGGTTGCTTGGTCAGCATGGTCTAGTTAGGCCAAAGGTCCCGTTTCCATGCTGTATAGTTCTATGAATCTTTGACATTTGGGCAGCAGAAAATAATTTTGATTAACAGCTCAACAAAAAAGTGACTTAATTGAATGAACGTTATCTGCGTCTTCACTGGATGAAACGTCAAATAGGCTCATCTTTTTAGTAACATTGGCCCAGACTGTGCCTTCTCAATAGGGTGGATGGTGGTGATGACTGGCATTGTCTGACTTGTCTGAGAGCAGGGAGGTTCTACTTCAGTTGCACAGGGTCTTGGTGAGGCCACACCTGGAGTATTGCATGCAGTTTTGGTCTCCTAATCTGAGGAAAGACATTATTGCCATAGAGGGAGTACAGAGAAAGTTCACCAGACTGATTCCTGGGGTGGCAGGACGTCCATATGAAGAAAGACTGGATAGCCCCAGCTTTTACTCGCTGGAGTTTAGAAGATTGAGGGGAGATCTTATAGAGACTTACAAAATGCTTAAGGGGTTGGACAGGCTAGATGCAGGAAGATTGTTCCCGATGTTGGGGACGTCCAGAACAAGGGGTCACAGTTTAAGGATAAGGGGGAAGTCTTTTAGGACCGAGATGAGAAAATCATTTTTCACACAGAGAGTGGTGAATCTGTGGAATTCTCTGCCACAGAAGGTAGTTGAGGCCAGTACATTGGCTATATTTAAGAGGGAGTTAGATGTGGCCCTTGTGGATAAAGGGATCGGGGGTATGGAAAGAAGGCGGGTACAGGATAATGAGTTGAGGATGATCAGCCATGATCATATTGAATGGCGGTGCAGGTTCGAAGGGCTGAATGGCTTACTCCTGCACCTATTTTCTATGTTTCTATGTTTCTATGAAACATCCAGTGAATTGGCCTCCACTGCCTTCTGTGGTACAGAATTCCACAGATTCACAACTCTCTGGGTGAAAACGTTTTTCCTCATCTCAGTCCCAAATGGCCTACCCCTTATTCTTACACTGACCCCTGGTTCTGGACTCCCCCAACATCGAGAACATTTTTTCCTGCATCTAGCATATCTAATCCCAACAGTTTACCCAACACCATTTCCTGACTAGTGTGGATTTTCTTCAGTTCCTCCCTCCTACTAGATCCTCAGTCCCCTAGTATTTCTGTGAGATTGTTTGTGTCTTCCTTTGTGAAGACAGAACCAAAGTATTGGTCTTCCATTTCCTTGTTTCCCATTATAAATTCATCTGTTTCTGACTGTAGGGGACATACATTTGTCTTCACTAATCTTTTCATCTTCACATGTCTATAGAAGCTTTTAAAGTCAGTTTTTATATTCCCCGCAAGCTTTCTCTCATGCTCTGTTTCCCCCCTCTTAATTAACCTCTTTGTCCTTCTCTGTTGAAAATCTAAATTTCTCCCAGTCCTCCGGTTTGCTGCTTCCTCTGGCCAATTTATATGCCTCTTCCTTGGATTTAACTCTATCCCTAATTTCCCACATTGGCCACGATTGAGTCGCTCTCCCTGTTTAATTTTTATGCTATATCGGGATGAACAATTGTTGGTAGTCATCCATGCGATCTTTAAATCTTTGCCATTGCATATCCACCATCAACCCTTTAAGTATCATTTCCCAGTCTATCCTAGCCAATTCCCGTCTCATACCGTCAAAGTTACCTTTCTTTATGTTCAGGACCCATGTCTCTGAATTAACCGTGTCACTCTCCATCTTAGTGCAGAATTCTACCATATTATGATCACTGTTGCCCAAGGGGCTTTGCATAACAAGATTGCTAGGGTACACGAAAGGCTGGAGAAACTCAGCGGGTGCAGCAGCATCTAAGGAGTGAAGGAGATAGACAACGTTTTGGGCCGAAACCCTTCTTCAGACTGATGGGAGGTGGGGGGGGGGGGGCGGGGAGAAGAAAGGAAAAAGGAGGAGGAGGAGCCCGAGGGCTGAGGGAGAGGCGGGAAGGGGAGGAGACAGCAAGGGTTAACAGAAATTGCTAACTAAGGAAGCAGCAACTAATTGCTAACTAATCCTTCCTTATTTGCAATACCCAGTCTGGGATACCCTGCCCTCTAGTTGATTCCTCGACATATTGGCTTTGAACACCATCCTGTATACAGTCCAGGAAATCCTCCTACTCAGTGTTGTTACCAATTCAGTTAGCCCAATCTATATGTAGATTAAAGTCACCCATGATAACTACTGTCCCTATGCTACACGTATCCCTAATTTCCTATCCCCAACCTCAGTACTGCTATTTGGTGGTATGTAAACAATGAGATAAGCCATGTAATCTGGCGTAGATAGCAGTGTCATCATCTTCACTGTAGGGGTATAACTATAGTATGAGAGGTTTACATTACATATCAGTCTGACCTTTCAACAGGAGAAAGCTTTATGACAAACATTGAGTAGCTGGAAGTGAATGACATGAATATATCCCTGTGGGTGTATATGCTCGATAATGTGAAACAATGGTCACACTTTTTTCTTGAGTGTTGAGAGGGTGTATTTGACCTCCAGTGACATTGCAGTTAGGAAGTCAAAACCAAATTTAGTCTTCCTCTTAAGGAGGGTTTAGAATAAGAAGATATTCATCAAGAGCATTTAGCAACACTCAATCTCCATCTCTAACCCAAGCAGTCTCTACCTTAGCAAACTCCAGTGGGCAATATTTTCCACCCTAAATTTCTCTGACTTCCTTTAGAATCGAAATAATTAATGTAAACCGATCATGTTATAGTTACACCCCCTACAGTGATAATGATGCCACTGCAATCTCTTCCAAAGACCAGATCACATGGTTTGGCACATTACAAAATACTAGATACATTTGTGGGTGGAAGGGAGGGATTGTAAGAATAATGAATCAGGCCTACTAAGCAATTCAATGCCTCCTGGATTGAGGCTGTTCTGACCAGTCTAGTGGAGATTCTTTAGTGGAGGATTCCAAATTTAATCTCACCATCTGACATCCTCACACAGTCTTGGATTTATATTTCCTTTTTGTTATTATGAATCCAATTTTCCATTAGAAGATGCAATTTGTCGTAGTTATGATAATTAGCTGTTTGTGTTGTGATGCTGGTTCAACCACGATTCAGGCTTCCATTGGAGAGCATCAGATTTTATTCTTTACTCCATAGTCAAAGTACACAAGCTAACCCAGTCGGTTAAGCATTGGCCATCATCTTGATGCAGAAGCCAAAACTGCTCTACAACTGCAGCAAAACTGGACTACAGTCGTTCCAGTTTTCTAGCATCTGTTTACACAACTTTTTGTAAATCGTAAAATCCTATGAGCCATGTCAGAGCTCCATAGCCAGGAAAAAGAAAATTCAGCAAAATAACTCTGTTCTTTAAAATTTGTAATTTTGTTCCGAAGGAAGTTCTTGCCGTAATACATAAAGGTACATTGATTGGGATAAGAATGAACCATGCTAACTTCACAACTCAAAGGACGTTGCTGAACATCAATATCTACTGCATTTCCTTCTCTTGATATTTCCATTTCCTGTTTATCTCCATTTCCTATAGTCACACCTTAGCTGTGGAGTAGAGAATTAAAAAAATTCACAATTGTTTGAGTGAAGTAATGTCTCTTTATCTTCTTGTCTTGGGACTATGGTCTCCAGGCGTAGATTCTCTAGTCAGTGAAAACAGACTTCTGGCACCCATCTGTTTTAAGCTCTGTTTTCATGACATCATATTGCATTCTCCTAAACTTCAGAAATTATAGACTCCATTTGACTCCAAATCTCCTTTTAGAATAATCCTCCAATTCCAGCAATTAATCGTGAATCAGTGAATGATTGTTACCTCTCCTACATAATTCTGAAGGCCGAACTAGTGTCAAGGGGTACTTTGGGGCATGGGAGAGATATCACACGCTCTTTCTGCAAAGTTCTCCAAATCTACTAGAACCATATACAAACTATTGTCAGTATCCTTCCCAGGTCAACAGTCACAGTGCTGAGGGCCTAATTCTTCCCAGATTGCCCTTTGCATAGGCCGCATCATTTGCATGCCCAATTCCAGAAATATTCTTTTCAAAGTCTAGTGAAGATATAACTAGATGGACAGAATGGAAAATCCAATGATGTTCTCAAAGCCTCCTTGAGAAAATGCAATAGCTCCACTGACTCTCACTGAGAACCTCAAATACAATAATTGCAAGTGCACAGATACAGTAAATGGTGGAAGGAATTGGCTTCCTCACCAGTCACTCATCTGCCCTCTGAAACCTCCTGTCCCATTTCTAGTAAGTTTTGCAGTTCATCAGCCACCCTAGAACATACAAAGCCAGATAAACAGATCAATCTCAGAACCATGTTCACAGACGAACATCTTCAAGCCAAGTAACCGCTTGCTAAAATCAGATCTGAGTAGAGAATACTTCGGTAACACCAAGATTCTTATATTTGTAATGAAACTCCTTAGTTTTATGTCCCAACTACCCTGCTTTATAATTGATTGCTGCACCTACATATAAATTTACTGTCTGTGTGCAGAAAGCCCCATACAATTCTATAAACTTTTTTTTTTGTTTTGTTTTTGTTTTTGTTTTTGTTTTTGTTTTTGTTTGTTTTTTGTAAGATATTTTTATTAGAAGTAATTACATATTAAGAAGAAATATAAAATCCAATTAAAGCAAAAGAAAATATTAACATCACATACATTCTTAATATTTTTAAAATTAACAATCAATCTTATTTGTACTTCTATAATTTTATTTTTTATTTTATAGCAGTAGGAAATAAAAAAGGGAAAAAGAAAAGAAAAAAAAAGAGAGATAAACTGATTGAGTGGAATATTAAACAAGATATTCTTCAATGGAGATATATTTATGATCTATTGTCTATAATTCTTCATCCATTCATACATTCAGGCTTCCGTCATGGCTTCGAACCGGACCATCTTGACCCTTTAAATATTCAATAAATGGAGACCATATTCCTCTGAACTGGTCCAGCCTGTCCATCAGGGCAAGCCTTAATCGTTCCAAGTGTAACGTCTCCGACATTTCTGTAATCCACATTTTAGTTGTGGGGGAAGTAGAACCTTTCCAAAATCTTAGTATTAATTTTTTACCAATTATTAAACTATAACCGATAAAAATATTTTGTTGTGTTGTTAATATCTGATTTGTTTCCAGTATTCCCAATATAATTAGTTTTGAGTCTGGAATCAGCTTTGCATTAACTACAATTGAGATTATCTTAAAAATCTCTATCCAAAAATTAGTGATTTTTATACATTTTGTGAATGAATGCGTTAAATTAGCTTCTAATTGTTGACACTTATCGCATATTGTGGACACATTTGAGAAAATTCTATTTAATTTGGACTTTGAGAGATGTAATCTATGTATAACTTTAAATTGTATCAAGGAGTGACTAGCATTTAATGAACAATGATGTATATATTGTAAACTTTCATTCCATACTTCTCTACTGATTACTTGACCTAGTTCATTTTCCCATGCTTGTCTATATTTATCCGTATTTGGTAAATCATTTTCCAATAAAATATTATAAATATATGATATTAATTTCTCTGTATTCGGATGTTTATTTAAACATTCATCTAAAATTTCTGTCTTTCTATTCCTAAAATCCAGTGTATTTGATTTAACATAATCTCTAATTTGTAGATATCGAAAATATTCTTTAAAATGTAATCCATAATTTTGTTGTAATTCCTGAAATGAGAGAAATAAGTTTTCCCTATAAAGATCACCGATCTTATTTATTCCATAGTTCTTCCATTTTAAGAAACCTTTGTCCATCAGTGAAGATTTAAAAGAAATATTGTTTACTATTGGAAGAGCTTGTGGTACATTCTGTAATTGTAATGTTTTTTTTAATTGTTTCCAAATACGTATTCCACTTTCTATTAATGGGTTTTCTTTATAAGTTTTCTTATGTATTGGAGTATTAACAAATAAAATCGAACTAATTTCAAAAGGGGTACAGTATTCTTTTTCCATCTTTAACCAATTTGGTTGTTTATCTAGTTCACCCAACCAAAAATTCATATTTTTTATATTAACTGCCCAATAATAAAACATAAAATTAGGCAGTGCAAAGCCACCATTTATTTTTGATTTACATAGATGCTTTTTAATTATTCTATGATTCTTATAATCCCAAATAAAATTAGTAACCATGGAGTCCACTTTCTTAAAGAAATTTTTAGGAAGATATATCGGGATCATTTGAAACAAATATAGTAATTGTGGAAGAAAAATCATTTTTATCGCGTTAATCTTACCTAACATTGAAATAGGTAATGTTTTCCAATATTGAATATTCTTAAATAGTTTATTCAATAAGGGTAAAAAATTAGATTTAAATAATGAATTGTATCTTTTTGTTACATAAATTCCAAGATATTTAATTTTTTCATTTGCAATCTTAAAAGGGTATTGTTGTAATATATGTAAATTATTTCCCATTATTGGCATAAGTTCACTTTTATTCCAAATAATTATATATCCTGAAAACAATCCAAATTGAGTTATTAAATCTAACAAGTTAGGAAGACTTATTTCTGGTTTTGTGATATAAAGTAATACATCATCTGCGTACAATGAGATTTTATTTTCAGTTTCTTTAGTTTCATACCCATATATTTCAGGGTTTGAAACAAAACAAAAAAAACACAAAAAAAACAAAAAAAAACCCTAATATTTATTAATATCTCCCCTTTTAAAAATGTGTTCTAATTTTCCAGTCTTCCAGTCAAAATTCACACATTATATTCCATTATATTACTGTCTTCTATTTCAGGAAAATTGATCAAAGTTAGGTAGAACACACAAATTAATCCCAATTCAACATTGCATGGATGACTGTATATGCAAATGGAGGCCTGAGGGGGAGAGATTACAAGCCTCCGAAATATCTGCATCTTTTTTGAAGGCAACAGGATACAGCCGACAGCATTGTTAGTCGAATTCTATTACATAGCATAGGATATTTAAGTAGGATCAAGGACTTGATGGGCCAAAGGGAATTCGCTGACAGCCGTTTTCCATTTGCAGCACAGGACGCAAACACGGTGTTTGAACGAAACATTTCACAGCGAGACAGGTTTTCTTTTCATTAAGCCAATTACATTTCAGGCTATAATGCACTCCCAGGTGTCTGTCATTCTATATATAAACCTACTAAATCCTTGCCTGGATTGCAGCCTTAACTAGCTCCAGGGTATCCATTAATCTATATATAACTAGTACAGCACACACCGGCCCCCAGCTACAACTGTTGTCCTGGATTTGGTAACCTATGTATATATAAAGAGACCTTTTGGGAGTGTGGGGTTGTATCTTGGCAATGCTGTCACATTGCACTGACCTCAGCGACTATTTGAACAACCACGCAAGATATGTTAGAAGTCATGAACATTCCAGCAGAGATGCGTGGATATGCAGATGTTCCGAGACTGGGCGTGCAACCTTGACATGCTTTTTTGATACTACAGCGGAGGTGGATAACCCGATGTCTTCATAGAACATAGTACAGTCGAGCACAGAAACAGACCCTTCGGGCCACAATGTCTATGCACAACATGATGCCAAGTTGAACTAATCTCCTCTGCCTGCATCTAATCCATATCATGCTATTCCCTGCACATTCATGTGCTTATCTAAAAGTCTCTTAAATGCCACTATTGTATCTGATTCCACCACCTCTCTTGGCAGCGCATTCCAGGCACCCACGACCCACTGTGTAAGAAAAACATTTCTACTTTAAACTTTGCTCTTCTCACCTTAAAGCTATGCATTCTAGTCTTTGACATTCCACTCTAGGAAAAAGGTCTGTCTATGCCTCTCAGAATAGAGGAAAATTCTCCAGAAGTTAACATCACAGTCAATGACTTCCAAGCTCTTTTATTGTGCTGCTTCGGGAGTCACGTTATCTTGATCTGGATTTGTTTTCTTCCTGATTGTTATCCGCATGATTTTTCCTTTGTCAGTGTGTCTTTATTTCATGAGGTGGCATCACTGAAGCTCCTCGGCAGCAAGACCTTTCTCCTGTGTCTCATGTGGAGCGGTTGGTTCTTTAGTCACCGCATTGGATGTGGTGTTTCCCAATCCCCGAATGGCCTACTCCTATTGTCTATTGTCTATTGTCTAATCTCGTTGCATTAAATACTTATAGGCAAGATCATTGTAATCAGACAAGACCAATTATTTTTGCAAGCCCTGTGGTTCACTGCTGTTCTTCAGGAGAGGAAAATCTGCCCTCCATTCTCAATCTTGCTTATATGTGACTCCAGTGATATGAACTAGCAAAGATGAGCGGGAAGCAAGAGGATTGGGTAATGTTTAAAGAGCAACAGAAGATAACTAAATAGACAATACGGGGAGAAAAGATGTGGTACGAAGGTAAGCTAGCCAAGAATATAAAGGAGGATAGTAAAAGCTTCGTTAGGTATGTGAAGAGGAAAAAAAAGTTAAGACCAAAGTTGGATCCTTGAAGACTGAAAAAAGTGAATTTATTATGGGGAACAAGGAAATGGCAGATGAGTTGAACAGGTACTTTGGATCCGTCTTCACTAAGGAGGACACAAACAATCTTCCTGATATAGTAGTGGCCAGAGGATCTGGGGTGACGGTGGGACTGAAGGCTGATAAATCCCCAGGGCCTGATGGTCTGCATCCCAGGTACTTAAGGAAGTGGCTCTAGAAATTGTGGATCCATTGGTGATAATTTTCCAATGTTCTATAGATTCAGGATCAGTTCCTCTGGATTGGAGGGTAACTAATGTTATCCCACTTTTTAAGAAAGGCGGGAAAGAGAAAACAGGGAATTATAGACCAGTTAGCCTAACATCGGTGGTGGGGAAGATGCTGGAGTCAATTATAAAAGATCAAATAGCAGCACATTTGGATAACAGCAACAGGATTGGTTCAAGTCAGCATGGATTTACGAAGGGAAAATCATGCTTGACTAATCTTCTGGAATTTTTTGAAGATGTAACCAGGAAAATGGACAAGGGAGAGCCAGTGGATGTAGTGTATCTGGACTTTCAGAAAGCATTTGATAAGGCCCCACATAGGAAATTAGTGGGCAAAATTAGGGCACATGGTATTGGGGGTAGAGTGCTGACATGGGTAGAAAATTGGTTTGCCGACAGGAGACAAAGAGTAGGGATTAACGGGTCCCTTTCAGAATGGCAGGCAGTGACTTGTGGGGTACCGCAAGGCTTGGTGCTGGGACCGCAGCTATTTACAATATACATCAATGATTTGGATGAAGGGATTCAAAGTAGCATTAGCAAATTTGCAGATGACTCAAAGCTGGGTGGCAGTGTGAACTGTGAGGAGGATGCTATGAGAATGCAGGGTGACTTGAACAGGTTGGGGGAGTGGGCAGATGTATGGCAGATGGAGTTTAATGTGGATAACCTTAGACCAAGTTAGCAAAAGTGTCTTAATGTCAGAGACAGTCTTACAGAATGTAGGTGACCTCAGACAACCACTGCACAAGTTAAAGGTTTGCCGTATATCTCAACCAACATTTGTTCCACAACCACTGTTGCCATAAATAGACCAACTGGTCATCCTTCCCATGGTCGTTTGTGGATTCAACCTGGTGCACAGCAATGTTAATAAGTCATTTACTAAATGTGAAGGACTATGGGATTTCACAATGCTCCAATTTAGAGCAATATGCACGAGGTTTCAATTGCTTTCATCAATAGCTCTGTTAGTTTTATCTCCATCACCTACTGCAGATGTTGCCTGCTTCATGCCTCTTTTTAAAGTAGATTCTTTAGTTTTGTATGTAAAATCTCACTAAGTCGACCCAAGCATTGACACCTGCTCCATGATGTTGGTCTCTGAACAAGGGAATGAAAGGATGTCCACGCCACACATATATGAGCACCAGTGAGATAGTGGATGGAAAGAATACAGGAGAGACAGAAATTAGTTAATAATCCTGCATACATTCTTCAATACTGTCAATATAAAATACTCAAGGATCCATATGGTGAGGCGGCATTTAGAGTATTGTGTTCAGTTTTGGGCACCATGTTATAGGAAATATGTTGTCAAGCTGGAAAGGGTACAGAGAAGATTTGTACACATCCTCACCAACACATAGGCTTTAACTGCTTAAATAGAGGAGAAGCATTCAGGAAGACACAGAGCACATTGAGGCTCTGGGTAAGTAATGGAAGGAGCATACGTGGAGGAATCTTCAGATCCCACGTAGGATTTTAACTTATGCCCCTGTCCCACTTAGGTGATTTTTTAGGCCACTAGGCTGTCGCCACTGGGTCACCGGGCTGTCGCCTGTCTGATCCTGATTAGTCTCCTCAGTCGCCAAAGAATCGTAGTGTTTTTCTGGTCGCCGCTGGATTTTGAAATGTTCAAAACTTTTCGGCGACAGTTGGCTTGACTCCAATGAGCGTAGCTTGACTTCCCCTGACGTAGGTGCTGTCGTAGGTTGCCGCCAGAATGACGTGGGCTGTCACCAGTGCTGACTTCGGTGAATTCCATTGGCGACTACCTGTGTCAACAGGTACCGGCGACTGAATTGTCTTACCTTGTCGCAGGTGGACGTAGGTTGTCGTAGGTGTGGTCGTAGCTGGACATCCTAATGGGTCGCCAGTTGTCGGTAGCTTGCCGTAGCTTGACGTCGACTAGGTGGTAGGTTGACATTGTCGTAGGCATTGTCGTTGTGGGTTCCAGTCGCCGGTTTTTCAGAGACCTGCTACGACTATGACAGTCGCCGGCAGTCGCCGAAAATATCGCCTAAGTGGGACAGGCCCATTATGCTCAGATTCTTGGTTACAATCCTGGTATGCTATCAGTTGCTATGAAAGATAGAATTTTAATAGTTTTTTTCTCCCAAAATATGCTTTATTTATAAAAATTACAAGCGTATAACATGGCATATTCACATATTACCATTTGCTGCGCAAGAAATACTATTCAATCCTAAACTAAACTAAAGGCGATCGACGTTTCAATGTCTCTGCATTGTCTACACTCCAAAAATCTCAATTAATTCCAAGTCTCACAGCTCCCATCTCCTCCGAGACCAAAACAAATCACATTCCTTTCAGGCCAATTCTTGTCAAGACTCTGTTCCCCTCCATGATCCCATCTCTTCCCAGGTAATCTCCCACGATCAAGCCCAGCTCCTGCAACCATAAGGCTGATCATTCTTTCCAACCTTTGCCCTAACCTCCCCACTAGTTCACTGCGCTGCACTATTTTCTCTCATTTCCTCAAAACTCTGCCTATGCTTTCAGTTACATGTGATGTTTTCTTGAATATCAGTGATAACTGAATTAAATTGTCCATTTCTGCACATTTTTTTAAACCAAGTTTAATGCACAATTTTTGATTGTATTCACTTGATTTTAAGTGGTCAAGGAGTATAAAAAATGTTTAGAATGTTAAGAGGATTCCATAGGGTACATACAATTAAACGATTTGCTCTCCTGGGGAATCCTCACCAGGGATCAATCTGAAAATTAAATGCAGGTCATTTGGGAAGGAATCAGGAAGCAGTTATTACATCGAAAGAAACAGTAATCTCAAACATTCCTCTTAAAGTCTGTTGAGCTGGGTATCAATTGAAATTTTAGAGACAAGGATGAATAAAATCTTAAGTTGGATCATCAAGGGACTTTGAAGCTAAAGCAAGGGAAATCTGACAGATGGGCAAACAGGTTTAAATAAATCAACAGCCTTCTGCTTCCCTGAAGCAACACTGCCATAATAATGGGAGATCTCTTTTGTCTATTAAGGTAATGTTGATGCAGACACAAAAAAATATGTTAAAAGTGGAGTAACTCAGCAGGTCAGGAAGCATCCCTGGAGAGCATGGATAAGCGACATTTCAGGTTGGGACTTTTCTAATGTTGATCATCAATTTATTCGCACCCATTTTATAATCAATTAGTATCACATTCAGGGAACTTTGTAATGTGACTGATTGTAAAAGGCTGTATGTAGTATGTCTAATCAGAGAGAAATAAGAGATTGCAGATGCTAGTATCTTGGGGGGAAAACAAACTGCTTGAGGGACTTGCAGGGGGGGAAATGGAGAATCAGCGAAGAAGGGTCCCAACCTGAAATGCTGTCCTTTTCCTTCCATTGATGCTGCCTAACCCACTGAGTTCATGGCATAGATCAGCAAAGGTTGGGGAGTGGGATATATCAGACTGTAGAACCAAGATTGCTGACTCTAACACATGAATAAAGACAAACATACTGCCTTGTGATGGGCTTCAGGGGCAGGAGGAACAAATGTTTTGGAACATATTTTCATTTGCCAAAAGCAATGGGTACATTTATCAGGATTAATAGCTTTACTGTTACATTACAAACTGATAAAGGCTATTTGGCCAGTTATTAATACAGTGTATAATCGTTTGTCTGCATTTGCATTGAAACAATGTCATCAGTTATGGGATTGTGAAAAGGATTGATTTGTGACAGAATTAACAACTTTTGCACTCGGTTACAGTGGTGGAACTGGGAAATCTCATTCCAATTTCATGATGCAGATTGCTTGGCCTTGGCTGCTTGCGTTCCATAAATTATCCTGGCAGCAATCCCAGCCACACTTAGTCATATTGTTCACTAGGGGCATTAAATAGGTTTGAGGTCAGTATGTGTCCCTATAACCTTCAGATTCTTGTGATTGTGCACCAGGGATGTCTAATGCCTATGTTTCTGAGTCATCATATATATTTGGCCTTGACTCAACGAGTAGCTCTCTCACCTCTGTCAGACATTCATAGATTCAAGTTACATTCCAGAAATTGACCACAGCATCCAGACCAGCATTCGTGGACAATTGGATACTTTGCTTTCAGATGAGACAATAAGCAGGCCCCTCAGATGAACTTAAAATATTTATTATCCTTTTAAAGTCAAGGAGTCAGAGTCATACAGCACAGAGACAGGCTCTTTGGCTATTATATCCATGTCAATCATCTATACTACTCCCATTTGCTAGCACTTGGTCCGTAGCCTTCAATACCTTGATAATTCAAGTGCTCAGCTTGTCAAAAGCCTGTTTCCATCACTACCCCATAAATTCATAGAGTCATACGGCATGGAAAAAGGCCCTTTGGTCCAACTTGCCCATGCCAACCAAAATGCCTCAACTACACTAGTCCCACCTACCCACCTTTGGCCTATATCCCTCTAAACCTACTAGGCAGTATGTTCCAGATTACTCCCATCCTGAGGGTTAAAAATAAGTTATTCTTTAAATCACATCTTAATCCTTACCTTGACTATATTCTCTAATTTTGGTCAGCTTTTCTGTGGGGCAAGATTCTACTTATTATCTCCGTACCTCATAATTTAGTAACCCTTTATCAGGCCCCTCTTCAACTCCGAGGAAAACAAAGCCTAGTTAAAACATTTCTCCCCTCATAACTGAAACATTCCAAAGACGCTATCCGTGTGAACCTCGGCGCTGCAACCAGAACTGAACACAATACTTGTTCTGTGGTTTAAGATTCTGCCTATCCCAGATTTTGTATTCTGTGCCCTGTCTAGTGAAAGCGAGTATCCCATACACCTTTTTCAACCTTTTTCTGTGCTACCAGCCTCAGGGGTCTTTGAACTTGTACACCATGGTCCCTTTGTAGCTTAGCGCTAGCAAGAGTCCTACCATTCATTGCCTATGTACCACTCTTACTAATTCTACCAAAATGCATCACCTCACATATCTGGATTAGCCAACATCTGTCCTTGTTCCGTGCATCTTACCAACCGATATCAATCTGTGGTCTAATACTATCCTCCTCACTATCAAAAATATGACCAATTTTCATATCATCTGCAAACTCACTAATCATACCTCCAACGTTCATAACAAAATCATTAAGTATAATACAAACACTGCAGATCCCAGCATTGATCCATATGGCACACAACTCAGCCTTCCAGCTACAACAACAAACCTCTAACCTCAAACTCTGCCTTTGTCATCAAGCCAGTTTTGGATCCAATTGGCCCCTTGTCAAAGGTATTACTGAAGTCCATGTAGACCACAACGATCTCATTGCCCGTACCAATATATTATGTTATACCTCTCAAATACCTCTTTGAAAATGTTAAATCAAATTGGTCAGACAGGATCTCTGCCACAACCAAACCATTCTGATTATCTTTGATAAATCCCCGACTTGCCAAGTGCTAATTTTTCCAACCACTGAAATGAGACCCACTGTTCTGTAATTATCTAACTTATCTCTACTGCTCCCCTAAAATAAGCAGTAAGTCTGCTCACTTCCCCTTATCTAGCACCTAATTTGTGGCCGATAAAGATTTATAAGGCTCTGTATGAGCCCAAGCAATCTCCTCTCTCAAGATACAAGATACAAGATACATTTATTTGTCACATGTACCAATTGGTACAGTGAAATGTGTGGTCACCATATAGCCATACGAATAAAAAAGAGCACAGAACACGATAGTCTTTAACATAGACATCCCCACACAGCGGAATCAAAGTTTACCACTGTGAGGGTAGGCACCAAAGTTCAGTCATCCTCCTCTGTTGTCCTCTGTTGTTCACCCGTGGTCGGGGGGCTCCCGAACTCCTCGCTTTCACCGCCATGGGCGGCCCGATGTTCAGGCCTTCTCGCCGGGATGATAGAATGTATTGTAAAGTGCCAGCATGGATTCAATATGCCATTGTAATTCCGTGATACAAAAATTACTGTTACTGGGACCTCGATGCACATACATTTATTGCACCATTTCCTACATTACAATTGTGACTTTTAGTTTTAGTTGAGAGATACAGCGTGGAAACAGACCCTTCGGCCCACCGAGTTTGCACCAACCAGCGATTCTGCACTATCGCACTATCCCACACACACTAGGGACAATTTACATTTATACCAAGCCAATTAACCTACAACCCTCTATGTCTTTAGAGCATGGGAGGAAACCGAAGATCTCGGAGAAAACCCAAGTGGTCGCAGGGAGAAGATGCAAACTCCATATAGACAAGCACCCATAGTCAGGATCGAACCAGGGTCTCTGGCGTTATTAGGCAGCAACTCTACCGCTACGCCACCGTGACTTCATCAACCCCATTAACTTCACACTGCCTCGGGAATGTAGCCAATATAATAATATATTATCACACCTTTCATTCTCTTCTTCGCTCTTCCGTCGGGTAGAAGACACAAACAGACTGAAGAACAGGTTCTTCCGCACTATATCAGACTCTTGAATGAACCTCTCATATGCTAAGAATTTCTGATTTTCTAATGTGCCTCATTGTGGCCCACATACTTTTTTAATCTGCACTTTCTCTGAAGCTGTTACATCTTATATTCTGCACTCTGTTCATTTTCTCTTTTGAAGTATGTGATGTGCTTACGTATGGTATGATTTACTTGGATAGCACGTAAAATAAGTTTTTCACTGTATCTCGTTGCACGCGCCTAATAAGCCAATATTTAATAATTAATTAATTGTTTGTGAAGTGCTTTTGTAATGTTCTTAGGATATGAAAAGTACAGCTCACAAATTATTTTGTCCTTCCGGTTAATTAAAATTTATTTTTTAATCCAGCAGTACTTGCAAAAAAACAAAAGGCTGGAGGAACTCAGCAGGTCAAGCAGCATCTGTGGAAGAAATGGACAGACGATGTTTCAGGTCAGGACCCTGTTTGCTCAAGGTTCCAGCATCTGCAATTTCTTGTGATCTCCTTGCAGACCTGTTGTTTTGATTTAAAAGGTAATGTGATCAGAAGATCAGAACAGCTTGTTCTAATGATATCATTGAAACGTGGAAAAGCAGCATTTAAACTGCAATATTGTGTCAGTGATTATTCAAAAATACTGTCATCCTTCAGGTGAGATATTAAACCGAGATCCCATTAGTATGCAAGATGAATGTACTAGATTATGTGGCATTATTTCAAAGCAGAGCAAGAGATCTTTCGTATTTGTCCTGGCTTAAATTTATCATAATGCTTTTGTGGGAGTTTGCTATTTACAAATAGGCTGCAGTCTTTCCTGTATTACAGTGGGATCTACACTTCTAAAGTAATTAATTGTTAGGAAATCCCATGGGAAATCAAGTTATAATTATGACATGCACTGGATGTTCAATTGGAGCTCTCTCTTCCAAATCCCATTCCCTTGCCTTTTTGTGCATTGTTTTTTACATACTTTGTAGGGGATCGCATGTAAACATTGGATCGCAATTGAGAGGATTCTCCACAATTATTGGCACACAGATATGGGTACCCCCCCCCCCAATTAAATATTGACGCACTCCTGACAATCCCTTCAAACGTTGGCATACTCGTTATGGCAATCCCTGCGCATGTTACCGCACTTCTGGGGATTTCCTACATGTATGGGCATATTACTGGGGATTGGCTCCCCCTATTGACATATACCTGAGCCAACTTGCCTCAAGAGGATAACACCAGCAAGGAGTGGAAGAAATGCAGAATCCCATGAGGGATGAGTACATTCTAAACATTATTGTTCACAGCTACGCTAAAAGAGAGAATGCCAAAAATATTAAAGCACACCTGATAGCCAGAGTTAATGTGCCTGCTATTATCAAGCCAACATCCTATTAACCAGCTCTCCTTGGATCTCATGTGCCTTAACTTTCTGGACCAGCCTATCATGCCTTTTAAATGTGTTACTAATGTCCACATAAGCAATGTCTACTGCCCCACCTGCATCAGTCTTCTTAGTAATCTCTTTAAGACTCGATCAAACGAATGAGGTAGTATTTTCCCCTCAAATGGATGTTGACTATCCCTGATCAACACTCATAAGACATGCAGATTTGTAGGTTAATTGGATTCTATAAAACAAGTGTGAAGGATAGAACTAGTGTACAGGTGATTGCTGGTTGCCACGGACTTGGTGGGCCTAAGGGCCTGTTTCCACACTGTTTCTACGCTATCTCTAAACTAAACTAAACTAAACTAAATTAAACTAAATTTCCCTACCACTGACATAAAGCTCATTGGCCTGTAATAAATTCTATACAATAAATTCTGGAAGATTCTGGTAACTAATCACAGTGGAATTAGTTGCATGGAATAAGGGATATCTTCAGAAAATATGTGACATGTTTGAATTTTTTTTTAATTATTGCACAATGTAAGTAGTACATTTTCAGATAAAAAATGTCATCAAAAGAGTTTTAAAAAAAAGGTTTGGAACACCTTGCACTGATTGGTTGAATGTTTATGGTGAAATTGTTATAAATATTTGAAATTAAATTCATTATAAAACTATGGGCTAGGCAGTGAAATTTGTTTGAGCAACACCACCATATATATGGAATGTACCCTTGCATGCGAGTTTTTTCCTTCTCAGAATTATACCAAGCGCCCTTTTTCACATTGAAATGGCTGCTCAGTTACCTTACCATCCGACCATTCGCAGGTTACAAAACAATATGATACCAATAAGAAGAAGAAGAAGAATTGTTTAAAATAATCAAAAAAGATGTAGAATAAAGTATACCAGCACCCACCTTACTCGTGCCCAACACCCTAAATGAGGGACCAGTGTTATGTGTCCGTACGTTTAGCCAGAATTCAATTATATCTAAGATAGACACAAAAAGCTGGATAACTCAGCGGACCGACAGCATCTCTGGAGAGAAGGAATGGGTGGCGTTTCGGCTCGAGACCCTTCTTCAGACTGAAAGTCATGGGAAAAGGACTCAATTATAACTAATTGGAAGGATGTCATTGGGTGCTTTTCTGTGAGCATTCATAGCCAGAAATTGGTTGATGTGCTTTACAGCAAATATACCGATTGGAATGAGTTGAATGTGGGATAATAAAATTGAGAATAGTGCTCTGTGCTGAGTACAAACGTTTCCGTACAGCGGTGTCTCAATCAACATTTGGTTCTGGAGTTTATTTCCAACACTTCATCTCACTTCCTTAAACTAAAGATGGGATGATCGAACTGAAGCTTAAAGATGGCCTGTTTGAGAGAATTTCTTAAGGCAGACCTCCTATTCAGATTCAGATTCAGATTCAATTTATTGTCATTGCACTTTTCAGTACAACAAAATGGTTTAGCCTGCAGTCATACATAAAATAAATAACAAAACACACATTTAACACAGTTTCACATCCACCACAGTGAGTCCACCAGGCACCTCCTCACTGTGATGGAAGGCAAAAGTCCCAAAGTCCATGTCTCTTCTCTCCTTGCTCTCCCTCTGCGCTGAGGCGATCCAGGCCTCCGATGTTGTGACCCAGCCGGGTGATGGTAAGTCCAGCAGCCGCATCCGAGCTCCGCGAACGGGCCGGTGCAAACACCGCGGCCCGGTGCGGTCGAAGCTGCCACCCTCCAGTCCAGCGGACGCAGCCGTTGTTGCGGGAGCTCCGGAAAAACAGGTCACCAACCTGTGACCTGCGAGCTCCCGACGATGCCGTCCACTGGCCCACGGCCAAGACCACTGGGCCCGCGGCCGAGCCTCCGAGTCTCCGAAGTCCGGTCGGAAGTCGGGTCGCAACGCCACCACAGCCCCGAAGTCGGCCAGCCTCGCGTTGGTAAGTCCTGGCTCTGCCTCCGGAGCCTCGAGGTCGGTCCCTGTTGGAGGCTGTCAGCTCCGTGATAGGCCTCAGCGCAGACGGAGACGGGGGATACGGCAAGAAAGGTCGCATCGCCCCGAAGGAAGAGTCAAAAAACAAGTTTCACCCACCCCCCCAAACATACACAATTAAAATAAACCAAAATAAACTGTAACAGCGGGACAAAATAAAACAAAAAAAGAAAAGACAAACGGACTGCAGGCGAGCCGCAGCTGCAAGGCTATTGCATTGGCTATTGGCCTTAATTGAAGAATGAAGCTCTAAGTAACCCAATCTCCCCTATCTGAAACTAGAAGTCTGGGTCAAGGGTGTAATGTATTCATACATATTCATGTATATGTTAATGAGTTGGTGTTGTTTATAAGCAGGGAATGTTGGGTAATAAATCTCTCTCTCGTGATCCAGGCAACCTGCGTGTAAGTTGTTATTCATTATGCCAGAATATAACAAAATTGACGATGAGGATGGGATAGAGTTTGTGAACTCATCCTTTAATTACAGTGCAGGACTGTTTTGCAACATGCGGTATCATTTAACATTTTAAACAGTAAATACGTAGTTGTGTCGCAGTTTGTGAGCTGGACACAATAGGCCACAAGGGACTGTAGTTTAAAACAGCAGCTGTACAAATCGGCGAGAGTTTGTCAGGCTATCTCAATGTTGTGTCTACGTGGCAAGATGTCGTCCTTGGGATTGTATAACATTTTAGACTGAGTTTTTTTGTCAAGTTCCTTAAGCTGAATAGCCTTTGTACAGCTAAGTTTTAGGTAAATTGTTACACCAGAACAGACAGGAATTTGGGGTTTTTGAACGGATTTAAAAAAAAGAGAACGACACGATGGCAGCGTCCACGGAAACCTTGGCACTTTTGCAAAGAGCCGTTCAGCTCCTATATGGAGAGAGCAAACAAGTTTTTCATGGCAAACAGCATAATGGTGATTAGTGGTGAAGGCGAGATAGTGACTGAAACAAATAAGGCCGTTTGCGAACGCATGAAAGCGATTCTGCTCACGGAGATCAGTCCTGAAGTGTACGACACACTCGTGAATCTCCCTGCATCTATAAAGGAAAAAGACATGTCATTCAATGACATTATGAAGAAGTTGGAGGACTACTTCAACCTAAAGCCTCTGGAAATTGCAGAAAGCTATAAATTCGGCACTAGAAACCAGAAGCAGAATGAGACAATCAATGAGTACATAAATTTGCACTGTAACTTTGGAAACTTTCTCGGACGTGCACTACGCGACAGATTTGTTGTGGTCCACTGGATGAACGAATTCAGTCCAAACTCATGAACATTCCAGATCTTACATTCGAGAAAGCATGCAAGATTGCTACCACAATGGAGTTGGCATCAAAGAATACTCGCGAGTTTCCTCCACCACAGACTGCAGTGACCATTTACGGTCACAAGGCAGTGCCTATGGCCAAATCAAGAGGAGCTAAACCAAAACCAAAGTATGGTGGGGAGCCGAGTTCAGCCAGTTGTTAGCTTTGCCACTACATCATCTGCTGCAAAAAGATGTGAAATGGACGTGGGGAAAGGAACAGCAACGTGCATATGACATTTGCAAGGAAAACTTGACAAGTGACGAACTCCTTGTTCACTACGATACGACACGCGAGATGAAACTTGCTTGTGGTGCTTCAAGTTATGGTGTAGGCTCAGTGATCTCCCATGTAATGAATGACGGACAGGAAAAGCCTATTGCTTTTGCATCCCACACCCTATCACCAAGTGAACGCAATTATTCACAGATAGAAAAGGAAGCACTCAGCATCGTGCTTGGAATCAAGAAATTCAATCAGTTTCTTCTCGGCAGACCATTCACCCTAGTGACTGATCACAAGCCACTACTAGTGATACTTGGTCCCAAGTCAACTATACCTTCCATGGCAGCACCAAGGATGCAGCGCTGGGCAATTTTGCTGTCCCAGTAGGACTACAAGGTTAAGTACAGAAGCTCTAAGGGCAATGCAGTTGCAGATGCATTGTCCCGGTTGCCCCATGAGAACTCTGATGTGAGAAGTGAGAACTCAATCTACACACTGCAAGTTGTAGATGAAGACTTTCCAGTGACTGCAACAGAAATTACAGCAGAAACAGAGATAGACAATGTGCTGAAGTGGGTCTATGAACAGACATTGAATGGTTGGACAAAAATTGATAGTGGATTGAACTCGGTTCTGAACTCAGAGCTGAAGCCTTTCCATAATCAATGCCCATGAATTATCATGTGCGCAGGGATGCATTAAGTGGGGTTACAGAGTGGTTATACCAGAGTCTTTGGGAAACAAAATTATGAATGAACTTCATGCCGAACATCCTGGCATAGTAAGCATGAAATCAATTGCCATATGTTTTGTGTATTGGCCTGGTATTGACAGTGACATCGAGTCACAGGTGAGCAAATATAGCGTCTGCCAAAATTGCTAGAGTAAACCACCAAAAATACCACTGCAACCCTGGTCATGGCCAAGTAGACCTTTTCAGAGAGTTCATGTAGATTTTGTGAAAAGGGTAATGATCACATTCTGGTACTAGTAGATTGTCATTCCAAATGGATTGAGGTTAAGCATATGGGGTCAAGCACTACTACTGAGCGTACCATAGATGAGTTGAGATCCATTTTTTGCATGCCATGGTTTACCGGAAGAACTTGTTTCTGATAACGGGCCTCAGTTTCATTCAGAACTGTTCAAAGAGTTCATGCAGTGGAATGGTGTAAAACACACTTGTTCCCCCATACCATGCAGCCTCTAACGGGGCGGCGGAAAGGTCTGTTATAGTTGTCAAAGACGCTGTCAAGAAACAGGTTTTGCAGGGTAGTTCAAAGCTCAGCATGAAACATCATTTGGCTAGTTTCTTGCTGAAGTACAGAACCACACAACACACAAACAACGGGTTACTCACCTGCAGAACTGTTGATGAAGAGAAGGCTAAGAATACGCCTAAGCCTAGTTCAACCCAATTTAGCTTTAAGAGTTGAGCAAAAACAGTTAAGTCAAAAACACCATTTTGACTCCCACAAAAAGGAGAAGCACTTCAAGCCAGATTAGCAGATTCGTGTTCTCAGTCCGCCCAACAAGTCCAGTTGAGACAAATGGGATGTTGGGGAAATAGTGGAAGTGTGTGGAACAAAAAGATACTTAGTTGAAGTTGGAAACAGGATCAAAAGTGTTGATTCCAGCCAAAGATAAACCAAAAACTGAGCATGAAGTCCTAATCCCTGAGTTTTCATCTGAAAGTGAGTTGGAAGAGACCACTGTGATTGAAACACAAAGTTCAGTTAGTACAGGCAAAGAAGCAGATTCCTCTGGTCAAAGTCAGGGTACTAAAACAGAGCCAAACAAGCCTATAGTTGAGTCAACACCTAAACCTGTTACACCTGTTCCTGTTAGACGATCAGGCAGGATCCGTAAACCAGTAGTCAGATTAGGTTTGTAAGTTAAGTAACTCACTGTATAATTAAAACAAAATGTGTAGATATGTAAAATAAATATATTATGTTTATCATTTAAGATTTCATAAATACTGGTTTAAATAAATTATCACAACAACGAAATTGTAACTAAGTACTTAGATTTAATACTTTAAAAAAGGAGAGCAGTGTAATGTATTCATACATATTCGTGTTAAGAGTTGGTGTTGTCTATAAGCGGGGAATGTTGGGTAATCAATCTTTCTCGTGATGCAGGCAACCTGCGTGTAAGTTGTTATTCATTCTGCCGTCCGGAATATAACAAATGGCAATTGAATGTGTCGGCCAAGTGGTAGGAAAGGGATGTCCTTTTCATTGAAATTAGATATGGTCTTCTTCTTCTTGCGTTTGAGGCAGCAGAGGTTATGTAACACCCTCCAGGCATTGGAAATGGTGACTTAGTTGTTCCTCTGCTGACCTAGGTAGCTGTGTTTCCCAGGTAGTTAGCCGCTTCCTTTGAATTTCTTATTAAGTACATAGAAAATAATCAAAACCATGACTAGACACAAATCAATTATGCTCTAGTAAACCACACTCACCACGCACAGTATGAGAACGTACAAGAATGTACAAGGGTACGATGCACAGTATGAGAATTCACAAGAAAAGATTTATAGATAATGGTGATGATGCATCAAAGATAAATCTACAAGCTTTAAATTTTACATCTGCAAGTTTGTGGAAGTCTAGCATGCCTAAATCACGAGTGCTGGAGTAACTCAGTGGGTCAGGCAGTATCTCTGGAGGCCATGGATAGGTGACATTTCAGGTCGGGATACTTACAAGTGTTGCTCCAGCACTTTGTGCTCTAAATAAGATTCCAGCATCTGCAGTTCCTTGTGTCTACAAGAACTGTGGGGTGGAAGATTGTAACCTTCACGTGGCCCACCCTGTTTTGCCGAATGCAATCAACCCGGCGTGCACAATCAAATAAGATCAAATAGAACAAGTTGTCCTACAACTTTATGCTGTGCACAACATATGCAAGAAGAAGAACAAGAAGATAAGAACTGTAATAAGTCAGTTACAATCTGAGAGCAAGAGTTATAAATGATTGGATAAACTAATAATCAACGGTATCTGTAGAACTTGGTATCACGTGTCAGATTATTACCAGATTGTACCTTAACACTGCGATATAACATAAAAAAGGAGTTGGCATTTAATTTTTAAATTGCATATCCATGCTCCATGTGAAGTAAAGTGGTGATCTGGGATGCTGCAATGTGTAATATGTAAGTTCACTGTACTAGGCTCTAGTTCTCAACACCAGTTTTTGCAGTTTCCTGAGGTGGCCTATTATCAACATAGTAGTTGCAATTGGACTCAAACGAGGACAAGATTGGTGATTCATCATTTGGATTTTAACTCTCCATTATCCATAAGGTTGCAGTTTACAGAATGTTTGACTGGATGGGGCAGATGCAACAACATTCAAGAAATTTAACCACAAGGACTGAGCAGGTCAGTGATTGCCACTCCTTGCACTTGATTCAATATCCGCTCACTTATCACTGGTATCCTCTGGCCCTGATCTGCAGAACCCAACGTGTTCTTTTTCATTTACAAACCATGGGTGTGGTTGGCTAGACTAGCTCCATTAGCCCTTGAACTGAACAGCTTTCTGTGCCATTTTTGCAATGTGTTGGGTTTGAAGTCACAACTCTAAAACACCCACCACCTGGGAGTACTTCCCGCAGATCCCTGCCACGGAATGCCAGTAATGGATCCATCCTGTGGTGGTTATTGAATCCAGAGGCAGGAGCACCAGTCACATGAATTGGTCTGTCCTTTTTGGGATGACCTGCATTGAGATGACCTGCTCCAGATATAGAGAACAGACTCCCTTCCAAAAGGAACTTTGACTAAACAGCTAGATTTTGATGACAATCTGTTAGTTACTGTGGTCATTTTTGCTAACAGGTTAGAATCATTACTGCACCTTGGTGGTTATTTGTAGAGCAATCCACTCTATCCTAATCACATTCCCCTGCACTTTTCCCACAACTTTGCAAAATTTCCCTGTCCAAATATTCTATTTTTAAAGTGCTAACTGATTCTATCATCTTAATGTGGATTTTCAGATTACTGGTAACAATATCTGTTGTAATTTCTTCATTAACATCACATAAAGTCATATAGAATGGAAACAGGCCCTTTAGCCCACCATGTCCATGCAGATCATTAAGCTTCCATGAATACTAATCCCATTTTATTCTCCCACTTTCCCATCAGGTCCCCAACATTTTTCCAACACCAACACTCTAGGGGTAAATTTACAAGGGCCAATTCATTTATCAGCCGACATACTTTTGCAATATAAGATAAAACCAGAGCACCCAGATGAGACCCTTGTGGTTAAAGGGAGCACATGCAAACTCCACATAGACAGCATTGTAGGTCAGGATTGAGCCTGGGTCACTGACTGTGCCACTGTGCTTCCCAATCTTCTTTGATCAAAGGATTGAATTAAATTAGTCAAACATGATTTGATTTGATTTTTGTAAATCTCTGATGACTTTTCTTTATTCAATCAAACCTTTTCAAGCCTTCTTCTTAAGCCAATTTCCCCCCCGCTGTTTATAGTTTCCAAAACTAAGATTAAACTGCTCTAATTTTACTTGCTTCAAACAAAGGTGTCACAGTTGTCATTTTCCAGGATTCTGGCATTTCCCATTTATCTAGGGTGGATTGAAGATTATGATAATATCTGCAGCCATCCTATCTGGACTGTTATTTTAAACTCAGCCAGCTTTTCCAATACCAGCCCCCCAATTAATTTTATCTCATCCATCTACTTACCTTGTCTTCTATTAATACATCGGTTTCATTCTCAGATATAAAATACCCCTCAAATATTTCTGTCCTGATCTCTTTCTTGACTCAGACATCTCCCTTGCTCCCCTATTGGTCCCACTCACATGCTATTTACATGCCTGTGGAGGCCTTATAGTTTCTTCGTTTATATTAATTGTTATTCGATTCTCATTGTCTCTCCTTGCACATTTTGCTTTCCTTTTCATCTTTGTCTCATTTTATAATTTGCAGTCTGATTAACACATGAATTATCTAGTTGACATATTCCATGCACCTTTTTTTGTTTCATCGTGTTCTTAATCTTGTTTGTCATTCAAAGGGCTCTGGATTTTATTTTTAGATACCAGATCTATTTAATTAACTATTTAAATTCCCCCAGAACCCATGGTGGAATCTGCACTCAGTGGATCCTGGATTGTTAATTCAATATAGTAACTTACAAAATTCAATATAGGAATTTTGTAAGTTTCTTATAGAAACTTACAAAATTCTTAAGGGGTTGGATAGGCTAGATGCAGGAAGATTGTTCCCGATGTTGGGGAGGTCCAGAACAAGGGGTCACAGTCTAAGGATAAGGGGGAATTCCTTTAGGACCGAGATGAGGAAAACATTTTTCACACAGAGAGTGGTGAGTCTCTGGAATTATCTGTCACAGAAGGTAGTTGAGGCCATTTCATTGGCTATATTTAAGAGGGTGTTAGATGTGGTCCTTGTGGCTAAAGGGATCAGGGAGTATGGAGAGAAGGCAGGTACAGGATACTGAGTTGGATGATCAGCCATGATCATATTGAATGGTGGTGCAGGCTCGAAGGGCCGAATGGCCTACTCCTGCACCTATTTTCTATGTTTCTATGTTTCTAATACTTCAGTCATTATAGCACTGTAACCCATAATTATGCAGCACCTTGTCCTCCTGTATTTTTCATCACAAAAAAGAAAGAGTAAAAGTCACAGTAGACGGTAGATTTTATTGTTACTATTGCTAACATGTTAGAATCACTGCTGCACAGAAGAGCAGCAACACATGGCTGGCTCTCTATAGAGCAAACCAATTTATCCTGAATCCTGCCAGGAGTAGCTGTGAAGGCGGAGATAATAGTGGCATTTGTGACCCTTTTAGATAGGCACATGGATGTGCAGGGAATGGAAGGATGTGCTTCACAATGCCAAGGTAGATTAGTCTACCTTGGCATCGTGTTCAACACCGATATTAAGGGCTGAAGACCCTGTTCCTGTGTGATGCCTTTTTATGTTCTATCTATGTTACATGAATGGTAGGGCCCTGGGAACATTGTAGACCATAGAGATCTAGAAGGACAAGAACATAGTTCCCTGAAAGCGGCGTCGAAGATAGAGAGCATGGTGACATAAGCAAATTGGCCTTCATCAGTCAAGGAATTGAGTGTAGAAATTGGGACATTATGTTACAGTTGTACAAATGTTTTATTCAATTTTGGTCACTCTGCTATAGGAAAGATGCCATTAAGCTGAAAAGAATGTAGAGAACACCTACAAGGGTGTTGCCAAGACTCGAGAGCCTGAGCTATAGGGAGATTGGGCAGGCCTTGGAGGGCAGGAGCTGAGGGGTGATCTTATAGAGGTGAATGCACACTGTTTCCCAGGGTAGGGGAATCTGGAATTAGAAGGCATAGGTGAGAGGAGAAAGATTTACTAGGAACCTAAGGGGCATCTTTTTCACTCAGTGGGTGGCAGGTATATACAACAAGCTGCCAGAGGAAATCATTGAGGCAGGGACAATGACAACATTGATAAGTTTCAGAAGTATCAGGGAATTGAGGAATTGTGAGGTGTTGCACTTTGGGAGGTCAAATGAAAGAGGAAAAGTATGCGGTAAATGGCAGAACCCTTATCTGTATAGATGTACAGAGGGATCTAGGGGTCCTAGTCCATTGCTCCCTGAAAGTGGCAACAAAAGTAGTAAAGAAGGCATATGGTTTGCTTACATTCATCTGTCAGGGCATTAGGTATAAGAGTCAGGAAATCATGTTGCAGCTTTATACAATTTTAGTTAGGCTACATTTGGCGTATTGTGTGTAATTCTGGTCGTCCATTACACCCTCCACACCCAGGAGGATGCAGTGGCTTCAGAGAGGGTGCAGACATTTACCAGGATGATGCCTGGATATTAGCTATAAGAAGAGGAAGGAGAAACTTGGATTGTTTCCTCTGGAGGATGAAGGCTGAGGGAATACCTGATAGAAATATATAAAGTTATGAGCATAGCTAGGATAGACAGTCAGAACTTTTTCCCTAGGTTGGAAATGTTAAATACTAGAGGGCATATTTTAAGGGCAGAGGGATAAAGATTAAAGGAGCTATACAAGGCAAGTTGTTTTTTACACAGAATGGTGGTGGTTGCATGGAATGCACTGCCAGGGATGGTAGAGCACTCAGGACAGTGGTTTTTAAAAGGTATTTTGAAGGAATATGAACATGCAGAAAACTGAGGGATATAGTTAATATACAGGCAGAAGGTGTAATATGGTAATATGGGCCGAAGGGTCTGTTCCTGTGCTGTACTGTTCTATGTGTTATATAGTAGAGGGAACTAGTCTAGAAGAGATGAGGCATTGGGCAGATCAGCCATGCTGAATGTAGGGCATGTTTGAGGGGCTAAGTGGCCTCCTCCTGCTATTTTCTTGTGTTTTTGAGCAGGAGGCTCACTACCATTTTCTCTCTGGGAAATAATGTGTCCTGTTTGCTTAACCATGTTTGCACAAAAAGCAGCAGAAAATCTTGTGCAGGAGGGAATAAAACATGTTTCTCTCAACACAATCATTGAGCTGTGCAAATTGGAGCCAGAGCTCCCCTTGTTGGCTGAACATCAACAAGGCACCAAATCAGACAGACCGGAGTTGCGGTCAGTTCTGACTCACTTTAACTTTCGGAGTCTCTGAAAAGATGACTCAGGCGTGTACTGCTTCCCACAGCCTGATTTGTGACAGTTCCAATAACAAAAAAAACATTGTATATAAACCAGCAACCAGTTAAGAATGTATCTGACAGCAGGATCCACTCCCAGAACTTTTCCTTGGTTTTGGACAATTTATAACCTCCTTCTTCTTAAATAAATTTATTCCCATGCATTTTTTGGCCTCTTTCATACTTACAGGAATTTTATTTTTATTTTTATCAACAGTTACTAACCTTCAAAAGTATTTCTCTGTGCGAAAACAATTTATTATCTTGATAAGTCACAGCACTTCAATTATTATTACATTTGGATGCTGCTCTTCCTATTTGCTGGATACCTAGACTTCTCCCTCCACCCTGGATAAAAAACATTTTCATCAACTCCACAAACCCTATAAATGACATTAAATCTGTGACCCTGGTTGCTGACCTTGCCGATAAGGTAAGAAGTGCCCGGACTTCTGATAATTATTCCCAATTCAGTCTCCCATAGGCTTCCTGTGTTGCAATGAAAACAGCATTACCCTATACCTTCTTCATTCTGAAGAAGGGTCCCAACCCAAAATATCTCCTATCAATTTTCTCCAGAGATGCTGCTTGACTCACTGAGTTATTCCAGCACTTTGTTTCAATCATAGAAACATAGAAACATAGAAAATAGGTGCAGAAGGAGGCCATTCGGCCCCTCGAGCAAGCCCCGCCATTCATTGTGATCATGGCTGATCGTCTGCGATCGATAACCCGTGCCTGCCTTCTCCCCATATCCCTTGACTCCACTAGCCCCTAGAGCTCTATCCAATTCTCTCTTAAATCCATCCAGTGATTTGGCATCCACTGCCTTCTGTGGCAGGGAATTCCATAAATTCACAACTCTCTGGGTAAAAAAGTTTTTTCTCACCTCAGTCTTAAATGACCTCCCCTTTATTCTAAGACTGTGGCCCCTGGTTCTAGACTCACCCAACATTGGGAACATTTTTCCTGCATCTAGCTTGTCCAGTCCTTTCATAATTTTATATGTTTCTATAACCCCCCCCCCATCCTTCTAAACTCCAGTGAATACAAGCCTAGTCTTTTCAATCTTTCTTCATATGACAGTCCCGCCATCCCAGGGATCAATCTCGTGAACCTACGCTGCACTGCCTCAATCACAAGGATGTCCTTCCTCAAATTAGGAAACCAAAACTGTACACAATACTCCAGATGTGGTCGCACCAGAGCCCTATACAACTGCAGAAGAACCTCTTTACTCCTGTACTGAAACCCTCTTGTTATGAAGGCCACATTCCATTAGCTTTCTTCACTGCCTGCTGTACCTGCACGCCAACTTTCAGTGACTGGTGTACAAGGACACCCAGGTCTCGCTGTACCTCCCCCTTACCAAACCTAACCCCATTGAGATAATAATCTGCCCCCTTGTTTTTGCCGTCAAAGTGGATAACCTCACATTTATCTATATTATACTGCATCTGCCACACATCTGCCCACTCACTCAACCTGTCCAGGTCCCCCTGCAACCTCCTAACATCCTCTTCACAGTTCACACTGCCACCCAGCTTTGTGTCATCCGCAAATTTGCTAGTGTTGCTCCTAATTCCCTCTTCCAAATCATTAATATATATGGTAAACAGTTGCGGCCCCAACACCGAGCCTTGCGGCACTCCACTCGCCACTGCCTGCCATTCTGAAAAGGACCCATTCACTCCTACTCATCTGCCAACCAATTTTCCATCCATGTCAACACCCTACCCCCAATACCACGTGCTCTAATTTTAGTCACCAGTCTCCCGTGCGGGACCTTATCAAAGGCTTTCTGAAAGTCTAGATACACTACATCCACCGGCACCCCTTCATCCATTTTACTTGTCACATCCTCAAAAAAATCCAGAAGATTAGTCAAGCAAGATTTCCCTTTCATAAATCCATGTTGACTTGGACTAATCCTTTTACTGCTATCCAAATGCTCCATTATTACCTCTTTAATAATTGACTCCAGCATCTTTCCCACCACCAAAGTCAGGCTAACTGGTCTGTAATTCCCCGTTATCTCTCTCGCTCCTTTCTTGAAATGTGGGATAACATTAGCTATCCTCCAATCCACAGGAACTGATCCTGAATTAGCTTAGACAATCTTCTCTAGCTCTGGCACATTGTCATATATCTCCACGGCACCCTCACTGGTGATACCAGACTCTTCCAGAAATGTGGTGACTAGAACCTTCTGTAGCTGTGGCCTTGCTGGTGTTTAATACAGCTCCAGCCTAATCTACGTGCTCTTGGATTCCTTGACCAATTCAGGACCATAACCCATATGCATTATTTACCACCTTATCCACATATCCTTCCATCAGCAGAGATCTGTGGATATGTATTCCAGGGCACACATTTCTCTTTATCTTGCCTTGTTTGCCATCCTATGGGCTTTGTTTTCGTTGCACTACATACTTGAATTTTGCACTATTATAGTCTGGAAACCTGGTATTACTGATTATTAATTTATGGTATTATTGCTTGTTGTAGATTTATTTGCATGTTATTGCATTAATAGGCCTGTGAAACTGCAGTAAGAATTTCACATGACAGTTAAACACTCTTGATCCCCATTACATCACTTCACATGTCTACAGATCAGATTCCACTTGAATGCCCAATTGACCAATTCATTGATATCTTCTAGCAGTGTACAGCTTTCCTTCTCACCATCAACCAATATCTGCAAACAATTTAACCATGGATTTCAAATTCAAAAATCTTTGATGCATCTTAAAAAGTAATGAACCCAACACCGAGGCATGCAAACAGATCGGCAAACTTCATTTGTATTCAATCACTGTCGATCTTAGATGTGTGGCCTTATATTTTTCTGTCCAATTGTCCAGGTGTACACTTGCTATAAAGCCCAGATTGAAGTTATGAGAGGCACAGATAAGGTAGACAGTCAGAACGTTTGTGCCTACGTTGCAATGACAAAGACTAGAGGGCTTAGCTTTAAAGTGACGGGAAAAACTTTAAAAGGTGACGTGTGAGGTAAGTTTCTTTTACACAGAGGGCGTTGGGTGCCTGGAACGTGCTGCAAGGGGTGGCGGTGGATGCAGACACGATAGTGACAGATAAGAGGCTTTTGGGTAAGCACATGGATATGCAGGGAATGGAAATATATGGATAACGTACAGGCAGAGATTAGTTTAACTTGGCAACACATTTGTCACCAACATTGTGGGCCAAAGGGCATGTTCCTGTGTTGTTCTATGTTCCATCTTAACCACACCAAATATGCTACCTTCATTAACGCTCCTTACTGCTTCTCAAAAGATTCACTCAAATGAGTTAGACACATCTGTGCTGATTATCATTGATAAATCTGTGCTTTTCTATACAGTGTTCTACATTAGCATTCTTCCAGTCCACTGATCGCAGCAGCCAGACTGTTGAACAACGCCCTGTTTAAGAAAGAACTGCAGATGCTGGAAAAATCAAAGGCAGACCAAAATGCTGGAGAAACTCAGCGGGTGAGGCAGCATCTATGGAGCAAAGGAATAATGATGATCAGTGTTTCCTTTACTTCCTCTCGAGCTGCTCTTAACAGGGATGGAAGACATTTCATTCAGACCAGCCAATTTTTCTGTTTTATATAATGGTTAGTAACTAGAAGAAATCAGAATGATATTATCGATTAGGCATTGTTAGAACACAGGAGAGTAGGGGTATTATTTTTTCTCACAGTGTTAGGTGTTGGATGTCCAACAGAAGCTTCATTGGAGGCAAAGTATGTGCTGTCTTTTAAATAAGAAATGAATGGATATTTGAAAATAATATATGGGAATTGATCAGTAGATTATTCTCAGACAGCTAGACAGCATGGTTACTGAGGGCCGAATGAAATATTTTCTTAGTCAGGAGAGGAGATTGGTTTAACATCATGTTCAGCCTGAACATTGTGGGCCAAAGGGCCTGTTCCTGTATGGTTCTATGTTCTTTGTCTTGTTTTTCCTTTGAACTTGATTCATTTTGCATTGCTGCACCCTTGACACCACCTCTAGATTTCTGTCTGATACAGTTCAGTGGATACCAAGCCTATTCCAGTGGATACCAAGCACCCAAACAATTCATAATCAAAGACCAGTACTGCTGCTGCAAGAACAGATGTGACCCCAAAGGTTGCTGGATATATATATATATATATATATATATATACACTGTGACATACACTCAGCAGGAAATCATTTGCCCAATGACAGCAGGAACAATTATGAGAGGGCTAATACATTGAACCTTCAACTGAATACCCAGCCAGAATAGTTCTATGATGGGAACACAGAACTACAACGTTGTCCCCAGAATTCCATATCAAAACTCTTGGATGGGGCTGGAAACAGCGCTTGTCTAAATCTATTGGGTAGCTTACATCGAAGCGGTATGAACATTGACTTTTCTAACTCCAAGTAGTCCTTGCTTTCCCTCCCCATCACCTCCACCTTCCCAGTTCTCCGACCAGTCGTAATGTCTCCGAAACATCGCCCATCCCTTCTCTCCAGAGATGCTGCCTGTCCCGCTGAGTTACTCCAGCATTTTGTATCTACCTTGTCTGAAGCTAGCTCTGTTGTTAGTTCATCAAAGCCATCACATCCCATGTTGCAAGACAGCTTTATTGATTGCCAGAAGCAGGTTGCCAATTATGTGTTAAAGGGTTTGTTGACTTCTTCTCTGATTGAAGTCTGCTTTGGTTTAAAAATAACGGAAAAAAATGAGGCCCATTCTGCATCTGAAGGATTGAGACCAAGTTGTAGGATATCTTGGAATGAAGAGTTATTTAGTTTAGTTTGGTGTAGTTTAGTTTATTGCTAAATAGGAAAGAAAGCCATCCAACTATTCAAGGCTACCGTTCTGTTTGTAGAAACATAGAAAATAGGTGGAGGAGTAGGCCATTCGAGCCTGCACCGCCATTCAATATGATCATGGCTGATCATCCAACTCAGTATCCTGTACCTGCCTTCTCTCCATACCCCCTGATCCATTTAGCCACAAGGGCCACATCTAACTCCCTCTTAAATATAGCCAATGAACTGGCCTCAACTACCTTCTGTGGCAGGGAATTCCACAGATTCACCACTCTCTGTAGGTCTTGCATGAAGTGCGTTTCAATAAATTACAATGGGCAATACTCAGTCAATGAAACATGCATAGGATGTGATAGCATAAAAAGCAACTTAGATCTTCACTATAGTGTGCTGAGCCCACCAACTACTAAATAAGCCTCAACACTCTTCACTCACGGTACAAGGCAAGAAATACAACCTAAGTTGCTTATTACACTAATTTGGCTACATTTTGCAGCTGTTATCTCAGCTGTTTGCTTGACAGTTTATTGGTTTCCTGTATCTTTGGCAATCTAAAGCTAACATCCCTGCTTTAAAGACTGAGACCATAACTGGCAAATACTTGAATGCTAAGCTGAGAGAGTGCATACTTCTGGAGATGTTGTCAGGCAATAAGCTAAGGTCCTGGCCACTCTTCAAAGAAGATGAATTTTCTTGGTTTAAAGACCAATGTTTATCTCCAAACCAAGTCCTACAAAATGGATTAGATGATTTATCATCACATCACTGTTTGCATGAACACATTGCTTCTGCATTTAATACATCCAACAGTGACTATACTTTAGTTTTTGTTAGCTGTTATGGATATTGCAAAATTCTAGAAAAAGATAATGGAATGAAGCAGGTGTTGGGGAGGTTGGGACTTTCACATCAACTCTATTCTGTAACATCCAAGATAGTTGCATGGAGAAAGGTACCCATAAATGACTAAAAACCATAATTTCTTTAAGAACAAAGTTTCATATTTTGCATATTGCAGAATATAGGGGGTTTCAGTTGTATTTGAGGGGGCAATGCTGAATTCAGTTGTTCAAACATCTCAATTCTCTCAAAAAATAAAATATCTCCTTAAATGGTCAAGAAGATGGGATAAATCTCCTGTGTGATAGCACATAAAGCCAACAACTGCTGATGGCATAGCATGGCAATCAGCCAGGCTGGTGTCCAGTTACAAAGCCATTTCCATACTTAGTTCCTTTACACCCACCCAGAATACTCGAACATGAGCCACTCAAAATGTCTAGATCAAATTAACCCAAGGGCACACAAGGGTATCTTCTCCTCCATCTCCGTCCATCAACCCTCCAGAAAAGTCACTTTTATGTTTAATGCAGAGAATTAAATTCTATTATGTAATATGCTAGTCTCTTTGATTAATCACTTTTGCAAACTCTCGGTTCATGACTTTGCAACCTGACACTCTTTGAGAAAGCAAAAATGGGAGAGCACAACAAAAAAAAGGTTTATAAATCCCAAATTAAGAGCTCAGACTTCAAAGGTTTCAGCGAACCCTCACTATATATTTTCACAGGAACAGTTGGTTGCAAGCTTACAATTGCAGCTGCTGCTTTCTGCTCCACTGGTTAGAGATTGAATCCGGACCGTTCATTCAATTTTAACGTTCCTAGTTTGTAGATACCATGCAGAGATTTACAGTTCTAAAATAATACGTTAGCCCAGGTAATGCTGTCAGCCAACCACCAGTTAAATAAAGAAGAACTTACCTGGTGTCACAAAGATCAGAAGAGAGAGGAAGATACTGAATGAGACCAGTCCCTTCATTTTGACTGTCAGAAGCAACTTGCCAGCGATCAGTAATATATAGGGGAGAAGGTCAGAGGTTAGAGAGTGACCTTAAAAGGCAGAATCAGAGGTCAGAAGTCCGCAGTGACAATTGCCATTTGATGAGATCACTGAGTGACATTATTGGTTGTTCTGCGTTCTTTGTATTAGTCACAAGCCAATACTGTAAGGCTTTATTCGGACAGTTTGTTAGTAAAACTACTTTTTTATTTTATTTAGCCTCATGGGTTTTCCCTCAGGAAATATGCTTTTGTCTGAATGTGCATTCCAAATCTGCAATGATTTTAAGTGTAGATACATTTCCCAAGAGTTGCATTCATACAAGATTACATTTCATACATAAATTTGCTCTTATTAAATATTTTAATACATTTTCTTTAAAAACAAATATTTTATGAAGCAAGATTGTTTAATTGTCATTTGTACCAACAATGGAATGATGACATTCTTACCTGCTGCAACTTAGCAGGCCCGTAAATGCAATACAAATAGATGAAAATATAATCATTTAAAAAAATCAATAATTTAATAGCTGTAAAATTAGGTAGCCATAATAGTGCAAACAACAGATTCTGTCGTGCAACCAAATTCACTGTCCATAGAATGTTATAGTTGCTGAGGTTAGAGTAATGCTGTGTTTAAGAGCCTGATGGTTGCTGGGAAGAAACTATTCTTGAATGTGGTGGTTAAGGGTATTCAGGCTGCTGTACCTTCTTCCCGATGGTAGTAACAAAATTAGAGTGAGGCCACGGTGGTGTGGGCTTTTGAGGCAGCACTTCTTGAAGAGCCCTTCAATGGTGGGGAGATCAGTATCTGTACTGGACCAGGCAATGTCTACCGCTCTCTTAAATCACCTTCTTTGCTGGACGCTCGAGTTGCCAAACTAGACCATGATGCCACCAGTCAGTGTGTTCTCTACTGTACACCTGCAGAAGTTCAATACAATATTCCTCTTCACCTGTACACCTGTAGTAATTTTGTAGAGTATTCGTCGACATGCCAAATCTCCTCAATCCGCTAAGTAGAGAAGAATGAAGAAACAAGAAACTGCAGATGCTGGTTTACAGAAAAAGACACAAAGTGTTGGCAGTATCCTGGAGAACATGGATGGGTGACATTTCTGGTTCAGTCTGAAGAAGAAAGCAGCGGCATTGATGAGGTCTCTTTGAGATTGCATCAATGTGCTGGGCCCAGAAATGTAGCCAAAGTAGATATTTTGAATGAACTTTAACCATCTCTTTTCTCTGTCACTGTATAGCAGACTTTTAAATTGCAATATGATTCCTTGGATAAGAGCAAACCAAGTTAGACTGTCTCCCACCATACAGAGACGGAAGTCAGCTCTTCTTTCTACTGCTACCTTGTTATCTTTTTCCAGTATCATTTTGTTCTGGTCTTTGTTTTGCTCCACATAGCCTGCTCTGTTTTCTGTATTTCTATCTCATTTTCTATTGGGAATTTACTCAGTTAATATCTGGCATAATAGATAGTATAAGAGTGAGTCACAAGCTGGAATCAGGTAGTTTATATATATTGTAGATTACTGGCCATGAATGAAAAACTGGAATCCCACTGAGGTATTTTCTTTTCTTCATTTTCTGGATCTCACCATCAGCGACAAGGGCACATTCTCTCTACTTGTTCTTGCGATGGTAGTGCTGGGCTGCTTTCTTGAATCAATGCCGACCTTTTAAGAACATAGAACAGTACCCATCTGTGGAACAGAGGGATCTAGGAATAACTGTGCATAGTTCCCTGAAGGTGGAATCGCATGTAGATAGGGTGGTAAAGAAAGCCTTTGGTGTGCTGGCCTTTATAAATCAGAGCATTGAATATAGGAGTAGGGAAGTAATGTTAAAATTGTACAAGGCATTGGTAAGACCAATTCTGGAGTATGGTGTACAATTTTGGTCGCCTAGTTATAGGAAGGATGTCAACAAAATAGAGAGAGTACAGAGGAGATTTACTAGAATGTTGCCAGGGTTCCAGCAACTATGTTACAGAGAAAGGTTGAACAAGTTAGGTCTTTATTCTTTGGAGCAGAAGTTTCGGGGTAACGTGAGGGGGAACTTCTTTACTCAGAGGGTGGTGGCTGTGTGGAATGAGCTTCCAGCAGAAGTGGTGGAGGCAGGATCGATTTTAACATTTAAGACTAAAGTGGATAGGTATATGGACGTGAAGGGAATGGAGGGGTATGGTCTGAGTGCAGGTAGATGGGACTAGGGGAAAACAAATGGTCGGCACGGACTGGAAGGGCCGAGAGGGCCTGTTTCCATGCTGTAATTGTTATATGGTTATATGGTTATATGGTTAACAAGAATGGGCCCTTCGACCCTCAATGTCTGTGCCAACCATAGCACCAAATGAAATAAACCCCATTTGCCTGCATAGTGAAGTTAGCTTTGGTGAAGTTACACCCACAGAGATCTTGCAGAGGATTAGACTCAGTAACAAGGAAGGGCCAGGGATATATGGATATATTTCCGTCGGAATGTTGTGCTACTCGGGGAAGTACATTGCAGGCAGTGGTGTTCCTGTGCAGCTGCTACCTTTATTCCTAGTAGCAAAATGGCTAGTTCATGAGCTATTATCATGACTATTAGGCAGTTGCTTAACTGGCCTTTGGACCATCTCTCTTAAATAAAGACCAGTTCCCAGTGGAACTTTGCATGCTTGACTGGACATGTTTGGTGCCTAGGCCAATGCTAAGTGATTCTCCTGCCGCTGCTTTTGAGTTTAGCAATGAACTAAGTGCTAGTTGGTACAGCTAGTGCTTCAGACAGAATTTAACAGTCAAGCATACAAATAGTTCTGGAGTCACATTGTAGATGACCGAGTAAGGACAGCAAATTTCATCCACCATACAGTAGAGAACCAGGTGGATTTTTCAAACAATCTGACAGATTACATAGGTAGACAAAAATTCTGGAGAAACGCAGCGTCTATGGAGTGAAGGAAATAGGCAACGTTTTGGGCCGAAACCCTTCTTCGGACAGATTACATAGTCTTCCTTTTAACAACCGTGTGGTGATATTTCCAACAACATGATAAATTATTCACTGGTTAAATTCCACAGCTGTTAATCCAAGTAATTGAGATACAGCAGGACAACTGGCCCCATGGCCCAACTCATCTGTACTGACCAAAGTGCCCATCTACTCCCACTTGCCTCCCATCCAAACTGAAAGTCATATATTAACTGTGGCAGTTTATCCACCGTGCCGCTACCGTACACATAGGGTTAAATGTAGAATTGCAGATAGTGACTAAAAGTGGAGAATCTGTCAAAAAACACAGCACAGTGTCTGGTAATCAGGACAGCAGAGGCCTGCGCCATGTTCCACCAGGGGTGCTGGGGCGATGGCTGCCCTGCCGGCTGTCTGTTCGTCTTTTCACTCTTTTTTGTTATTTTTTAGTTTGTTAAAAGTTTTGTTTTAATGTTCTTCGGTTTGTTTGATGTGGGGGGAGGGGGGAGGGTATCGGTGGAAACTTTTTTTCAGGTTCTTACCTTCCCGGAGATGTAATCAATTTTCGAATCACTTCTCCGGGCTCTGCAGCCTTCCATCGATGGAGCTGGAAGCCTCATCTTGAGCCCCACCACGGGGCGTGGACTTAACATCGGAGCTGATCCCTTGCCTGGGATCGCTCCCACTGCAGCCACCGCGGACTTTACCATCAAGAGCTTGCAGTCTCGGGTGAGGCCAAGTTGGGAGCTCCAACATCGCAGAAGGTACACCAGCCCCGACGCAAGGTTTGATCGTCCAGCATGGGGCAGCTGACATCCCCTAATGTCAGGAGCAGATCGCCTCGACGCGGAGGACCCGAACGCCGCCGGCTACGGGGGGCAAGATCGTCCCGTCAACGGGGGCTCGAGGCCCACGACCGAGGAAGAACTAAGGGAAGGACGAACTTTATTTCCCCTTCCATCACAGTGAGGAATGTGTAGGAGTAACTGTGGTGGATGCTCATGTTAAAATGTGTGTTTTGAGTGATCTGGTACTTTTCATTGTATGACTGATCTGGCCAATGAAATTCCTCGTATGTTGCAAACATACTTGGCGAATAAAATGTGATTCTGATTCTGTTGCGGCAGCTCAGTGCAAAACTAACCGTGGTTAGTGACGTCACCTTCCTCATCGCCTTCCACCCTGTCCCACTTGGATAGGAAAGTAAAACCCCTGTCTCACTGTGCGAGTTGGCCCACGAGTGACCCCGAGTTTTCACTCGTGGTGATCACGTAGCGGGAACGTCGGAACTCGCACGAGCAACTTATCGACTCGTGGCGCTAACGGCAGGTACTCGGGAAACTTGTTAACTCGTGAAAAAAATCAAACATGTTTGATTTTTTCCACGAGTCAAATTAACTGTTCAAGTTAAAAATGGAAACATTTAAACTCGTTGTAATAACGTAGTGGCCCGTACGTTTATCTTAGTGTCTCGTGAGTCTACCGTGGGAACTTTAATAATCTGTTCTTTTGCTCGAGTAAAGACTGAACCAAAGATAGACACAAAATGCTGGAGTAACTCAGCGGACCAGGCAGCATCTCTGGAGAGAAGGAATGGAGTCGAGACCCTTCTTCAGACTTACCCGAAATGCCACCCATTCCTTCTCTCCAGAGATGCGGCCTGTCCTGCTGAGTTACTCCAGCATTTTGTGTCTATCTTCGGCCTTTCTGCGATGATCTGCCACTTGTCCTTTATTACTGAGGCGCCTGCCCCGTGGCTTCGTATTCGTCACTCTGTCTCATGAGGACGCGGTTAAAGACCTGCCGAAGGGGCAAGTCTGGGGTGGTGGGTGGGATGTGTCCACGTGTGATGCTCCATCCACCCCCGGGGCCGAGAGTGTGGGATTGGGAAGGAACTGCAGATGCTGGTTCACACCGGAGATAGACACACACAATACTGGAGTAACTCCGAGGGACAGGCAGCATCTCTGGAGAGATGGGATGGGTGAGATTTCGGGTCGAGACCTTACTTCAGACTTCTCCAGAGATCCCGCTGAGCTTACTCCAGTAGTTGGTGTCTATCCCGGTGGCGGGGAGCCGGGCTTGGCCGACCCGCCGCCTCTACTTGCCGGTCAGTCCGGTGATCATCGCCCTCCGCCCAGGATGCAGCGGAGGTTTCCATCCGGTGAGTTGTCCAGCGCTCACGGTGGATGAGGGAGGACAGCAATAGGCCAGGTGAATGAATAGCAGCACATAAATGAGTCAACCTTTAATATTTCTTGATTTTATGTTTTAATTTACAAGCTGCTTCAAGCGAGGCAAGTTTTATTTTCAGTCCGAAGAAGGGTCTCGACCCGAAACGTCACCCATTCAACGAAAAAGCTGGAGAAACTCAGCGGGTCAGGCAGCAACTCTGGAGAGAAGGAATAGGTGACTTTTCGGGTCGAGATCCTTTTTCAGAAAACGAGCCCTTATCCAAAACGTCACCTTCTCCAGAGATGTTACCTGGCCCGCGTTACGCCAGCTTGTTGCGTCTGCCTTCCGTCCAAAGCCTTGGGATCGTCGCCAACATGAAGACGGTGCGAAGCCCCCGCGCCCGGTGCAATGGACGGGGAGCTGGAGAGGGGAGGGAAGGGGTCACACACATGGCCGGAAAGCAGAGGGGTGGGGGTGGGGTTGGTGACAGTCAGGGCCAACAATGAGATGGAGAAAGACAGAAACACCGATGTGCAAAGGAGACCTACAATAGCGCATGATCTCTCTCGCGTTATGGCGGGTGATTGTCGCCTGTCCGCTGTTTCTGCCCCTAAAGCCTTGGGATCGTTGCCCTTTGTGTTGGCGTGGAGGGGAGGGGGCTATTGTGCTGCTTGATTGCCCCCTGCTATCATAGGGACAGGGAGACACAGCGGCTTTTGAGGCTGGTGGGCAATCACTACCAAAGTGTCTGCCTGCAGTCAGCACACCTCTCCTACACATGTCTCCCGCACTAACCATCCCGCAGAGAATGATCCCAGCACCCAAGAGCCTTGTCTGTCACCCCCCACCCCCAACCACCCTCCACCTCAACTTACGCCTGGGCACCAAAGCAACTCAGGAGGCGAACCCTGAGCTCCATCTCCCAACAATCTGATGTGCAACTGATGTGAAAGAACAGCGGCTGCAGCCGGCAGGCTGGCACCCGGCATGGACTTCTCACACCCTCACACACTTACCTTCATTCACGATTGGCTCAAGAGTAACGGGAGAGGAACTTGGAACATCGCAGCAATGACATACCCGTGGGAACTCGGTTCAACACTTGATCATAAACTTGAAATCTCGTACATAACCACGAGTCAGTTTTTTTTCTTTCACTTGGGGTCACTCGTGGGATGACTCGCACCGTGAGACAGGGCCATAACATCAGCCAGGGGTTTCTGTATTGCCTTCTGTCAGGCAGTGGACATAGTTTGGTGGGAATTAGTTGACAATTATCGATCAATCTATCTATATATTACAAAAACTCTCATCTTGTTTGTTTCTATCTATCTATATATCTATCTATGCTCGCGTATCCAATTGATCCCGTAACTATGGCAAAACAGTACATGATCATGCTAAGATTTGTGCACCATTTTACTCACAGTTGTCCTGTGGTGGTTTGTGTCAAGTTTAGTTATTATTTATATTATATTTCACATTATTAACATTTTTAGATTTACAAAATCCCAATTTGAGAAAAATTTCTTCCCTGTGTTTACAGCTATGAGGTCACAATGGGATTGTAACCCTGCTTGCAACATTGTTGCTGTTCAAGTACACTGAGTCCTGCTAGCCCTAGCAAGTCCAAATGTATCTTTTTAAAGTTACAGTACACTGAGTTCTGCTGGCTAGCAAGTGCAATTACATTTTTTTTAAAGTTTAAAAATGAGGGAGGGTGAATAAGACTAAATGAGCAGCCCCTGCACAGTTGGGGGCTACGGGTGAGTGGTGGAATATTGTGTTGGGGGAACGGGTCGCGTTGGGGGACTAGGCCTCCCGTGCGACAGGAACCCAACGGGTCCCACTTGAGTTCAAGAGTTCAAGAAAGTTCAGGAGACATTTATTTTCACATGCACCATTTGGCACAGTGAGATTTGAATTACCATACAGCCATAAGAATAAAAAGAACACAATACACGATAGAATCCAACATGAACATCCCCACACAGCAGAATCAACGTTTCCCACTGTGAGGGAAGGCAATAAAGAGAACACTCTCAGTGGCTTCGAGTTTCCGAATCGGCCACTTCCTACCGGAGACCGTGGCTCCTGAAGTCCACAGGCCGAGCTGGATGGAGCTCCAACACTGGTGTTCCCCGGTGAGAAGTCCTAGGATGTTAAGTCAGCGCCGCCCGTGGCTGGAAGCTCCACAGACCACAGCTCCACGGTGTTAGACAGCAGTCCCAACACTCCGCAGCTCCGGCGATACACAGTAAGGCATCGTTGTCTCGCTCCGCGATGGAATCCAGTGCTGCGCCGCTACTGATGCTCTGGCCGGTCTCCGGCAGGAAAGGCCGCGCCAATCCAGATGGTAGGCCACGAGGGGGAGCGAAGATGCGGCTCGGAGAATAGACGCATTCTCGACCAAGTAGAATCGGTAGACCAAGTAGAATCTGAGAAAACGGTTTCCCCCTTCCCCCACATAAAAAAAGACCTCCAGAAACATACTTTTACACGGACTAAAAATAACAAAAAGGGTGAAAGGACAGACAGCTGCTGGCAAGGCTGCCACACGTGGCGCCACCTGATGACATACGACGGTCTAGTATATTACTAAAACTTTCATCTTGTCTGTTACTATGTGTGTGTCTGCCTGTGTGTGCATGTGATCCAGGAGCGGAACCGGGGGCAAGGATGGGGTTGGAGCCGGTGCGGGGTCCGGGGGCTTCTGGCCCGCGCGGAGAAAGATCGTCACCCGGTGCTCCGTGCTGCTTGGCCCGTCTCCCGCGACGCCCTCTCCCACCCCTTCCCAGGGCTCCAGACCGCTTGCCCCCCCCCCCCCCTGATGAAAACAGCGCTGGCAGTGGTTTACATCAAAATCCTGGGGAGGTGAGGTGGGAGACTGGGGGGATTGAGGGAGAGGAGGGGTTAATGAGGGGAATGTGGGGGAGGTGATGAGAGAGTGGGGGGTGGGATAGGAGGGAGGTGCGGAGTGGGGGAGGATGGGATAGCGGGAGGGGGGGTAGGGAGGGAATAGGGGTTATGGAGGGAGTGAGGGAGTGACTGAGAGTAGGAGAAGGGAGAGGGAGGGAGAGGTGAAGGAAGGAGTGGGGGAGGGGAGGAGGAGGGAAGAGAAGAGAGGAGGGTGAAGGAGGGAAAGCCTCACAACGGGAACCCGTCAGCCACGCCTGCGCAGTTGGGGGCTATGGGTGAGTGGTGGAATATTGCGTTTGGAGACCAGCCCTTCCATGTGACAGGGACCCAACGGATCCCACTTGGTCTAGTGTATATAATTAAAAGTCTTATCTTGTATGTATGTTCCCGAAATACAGCCAAAACGGTACACGATAGCGCAACAATTTTAGGGGCGCCTTACTCACATTCTCCTGCGGTGTGCAGTAGCAGGTTTTGTTCCTTTTAGAAACATAGAAACATAGAAATTAGGTGCAGGAGTAGGCCATTCAGCCCTTCGAGCCTGCACCGCCATTCAATATGATCATGGCTGATCATCCAACTCAGTATCCCGTACCTGCCTTCTCTCCATACCCTCTGATCCCCCTAGCCACAAGGGCCACATCCAACTCACTCTTAAATATAGCCAATGAACTGGCCTCAACTACCCTCTGTGGCAGAGAGTTCCAGAGACTCACCACTCTCTGTGTGAAAAAAGTCTTTCTCATCTCGGTCTTAAAGGATTTCCCCCTTATCCTTAAGCTGTGACCCCTTGTCCTGGACTTCCCCAACATCGGGAACAATCTTCCTGCATCTAGCCTGTCCAACCCCTTAAGAATTTTGTAAGTTTCTATAAGATCCCCTCTCAATCTCCTAAATTCCAGAGAGTATTTTATCAAAGTAATTCCCTTTATGAACTTTAATTAACTTTCTACCCACCGGGCCTTGCGCAGTGATCTCCCGGCCTGTCAGCCCGCGCAGTTGCTCCGGTATACGTGCGTGCGCAGTTGGGGGGGGATTATCAGGCTCACCGCCATTTACAGATCGCCATTTTGATCTGGCGTCACAGCGGGAACCCTATGGGTCCACGGTCATCGTAATTTCCTTTATAAACTTTGATTTACTTTATACCATGTACGGCACTGCGCCCCCACTTGCCGGGCCGTCCGCCTCGCCTACGCAGTTGAGGGAGGGTTGCCGGCCCCGCTATTTAACAAAGTAATTCCCTTTATGAACTTTAATTAACTTTCTACCCACTGGTCCCTGCGCAGTGCTCTCCCGGCCTGTCAGCCACACCTGCGCAGCAGTATCCATGCGTGCGCAGTTGGGGGAGGGTTGCCGGGCCCGCCGACATTCTCAGATTGCCATTTTGACTGGTGTCACAACAGGGATCTCTGGCGTCACAACGGGGACCCAATGGGTCCATGGGTAGTCTTTATAAACTTTAATCAACTTAATTAACAGATTACCCTGCCATCTACCCATTTCTGTCAGTAAGAACCAACCTGTGAGGAAATTGGTAATGACATTTTCTAAATTAACCCCACTTCAAAAGTATCTCATTTTCAGTAAAGAACTCTCTGAAAGGAATGTGAAAAGAACTATAAGAATGCATAGAGAGCAAGACTCAAGGAACTGCAGGCACTAGAATTTGGAGTAAAACACCCAGTGCTGGAGTAGCTCAGTGTGTCAGGCAGCATCTGTGATGGGAATGGATGCTGTGTCTTCTGGTAATATTTTGGTCTGGGACCCTACTTCAGATCACTCAATGTGAACACAAAGCTTTCTTCTGTGAGTCAACCTCAGGGAAAAAATTGAGAAGAAAATGTCACTGTTTTGCAATGCACCTCCCTGATTTTCAAGGCAAAACCTGCATGTCAGTTTATTTTGCTTATTAGAGCAATCTTGGATGTTCTGTTATTTGAATGGCATTGGTGGGCATGCACGTCAGTGCAAGCTTCCCTCTCTCCTCTGACTCTCTCTCCTGCCTGAGCTGCAAACTGCAGTGATTGGGGGTGGAGTGTAGGAGTGGGGATGAAATTGACAGAGCTGGGAGTCGCGTTTCGGCCCCCACTGTACCGATGGCACAGACATCCATGGATTTAAACATCTCCAGCTCGAGCATTTGCTAATGTACAGGGAAAGGGTTGACTCCCCCTCGACAAGCAGCACCTGCCACTGCTGTTAAAACGGCAGATGTATTTGCCGAGGGCAGAGCTGGAGGGGATTAGCACCACGTAAATAGCAGTGGATGCCGTTATTCATCGTACCCATGACACAGGATTGCTTCCCCTCTCTGGCATCGCAGGACCAATCATTTGCTGCCACAAGCAAGAGAAAAGACCCATGTGACCTGCTGCTGGCATCCTCCTTCCCACCCCCACTAATCCCCTCAGCAGGCAGGCCAGCAGAAATACACCATCATTCCTTTTATTTTCTTTGCTTTTCTGTACATTGCCCACCCACCAACCCATCTAACATTAAGCTGTGCCACAGATATACCCTGGTGTTTAAATTATCTCAATCCTCCACATCCCCAAGTTCTTCAGACCTCCCATATCCTCACTTTTCTCAGCCGCAGACTCATGCCATCCAGAATTTAATCAGCTTGCCAGCTTTCATTTGCTAAGGCCATGAGTCTTGCACTTTCTTCCCTAAACCTCACTACCTGTCCTTTGTGATACAGATTCAAAACCTTCCCGTACGATTTACATAAATTCTGTTTACGAATTTTCACTGTAAAATTATTGATATTTTAGGTGCATGTAGTGGAAAATAGATTTACAAATAGCATGCCACTGCCTGCTAACTGGAAATGTCACCCGTAATGCATTTTGCTCAGTCACTTTAATTTAAATGAAATTCTTTGCGTCCTTTTTACATCTCAAGTAATAGCTGTTCCGCAATTTGTCAAATTCAATAAAAGCACCATTGGATGTTTTGCCGCAGTAATGCAAAGTATTAAGATGCTGTCATGTAGGTTTCAGGTCTGTAGATGAGTTCCGACCCGAAACCTCGCCTATCCATGTTCTCCAGAGATGCTCCCTGACCCACGGAGTTATTCCAGTACTTTGTGTCCTTTTGGGTAAACCAGCATCGGCAGTTCCTTGTTCCTTTTATATTACTGTATAAAGTCAAAATGTTACCGTTGCATTTAATTTGACAGTTCTGTTTGCATTTTCTCTATTCCATTTAATGGAGGAATTCACTGGGTTTAATCTACAACAAATGATATCTAGAAACAAGTTGAGTAGTGGAATCTATCCAAAATAAAACGAGAGTGATATTAGAAATAAAATTCTCACACGCATTTAGATTCACACTCGTGTAATCAGACACAAAAATATCATTAAAATAAAAACAAAGTACAAATTTTATTTCTCTCTTTGCATGGCAGGTGCCTTTTTTTCCACTTTCTTTAACAAAATATAATAGTTTTTCCATGAACACAAACCTCGTCTCAACTTATAACTCAAATACAGATACAGGAAGAGATGGGAGGAACTAACAAAACAAACTACATGAAAGGACACTGCTTAAAAAAAAAACTACATCAGTACAATAAAGGGGGGTGATTACTGAAGTGGGTGCAGTCACACCGAGGACATCCCCTCAGTGGACTGAACAAATTGGTAAGTGCTTGAAATTCCACCCCCCTCCCCCAGAACAAAAGGATGCTAAAATGTCCTTCAGCAACTCTTCAGCTATGGATTCCAAGGTAGTCATGAGAATGGATGTTGAGATACCCTCTGGTATGGTCCAGATTTCAATAGCCAATCACTCTCGGCTATTACTGTTTACAGTATTGGGAAAGTCCAAAAGATACTCCAACTGTTTAATTCCTTTATCTGAGAATAACGCAAGGAATGCCACCTGGATCGATCCCAGTGTGGTGCAGCTCCAGTGTCACGGGAGCACCCTCTCCACGGGCCCCTTCTCCTTGCCCAGCTTTCCATTTTCTGTTGCCTCATTCTCCTCCCGATCTGACTCAGTATCAGACCAAGCTCGGCTGGGCTGGACAATCACTACTCGTCGCAGCTCCTCTTCTGGCCTTTCCTGAGTCCCCTCAATGTGCTGGATCGCCTGCCATTTTAAAGAAACCCATCATTAGTCAAATGAAGAAAGAAATCCTACAACAGTCCATGGGGGTGGTAATTTACTTGCAAGATCTCGGGCTGACCCAAGTCCTACTTTGGGTGCTTTTTCTCCCTTGGCCGGTGACAGCAACAAACAGGTAGATTGTCTCTGCAGAGACTTGGGTGAAGGGCAGGAAGGGTCAGCAACCCAACGTACCATAGTGTAGAACCTTGAGGCACATCAGGGGTAAGGGGAAATGTTTCAAGCTTTCAAGGTCAGTGTATTGTCACATGTACCAATTAAGGTACAGTGAAATTTGAGTTACAGAGAAGATGGCAATGCAGTGTCAATTAAGGTCGGCATCACATGATGTCCCAGAACACTTCAAATAAAGCTATATGGATACACGTTAGGAACAAAAAGTAGATGACTTTGTTGAGGATACCCTTCAGGCCTGGCGTGTCCCCATTAGTGTTAAAGGCAACGACAACAAGTTGCAGGAACCTATGACATAAAGGGAGGCTCATGACAAGTATAGGGAGTTGAAAATTGGGAAGCCCTTCAGGATTACAGAAAATGGAATGGGGATTACTCAAAGACATTATGAAATACTACTTTTGTTTTCTGTCCTTTAATCAATCCTATGTTCATCCAAAATAATATCCCCAACCATGGAGTAATTTTTTAGTAATAATCTTGTGTGCGATAGTTTAACACATCCTTTTTGAAAATGAAGATAAACATTCACTGATCCCTCGCCAAAAGTCTGTTTGTCTGTTCTTTTTGTTATTTTAAGTATGTGTTAAAAATATGTTTTAGTGTTCCTTGGTTTGTTTTATGTGGGGGTTGGGGGGGGGGGGGGGGAAGGGTTGGGAGAAGCTTTTTTTTAATCTCTTACCTCGACAGAGATGCAATTTTGCCCACTTCCTAACATTGTGGAGTTGGCGGCCTTTCCTGGAGCAACTCCAAGCCGCAGGACTTTAACATCGCGGAGCTTGCGATCCCTTTGCCGGGGATCGAAGTTCCAACGTGGGGCCCAAGGATTTTAACATCATGAAGCCCGCGGTCTCTGGTAAGAAGAGGCCGACTCGGGAGCTCCATGCCGCGGAGAGAGTTTCAATCGCTCCGACGCAGGAGTTTCGCTCACCCCGACGGGGGCTTTGGTCATTGGCTGCGGGGGCTTTGATCGCCCCGACTGCGGATGATTTGACTGCCCCGACCGTGGGAGAACAAGACGAAGAAGATTGAACTTTATTACCTTCCATCACAGTGAGGAATGCGGAATCCACTGTGATGGATGTTTATGTTAACTTTTATGTGGTTGTGTGTCTTGTTGCTTTTCACTTAGTATGGCTGCATGGGTAACTTACATTTCACTGTACCTTAATTAACAATAAACTGACCATGAAACCTTGATCTTCCATATCCTTAATAATAGATGCCAGTACTTCCTCTAAAATGTTTAGCAAAAGTTCCCTATTCTCCCTGTCCCAGCTAATAGCTGCAATTTTCTCAACAGCCATATTAGATAGAAACATAGAAAATAGGTGCAGGAGTAGGCCATTCGGCCCTTTGAGCCTGCACCGCCATTCAATATGATCATGGCTGATCATCCAACTCAGTATCCTTGTACCTGCCTTCTCTCCATACCCCCTGATTCCTTTAGCCACAAGGGCCACATTTAACTCCCTCTTAAATATAGACAATGAACTGGCCTCAACTACCTTCTGTGGCAGAGAATTCCAGATTCACCACTCTCTTTGTGAAAAATGTTTTTCTCATCTCGGTCCTAAAAGACTTCCCACTTATGGCAAGAATGTCTGCATCCTTCCTATCTGCTAGACCCACTCAAGGCACAAGTGGACTGTGGAAGATCAGCACTAATACATCTGCTAATTTTGCATTTGTTTCTTCAAGAAACCTAGAATGCAGACCAGCAAGTCCAACGGACCTGTCAGTTTTTAACCCCCTTAACTCCCCTTCACTGTTGGTAGATCCTTGGTGTCCCAGCATTTCCAGCACAGTCCCTACATTTTCTACGGCATGGCAAATACTGGTATTTTTTCAAATAACTTCATCAAAATCTATCCTTCCCATTTTTAATTCTCTTGTCTCTGAACACTCACAATTATTTCTATTTGCAAAGTTGCAGAAACTCTTACAATCTTATTTTATATTTCTTGCTAGTTAACTATATTATTCTGCCTTTCTCCTCTACAATCAACTTGCAGTCATCTGGTGCTGAGCCCTGTAACTGGTAATGTTTCCTTCCCCCTGGCCAGTCACGGGAGCAGGGCAGCAGCCTCACCTGCACAATGGTGTCGAGGTTCTGTCTTGACGTAGTGGAGGAGCTGTTGATGACTGAGGAAGGTCCCATCGTCACCACAGTGACTTGGTGCGAAGACAGCGGAGGTGGAGTCTGCACTATAACAGTGGGGTGGTGGGTTGGTGCTGGGATGATGTGTGCCGGCAGCTGCTGAAAGACAATGAGGGGAAAAGTATAGTTTGCAAAACTTTAACTGAGAGTTGCTCACTCAACTTTAGCAGAGGCACAAAACAGAATGTAGAATTGTCCCTAGTGTGTAGGATAGTGCTAGCATACGGAGATCACTGGTCAGTGTGGACTCTGTGGGCTGAAGGGCCTGTTTCCATGCTACATCTCTAAACTAAACTAAACAGCACATGAACAGGCCTTTTAGCCCACAATATCCATGCTGAACATGATTCCAAGGAAAACTAATCACATCTGCCTATATGTGATCCATATCCCTTCATTTCCTGCATATCAATGTGCCTATCTAAAAGCCTCTTAAATGCCACAAATTATTGAAGCCCATTCTTAGGCAGTGAAGACCAATCTGAGCATATACTATAGCACTCTAATGTAGCCACCATCCTGTTTGTTAATTAATTGATATTGCTGTTTGCTCAGTTTAGAATCTGTACTGGAGACAGAAGGAGCTGCAGATGATGGAATCTTCATCTATTGCACAAAGTGCCGGAGTAACTTAGTGGGTCTGACAGCATTACTGGAGGTTAGAAGATGATTAGGTCAGGACCCTTCTTCAGAAGGAAGGTTCCGCCCAAAATGTTGTATATCCATGTCCTGCACAGATGTTGCCCGACCCGCTGAGTTACTCTAGCACTTGTGTGTTCGACTTGGGTTCTGTAGTGGCGCTCAACATTCTTTGGATTTGGTCTTCACACTGAAACATGAACTCTATTTCTCTTTCCACAGATGCTGCCTGACCTATTGAGTGTTTTCCATTATGAGCAAAAAACAACCTGTTGGAGGAACTTTGTAGGTCAGACAGCATCTGTGGAGGGAATGGACAGACTGAAGACAGGTCCAATTAGAAACATCGTCTGTCCATTTCCACCTCCCAGACGCTGCCTGACCTGCTGGGTTCCTCTAACGGTAAGATACCAGTATATGTAGGCTCCTGTGTCTCAATAGATAAGTACTATTTTTATTTAAGATCGTCAACCTATTTATGCCTTGCATTCATCCTATTTTTCAGGATGCTGATATTTACAGGGTCTAATTTTGGACTGTTCACTTGGAAGCATCCTCTAAATTAACATTTTTTGGCACAGATCAAATACCAAATTTCCACTCCAGAGATCCTCCTGGTTTTGAACTACTCAAAGTACCACGGTCACCCAAGGCTCAGCTCGGGACCCGTGTGGAGATGAGAGGTACGAAGGCCCTAGTTGCGGCTCTGCATGCCAATGTTGCTAGGTCTTACAGAGGGAAGCGGTGTGTCAGGGGGGATGAGGGCTGACCTGTGTCATGTGTCGGGGTTCAAGGTCCTGCAGCTCCCCCTGTTGAAGCACCTTGGACTGTTCCAGGTGCTGCTGTTGCAGCTGTACGTGTTGCGCGATAGCCTTTAGCTTCTCGGGGTAACCGTGGGCCTCCAGCGAGCGAACCTGCCGACAGATAGACCTCGTCAGTCTTGTGGGGACAGCACACCATAGGAGCGATTCCCCACATGTTAACATAAAGAGGTTGAAGCCTGCTGCCCAACCAATGTCGACGCTTCACTGGTATTGGTTTATTATTGTTACGGCTACTGAGGTACCGTACCAAACTGGATGCTATCCAGGCAGATCTTTCTCGTGTACATCAGGTAGTGCAAAAGAGAAAATAAACAGAGAAAGTGCAGAAAGTATTACAGAGAAAGTGCAAGGGTCATAACAAGGTAGAGTGGGAGATCAGGAATTTGTCCCCAGCGTATGAAAGGTCCATTCAGTAGCAGTGGGGAAGGAACTGTTCTTGAATTGTGTATTAGTTTATTATTATCATGTGAATCGAGATACTGCAAAAAACATAGCTGGTGGTACGTGCTTTAAGCTTTAGTACCTTCTGCCCGATGGGTGAAGAGTTGTCCTTGATAATATTGGCTGCTTTCCCAAGGCAGCATAATGTGTAAATGAAGTTGAAGGGGGGGGGGAGAGGGGAAGAAAGAAGGCTGGTCTGTGTGATGGATTAGGCTACATTCATAACTCTCTGTAATATCTTGCGGTCTTGGATAGAGCAGTTACCAAACCAAGTTTGGTGCATCACAACAAGATGCTTTTTATGGTGCATTTGTAGAAATTGAGAAGAGTTGTTGAGTACAAGGAGGATCCTGCTGTTGGTCCTTTTGTTGACGAGCTCCTTGATGCCCCATACATTAGCAGCTCTTTGCATATTAGAGCTGAGACTGTATGAAGGGCATGTACTGGGTTGCCACAATGTACTGCACCCTCTCTCACCACTCCTAACACCATTCTATGGACACAAACTTGTCCATCACACCTTGAGCAGGGATACAGTTGGTCCTCACTATGGGGAGGTTCAATCATGAGATCCACTGGGTCGAAGCTCTGACCCTGCCCATCATCCACATCCAGACAAATGCTAATAAATCCCTTCCATTGACTCCATCTACACCTCACGCTGCCTCGGCAAGACCACAAGTATAACGACCAGTCTCCCCCTGGTCACCCCCTCGTCCCCTTTCTCCAATCAGACAAGAAATACAGAAGTGTGAAAGTGTATACTTCCAGATTCAGGGATGTTTCTTCCCAGCTGCCATCAGGCAACTGAACCATCTTATCACCAACTAGAGTGGTCCTGAGCTACGATCTACCTCATTGGAGACCTTCGGACGATCTTTAATTGGACTTTACCCTGCACTAAACGTCATTCCCTTTTTCATGTATCTGTACACTATGCATGGCTCAATTGTACTCATGTATAGTCTTCGCTGACTGTTTAGCACGCAACAAAAGCTTTTCACTGTACCTTAGTACAATAACCAAAACTAAACTAGTGGGCGGCACGATGGCGCAGCGGTAGAGTTGCTACATTACAGCGCATGCAGCGCCGGATACCAGGGTTTGATCCCGACTATGGGTGCTGTCTCTACGGAGTTTGTAAGTTCTCCCCCTGACCGTGTGGGTTTTCTCTGAGATCTTCGGTTTCCTCCCACACTCCTAAGACGTACAGGTTTGTAGGTTAATTGGCTTGGGTTTGTATACTTGGTGTACGTATAAATTGTCCCCTGTGTTAATGTGCAGGGATCGCTGGTTGATGAGGACTCGGTGGGCCGAAGGGCCGGTTTCTACGCTTATCTCTAAACGATAAACTAAACTAATAAAACTTAGGGTAAGTTTCCTATCTCTCACTCAAAGTGGCTCAATATTAAAACTGTGCCCTCCTGGTCTGCTCAATTTAACACAATGAAAAACAATTAACACAATTTAACACAATGAAACCGTATCAAGGCAAAGCACACCAACCTGTTCCTCCAGCATCATCCGAACCGAGCGCTCTTTATCCAGCTGCTGCCGCAGTTCGATCATCTCCCGTTTCAGGTCCTCTAGCTTCTCATCCTCCCACACATCAGGGGAGCCAATTCCTTCGTCTTTATCCTCTGCACGCCTCCGTTTGGGAGAGGAGCCGCTGTACTCCTGTGTTCCAAAGACAAAGCTCAATTAAACACAGTTAGACCAGGCACAAAGTCTCCTCCTATGCAAGAGTACACACAGTGCTGGAGTAACCCAGCGCGTCAGGCAGCATCTCTGGAGAACAAGGATCAGTGACGTTTCAGGTCGGAACCTTTCTTCAGCAAGATGCAAGAGGGCAGCTTCTAAACCATCTGTCTTTGAGTTTAAAGGCTATGAGTTTAGGTTTAAAGTTTTATTACAAGATAATAGAATGACATGCATTAAACAAAGTGCTGGCGAATGTACACTATGGGCATAGTCAATGCTGGTTTACAAAAAAAGTGCTGCAATAACTCAACGGGTCAGGCAGCATCTCTGGAGAACATGGATAGGTGATGTTTCGGGTCAGGACCTTTCTTCAGACTGATTGTAGTGGGTAGTGGGGCTCGGAGGTGGGTGGTGGTGGTGAGAAAGCTGGAAGAGTGGTGCGGGCAGCACAAAGTCAGGCAAGAGATAGGTGCATACAGGTGAGCGTGGACTCAGTGAGTCAGGCAGCATCTGTGTGGGAGAATGGACCTTTCAGGTCAGTTTCCCGCTTTTTGTTTACTGTTCAAATAAATATAAATATCGGGAGTTACGCTGTGCGTTGACGAGACCACGGCTGGAACACTTACACTTTGGTAGGACAAATACAGCTTCTTCATTAAAGGAAGACCACAAAATGTTGCTGTGCAGAAGGATCTGACTGCCCTTTTATACTGAAGAGTGATGGCGAGACCAAACCAGGATGGTACATGTTTGTTGTCCCATTATTTAAGCAGCCATTTGCTTGTAATGGAGGTGGATGGGATGTGAATGGTGCTGTCACGGGACTATTTGACAAGGAAAAGGTGAGCAGGATGGGCTAATGAGGTTTAGAAGAATGAGAGGATCACAATATTCTCAGGGCTTGACAGGGCAGATGCCGAGAGGATATTTCTGCTCACTGAGTAATCTAGAGAAAGGGGGCTCATGCCCCATTCCCCATGCAAAAAACATTGTGCTTTGCAGCCATCTACTGCACATGATAATCTCTAAATGACAGCCACGAGGTGAACTCTAGCACCCCGTTCCATCAACCTCCTGTGACTACGCCCACTGGTGATGAATAACAGCACTGCGCTCACCTAGTCCGGGGGAGGGGGGAGGGGTTGGTAAGAGGTAGTTGCCAGTGGCCATAGCCATGTCATCCATCTCCCATCCCAACACTGTGCTCACCTGAATGAAACGCTTCAGCTGCGAGTTCTGTTGAAGTAGCCGTGTTTTCTCCTGCTCGAGCGAGAATATATATTCGGCAGTTTGCTGCAAAATGGCTGCCTGTGTGGAAGGGACAATAGTGAGCATGAGTGGGCTTCACCACTACATCACCCACCCCAGGATAGTCACTTCTATCAGGAGGCAAGCGTTTCATACGGAGCCGATCAAATAAAGTATAGGAAGTCCCACCACCAAAAGGTTTCCTCATTGTACTACAGGACTGATCTTTCATTTTGCTTGTCAGATTGTCCATTTAAATATGACTTAACTCACAGGACTCGTTAATCCAAATGGAAAAGGAGAATTATCTAAAACAAAGCCTTCTCCCAGAGAATTATCTGAAACTCACCCCTACCCTGGAGATAGATACAAAAAGCTAGAGTAACTCAGCAGGACAGGCAGCATCTCTCGAGAGAAGGAATGGGTGATGTTTCCGGTCGAGACCCTGCCCTGGAGAATTATCTGTAACATAGCCCTCACCCGAATACTAACTGGTACAGTCCCATTTCCCCCGCTAAGCAGCAGAACCGTACAACCCCCATCCCCCTCAGCGGATGAGGTTGCAAACCACTCCGGTACTCTCTGTTGAGTGCTCAACTGCTCTCCCGACCAACCTGTGGGGAGCGCATGAATAAGAGTTTGTGCCTGACCTTGCTGAGTTTCTCGCCATCTGTGTGTGGGATGAGTGTCTTCAGGGACTGAAAGCCGGCGTTGATGCTTTGCATTCGACGTCGCTCATTGCTGTTAGCGATCTCTCTCCGTATCCTCCTCTCCTGATCTCTCTGAGATTCCTGGGACAGTGGAATGTTAGCCAAGCTGCAAGAAGAACAGGGACCCTTTTAGCTTTAGTTCACCAAATCCTTGGACAGTATGGGCCCTGCCGAAAAAAATTCAAACCTTGCCCAATACCATGAACCGCGCAGGTGCACTGATTGGCCCCAAATTATTACCATTTCAACAGCTGATCCATCAGGAGGTTGGTTTAGTTTAGTGCAGCTTACCGAGTCTGCACCAACCATCGATCACCTGAACACACTAGTACTATGTTATCCCTACACACCAGGGACAACTTTAGAAGCCAATTAACTTACAAACCCGCACAAAGTCTTTGGAATGTGGGAGGAAACTGGAGCACCTGGAAGAAATCCACTCCATCACAGGGAGAACATGCAAACTCCACACAGACAGCACCCGAGGTCAGGATCAAACCTGCATGTCTGGTACTGTGCGGCAGTGGCTCTACCAGCTGCTTCACTGTGCTGGTTTACACTCCCCTATGTAACCACATGCAGAAAAATCAATATTCAGTCATCTGCAAATTATTTGTCATGTGGAAGGAAGCGACAGAGGACTGGATAACTCAGCCTTCATATTTGTTACTCCTTTCTACATTAATGGAAATGCTGGTACAAACGGACAGGTTTGTACTTACAACCTCTAACCAACAGTGAGACTACTGCTCCACTAGGGGGGGCTGCTGTGTGATTCATTTAATAGGGGGGTTGCACGTAAGGTCATCAGGTCAAAGGACATGACGCACGGAGTAGCTCAATCCTTCTGGAGTACAAGGCAGCTTCCGGCATACACTAGTAACACACGAAACACGTACTTTCCTACTAGAAACCGCCAAATTATCCATTTTTGCACTGTAAAATAGTGTGGAAATAGGGGTAACCGTGAGACAAAACTGCCAAAATCACTGCAGCTCACTGATTGCAGATTGAGGGTAAGTTCTGGCCCATGACCGCCCCCCCCCCTCCCCCCTGGGTGCAGGGCGAACCGGCAAACACCGGCCGTGGGGACAAACGGCCCGGGGTCCACGAGTGTGGAACCTGTCAGCGTGGAGTCCGGATGCTGGGACAGAAGACGGGCCCGCTGTACTGGCAGCCATAGTAAGTGCTTACCTGACGTTCACCGCTTGTACTCAAGAAGGCGTTGCGTGGCAACAGTACGGGTAATGGGTCGTGACCTCGACTGTCGTGCGATCTCCCTATGGGGACAGCTTCCCACCACAGACTGTATGTGGCAGAGTAAATTTAGAATGGCAACCATTGTCAGGAAGTGCTTGCAGATGCACGTTCTTAACTGTTTTTCAACTTTTTTTATATGCAAATATTGATTTCTGTTTTTATCAATGGACTTAGAAAAACAAAAAAAATCTGTTACTTCAGGTTGGCAGCTTTGTAGCTTCAGCCTGAAACTGATACTTTGAATTGCAGAATCACCAGACTCTTAGTATCAGTTAACAATGACTTGTCCAAGTCTTTTCAATTAACCCTGTCAATTCTACGGAAAGGCAGAATGAACCTGTAAATTTACAGGTGCACCATTGAAAGCATCCTGTGGTATGGTGCTCTGCAAGTAATTGCAGACAGTTGTGCATGTAGCCCAGTGCATCACCCCGACCAGCCTCTCACCCCTGCACCAACTCCATCTACACTTCATACTACCTAAGGATTGCAACCTACTAAATCCTGGGCCACTCAGACTCTGGTCATCCCTCTTCTCTTGTTGGACAGCAGATACAAAAGCTTGAAAGTACGTTCCACCAGATTTAGAAATAGCTTCTTCCTTGATTAAGTCAGACTATTGAACGGACATTTCCCAAGTTAAACATGTATTCCTAATCTGTCAATCAATCTCATTGCAACCCTTGCACTTTTTTTCTTTGCACTTCCTCTAGTGTAACTATATTCTGCACTCTTCATTTTCTATTTTGCACTACCAGTTATAGTCATATCAGGATAGCATGCAAAAACCCCCACCTTTTCACCGCATCTCAGTACTTATCACAATAAGTAAATCAGTATAGAATGAACAGCACTGTCAAATACAGTATTGTACAGGTATCAACAAGGTGTGCATTAAATCAATGCACTTGGCACAGACAACTTCAGTGCAGGAACAGGCAGCAAATACTATACATGTCAAAATACAAAACGCCCAATAGCGTAAATGCAAATACCAGGAGCACAACTGAATGTGTCAGTGCAATCAAATACCACACATGTAGCTGAACCCAATTAAATGCTGCACAATGTACATATCGCACAAGAACAGTTCAGTATTGTACAAGCACAGGTATGTACGAACACAATCAACTACTGAACAAGCACCTCAAATACAAATATGATATTGGCACAGATACCTTCTTAGCACAACCAAATACAACTGCAGTCTCTGAATCTCATGGGAGTGAAAATACTATTTAGCAAAATTGAATCTATTAAAGATTGTCATTCTGCACCGCTTGCTCGTGTAAAATATTTAAAAGGGCAGTCAATGAAAATAATATAAGCACAATTGTCAAATGTATTATATGTCCAGCCACAGGGTGGAATTTGGTTGATTGAGAGATACAGCATGGAAACAGCCCCTTTGGCCCACTGAGTCCACGCTGACCATCAATCACCCATTCACACAAGCTCTATGTTATCCCACTTTCCCATCCACTCCCTACACACTAGGGGCAATTTACTGAGGCCAATTAATCTACAAACCCGCGTGTCTTTAGGATGTCGACACAAAAAGCTAGTCGGTAAGACAGCCTCTCTGGAGAAAAGGAATTGGTGACGTTTTGGGTCAGGGTCACGATCGAAGCAAAGGTCGCTGGCGCTCTACCAGCTGCACCTCTGTGCTGCATATATAGTGATGAGAATGTCCTGTATAAAAACGTTCAAAGATCTGGAAGATGTCTCAACAGGGTAAAATAATTCTCAAACTGTGCAGTCACGCCCTCCATGTTCAGCTACACCGTTGGTTAGATACAGAGCTAAATTCCCCTTGCACTGTCCCATACAAAACAAGTAGAACAAAAAGCAGATTAGTTGCAAAGTTATGCTTTCCTTGGCCTACACTGACCCATCAAACAGCAAAATAAAACACGTTTAATGCACGGAAAAGCCATATCTTTCCGGGTAAGTGCAAAGGAGGTAACAAAATGTTGACCTCCACTATACACAAATGCAAACTAAGGGGTTGTCCGTAACTTCAGGTTATAATTTTCGTCAGCGGAATGACGCTGAATGTGGCCCCTACCTCCAACTCGTGGTCCATCTCTGATACAAATTAAACATTCCCATAGCAGGTACATCAAAGGGCAAACACAGCAGAATCCTATTATTTTCTTCCCCACGGGACCTGCCGAGTTCCTCCAGTAGTTTGTAGGAACAAGGAACTGTAGATACTGGTTAATACACAAAAGAACACAAAGTGCTGGAGTAACTCAGCAGGTCAGGCAGCATCTCTGGAGTTTGTTTTTGCTCCTCACAGTGTTGCATTTTTACCAAAATGAAAGATTGGATAAAAAAAAAAATCAAAGTGCTGGAGTAACTCAGCAGGTCAGGCAGCATCTCATGAGAACATTTTTTTTAAACCGCTTCCTCCAGTTTTAAATTTTGCCACAAGGAAATATTCTCTCCATGCACATTGTATGAAAATCTTCAGGGTCATAAGTTAAAATCAAGTTGCCTGTCACTCTTCAAATGCCTGCAGATGCAACTCTCAGCCATCCAACCTTTCCTTGTAAGACAACCTGCCCAAAATAGGTTTGTCACGGACATAGTCTATTTCCCAGGGTAAGGGGATTCTAAAACTATAGGGAAATAGATTAAGATGAGAAGGGGAAAAGATTTCAAAAGGGATCTGAGGGGCAACTTTTTCCACAGTGGCGGGTGTATTCATGTAACGAGCTGCCAGAGGCGGTTGTAGAGGCATGTACAATAACAGTTCAAAACACATTTAGACAAGTACATAAATATAAAGCTCAAGAAGGTATATTGGTCAGAATTAATGAGTTGGGCAGTAGGGCCTGTTTCCACGCTATGTACCTCTTTGACCCTATAATTTCTCTGAACGACTTCCAACATATTTACATCATTCCTCAAATAACAAGAACATTACTAGACTGCAGATGTAATCTCATCAATGCACTATATAACTGAAACATAGTCTTCCTTCCTTTTCTAGTTAATTCCCCTTGAAATTCTTATACACTTTAATTACGAGGGGCTTAGAGTAAATAAATACGTGTTATTGGCAAAAGCATCTAAAACCAGCAGCATAGGTTTAAAATGATTGTGAAAGGATTAAATAGAAAAGGAGGAATTATTTTTATCCCACCAGAGAATGATGGGCATGTGGAACTCTTGAAAGAGCAGCAGGCACAGATACTCTTGAGACGTTTAAACAAGCACTTGATGAGCAGTAATCGGCGGGGCTCTGGACCTGTTGCTGGAAGATGTGATCAAGTTAGATAATTGTTTTTTGACTAACATTGATACAATGGGCCAAATTGCCTCCTATGTCATAAATCTTCTACAATTACAATTTAAACTAGTTAGCATTGGCGCATTTAAGGAGAACTTTGATGCATGGTTAAGAGCATCTCAGAAAGCGTGAGAGGAAATTCTATGGTGTAAAAATTACCATTGTCAACCTAGTCAAACCACACTGATGCCACAGTCAAGAACGTACAGCAGCGCAGCTGGTAGAATCACTGCCTCACAGCAGCAGAGACTCTGGTTCGCTCCAGACTACAGGTGCTGTCTGTACATTTCTTCCCACCTTCCAAAGACGTGAAGGTTTGTAGGTTAATTGTCTATGTAAATTGCCCTCCATGTGTAGGATGCGAAAATGGTATAACATGGAACCAATGTACAGGTGATCGATGGACGTTGTGAGCACGGTGGGCCTGTTTCCACGCTGTATTTCTAAACTAAACGCCTCTACTTCCTCAGAAGACTGAGGAAATTTGTTATTTCTCCTATGACTCTTACCAACTTCAACAGATGCACCATGGAAAGCATCCTATCTGGGCGATTCAAAGCTTGGTTTGGCAACAGCTCTGTCCAAGACCACTTGAAATTGCAGAGATCATGAACACAGCCCAGTCCATCACACAGACCAGCCTTTTCTGCCCGACTGGCCTTTAACTTCATTTATACTTACATTGCCTCAGAAAAGCAGCCAGCATAATCAACCACCACTTACACGCCAGTCATTCTATTTTCTCCCTCTCCCCATCAGGCAGATGGTACAGAAGCTTGAAAGCATGTACCACCAGATTGCCGAACAGTTCTTCTCGCTGTTATCAGACTCTTGAACGGACCTCTGATATGCTAAGGATTTATTCCTGATCTTCCAATCTACTTCATTACGGCCCTGCAATTCCTATATTTACCCTTTCTCTGTAGCACTATATTGAGCACTATGTTTATTTTCTCTTTGGTGCTATTTGACCTACTCATGATTTTCCTGGATAGAATGCAAAACAAAGTATTTCACACTCTCTCAGTACATGTGACAATAATAAACCAATACCAAAACAAGAGGAGTTTAACGAACCACAAGCACTGGCTTTGATCAGATTTGTCCTACGAGATGTTTGTAGGCTGTGATCTGTATTTTTATTTATTCAGTGTCCAACAATGATGGCGCCATTGGCAAACCTGAAGACAGAGTCCGAACTGCATCCGGCTACACATCGTGAGTACAGATTGAGTAGAGTGTAGGTGAACACCACAACACAGCCTTGAGGTGCTCCCAAATAATTTATATTTATTCAGTGTGTATGACAGTGATAGAATGTGATGCTGGTCCCAGATGAGGTGTTAATATCTCAGACAACCCGTCCTGGGCACTGCATGTTGATATAAATTTGAAGAAGGCAAGTAATCTCTAATCTCCCACATTTTTTAAGATATTCGGTATGTCACTGAATAGTCTAACAAACTAATACAGTTGCACTATAGAAACTATCCTGACTGGTTTCATCATGGCCTGGCACAGAAATTACAACGGAGGCTATAGAGAGCGGCACATGATGGATTGGGTTGAGCACAGGTCAACCCAATCCATCATCCATTGGGTTGACACAGCTGTCCCCTCCATCTAAAGCATTTACACAAGGTGCTGATTCGAGAAAGTGGCATCCATCATCAATGATCGCCACTGTCCGGGTATGCCCTCTCCTCACCACTACCACCAGTTAGGAGATACAGTAGACTGAAGGTTCAGGAACGGCTACTTTCCTAAAACTGTCAGGTTCTGGAACTGACCTGCACAACCCTAATCTTACCTCGACAATTGAACACTACAGATCACCTCTTGTACTATCGTGGACCTATTTTTTTAATTTTTTTTTAAAATTGTATTTTCCACTGATGTCTTGTTTTTGCAGTCTTTTTCTTTTCACTGTCTGTAGAATTTTACGTGCATTCTATGTTTTCTGTTGTCTATGTCTATGTGCCTGTGATGCTGCAACAAGCAAGATTTTAATTGTACCTGTACCTCACCATACTTGTGCATTTGACAATAATCTCGACCTGAACTTTAGACACAAAAAGCTGGAGTAACTCAGCAGGACAGGCAGCACCTCTGGAGAGAAGGAATGGGTGTCGTTTCGGGTCGGGACCATCTCTTCGACCTGAACTTCATTTGACGTGATATTAAGTCCCCCAGCAAGTGAGAACACAGGACAGTACAGCACAGGAACAGGCCCTTCGGCCCACAATGTCTGTGCTGAACATGGTGCCAAGTTAAACTAATCTCCTCTGCCTGCACAAGATCCATATCCCCTCCATATCCCTATCTAAACGCCACTACTGTATCTGCCTCCACCACCATCCCTGACATGTTGCAGGCACCTACCACCCTCTTTGTAAAAAAATTATCCAGCATGTCTTCTTTAAACTATCCCCCTCTCACCTGAAAGCTACCCTCAAGTCATTGACATTTCCACCCTGGGGAATGGTTCTGATCCTGATCCCTCTGAATTTCACTAAATCGCTTCCCATTAACAGCTGTGTCACACAGCCAAAACAGCCCGTACTACCCACCTTGTCACAGTATCAGATGCTGCCAGTGAAACACTAGTCTTCCTCCCTTTGGACAGCCCGATTGTAATCATATATAGTCTTTCAGCTGACTGGGTAGCACAGACCAAAAAAGCCTTTCACAGTACCTCAGTACACATGATTATAAACTAAACTAACTTCTCAAAGGTGGCTCAGTGGCGCAGCTGAAAGACCCGCTGCCTCACAGCACCAGATTCAATCGTGACTTTGGGTGCTATCTGTGTGGAGTTTGCCCATTCCCCCCACATGACAATAACGTGCCTGTTTCCAGGTTAATTGGCCCTATGTAAATTGCCCCTACTGTGTATGGAGTGGATGAGAAAGATGGGATAACATTGAGCTAGTGTAAATGGGTGATCAATGGTTGGTGTGGATTCGATGGGCTGAAGGGTGTGCGCTGTATCTATCAATCAAACATCTCGAAGATAGACACAAAAAGCTGGAGTAACAGCAGGGCAGGCAGCATCTCTGAAGAGAAGGAATGGGTGACGTTTCAGGTCGAGACCCTTCTTAAATATCTCACCTAGGATATTTAAGGTATTGAATGGGAGGGAGGGAGGAGGCTGACTGAGAGCTTGAGTGGCAGCACCTGGCGCTGGGACTGGGCGGGAGCTCACTCCCAGAGTTCCTCGGGGCGCCTGATGGACTACAACTCCCGGCATGCCTGCGAGCGCCGCAGAGAGCCAGGCAGGCAGGCCCGAGGCGCCACTCGGCCTCACCTTCCGCCCGGTTACCCCGGGCTTGCTGGGCGGCGGGGCCACCCGCACCTCACGCCGCCTCCACTAGAGCAGGCAAGCCAGTCACTTCGGACACTTTCTTCCCCCGCCCCGCTGCTGGGCTTTTAAACCCGGTCTGACCGCCTGCAAACTCTCCTCCCCCCGGACAGTGATCAGACCCACGTGCGCCCCGGGGCGAGGGGGATGCACCGTGCGCGCCCCCGGCTCCCGCCCCCGGTCCGGGGCCCCGTGCACCGTGCGCGCCCCCGGTGCCCCCGCACGTGGCCCCTGTGGCGGAAGGTCCGGCCGCAGCCGCCCGTTGCCCTGGAGCCGCCGCGCGCGTCCACGTGCGCGCCCGCCGCCCCCGGGTCCTCCCGCCGCCCCCCCCCCCCCCCAACCCTATCCCCCTCCTCCAGCCAGCGCGGAGAACGGAGCAGTGCTCGCAGCAAAAATAAACGATACATCAAAAAATAACGCACACAGAGGGAGGTAGAAAAGTACACACCTACAGAGACCTCCTATCACTTCTTTCTCACTCTTCCTGAATTCCTGGAATGAAGATACCTTCTGAGTGGGCACCACGAAATATTCCATGCCTTCCTCTCGGAGTGGGAAGGGAGAAATTCCTCCCCCCAAAAATAATAATAATAATAGCAGCGATGAATAACGTGCGGGCTGCGTGCGTGTGTGTGTGTTTCCAGCTGATCGCTGTATCAGATGGTTGTAAATGGCGGGAAACAGCTGGTGCTTTCGCAGCACCGCCGCCTCCTTCCGCCGGCACCGGGATTGCATGTAAACAAAGAACTATTGTCCAGTGCCCCGCTCCAGGCTGCTGCCGGGTTAGGGGCCAGAGCTCGGCGCGTTGGGGGAGGTCGTTATGCACTACAAGTACAAGGGTAAAGAGGAAAGGAATGGTTGAGGGAATGGGGGGGTGTTGCAGGAGGGAGGGTGGCGGGTGGGTTCTGCATGCGCCTCTGTGTGTGGGTGAAGCGGCTCATCAGCTGACGGCTGGCAACACCGAGAGGAACAGCAACAGCTTTGGTGACATTGGAGCAGCTGAGAGCAGAGAGGCGCAAACACAGCCCCACACGCCCACTCCGTCCGGCCCCGCTTTAAAGAGACAGTCTTTAAACGTTGCAGGCAGGTTAGATACTGAGGCTCCAGTGATACCGTGGGCTGTGGTTGTAACAGGAGCGACAGAAACCCCCTGAGCTGCAGGAAACCATGGCATGGCTGCTCTACGGTTAAAATGTAATTATATTTATTTTTCGCCTAATGTAAGATGGCAGGAAACAATTCATTAATTTCGCGAGGGATGACAAGCGGATGTAAAGGCGTTGGAGGCAGATCAGAGAAAACTTACTGGCCCGGTGGCTGGAAGTGAGCGGGTTGTTTCATGAGGTAACGTTGGACGAGCTCGGCTTGAACCCGCTGGGGTTTAAAATCCTGAGGGGAGTCAACCTGTAGGATGTAGTGAGAATTCTCTTGTTGAACTAGGCATCATTGTTAAATAATGGATTGCTCATTTAACACAGGGATAAGGCATACATTTCCCCTCAGAGTTGTAAGTCATTGGAACGCTCTTTCTCAACGAGAGGTGGAAGCAGTGCTCCTTGAATATAAAGTAGAGGTAGTTAAGTAATTTGAGACACACGGAACCGCAGATGCTGGAATCTTGAGTGCTGGAGGATCTCAGTGGGTCAGGCAGTATCTGTGGAGGGAATGGAGTGGCGATGTTTCAGATTGGACACACTGATAGAGAGAGATTGATCTTTGATGAATAATCAGCTGTCATCTAACTGGATGGTGGGGCAGGCTCGAGAGGTCGACTGGCCATAAGATGTATATTCTCTGGAGTGATTGGATCTTGCTTCACAAACATTGTTAATGATAACAAACTACCCATTTACCAAGGCGATTGGTGAGCAACTATACAGTATGTAGATAAGCACACAATATCTGTCCACTAGGCAGGGAGAGGAAAGATTCCAACCCAAAGCTCAGGTACACACATCACATCACATCTACTTGAGTATATTTTTGGTTTGGTTTATTATTGTCGCATTTAGGGAGATACATCCTACCATACATTAAGGCAGCTATAAGGAAAACTTTCATCAAAGACCCGCACCACTCTGGTCACACTCTCATTTCCCTGATACCATCGAGAAGAAGGTATAGGAGCCTGTAAACCATGACCTCCAGCTTCTTCTCATCGACCAGTAGGCTCTTGAACACTGCCCAACCCTACCTCAGCAACAATCTACTATGCACTTTGTTTAGGAAGTACACAATGGGTTGGAGTAACTCTGCGAGTCAGGCAGCATCTCTGGAGAACATTGATAGGCAATGTATTGGGTTGGGTGCACTATTTACTTCAGTTTTCACTATAATGATCTGGCTACCTGTTATTACTGATAATTTATTGTATTATTGATTACTGAATATTTAATTGTTGTATGGGTGCATTAATGTGCCGGTAAAACTGTAACAAGTAACAACTTCATTGATCTGCTCCCAGTGCATATGACAATTAAACCATTTGACTCGTAGGTACAAGGTTCCTTAAAGCTTAAATAAAGTTAAGTAAATTACGAGTAGTGTAAAGTTTCATTTGCCTCACAACAATTTAAGCAACTCAGTCTCAGAAGTCAATCAGTGCGACATCGAGATGGAGAAACTATTGAAACCACAAAGCTTGGATCTGGATCCCAACTCACCTGCTGCTGCAAAGGATTGGAAGCACTGGCTTCGTATACTAAATAACTTATTTGATGAGTGTGGCAATGATGCACCAGACAGATTCAGGACATTAATAAGCTCTGTCTCTTGTGATGTGTATGATTACATAGCGGAATATACAACTTATGATTCTGCTATTGATGTACTGAGCAGACTCTTCGTTAAGACACCCAATGTGATATTCACTCGACACTTCCTTGCTACTCAGAAACAAAAACCTGGTGAGTCACTTGATGAATTTTTACAAGAATTTCAAAGACTAATTTCAAAGTAAAGACTGTGCCTTCAAAGCACTTATGGCTGATCAATATCGACAGGAACTTATTCAAGACTCTTTTATCAATGGTTTAGCATCGCCTTTAATACGACAGAGACTATTAGAAAACAAAACCTTGGATTTACAGTCAGCTTACAATCAAGCTTACCCATTAGACTTGGCTCAGAAAAATTCAGATGCTTATGGCTCATCTAATGTGTATTCTGCTGCAACTACTAAAAAATAATCTGACCCTACTAATATGGAGCAAGCTGAAACAATTTCTACTGATAAAGGTGCCCTTGCTGCAGCATATAATTATTCAAAAAGGAAGTGTTACTTTTGCGGGGGGTAATATTCATAAGAGAGAGAGAGATGCCCTGCTCGAGAGGCAACTTGTAATCGTTGTGGCAGGAAGGGACATTATTCTAGAGTAAGCAAGTCCAAAGCAACTACTAAAAGTGTAACTGCTGCCATGTATACGCCTTCTTTATGTGCAATTACAGCTGCATTTTCTCAAAGCTTGTCTCATGCAGCTACAACGGTATCCATCAATGGCCATACACTTAATGCACTACTTGATTCTGGCAGTTCAGAAAGTTTTATAAGTGAACAAGTTGTGTCTCGACTAAATCTAGGTATGTTACAATTCTTACCTTCAGTGGCGCTGCAGTTCTGTCACTGGCCGTGTGCGCGACTTTGGCGCCTTTGGGGGGGGGCGGGTTTAAAATGCGTTTTTTCTTCAGACTATTCAAATCGAATTTGAACAGACTGTTTAGTTGCTGAAGAAAAATCGCTTCGACTGCCGTTTTATTAAGTTTATTAAAATTAGCGCTGGATAATTGAATAGTAGTAGTAAATTAAAAATCATCTTCTAATTCCGTCAACGCCGACAACAGGACGGAACTCACGTAGGGGCAAGGCAAGGTACACCGGTTATTTTTTCATCTAAACTTGCTTCTTAGGATGCCTTTAATCAAAATTTCACGTTGCGAAAAGGTGACTTAGATACGAACCGGCAGTGTTTTTCCTGCCGATATGGGGTTTAAATTCACTGCAACCGCAACTTTTCAATTGATCGCGTTCCACAAAAACCCACTCGCAAGATGATTTAAATTGCCATTAATTTACGGGAATTAAACATTCCTTCCATTTGGCCTATAGATTCATGACAATGAGATTTAAAAATCATGTTATATTGTGAATTCTTGTGTGAATGTTATTTGGACACTTAGGCTTTTTTTTAAATGTTAACCTTTTCTTGATAAATGGATAGATGTTTAGATCTAGTAATTGAATTTTGTAATTAGCTACAATTAGGTAACTAACTAATTATATGCTTTAATTTAAGGTCATCCAAGTAAGATTGTTTCATATTTGTTTCAGAATGCTTCAATCTATAATAACTGAAAATGTCATTCAGTTCTCTTAATTTTTAAGAAAGTTATGGGCTTTTGAGGATGTCCTTGATCACAGCTTTTGTGTTAAGTCTATGGAAAAGCAATAGGGAACAAGATGCTAATTTCTGAATATGAAAATGGCCATAACTTTTTTTTAATACTGAATATATGAAAGTGAATTAGGTGTCAAATTAAACTTCTTTTTATGCTTTATATGATGGGATAAATTGCAGACTTGATTTTTTTAAATCTCAAAATTTTGTAACATTGCTACTAAATCTAACTATAATTCCTTCAAATAGAGAAATCTCGATGGCTCTGACAACTCTCAATACTCAAATTATTGGATCTTGTATTGTAGACTTTATTCTGAACAAAACTAGCTATAAATCTGTATGTCTTAGTATTTTGAAAAATTTGTGTAGCGATATAATTCTGGGTCAGGATTTTCAGAAACTGCACAGATCGCTTCAAATAATGTATGAAGGAACTATGCCTGATCTTGTATTGTTAAAGCCACCAGTATTGTGTGTTTTTTCTGCTGCATCTGTTGAATGTCCTTCATTATTCACAAATGTATCCTCTAAGTGCAAGCCAATTGATACCAAATCAAGACATTTTAGTAAAGATGATAGGAACTTTATCAACACAGTAACTAATCTTTTACGAGAAGGTATCATAGAACCCAGCTCTTCCCCTTTGGAGGGCACAGGTTGTCATGGTTAAGGACCCCTTGGAAAGACATAGAAAGAGACTCTGCATTGATTACTCTCAAACTATAAACCAGTTCATGGAGCTTGACGCATATCCATTACCTCGTATAGAGGAGATTATCAATACATTAGCTAAGTATAAGATATTCACTACTTTTGACTTAAAAAGTGCTTACTACCAAATTCCTTTGAAAGAATCAGAGAAGAAATACACTGCGTTTGAAGCAAATGGGAAATATATCACTTCTGCAGAGTTCCTTTTGCTGTAACTAATGGCATGGCTGTATGTCAGAGAGAGATGGACGAACTTGTTGAACAGGAAAACCTTAAATATACTTTCCCTTATGTTGATAATATAACTATTGCAGGAAAAGACCAAGCTGAACATGATGAAAATGTACAACAGTTTTTAGATGTTGTACATTCTAATAATCTAACAATAAATGAGGCTGTCAATAACATCAGTGTAATCAATTAATATTCTTGGTTATTGGGTTGGAAATGATATAATCAAGCCTGATCCAGAAAGACTCCGCCCACTCAAAGAGATACCTGTTCCAGTTACATTAAACTCTTTACGAAGGTTGGGATGCTTGCATATTATGCTAAATGGATACCAAATTTTTCTGACAAAATTCAACCTTTGATTAGAGCAAAATCTTTCCCCCTTGACTCTACAGCAATTGGTTCCTTTACTTCTTTAAAGAAACAATTAGAAACTGCAACATTACACGCCATCGATGAGGATCTCCCCTTTGTTGAATGTGATGCCTCTGACTTAGCAGTATCAGCAACATTAAATCAAGGAGGACAACCAGTGGCTTTCATGTCTCGTACTCTCCAAGGCAGTGAATTGCGCTACCCACCCGTCGAAAAGGAAGCTACAGCAATTATTGAAGCAGTGAGAAAATTGAGTAATTTCCTTGCTCGCCAGCACTTTTCACTTTGATAACTGACCAGCATTCAGGAGCTTTTATGCTGGATAATCGGAAACAAACGAAAACAGTAAAATTCATGAATGGAGGATTGAATTATCTGCATGTAGTTATTAAATTGACTACTGCCCTGGTAAGAATAATGTTGCTCCAGATACATTAACTCGAGCATTTTGTGCTTCTGTTCATTCTTCTGCACTCACTGATCTTCACAATGGGCTGTGTCATCCTGGAGTCAATCATTTGTTACACTATGTTCGTTCCAAAAACGTACCTTTCTCTACAGAAGATGTGAAGATGACATGTGCTTCATGTAGAATCTGTGCTGAATTAAAACCAAGGTTCTTCCGTCCAGAAGAAGGAAGATTGATCAAAGCTACTCAACCTATGGAACATTTGAGTATTGACTTCAAAGGGCCTTTACCATCCACCTCTCGAAATGTTTATATACTTACCATAGTTGATGAATATTCGAGGTTTCCATTTGCCTTTCCTTGTCCAAATATGTCAGCTGCTACGGTTATCAAATGTTTAGATCAACTGTTTTCATTCTGTGGATTTCCAAGTTACATACATTCTGATTGGGGCTCCTCATTCATGTCAAAAGATTTAAAAGACTGCCTTTCTAATAGAGGAATTGCTGTAAGTAAAACAACACCATATCATCCTGTTGGAAATGGTCAGGTTGAGAGGTATAACGGAATCATTTGGAAAGCAGTGAAACTGGCTTTAAAGTCAAATGACATACCAGATCAGCAGTGGGAATGTGTTCTACCAGATGCATTACACTCCATCAGATCTCTACTGTCAACTGCTGCCAATACTACTCCACATGAGCGGTTCTTTAACTTCAAACCGTGTTCTTCCAGTGGTACTTCTCTGCCATCACGGTTGACTAGCCCTGGGACCGTGTTGCTTCGTCGGTATGTCCGATGAAATAAGAATGAGCCTTTTGTTGATAAAGTTGAACTGACTGATGTCAACCCTTCTGTTGCAACTATCAAGTATCAGGATGGACGTCAGTCAACTGTCACACTTCGTGACATTGCACCATGTCTGTCTTCTCCATCAGCTCCGTCACTTCTTGATAACATTAATCGAGAACTTCCTCCAACACGCCCATCACCCCCTATGGAAACTTCTATAAGACATTCTAAAATTGTAAATCTAAATAACAATATGAGTGAAGTTGATGACCAAGCAATATACCACCAGCTATTGAAACACCGTTATCTCCTGATGCTCCAGTGCTGCGACGGTCATCAAGACTTACTAAACCTCCTGACCATCTAAACTTATAAATAGAATCATAGAAAATAGGTGCAGGAGTAGGCCATTCGGCCCTTCGAGCCTGCACCGCCATTCAATATGATCATGGCTGATCATCCAACTCAGTATCCTGTACCTGCCTTCTCTCCATACCCCCTGATCCCTTTAGCCACAAGGGCCACATCTAACTCCCTCTTAAATATAGCCAATGAACTGGCCTCAACTACCTTCCGTGGCAGAGAATTCCACAGACTCGCCACTCTCTGTGTGAAAAATGATCTTCTCATCTCGGTCCTAAAAGACTAGGAGGGGAGAATGAAATGGGCGCATATGCACATGTGCGGGGCTTTTCCAGAGTGTGCATATGTGCGGGGTATTTCAGGCGGGAAAGACCTGCGGAATCAGCCATGTTTGCCAGACGTTTCTGAGTTTATGTCTTACAGAAATGAGTTGCTTAAAGCTTAAATAAATTTAAGTAAATTACGACTAGTGTAAAGTTTCATTTGCCTCACAACAAATTGTACACTATCCCATGATCATAAGCACCCCTTGTTCTAGTGTCAGCAAATGGCTCCTTACCCCAAGTTGCGGTGGAGATAAAAGCTGTTTTAATTAGTCTTCTAAATCCCCCCAACATTAGCCTGCGTTGTTTAACTTGATTAGATGCTAGTCAAGAGTGTTTAAATGTCACATGTACCAACAATGGAACAATGAAATTCCTACATGACATGCATGTGAACATAATTTTTTTTCTCCTTTTCACCTCTCACCTTTGTCACTTGCTCCACCCATCTGCCAATCACCCCACCCCCACTTGTATCCACCTATCACCTGACATCCCATACCTAACTTTTTATCTAGCTTCCCCCCCCCCTCCCCCCTTATTCCATCAATCTGAAGAACAGTCCCAGTCAGAACCTTTTTCCTCAGACTAGACATGTCCAGGGGGCATTTGTAGAGGGGGAATGGTTAAAGGAGATGTGCGGGACAGGCTTTTTTCCTCAAAGGGTGGTGGCGGATGCTGGAATGCACTGCCAGGGTGGAGGCATATACACAAGTGGCATTAATGAGGCTTTTAGCTAGGCACCTGCATATGTAAGAGATGGAGGGATATGGATTACATGCAGGTAGATCACTTTATCTTGGCATCATGTTTTACATGGACATTGTGGACCGAATGTCCTGTTCTTGTGCTGTACTGTTCTGTGTTCTATGTAACATTGCCTGTCCATTCCCTCCACAGATGTTTCCTCACCCGCTGAGCTCCTCCAGCACTGTGTTGTTCTTACGTCTGTACACATTAGTTGAGGAACGTGTTGGAGCTTGCACCCTAGTAAAGGTTCTGCTTTGTAACCATCTGTTTTGTGATTTAAATGTTCAAGCGCCTTCGTGTTCTTAATTAAACTTCAGTCACTTTTGCAAAACCCTAAAATCTCAGTTTTAGGGTAATAATTATATGTTGCTTGGAACAACAAGAGGAATAATACAAAAACTCAGATTGACAGCAGTGTAGCGAAAACAAAACATCTGCTCCTGGGGATATATTTTTGAAGGGCTGGTCATGTGACATTTCAGCGTGGAATTCCACAACTCCTGACATGAACACCGTCATTCCACCAGCCTACTCCATTACGTTGTGTAGTTAGACATCTGTCTGAAGAAGTCTTAACCTGAAACGTCACCCATTCCTTCTCTCCAGAGATGATGCTTATCCCGCTGAGTTACTCCAGCACTTTGTGCCAAACTTCCAAATCCATCAGCTCCTCTGCATTTTTGGCTCTCTCCAGTAAGAAAATATTCCAATCTGTTTTTTTTTTATTGACCCAGTGTGAATATCCTCACACTTCCATACGTCTGCTCTTAGAACATAGAACAGTTGTGTAGTTAGATGTTTTTTAGAAGGAAGAGGGGATATCTTATAGAAACATATAAAATTATAAAAGGACTGGACAAGCTAGATGCAGGAAAAATGTTCCCAATGTTGGGCGAGTCCAGAACCAGGGGCCACAGTCTTAGAATAAAGGGGAGGTCATTGAAGACTGAGGTGAGAAAACACTTTTTCACCCAGAGAGTTGTGAATTTATGGAATTCCCTGCCACAGAGGGCAATGGAAAATTGAAGATAGACACAAAATGCTGGAGTAACTCAGCGGGACCGGCAGCATCTCTGGAGAGAAGGAATGGATGACGTTTCAGATCAATACCCTTCTTTCAGACTGAAGAAGTGTCTCGACCCGAAACATCACCCATTGCTTCTCTCCAAAGATGCTGCCGGTCCCGCTGAGTTACTCCTGCATTTTGTGTCTATCTTCAAATGACGTCACGCACTCCAGACGACTGTGCGGATGCATGAAGTCGTGCGCGACCTTCACGGGACTGTCGCGCCTCAATGCGACCACGAGGTTGCATAATTAGTGTGCCAAGGACACATAAGTGGGACGGGCTTTATTTGTCTGCACCTCTTTATATCCTTCTAGTCCCGCCTTAGAGTCATAGAGTGATTCAATGTGGTAAAAGGCCCTTCACCCAAACTCGCCCACACCGGCCAGCAGTGTCCCAACTACACTAGTCCCACTTGCGTACGCTTGGTCCATATCCTTCCAAACCTTTCCTATCCATGTACCTGACTAACTGTTTCTTAAAAAATGGGATAATCCCAGCCCCAACTACCTCCCCTGGCAGCTTGTTCCATACACCCACCACCTATTGTTTGAAAAAGTTACACCTTAGATCCTTATTAAATCCTTTCCCCTTCACTTTGAACCTATGTCCTCTGGCCCTCGATTCCCCTACTCTGGGCAAAAGACTCTGTGCATCTACCCGATCTGTTCCTCATGATTTTGTATACTTCTATAAGATCTCCCCTTAACGTCCTGCGCTCCATGGAATACAGACCCAGCCTACTCAACCTCTCCCTGTAGCTCACACACTCTAGCCCTGGCGACATCCTCATAAATCTTTAGTGAACCCTTTCAAGCTTGACAATATCTTTCCTGCAACGTGGTGCCCAGAATTGAACACAATATTCTAAATGTGGTCTCGCCCTCGTCTTATACAACTGCAACATGACCTCCCAATTTCTATACTCAATACTCTGAACTGATGAAGGCCAAATTACCAAAAGCCTTTTTGACCACCTTATCTACCTGCGACTCGACCTTCAAGGAACATGCACCTGTACTCCTAGATCCCTCTGCTCTACAACACTACCCAGAGGCCTACCATTTACTATGTATGTCATGCCCTTGTTCGACGTCCCAAAATGCAACACCTCACACTTTTCTTTATAAAATTCCATCAACCATTCCTCCGCCCACCTGGCCAATCGATCCAGATCCTGCTGCAATCTTTCACAACCATCTTCACTATCTGCAAAACCACCAACTTTTGTATCATCTGCAAACTTGCCCTGTATGTTCTGATCCAAATCATCAATAGATGACAAACGGTAATGGGCCCAGCACCGAACCCTGAGGCACACCACTAATCACAGGCCTCCAGTTAAAGAAGCAACCTTCCACCATCACCTACTGCTTCCTTCCATGAGGCAATTTGCTATCCACTCAGCTATCACTCCATGGATCCCATGCAATCTAACCTTCCAGAGCAGCCTACCATGCGGAAACTTGTCGAATGCCTTACTGAAGTCCGTGTACACAACATCTACAGCTCTGCCCTCATCAACCTTTTTGCTCACATCTTCAAAAAGATCAATCAGATTTGTGAGACATGACCTCCCACATACAAAACCATGTTGACTATCCCTAATCAGCCCTTGCCCATCCAAATGCCTGTATAACCTATCCCTCGGAATACTCTCCAGTAACTTACCAACTACAGATGTGAAGCTCACCGGCCTATAGTTCCCAGCATTTTCCCTGCAGCCCTTCTTGAAAAGAGGCACAACATTTGCCACCCTCCAGTCTTCCGGCACCTCAACTGTATTTAAGGACGACTCGTAAATTTAAATCAGAGATCCCGCAATTTCCTTTCTAGTTTCCCGCAATGTCCTCGGATATATCTGATCAGCCCTAGAGATTTGTCTACCTTCATACACGACAGTACGTTCAGTACTTCTTAGATAGTAACCCTGACGGTAACCCTAATCTCTCAAGATACTTCCAGTGACTCCACTAATTTCCTCTGTCCTACTGTCTTTCTCCTCGATAAATAAAGCTTTTCCTCATCTCCGTTCTAAATGGCCTACCCCTAATTCTTAAACTGTTGCCCCTGGTTCTGGATTCCCTCAATATTGGGAACATGTTTCCTGCCTCTAGTAAGTCCAATCCCTTAATAATCTTAAACGTTTCAATAAGATCCCCTCTCATCCTTCTAAATTCCAGTATACAAGCCCAGCCGCTCCATTCTATCAACATATGGCAGTCCCGCCATCCCAGGAATTAACCTTGTGAACCTACCCTGCACTCTCTCAATAGCAAGAATGTCCTTCCTCAAATTTGGAGACTAAAACTGCACACAATACTTCAGGTGTGCTCTCACTAGGGCCCTGTACAACTGCAGAAGGACCCCTTTGCTCGTGTACTCAACTCCTCTTGTTATGAAGACCAACGGCTTTCTTCACTGCCTGCTGTACCTGTACCTTTCAGGGACTGATGAACAAGGACTCCCAGATCCCGTTGTACTTCCCCTTTTTCCAACTTGACACCATTCAGCTAATAATCTGCCTTCCTGTTTTTGCCACCAAAGTGGATAACCTCACATTTATCCACATTAAACTGCATCTGCCATGCATCTGCCCACTCACTCAACCTGTCCAAGTCACCCTGCATCCTCATAGCATCCTCCTCACACTTCACACTGCCACCCAGCTTTGTGTCATCTGCAAATTTGCTAATTTTACTTTTAATCCCTTCATCTAAATCATTAATGTATATTGTGAATAGCTGCGGTCCCAGCACCGAGCCTTGCGGTACCCCACTGGTCACTGCCTGCCATTGTGAAAGGGACCCGTTAATCCCTACTCTTTGTTTCCTGTCTGCCAACCAATTTTCTATCCGTCAGCACTCTACCAATACCATGTGCTCTAATTTTGCCCATTGATCTCCTATGTGGGACCTTAGCAAATGCTTTCTGAAAGTCCAGGTACACTACATCCACTGGCTCTTCCTTGTCCATTTTCCTCGTTACATCCTAAAAAAATTCGAGAAAACTAGTCAAGCATGATTTCCCCTTCATAAATCCATGCTGACTCGGACCGATCCTGTTACTGCTATCCAAATGTGCTGCTATTTCATCTTTTATAATTGACTCCAGCATCTTCCCCACCACCGATGTCAGGCTAACCGGTCTATAATTCCCTGTTTTCTCTCTCCCGCCTTTTTTAAAAAGTGGGATAACATTAGCTACCCTCCAATCCACAGGAATTGATCCTGAATCTAAAGAACATTGGAAAATGATCGCCAATGTGTCCAGATTTCTAGAGCCACTTCCTTAAGTACCCTGGGATACAGACCATCACGCACTGTGGATTTATCAACCTTCAGTCCCACCAGTCTATCCAACACTATTTCCTGTCTAATGTGAATTTCCCTCAGTTCCTCCATCATCCTAGGTCCTCTGGCCACTGGTACATCTGGGAGATTGTTTGTGTCTTCCTTCTTGAAGACGGATCCAAAGTACCTGTTCAACTCGTCTGCCATTTCCTTGTTCCCCATAATAAATTCACCTGTTTTTGTCTTCAAGAGACCCACATTTGTCTTAACTATTTTTTTCCTCTTCACATACCTAAGAAGCTTTTACTATCCTCCTTTATATTCTTGGCTAGCTTACATTCGTACCTCATCTTTTCTCCCAATATTGCCTTTTTAGTTATCTTCTGTTGCTCTTTAAACGTTTCCCAATCCTCTGGCTTCCCACTTGTCTTTGCTGTGTTATACTTCTCGTTTATTTTTACACTGTCCTTGACTTCCCTTGTCAGCCACCGTTGCTTCTTACTCCCCTTAGAATATTTCTTCCTCTTTGGAAAGACACGCTAGAGGCAGGAAACATTTCCCGATGTTGGGGGAGTCCAGAACCAGGGGCCACAGTTTAAGAATAAGGGGCAAGCCATTTAGAACGGAGATGAGGAAATACTTTTTCATACAGAGAGTTGTGAGTCTGTGGAATTCTTTGCCTCAGAGGGCGGTGGAGGCCGTTTCTCTGGATGCTTTCAAGAGAGTTAGATAGAGCTCTTAAAGGTAGTAGAGTCAAGGGATATGGGACAAGGCAGGAACGGGGTACTGATTGTGGATGGTCAGCCATGATCACATTGAATGGTGATACTCCTGCACCTATTGACTATTATCTATCATCCCTTTCTTGTTCCTCAGCTCCACCCATAGACCTCAGTAGACGAACCGTACGTAATGTCACCTCTAATCACTACCGTAACATCCTCCTTAGCCAACAATGCAACCCCCCCTCTTTTTCCCTCACCCCTGTCTCTCCTGAAACTCCTGTACCCCGGAACATTGAGCTGCCGGTCCTGCCCCTCCCTTAACCAGGTTTCAGTCATGGCTACAGCGTCCCCGTCGCTCGCGCATATCCATGCCCCAAGCTCAGATGTTAAGCTCACCGGCCTATAGTTCCCAGCATTTTCCCTGCAGCCCTTCTTGAAAAGAGGCACTACATATACTGGGCTTCCTAATTTAGTGTTACCTGCCAATCAGATATAACATCCCTTCCTCAAACACTTATAGCTTCCTGCAGAATATCAAATATCACACCCAACCAACCAGAGTTTGTGCTCTTTAGTCCAATGTTATCTCAAAGTCCATCTCAAACATTTATTGTTAGTAGCATCCAGGACATAATAATCCACAAACCCTGCTCATGGAGTCCTAGATCTGTACAACACTGACACAGGCCCTCTGGCCCATTGTGTCCATGTCGACCATGTTGGCATATTGAGCTAGTCCCATTTGCCCGCATTTGTCCCATATTCCTACAAACCCCTCCTTTTCATATAATCTGGCCAAATGTCTTTTAATAGTCATAATTGTATCCACTTCAACAGCTTCCTGTGGTAGCACATTCCAGATATGGACTACCCTATGAGTGAAAAAGTTGTGCCTGATGTCCCTCTTAAATCTCTCCCTCCTGACATAAGAAGAGGGGAACCCCCTCATTCTTCAGGGAATGGGGGTTTCCCTCTGCTACCATAGACGAGGCTCTCACCGGGGTCTCTTCTATACCCCGTGACTCTACTCTCACTCCCCATCACCCCACTCACAACAAGGGCAGAGTCCCCCTTGTCCTCACCTTCCACCCTACCAGCCGTCACATACAACAAATAATCCTCCGTCATTTTTGCCACCTCCAACATGACCCCACCACTTGCCAGATCTTCCCATCTCCTCCCTTGTCGGCGCCCTCCGTAACTCCCTGGTCAATTTGTCCCTTCCCACCCCCTCTCTGGGCACTTTCCCTAGCAACCGCAGGAAATGCTACACTTGTCGCTTTACCTCCCCCCTTGACTCCATTCAAGGACCCAAGCAGCCTTTCCAGGTGCGGCAGAGGTTCACCTGCATCTCCTCCAACCTCATCTATTGCATCCGCTGCTCTAGATGTCTGCTGCTCTACATCGGCGAGACCAAGCGTAGGCTTGGCGATCGCTTCGCTGAACACCTCCGCTCGGTTCGCAATAACCAACCTGATCTCCCGGTGGCTCAGCACTTCAACTCCCCCTCCCATTCCGAATCCGACCTTTCTGTCCTGGGCCTCCTCCATGGCCAGAGGACCACCGTAAATTGGACGAGCAGCACCTCATATTTCGCTTGGGCAGTTTGCACCCTAGAGGTATGAACATTGACTTCTCTAATTTCAGGTAGTCCTTACTTTCTCCTCCCCTTCTCAGCTCTCCCTCAGCCCACTGGCTCTTCCTCTTCATTTCTTCTTCCCGCCCCCCATCCTCACATCAGTCTGAAGAAGGGTTTTGGCCCGAAACGTTGCCTATTTCCTTCGCTCCATAGATGCTGCCTCACCCGCTGAGTTTCTCCAACATTTTCGTCTACCTTCGATTTTCCAGCATCTGCAGTTCCTTCTTAAACATAAGACTATGCCGTCTAGTTTTAGAATTCTACGCTGCGCGGAAGACTGTGAACTTCTAGTTGGGGCCTTTGGGTTAGAAGTGGCAGACCTTTGGATGAGTTACTCCATCTGTTTCCTTCTGTAGCCCCCAAGGCACAAAGATTAAATTATACTGGTTACAACTATCTCGCAGCACAGAATTTGCAGGGGCAGTGGGGAGGTCTGAGGACTCCCTCCAGCTGTGTGACTGGGTAGATACAGAGAAGTGTATTCACCCCTCCACCCAGACAGAGGAACCAAGCAACCATATTTCTGTGAAAATAAAATTCTTGTGAACTTCTGACTTGAGGCACGTTATGACTTCTGTGAAGTTTTTTTATATAAGATGGTGCCCAAGCCTGGTGACTCTCTGTGTGCTTGTCCCAGAAGTGGATCTGCAATCACACGTTACAATAGTTCCACTCTTTCAAACTAATACTCCAACAGACCTTTATCATGTATCTGTACACTGGATGGCTCGATTGTAGTCAAATCCACTTTCTACTGACAGGTTAGCACGCAACAAACGCTTTTCACTGTACCGTGGTACATGTGACTAACTAAACACAGGACAAAGCAGATCTCCAAAATCAGAACAATGAAATTCTGACTTGCAGCATGATAACAGGCTTGTAAACATAATACACACAGATAATGTATAATAAACAAAAACTATTTTTAAATTAGTAATCAAAATACTAATGCAAAAAAACCCCTAAGACCTTAGTACAACCAAACATAGTCCATAGAAGTTCATCGCTGAGGTCAGTGTTCTGCAGTGTTCAAGAGCCTGATGGTTGTTGGGAAGAAGCTGTTCTTGAACCTGGTGGTCATGGTTTTCAGATTCCTGTACATTCTCCCAATGTATCCTCAGTTTGCGAAAGGTGTTATTATGCTGCTTGGAGCTAAACGCAGAGATCTGTCCGTGAGAATTGTGTTAAACCACTCTCTCTCCATTTATTGCTGCAGAGGGATAATAATTCAGTCGCACCCAGTTACAACTCTCTTAATATTTTACTACAGGCCCTCAGACTGAGCATGTAACATTCAAGTCATTTCCTGGTCATCACTTAAATGTGCTGCAAATTAGAGTTTTGGCTTCAACCCATCACCCAGACCAGCCTCCACCCCCACCCATCGACTCCATCTCCTCTTCATGCTGCATTGGGGAAAGCAGCCAACATAATCAACAACCTTTTTCATCCCATTCATTCCCCCGTCTCCCCTCTCTCATCAGGAACATTAAAGCTTAAAAGTGCGTACCACCAGACTTGGGAACAGCCTACTGAAGAATCTTCCAATAAGCTCGGGTACAGTCCCGATCTTCCAACCTACCGAATTGTGGACATTTTCTCTGTCACAGCTATAAAGCTCTAACACTATATTCTACTCTCTGGTATTTTTCTCTTTGTACCTGTTGTGTTGATTGCACTCATGGATAGTGTTATCTGATTTGATTGGACAGCAAGCAAATGGAAGTTTGTCGTTGTATCTCAGCACACGTGGCAATAGTAAATCTATACTAATACCAATATTCCGTCATACTCAGTCACAACTCTCTTAATATTCTTTACAAGTGTGCTGTGCTTGTTCCATTTAAGTCAACACCCAGAGAGTTGTGAATTTGTGGAATTCTTTGCCTCAGAAGGCAGTGGAGGCCGATTCACTGGATGCATGCAAAAGAGTTAGATAGAGGTCTTGGGGCTAGCAGAATCAAGGGACATGGGGAGAACGGGATTGAGGATGATCAGCCATGATCACATCGAATGGCAGTGCTGGCTCGAAGGGCCGAATGGCCTACTCCTGCACCTACTTTCTATGTATTTCCTAGTCATTAATTAAATGTGCTGCAAATGATTGATGAACAGAACTGCACACAAATTCATACATCTTAAATAAATCTCTCTTGAGTCTTCTTTGTTCCAATGAAAGCTAGCCCTGTCTAGTCAGTTCCCCCTCATAACTCCTTGCCACCATCGATTGCCCCCAGATTCTGGAACAGTTTCTTCTCCACTGTTATGAGACAACTGAAAGGTTCTACATAAGTTAGGATTCGTCCAGATAGTCTCCATTGAATTTCCGTAAATTAGAGGTCTCTCTATACCCCTTCACTTCAATATCAATATCAGTTTTATTCACTTCCTCCTATTTCTCGCAACACGTTTAAAACTCTTCTCTACTCTTACTAACCAATGGCAGCATTCTTCCAGCACTCCCACCTATGCCTGGAATGTTTCCTCTTCAGTGGAGACCACGTGTTCCTTGACGAGCCAGTCTTGGCTCAGTGCACAGTGCCCTCGCCTCCAGGTCAGGTGGTTAATGCTTCAAGCTTCAGCACAAAACCCGAGCCAACATTCCTGCTGAAGTTCCGAGGATGCACTGCACTGTCAGACAAACCTTTACACCGTGCCCTCCACGCTGCTCCAGTAGGCTCAACATTCCTGCACGTTCCAGCTCCTTGGCCTCAGGATCTACCAGCCTCTTCCTCTCTAACCACAGCCCTCCGACATGGGGAAGTTGGGCCGAAGGGGCAGGTTCCCTGCTGCATAAATACAAGGCAGAATCTGTTCTCACAAGTGGATACAACAGGTCATTCTTCAATGGTACCAAGAAAGAGAGGGTTTGTGGAGTGCATGTCCGCAGATTGATAAAATAGATAAAGTGATTGAGAATGTACACACATGCTTATTAGCCGTGTACAGCAGGCAGATTATGCTGGAACGACATACAGCCAACTGTGGAAGCTGGAATAGAGTCATCAAGTCACACAGCATGTAAACAGGACAGATGATGTTTTGGGTTGGGACCCTTCAGACAGAAGACTGAACAGTTCTGGTCATCACACCACCAGGCAGATGTAATAACACAAGATAATTTGCGTGCAGTTCTAGTCGCTATTACAGGAAGGATGTGGAGGCTTTGGAGAGGGTGCAAAGGTTTACCACGATGCAAACATACTTGACATGCTTGACCTGCCTGCCCTTTTCTCTTCCAGCTTTCTTTCCCCTACCAGTCATCTGAAGAAAGGTCCTGGAATAAATTATTCCAGCACTCTGTGCCTTTTTTTTTAACCAGAATATTGCCCGGATTAGAGATGGTTAGCTGTATGAAAGTTTGGACAACTTGGATTGTTTTCTCTGGAACACAGGAGGTTGAGGGGAGAACGAATGGAAGTATATAAAATTATGAGAGCACATATAGGGTATACAGGTGGTGGAGGCAGTTACAATAGTGCCATTTTTGAGGCTTTCAGATAAGCACATGGATATGGAGGGATATGGATCACATACAGAAAGAGATTAGCTTAACTTGGCATCATGTTCAGCATGGTCATTATGGGCCGAAGGAGGCATAGACAATGAATGCAACATGTTCCTTTGGCAGACCAAAGAAGCTTTAGACTTTAGAGATACTGCGTGGAAACAGGCCCTTCGGCCCACCGAGTCCACGATCACCCCATACACTGGCACTAACCGACACATACTAGAGACAATTTTTCTTTTTTTTTACAGAAGCCAATTAACCTACAAACTTGTATCGTCTTTGCAGTGTGGGAGGAAACCGAAGCACCCGGAAAAACGCAATGCAGTCACAGGGAGAACGTGCAAACTCCGTACAGACAGCAGCCGCAGTCAGGATCAAACCCGGACCTCTGGCGCTGTAAGATCGCAACTCTACCGCTGCGCCATTGTGCCACCATTAACCTGCAGATGCTGGAACCTTGAGCAATACAGAAGGTTCTGGAGGAACTCAGCAGGTCAGACGGCATCTGTGGGGAGAATGCACAGGCGATGCTTCGGGTTGGGACCCTCTACCCCATCTTCATCACAGAGTTGAGAGAGGCAAGGAATATTCACGCCATTGACAGCATGGGATTGGAGATGCCTCTGACCTGATCTGTGTCAGCAGCATGAACGTTGCTCTCCGGAGCCACACGGTGGCAATGCTGTGGAAGGTTGGAGGAGGTTGCTCCCGGATTCTGGTCCCAGCTATGATTGGATATATCCCAGGATTCCTTGTCACGTGATCCCCCCTCATCAGCTGCAATTAGTTGCTGATCCCAGCCCTGCAGCAGCATTCCACTGTCCTGCACCAAATGCAACAATCTTGAGGATTTGTTACCCAATTGGATTATTCCTGACTCGATCAAACAGATTATTTTTAAACCATGTACTAAATGTTTGCAGGAAAATCTATGCAGAATATTTCACAATTGATTACACAAAAAGCTGGAGAAACTCAGCGGGTGCAGCAGCATCTATGGAGTGAGGGAGATTCGGGCCGAAACTCTTCATCAAACTGATGGGGGGGTGGGGGGGGGGAGAAAGGAAAAAGGAGGAGGAGCCCGAGGGCTGAGGGAGAGGTGGGAAGGGGAGGAGACAGCAAGGGTTAACAGAATTGAAAGAATTCAATGTTCATGCCAAGAGGATGCAGACTCCCCAAGCGGAATATGTGGTGCTGTTCCTCCAATTTGCGGTGTTGCTCACTCTGGCCGTGGAGGAGGCCCAGGACCGAGAGGTCGGATACGGAATGGGAGGAGGAGTTGAAGTGCTGAGCCACCGGGAGGTGGGGTTGGTTATTGCGGACCGAGCGGAGGTGTTCGGCGAAACGATCGCCAAGCCTCCGCTTGGTCTCACCGATATAGATCAGCTGACATCTAGAGCAGCGGATTGTATCACAATCGATTATGTTGTTCTTAAGTCAACTAAAAATGTTATTAAAGTGTAGTCACTATTTGTATGTTAGGAATTCAACAGTACATTTGCACAAAACCTGCTCCCACAATCAGCAGTTATAATGACCAGAGGATCTGTGTTGATTATGTTGGATATGGGATAAATCTTGGCCTCAAGTTAAGCAAGAGTCAAGAGTGTTTTATTGTTTATTCTTATTTGCTGCAGCACAGGATCGAAGAGGATTCTCCTAAACATCTACAGGTGCACGGTAGGGAGCATTCTGACTGGTTGCATCGTGGCCTGGTTTGGCAACTTGAACGTCCAGGAGCGAAAAAGACTACAAACAGTTGCAACCACTGCCCAGTCCATCACCGGCTTTGACCTCCCCACCGTCGAAGGGATCTATCGTAGTCGCTGCCTCAAAATCATCAAGGACCCACACCATCCTGGCCACACACTCATCTCACCATTACCATCAGGAAGATGGTACAAGAGCTTGAAAACTAACGTCTAGGTTCAGGAACAGCTTCTTCCCCACAGCCATCAGTCTATTAAACGCAACGAATAAGCTCTGAGCTCTGTACTGCAAAATACTATATTATTATTTGTTATTTGCACTATATTTGTTATTTATTGAACTTTTCTTTTCCCATTATGTACAATGTTTACATATTCACATATTCTGTTGTGCTGCAGCAAGTAAGAATTTCATTGTCCCGTCCGAGACATATGACAATAAAACACTCTTGACAACAGAATATGTAAATATGTAAACATTGTATATAACGGGGGAAGAGAAAAAAAAAGAAAAAGTTCAATCAATAACAAATATAGTGCAATAATAATAAGTCTTTTGCAGTTCAGAGCTTATTCGTTGTTGTGTTTAATAGCGTGATTGCTGTGGAGAAGAAGCCGTTCCTGGACGTTAGAGTTTTCAGGCTCCTGTACCTTCTCCCTGATGGCAGTGGTGAAATGAGTGTGTGGCCAGGATGGTGTGGGTCCTTGATGATGTTGGCTGCCTTTTTGAGGCAGCGACTACGATAGATCCCATCGACGGTGGGGAGGTCAAAGCCGGTGATGGACTGGGCAGTGGTCACAACTGTTTGTTGTCTTTTTCTCTCCTGGACGTTCAAGTTGCCGAACCAGGCCACGATGCAACCAGTCAGAATACTCTCTACCGTGCACCTGTAGAAGTTTAGGAGAATCCTCATCATAATCTTCTCAGGAAGTAGAATCGCTGATGTACCTTCTTTATAATTGCATCGGTGTGCTGGGTCCAGGAAAGATCTTCGGAAATATGCACGCCCGGGAATGTGAAGTTATTGACCCTCTCCACCATCGACCCATTGATGTGAACAGGATTGTGGGTCCTCACCCTTCCCCTACCAAAGTCCACAATCAGATCCTTGAGAGCCAGGTTATTGTGCTGGCACCATTTGGTCAGTCGGTCGATCTCACTTCTATACTCTGACTCGTCCCCATCTGTGATTCGTCCAAGAACAGTGGTGTCGTCGGCAAACTTGATGATGGAGTTTGCACTATGTCCAGCTACACGGCCATGAGTATAGAGCAGGGGGCTGAGCACACAGCCCTGAGGTGCTCCCGTACTAATTATCACTGAGGATGAAATGTTTCTGCCAATTCGAACAGACTGCGGACTGTGGGTGAGGAAGTCGAGGATCCATTTGCAGAGGGATGCGCAGAGACCCAGTTCCGTGAGCTTGGTAACCAGCTTGGAAGGGATGATGGTATTAAACGCCTAGCTGTAGTCTATAAACAACAGCCTGACGTAGGTGTTTTTATTGTCCAAGTGGCCCAGTGCGGAGTGGAGAGCCAGTGAAATTGCATCCTCCATTGACCTGTTGTGGCGGTATGCGAACTGTAGTGGGTCGAGGTTCTTGTTGAGGTAGGAGTTGATGTGCACAATAAGAACTTCCCAAAAGACACCACAGACAGCATATGATGTAGTTTTGAGCACAAAAAACAAACTGCCGTAGGAATTCCTGTTCCTTTAATAACTTCCCTGTTTCTGATAGTCTGAATTAAGGTCCCGAACTGATAGGTCATGTTTGTCCCTGTTCCCACCAACCCCCTTCCACCCCCGCATGCTGCCTGACCAGCTAAGATCTTCCAGCACTTTGTGTTTCCTTCCAGAACATGGTTCCAGCACCTGCATCTCTAGTTCCCATTATCCAGCTAAGAGAGCAGTAAAGTCTCAATTTAATATCTCATCTAAAATCTCCAAGAAATGCGCAGGAATGTTTTTTTATTTATTCAACAAATAAACTTTATTCATTAAATATATGGAGGAAATATAATACACTTGGTATATGTCTTTATTTTTGCATTCACAGTGTCATCGAATCAGACTTTAAATATGTTCATCTCTCTTAAGTTGAAAAAATCCATAAGCTTTTGACCGGGAGTTTTTTGCAGCTGAGTCTCAGCTAATGCTAGTACAGCTATGTGGGGAAATTACTGAAGAGGCAGAAATATGAAATAAGAAGAAAAAATGTTGAAAATACTCAGCAGGTCAAGCAGCACCTGTGCAGAGAGAAAAAAGGTCTGAACATGTGTCACAAATGGTAGTCAATTAATCTGAATCTCCGGAAGACACAAACTGCTGGAGTAACTCAGCGGGTCAGGCAGCATTTCTGGAGAATGTGGATAGGTGGCATTTCTTTGTCGGGACCCTTCTACAGGCCAATTGTTGGGTGGGGTTGGGGAGAGGAGGGCCAGGACTGATAAGGAGTTGTTTGATAGGCTGATGGTTGGACATGATGAAAAAACAGAAGGAGAAGATGTGAGACAAAATGATAGATGTGTGAATTGTGAAGTTAGAGGAAGGAATGTAGGTAGAAGTGAAGGGAGGAATAGGTACAAGTCCAGATGGGGCACAGAGGAGGGGATGGGGGTGTGGGAAAATGGTGGGTGTTAAATGGGGGAAGAAGGGAGAGGAGAAGGGTTATGTAGTCAAGCAATCTATTTCTCTGCATCTGTTAACGTTGCAAATTGTTGCTTAAAATATAAACAGTTAATGTAACACGAAGAGGCTCTGGCAACGTCATGTTTACATTCTAATAGATAAGGTACTAAATAATTCTGATTTAACCTCATGTCAATCCTGCCCGTGTCACATTCTGATCAGAGCTATGTGAAGTAGGTGATATTATAAATGATCACAGAATCATCAAAATATGTGGGACAGAGGAAACCCTACGGCCACAAACAGGTCTATTTAGGTCACTCCCGCTCTCAGACCTAGCCTTAAAACATAGAATAGCACAGAAACATTCCCTTCGGCGCACACTGTCAGCACCGAACATGATACCAAGTTAAACTAATCTCCAATGTGATTCATGTTCCTATCTAAAAGACTCTTAAACACCACTTTCATATCACCACCATCCCCAGCAGTGCATTCCAGGCCCCCACCACTCTCTGTGGGCAAAATTACCCCGTGCATGTCCTTTAAACTTTGCCCCTCTCACCTTAAACCTATACCTTCTAGCCTGACATTTCCACCCTGGGAAATAGCTTCTGACTGTCTGCCCTATCTATGCCTCTCATAATTTGATGTACTTTTATCATCATTAGGTAACAACTTCTCAAGGGCTCATCCACTTTCCTCCCTTCACCGCCCTTTTGTTGTGCCAGTACTCTTTGAGTGCAAAATTTTTATCTTAACTGCTTTCCATTCCTTCCACCAGTTAACCTAGACCTATGTTGTTATTGATTCCCTCTACCAAGTTTCTTCCCATTCACCCTGCATAAGCATCTCTTAAGTTTAACCTCAGTTAAACATGACATCTGCCTCCTATTTTTTGCAAAAGCCAGCCTCTCTCTCCTCGTAAAATAATTCTTCATCCTAACTAGTGTCCTTCCAGGAATGTCGTTGGCTGTCTTTTTCCTGTCAAACTTCTACGTGATGTCAGATCCACTAATGTGGTGAACTGAGATGGCCAGCAAGCTGCAATCCAGGGGGCATATTGTGAATGCACACTAAACACTAGCCTTGCCAGCACAATCTTCATCCCAAAAAGCAGGCCAGAATCACCAAGCGCCACAAAACCCTGGCGACGCTCTCATTTCACTCCTACCATTGGGAAGAAAGTACAAGAGCCTGAAAACTGTGACCACCAGATTCAAGAACAGCTTCTTCCCAACAACTATCAGCCTCTTGAACACTACACAACACTGACCTGAGCAACTATCAACTTCTCTGGACTGTCCTAGGTTATTTATTTAGTGGATTTATATATTTATCTGCATTCTTTGTGTTTGTAGGCCTGTTAAGCTGCTGAAAGTAAGAATGTAATTGTTCCATTGTCAGTACATTTGACAATTAAACATCTTTACTCTCTTGTGTAGGAAGGAACTGCAGATGCTAGTTTAACCCGAAGATAGAAATAAACTCGCTGAGTTACTCCAACTTTTTGCATCTATCTACTCTTTGCTCTCTTGACTGGAATGAACAACTGAAACATTCTTGGAAATTTGGGTACCCATTTTTTGTGTTGAGCAGTTCCTACCAAGCACCCAGGTAAGTAAAGTCAATTCTCTTGACCACTATGATGGCAGATGACCTAGTAATTCTCAGTAAAACAAGCTTGCTCTCTGAGGAGACAATTGTCCCAAACAGCAGCCTAAATTCAATAATACCCAGGGGACACAAGGAACCGCAGATGCTGGAGCAAAACACAGAGTACTGGAGGAATCTGTGGAGGGAAATGAACAGGTGATGCATTGAGTCAGGACTACTGCATAATACACTGCATTGCAAACGCCAAATAAACATACTTTTTTTGTAGCTAAAATTAAAAAAAACTATTCTGACTGGAAGTCAGAAACACTCAGCAGGTCAGGCAGCATCTGCGGAAGAGAAACTGAGTGTATCTACATTATCTGATGAGGGTCCTGGCTGCAGCATTGCAAGCACATGGACTCTGACAACACACAAACTTACACACACTGGAGCATCAGGAACTGTGTGGCATGACCAACCATCTCCATCAACAACCTCCCCCATCACAGTTGGGTGTGGAGATGTGCTTTGTTAACACCACTGTATTCAGTTCCATTCTCATGAAGCAGCCCATGCCAGAAGCAGAAACTGGACCATGTTCAGGCAAGGCTGATGTTGCCACAAAAATACCCAACTGCATGAAGAGAATTTCTAACCATATATCCGTGACATTCAGTGACAGTATCGTTGTCAACTAACCACACTATCAAGTTGAAACAAAGAACTGCAGATGCTGGTTTATACCAAAGACAGGCACAAAGTGCTGGAGTAACTCAGCAGGTCTGGCAGCATCTTTGGAGAAAGATTAGTAAGTTTGCAGATGATACAAAGTGGGTGGTATTGTTAGTGAAGATGAATAACAAAAATTGCAGCAGCATCTTGATTGGTCGGCCAGGTGGGCTGAGAAATGGTAGATGGAATTTAATACTGAGAAATGTGAGGTGTTGCAATTTAACATGCGCAGGACCTACACAGTTGATGGTAGGGCTCTGGGGAGTGTTGTAGAGCAGAGGGATCTAGGAGTGTGGGTGCATGGGTCCTTGAAGGTGGTGTCACAGGTAGATAGGGTGGCCTTCATCAGTCAGAGTATTGAGTATAGAAGTTAGGAGGTTATGTTGCAGTTATGTAAGACGTGGTGAGGCTGCATTTAGAGTATTGTGTTCAGTTCTGGGCACCATGTTACAGGGAAGATTTTGTTGTTGGAAAGGGTACAGAGAAGATTTATGAGGATGTTGCTAGGACTTGAGGGTCTGAACTATAGGGAGAGGTTGAACAGGCTGGGACTTTATTCCTTGGAGCGCAGGAGGTTGATGGGTGTACAAAATCTTGAGAAGAAAAGATCAGGTAGACGCACAGAGTCTCTTGCCCGGAATCGAGAACCAGAGGACATAGGTTTAAGGTGAAGGGGGAAAGAGTTAATAGGAGTCTGAAGGGTAACTTTGTCACACAAAGGGTGGTGGGTGTGTGGAACGAGCTGCCATATAAGGTAGTTGAGGCTGGGACAATTGCAATGTTTAAGAAACAATTAGACAGGGACATGGATAGACAGGTTTGGATGGATATGGGCCAAATGCAGGCAGGTAGAACTCATGTAGATGGGACATGTTGGTCGGTGTGGGTAAGTTGGGCTGAAACGTAACCCATCCTTTTTCTCCAGATATCCTTCCTGACCTGCTGGGTTACTCCAGTACCTCGTGTCTATCCCTGCCACACTTTCAACATGGTGCCAGTCTCCATTAACAGGACCAGCAAGCAGGAGCAGGTTAGCCGGGCAGCCAGCAACAAAACCCATCTCCTGATCCTTCAAGGCACAAGTGATGGAACACTTGAGGTATCGGGAGATGAGCATAATTCTAGTAAACATCCTGTATAATGCTATTCACCCGATTCTCATCCCATCCACCATCACTCCAACAAGATGGGTTGACCTGAAAGGCTACCTATTCATTTTCTCCAGAGATGCTGCCTGATCCGCTGAGTTACTCTGCCATTTTGTGTCTATCATTACAACAGCACCTTATTAAACTGAAGAAGGAAATGTCACCTATACTTTTTCTCCAGAGATGCTGCCTGGCTTGCTGAGTTACTCCATCACTTTGTGTCTATCTTTCATTAAACCATGACCTCTCTCGCCAAGAAGAACGAGGGCTTCAGATGCATGGAAGCACCATCACCAGGTTATGCACAAGCCTCATTTGGAACCATAGCATCCTTCCAAGTGTTGGTCTTGGAACCGCCTTCCCAACAGCACCATGGGGCACCTTCACCGAGGTCAACAAGGCACAGCCGGACTTTCTCAAGGACTATTAAATGGCAGTAAGTATTGACGCAGAAGGAACTGCAGATGCTGGCAATAAGTATTAATCTTACCAAAAGAAAATAAGTATTAATCTTACCAAAAAGTATTAATCTTACCAAAAGAAAATAAGTATTAATCTTACCAAAAAGTATTAATCTTACCAAAAGAAAAAAAATAGCCACAAAGAACAGAATACCCATGGCTAGCCTCGCTCCAAGGCGAGACATTGACCACACCTGAAGGAGTAAACCAGGCTCCAGGGCGGCTATGCTGTGTGATCCGAGCGCTTTGTTAAAATACAAATTGAACGAGGACGGTCTGCTGCTGCTTCTTACAGTGAATTGCAACCGTGCAACAAGGAGGAGGCATCGACTGCTGGACGGTGCAGGGCTCGCTGCCCGGGGTAGGGGGGGGGGGGACGGGGACAAAGGGCGGAGCCGCTTGGACGGCGGGGCCGGGAGTGCGGGGCGTGGAGGGGGCGGCCGGGCATGCGCCCCGCGCCGGCCATGGAGCTCCGGGACACAGGGACGGCGGGTCGGCGCAGCGGCAGCGGGGAGGCGGAGTGACAGCGCCCGGACTTGCTGCTCGCTTCCCCCCCGGGGCCACGGCTCCACCATTCGGGGCATCGGACCCACGGCCGGAGCAGGTAGGACTGGCGCTACCCCGGGGCAGGGAGGGAGGTCAGACCCGGGACACTGGGTGTCTCTTCCCGGGACCCTGAGTTTCTTCCCCACTGGTACTCTGTGTCTTCCCCCAACCCTCCACCCCTCCCCGACACACCGATTTCACCCCTTCATGGGACACTGTCTCCCCCTCCCTCCCAGGACACTTTCTCTAGCTCTCTCTTTCTCCCCCCCCCCACCACATATGACACTGTATTCCGCAGTCTCCCGCCCTATGATTCTGTGTCTTCCCCCCCTCCCTGGGATGGTCCGTAACCCCTGCACCCCACCAGTGTCACACTGTGGCCCCTCACCCCGCCCCCGCCCCATACTGTACTGTAGCCACCTCCCACTGTTACAATGTCTGGGTGCTGGACTGTCACCCCCCCCCCTTTAATACTGCACCTTGTGCTTATTGTTACATTCCATTCCCAGTGTTGTGATGTAACCTGTGCCAAAGACTCTTGTGTTTTATTATCATCCATTGTAGGTGTTATAACGTGGCCCGCTCCCTAAAGACACTTCTCTCCTGATGATGTATTGATAGCCACGGTGGCCCAAACTGTTGTATTGTAGCGATGATCCAGTTGTACAGTAGTTTACTTACGGTGTTATACTGAAGACCATAGAGTCATATAGTGTGGACACAGGCCCTTTAGCCCAATCTGCCCCATCTACACAAGTCCCACCTCCCTGTGTTTGGCCCATATCCCTCCAAACCTATCCATGTACCTGTCTAAATGGTTAAACATTGTGATAGTACCTGTCTCAACTACCTCTTACAGCAACTTGATCCATACACCCATCACCTTTTGCTACTCCTCAGTTTCCTATTAAATCTTTCCTCTCTCGCCTTAAACCTATGTCCTCCCATTCTCAAGTCCCCTACACTGGACAAAAGACTGTGTTTATACCTCTGATCTATTCCTCTTATGATTTTGTATACCTCTATAAGATCACCCCTCATCCTCCTGCACTCACTGGAATAAAGTCCTAGCCTGCCCAACCTCTCCCTGTAGCTCAGGCTCCCAAGTCCTGGCAACATTCACAAACATCTTCTCTGCTCCCTCCCAGTCATACAACTCTCGCTGTCGTACTGATGGCCACTATATGCTGTCACCCTCCACTGTTCTGTCTGATGACCCATTTTCAATTACCCTATAACCAACTAGTCCATTTTCAGAAGATAGACGCAAATTGCTGGAGTAACTGAGAGGGACAGGCAGCATCTCTGGAGATGTCCGTGGAGATCTCTTGCCTGAGTTACTCCAGCATTTTGTGTCTATCTAGTTTAAACCAGCATTTGCAGTTCCTTCCAACTAATCCATTTCCATTCCTGCTTTAGCATTAGAGGAGTTTGGGCAAATGTGGAGTTTCAGAGGTTGAGGGGAGACCTGATAGAACTTTATAAAATTATGAGAGGCATAGATAGGGTCGATAGTCAGAACCCTTTTCCCAGGATGGAAATGTCAAAAACTAGAGGACATACAGTAACTTAAAGAGGAGAGGGGGAAAGTTTAAAGAAAATGTGTGGGACAAGTTTTGTTTACAGAGGGTGGTGGGTGCCTGGAACATGCTGCCAGGGGTGGTGGGGGAGGCAGATAAGATAGTGGGGTTTAGAGGCATTTTATATTTTAACTTGAGTTTTTGACAGATGTACAGATGACACAACTTTGCATTACCCAAAATCGCGATGTGGCCTATTTTACTAGGAACACAACCCACCAGTATGGTGAGGGTTGCCAGTAATGGTGATGCACTAGAGAAGAGCATTTAGATAGACACAGGAATATGCATGAATGGTGGGACATGGACCATGTGCAGGCAGAAATTATTGGTTTAATTTAGCATCACGTCCTGCCAGATATTGTGAGCCGAAGGGCCTTGTCCCTGTGCTGCACTGTTCTATGTTAACTATAATATTGCAGCCCACACCAAGCTTTCTGATATATTTTATGCCAAAGTTGTTCTGTAGTGAGTTCCTAGTGTTGCACTGAAGTGAACTTCCAGTGTAACTTCATCATTTACCTCACAGATGGGCTGTAGTTGACTGTTGGTGCGGTACTGTAGTCTATTGGTGTTACACTGTGACGTCCTCAATGCTTTACTGTAGTCCACTTCTATCTTGCACTGTATCAACTTCTATGTTGCAGTGGGACAATGGAAGGTATAACTTGCATTCACATCGCATCTTTCACAATCCCAGGGCATTGAAATGTAAGGCGCTAACTGCCGTTTGGTGTATATGTGAAAAATCTCAATGATTATTTGCTACATCTGTCATGTGTCCTGAACAAACACGTATCCCTCCAGCAGAATGATTGCAGCTAACAATCTGGTCATTTTATTTGTTTGGTGAGTTTTTGGTGTACAGATCAGTTGCGTGATTCCTTACAATGCAATGGTGATTATCGAACAGTGACGACAGAACATTTTGGTGTTGGTTTAGTATTGCCACACGAGAAATAGTGAAAAGCTTTTGTCTGAGTGCTATCCCATTGAATGAAATAATACAATACATCAATACAATCATACCAAATACAGTAAAAATGTAGAGCAAAGAGAAAAATACATAGTTTAAAAAATAAAAAGAGTATAGTTTTCATCATTGTAGCATTATGTAGTCCAATGTCCACAGGTAGATTGAAAGATCGGGACCCTGGCTTATAGGAGAACCATTCAGTACTCTGATAAGAGAGGAAGAAGCTGTTCCTGAGTTGGAGATAGTTTATTCTTCCTTTTTCCAAATCTGCTTGATATATATTTGTTGTTATAAGCGTTCTTTCTGTGGACCGGTACACATTTAACAGTTCACATAGAGCTTATGGCTGTACAACAGTTTAGTTTATAACATTTTAGAGGTGGTACACCATGCCCTGGTGCATGCCGTCACAAAAAAACACTGGCTTTACTATAGCGTAAAGGGAATCTATAAGAGGAGCAAAAAAGTAGCAAATATCATCAAAGACCCACACCACATTGGCCATGCTCTCATCTCACCCCTACCTTGGGAAGACGTTACAGGAGCCTGAAAACTGTGACCTCCAGGTTCAAGAACAGTTTTTTCCTTTCAACCATCCCGCTGCTTGAACATCACACAACACTAATCCCAGCATCAATGCACTTTTAGGTTGATGTCTATTATTGCAGCATGTACTGAGGTACAGTAAAAAGCCTTGGTTTATGGACTGTCGTTGCATTACTGTCTTTGGGTTTTGTACTAGTATTATGGTTAATAATTTATTGATTTTAAAAACATAATTATTATGTATTATCTGTGATTTTGCCTTAATGGGCCTGTTAAGCTACTGCAAGTAAATATTTCATTGTTCTGATGTCGGTACTTAAGACAATGAAATAGTGTAACAAAGAACTGCAGGTGCTGGTTTAAATCGAAGATTGTCACAAAATGCTGGAGTAACTCAGCGGGTGAGGCACCATGTCTGGAGAGGAGGAATGGGTGACGTTTTGGGTCTTCAGACTTGAGTCTGAAGAAGGGTCTCGACCCGAAACGTCGCCTAGTCCTTCTCTCTAGAAATGCTGCCTCACCTGCTGAGTTACTCCAGCATTTTGTGTCTCCAATGAAACAGTCTTGACTTTGCTATTAAAAGAAGCACAGCAGGAAGTATGCAATGCACTTTAGAGATGGTGTGTGAAAGTGTAAATGTTGCCCAGGACGCTGAGAGAATGCCCCGTTCCTTTCTGATGTTCTTGTTCTCTGATAGTGCCAGCTTGGTTCAGGCCAGGAGTTCATAGTGACAAGGTGTAGTTGTCTGTACGGTGACATGTTTTGTTTAGAGATACAGCATGAAAAAAGACTCTAAAGCCCACCAAATCTATGCCGACCATCGATCACCCGTTCACACTAGTTCTATGTTATCCTACTTTCTAATCCTATACACTAGAGGCAATTTACAGAGGCCAATTAACCTACAAACCGCATGTCTATGGGAAGTGAGAGGAAACTGGAGCACCTGGGAGAAACCCACATGGTCACAGGGAAAAGGTGCAAACTCCACACAGACAGTATCCGAGGTCAGGATTGAACCCGGGTCTCTCGTGCTGTGAGGCAGCAGTGCTTCCAGCTGTACAACAGATGCCTCGCCAGTACCTCGCCAATGTTGCCCAGTACAGAGTTAGATCATGAGGAGCAGTGGCAAATGTAAACCCATTCTAACCCGGCCGGCACCTACAGTCTGGGGAGCTCCTGGCTGGGAGCCAGCAGGCTGTCTCTGCACAGGAGGCAAAGGCATGATGAACTTGAAGCACAGTTTGGAGCAAAAACCTTGCTGCGAGACCTGGAAAAGGAGAACTCTTCACCTCCTTCTAGTTAGCTGGTATTGGAATGTAGATGTGTGTGGAAGTTGGAGAGTACAGGATCTGTGATTACCCTGTTCCCCCCTATTAGCCGGCTAGACAGCTGACTAAACTGTCTGGACACACACATGAAGAATGGTCCCATGGTGAAACGCTGCCTCTCAGTCTGTGTAAGTCTGGCGTGAGCAGCAGCAGCCAGGAAGAGCGGAGACTGATTGCTATTTCTCTAATATTTAAGAACATTAAAAAAAAACCAGTATGATCAAGTGCACATCGCGGTTGGCTGTGTGTGGGGGGGGGGCTGCCTGGCAGAGCTCGGATTACATTGTACTCCCTCTTAGAAAGAAAACAAGAACCTGAGGAAATGAAACTGCATCGGCAGATTGAACCATCTAACTTGTTCAAGCTGGAGTGCCTGGAATGTGCTACCATGGGTGGTGGCGGAGTTGATGTCATAGTGGCGTTTCAGAGACTTGTGGATAGGCACATGGATATGCAGGGAATGAAGGGATATGGATCAAGTGCAGGCAGATAAGAGTCGGTCTCGACACAGACATTGTGGGCTAAGAGTCACGAGAGTTGAGAGTGTTTAATTGTCAAGTGGAACAATGAAATTCTTTTAGATAGGCACATGGATATGGAGGGATATGGATCACATGCCGGCAGAGGACATGTTTAACTTGGCATTCGTTCAGCTTGGACATTGTGGGCCGATTGGCCTGTCCCTGTGATGTACTTTGGGTTCTAACTTAATGAGATGCCTCTACAACAGTATAAGTTTGAATAGATGGATACGTGAATAGGAAAGTTTAGAGGGAGATGGGCCAAATGCGGGCAGAGGAGACTAGTTCGGATCTTGGTCAGCACGGGCCAGTTGGATTGAAGGGCCTGTTTCCATGCTACGACAATGATAAATCAAGATCATGCAAATCAATATTTTTGATTTAAACCTTTTTAAAATATTATTAATACTCTGGTGCAAAACATGCAGTGCTAAAGGAAATCAGCGGATCAGGCAGCATCTGTGGGGGGATTGGAGAGATAATGTTATGGGTTGGGACCCTTCTTCAGATTTTCTGTGGCGTATCTACTCAGCAATCTATCTAGGGGCGATGGATCTCGGGACATGCTGAGCCTGGCACCGGTTCAGTTCTCCCAGCTAGAGTCCAACAGGCTGAAGGCTGAAAGTAATTCCCTCGGCTTCCACTGACCGTGCCACAGGGCAAGTGACTGTGAATAATGGGATTCTTGGTTGGTTCTTGAATGTTTTCAGCCAGTGGTATGATAAAAGGTGCAGTGTTTGACCATTGCAACTCTATCTTTAAGTTCACCGTTGGTCGGATCCCCAACAATGAGACGGTACGGAACGAAGATCGAGAGCCAGGATATCAGCTAGCCACAAATATCAACAAGACTAAAGTGTTGGTTATTGACCTAAGGAGGGTGAACAAACCCTGTCCTTATCAACAGAGCTGCTGTAGAGATGGTCAACAGCTTCATGTACTTAGTCATCCGTATCACCAGCAACCTAACCTGGTCCCTTCATACTGATTTGCAACTGATCCTTCATACTGATCAACAAAATACATCAGAGTATTTCCTTTCTTTGGCATCTGGGAAAATCCAGAATGCCCATGAGAATTCTCTCGAACCTCTACAGATGCTGTCGAAGCTCCTGTGGTTTGGAGCTCCCGAAGTCGGTCGCTAACAGACCCACGATGTTAAAGTCCGCAGGCTCCCACGGTTGGAGCTCCGAGGTCAATCCCTGGGACAGGGATCGCCAACCCCACGATGTTAAAGTCCGCTGGCTCCCATGGTTGGAGCTCCCGAAGTCGGTCTCCAGCAAGAGGCCACCAACTCCTCGATGTTAGGCCGCAGTGCGGACGGAGATACGATACGGGTTAAAAAAATTACATCTCCATCGAGGTAATAGATTTAAAAAAGTTTCCCCCCCACATAAGACCAGCTAATGAACACAAAAAACATACATTTAACATGCTATTAAAACAACAAAGAAGGAACGGACAGACAGACTGTTGGTGAGGCAGCCATTGCTGGCAACACCAGAGACCTGGATTCGATCCTGACTATGGGTGCTGTCTGTATGATGTTTGCACATTCTCTGCGTGGGTTTTCTCTGGGTGCTCTGGTTTCCTCCCACATTCCAAAGGCATGCTGGTTTGTAGGTTAATTATCTTCTGTAAATTGGCCCCAGTGTGTCGGAGTAGAACTTTTGCGTGGGTGATCGTTGGTCGGCATACACTTGATAGACCAAGGGGTTGTTTCCAAGCTGTATTTCTAAAACTAATCTAAAACACTGTTTCCATACACTCAAAATAGGGCCGCAAAATAGTAAGTGGGATGATGACATATCTAAGACAGGACCTTGGTTTAACTGTTTTGTCTGTCTTCACACAAGGCTGTGCACTGTGGATGGAGTCGTCTGCTACAGTACTTTAAAAACCAACGGTTATGAGGCAGAGAAGAGAGATCTTGTGCTCATAGATTTTAGTTTAGTGATGCAGTGTGGAAACAGGCCTTTCAGCCCACCTAGTCCGCACGGAACAGCGATCCCTGCACATTAACACTACCCTACACACACTAGGGACAATTTTTTTTACATTTATACCAAACCATTTAGCCTACAAACCTGTACGTCTTTGGAGTGTGGGAGGAAACTGAAGATCTCGGAGAAAACCCATGCAAGTCATGGGGAGAACGTACAAACTCCGTACAGACAGCACCCTTGGTCAGGCTCAAACCCGGGTCTCTGGAGCTCTATAGCTACGCTACCGTGCCGCTTTAATACACCCAGAGGGCCATCTACTGCCCAGCCCACTCCCCGAGAGGCACTTTACCTGGTCATTATCCACAGACCTCTCTGTGCCTTTGGAGAGTGGCTGCTGGGTTTACGGCAAAGCTGTGGTGGCCGCACTTCGAACAGACTAGGGTTATTATTATCACGTGTACTGAGGTACAGAGAAACCGGAGCACCTGGAGGAGACCCACGTGGTCACAGGGCAAACACACAGCACCAGGGGGTCAGGATAGAACCTGGCTCTCTGCTGCTGTGAGGCAACAACTCTACCTGCTGCGTCACTCCAGTACTAGGTGTTTTGCTCAAACAGGTTTTCATTGCCTGTAGAGCATTTTGGAATGTCTCAGGATTATTAAAAGTGCTATAGAAATGCAGATCTCTTGCTCATTTGTTTTATGGGGAAGGACCTTGTGTGAAGGTAAAATTTGGTTGTCTTGTCGCCATGCCCTTGAACAGGTATTTATTTCAAACCAGCTGCGACCAAGATTTCTTTTACCATGTGCGTGAGATTTTTTTTACTTGTGTGGCGAGCCCAGCGTTGAACTGAGGCCCTTTTCCGCTGCTGTTAATTAAATCCTTTTGGAGATGGAAGCAGCAGCGTACTGGAATGGGTCGGGTACATCGCTGCCTTGGGAGAGATGAAAAGGAGCCTGTGTTGGGAGTAGTCCCCTGTCAGCTGAGCACATAGCTCGGCAAACCTCAGTGTTTACTCTGTCTCATTGCCAGAGGCTAGACAAACCCTGCAGCTCACTCGCATGTGCTGGTGGGTCACTGTGCACCCGGCCACACTGAGACTGCAAATAAAGGAATTCCACACACGGAGCACTGTTCAATGCAGTCCTGATTATCAGCAGTCCGTTCATACCATGCAGTTTGGGGTTTGTGTGGGCCTGTGAATCATAGAGCTTCACAGAAACAGGCCCTTCAGCCCACCATGGCACTGCCGTCAGTTATACCAGTATACATTAACTCCATTTACATTATTTGTTTAGTTTAGAGATACAGCACGGAAATAGGCCCTTTAGCCGGCAGAGTCCATGCCGACCAGCGATCCCCGCACACTAACACCACCCTGCATTCTAGGGACAGTTTACGATTTTTACCAAAGCCAATTAACCCGCAAACTGTACATCTTTGGAGTGTGGAAGGAAAATAACCCACGCGGATACAGGGAGAACTTAGAAACTCTGCACAGACAGCATCCGTAGTCAGGATCGAACCCATGACTCTGGTGCAGTAAGGCTGTAAACTCTACTGCTGTGCCACTGTGTCGCCTCTTAGTTCCCTAGTTTTCTGTATCATGGCAATAAGTGAGTTTGGTATTCCAAACGCAAAACGCAAGGAATCATGTGATTTGTGAAAGGTCAAACGTTATAAATAAAAATCAAAGGAAGCGCTGTAGATTTAGTGAGTATAATCTGGGTCTGATTTTTTTGTTGTTGTCTTTTTTCAAGTTTGTATTTGTCAGGGGGCAGATATGAGTGTGAGACCGGGGGGGGGGGGGGGGGGGTGAGAGACTGGACCAGCTCTCGGCAGCTGCACACACACAGAACCGCACCTCCTCCTCCGCCAGGATCGAACCCGTGCCCTGGCGTCGCAAGCGCTGCTGAACCGCCACTGGACCGTCCCCGTCCCCCACCCCACTCGAATGTCCCTTCCCCGCCCGGGGGCGTCTGGAGATGTCCGGACCGACGGGCCCACAGCCAGCACGGAGAAGCGCCAACTCCAGCCCAACCCCACTCCAACTCCCGATGGGGCGCAACGACGACAAGTGTCAGTTCGCCCATGGCCTGGCCAAGCTGCACTCCCTCAGCCGCCACCTCAATTACCAGACGGAGCCGTGCCGCACCTTGCACACCGCCGGCTTCTGCCCCACGGCACCAACTCCAGGAGCCCAGACCTGGAGTTGGTGCTGGACCAGACTCTGGGCTTGGGGCTGGGCAAGGGAGGGGGAGGAGGTTGCTGCTGCCATCAGCAGCTCCAGCGGGTGCCCATCCTGCCCATGGCTGGCAGGAGCCCCGTCCGCAGACTCTCTCTCCGACCAGGACGACTGCAGCAGCTCCGAGTTGCCCGTCTTTGAGCAGGGTTGGCGGCTGCCCATTGTCAGCAGGGTCTCGGTGTTTGACTGAGGGGAGGGGGGTGGAGTTGGAGGGCTGCCGGCCAACCCCGCGGGACAGGCAGAGCCGAGCTGCAGCCAGCGGCTGCAACGCCGGCTGCAAGTCCGGGGCCACCCTGCCAGCCCAGGGCCACTCAGGACACCTCCGGATAGGGATGGGACACTGGGGAGGGGACGGGGACGGCCCAGCAGCAACTCTACAGCACCGGCAGCGACAGAGAACCGGGCCCGACCCCGACCACGGACAAAACGCAAGCCAGCACACAATGCAGCACCACCGTTGCCGAGACTGTTTTATTGCTAGTGACCTATGACCTGGGCATGCGCAGTCGGAATACCGAACTCACTTATTCAAGTCCATCACACCATCTAGACTTTGAGGTTTTTTTGCACTAGTATTGGGGTTATTAATTTATTGAATTTGTTTTTATTATATTATCTATGTATATTGCCTGTCACACTGTTGCAAGTAAGAATTTCATTGTTCCATTCTCGGTACATATGACAATTAAACTCTCTCGATGCCCACCTTATACTTTATGTTGCCTCGGAAAAGCAGCCTCATAATCCAAGATCAATTCCACCCCAGTTATTCCCTCTTCTCCCCTCTCCCACCGGGGGGGGGGGTTGCATGACTGGGGTGGGATAGGGAGGTGACGTGGGAAGGGTGTGTGGGAGAGATGATAGCAGCAGCTTCTCCCACGGGCCATCAGTGAGTGGGATGTCCAGCTTGGGGTCAGTGGAAAGGGAAATCTAGATAGCCATTGTTCCTATTCTTCCTTTCCACAAGGCAGTGGGTGTAGCCCCAGTTGGGGCCAGGCCTGTCTTAACTCCTCCTACATAAACTGGGACAGAACTTGGGACATTTTTATATTTTCTCCGAATGAAAATATAGTGGCCCAGATATTACATAGCACCACTACAGTCACAGAGTTGCCACTACACAGTGCACCAGTAATGGTTTATTACCAAAGATCCTATAGCGGATCTTTGTTTATTAGGGCCACGTGTACCGTGGATATTAGTCAAATCATGAAATATATGAGTACAATCAAGTCATGCACATGTCCAGCAAATAGTGAAAGAAGAAAAATACCGGTGAGCAAAATATAGTGTTGCAGCTACAGAAAAAGTGTGCTGCTACGAGGTAGATTGGAAGATCGGGAACTCATCGCTAGCATGTATGAGGTCCATTCGAGGGTCTAACAGTGCGGAAGAAGCTGTTCCTGAATCTGGTGGTACGCACTTTCAATCCCTTGTATCTTGCCAGTAGGAGAGAAAACCCACCGAGTCTGCACTGACCAGCGATCCCTGCACACAAACACTAATCTACACACACTAGGGACAATTTACATTTACACCAAGCCAATTCACTTACAAACTTGTACGCCTTTGGAGTATGGGAGGAATCAAAGATCTCGGAAAATCCACGCAGTCACGGGGAGAACGTACAAACTCCGCACAGTCAGCACCCGTAGTCAAGATCGAACCCACGATTCTGGTGCTGAAAGCGCTGTCAGGCAGCAGCGCTACTGTTGCACCCCCGTGCCGCCCAACCATCCAGGCGTACGCACGTGCCCTGGGGAGCAGCGCGGCCGGCTGTACCCAACCACCAGCAGGCTCTTGGACACTATCCATTGGGGCAGCATAGTGGATTAGTGGTACAATTGCTGCCTTACAGCACCAGAGACCCAGGTTCTATCCTGACTACGGGTGCTGTCTGTCCAGAGTTTGCACATTCTCCCTGTGACTGCGTGGGTTTTCTCTGGGTGCTCTTCACATTCCATAGACGTGCAGGTTTGTAGGTTAATTGGCTTTTGTAAAAAAACATTCTTCCTAGAGTGTCGGATAGAACTAGTGTACGTGACTGCTGGTCGGCACGGACTCGCTGGGCCAAATGCCCTGTTTCTACGCTATATCTCTAAACTAAACTATAAACACCAACTAAACTAGGAACTGTCCTGGTTGCACTAGGGACTTCAGACTTTTTATTGCTAATATTGTTTTTTTAATTTATTGATTTTTTTGTTTTGTTTATTAAGTTATCTATGAGTACTGTGTTTACTGGCCTGTTATGCTGCTGCAAGTAAGAATTTAATTGGTTCTCTTTCCATACATATGACAATTAAACGCTCTTAACTGTTGAAAACTTGTGGATGTGTTCTGAAGGGTGCAGCCTCTCTTTTCAATTGTGTGGTGAACATGGAACACAGAGAATTGAAACAAGAGGATGATTTTTAAGGCTGGAGGGATGTAACTCGTGCAATAACCCAGAGATCCGTTCTCGGCCCTCGATTAATGACCTAGAGAAGAGAACAAAATGTAGACACAGGGAACTGCAGGTGCTGGAATCTTACGTAGAACACAAAGTGCTGGTCGGGCAGCATCTCTGGAGGACATGCACAGGTGATGTTTGAAGGGTGCAAACCTGAAATGTTGTCTAAGAGCACAAAATATCAGGTTTCCATGGAGACGCTAGGACCTCTATACACTGGAATCTTGAGCAAAACAGAAGTGCTGGAGGAAATGGACATAGACATTTTGGGTACATTCGTCAGATGCTGCTTGACCCACTCAGTTCCTCCAGCACCTTGTTTTTTGTTGAAGATTCCATCATCTGCAGTTTCTCGTGTCTCCTGAACTGGTTCTTGTGTTGCGCGCCATGGAATGCGTTTTCAATAGTGTTGCATTAAAATAAGTGGTGCTGGTGCCACATGTCGGAGTTTCTGGGCTAACGTCTGTTTCACTGCAACAGTCAGTAAAACTCCAAGCCGGTCGTATATTCCAGGATCTGTGATTGACCAAAAGGTCCTCTGTCTGAATTTCTTGAACAGACTCACCACTGAATGTTTGGAACTATTCCTGCAGCTATTCCAGACTGGTCAAATATTTTCATTTAAAGCTAATTAATCTTTGAGCAAAGACAAAGCATGTTCTTTATTTATAAAAGGAACGTAAACTTGATTTAGGATTGTTGTGTATGAGATGATTAAGGAGGCAATAGAAAGTGTCCTATTCAGATGCATCACAGCTTGGTTTGGAAACAGCTCTGCCCAAGACCTTTAGAAATTTGGACACTGCCCAGTCCATCACACAGCTTCCCCCCCTCCCCAACGCCTCTATCTGCACTTCATGCTGCCTCGGCAAAGCAACCAATGTAATCAAGGACCACTTGCCCCCAGTCAATCCCTCGTCTGCCCTCTCCCATCAGGCAGAAGATACAGAAACCTGAAAGCGTGTATCACCAGACTCGAGAACAACTTCTTTCCTGCTGTTGTCAGACTCTCATATATGCTAGGGATGAATTCCCAATCTTCCAATCTACCTAGTTGTTACCTTTGCACTTTATTTAATCTGCACTTTCTCTGCAGCTGTAACACTATATTTTGCGCTCTGTTTTCATTCTCTTGCATGGTTGGCAGATCTCGTACAATGTTGGAAAATACAAATGGGTCCACATTGAAAAGGAGAACTAAGAAAGCAAATGATTATTTGAGGACTGAAACTATAAAACATTGCAGCACAGATGCGTCTGGGGTCTCAATGTGTGAAACTGGAACGGTGAGTGCAAGAATAATAAAGCATTAGGAAGGCCTTTGTTGCGAGGAGGGTGATTATTAAAGCTTGGAGGTTTTGTGGTAACTTTACCAGGAATATGTTTTGGCTTCCATATTTAAGGCATTGTATACTTGGCTTGGATGCAGTGCAGAGAAGGTTCAGGGAGTGGATTTATTGGATGAAGAAGGGGGTTAGGCCAACACTTTTGTTGACAAGAATGGGAGATGATTTTATTGGAAGATACAAGACTCTGCAGGGATTGACTGGGTGGAACCCAAGGATCTTTCCCCTGGTGGGGTTATCTAGATCATGAGCCAGTTTCAGAGTAAGCAGAGCCCATTCGAGATGAGAAATTTCCTCTCTGAAAGTGTTGTGAATGTATGACAACCCTGAGGGTTGTGGAAGTGTAGTCACTGAATATATTGAAGGTGGTCAACATTTAATCCACAAGGGAGTTAACAGGATGGGGATGGAACACAAAGGTGATGCTGAGGCCAAGATTGGACGAGCGTGATGTTAATGAATGACGTGAGAGGAGAGACCAATCTCCTTGCACTCCTGTTCTGGGTGTGTGGTATGTTTATCTGTACCGTTTCATCTAGGGAAATGCATGCCCCACTCTGTGTGCTGCAAGTTGTAGAGGTGCAGAGGAAGTCCACTCGCAAACTCACAACCTTGTCTTCCATATTTCACAACCTCTCAGTTGTGATCAAGAATGGAAACAAGTTTGGTTGTAATTACTGTCATCTGCGCTAGGGTTCTCCGCAATCATCTGCTCCCAGTGACTGAGACACCTTCTCCGTGTCCAGTGCGGTGTCTTGTGGACATGATCTTCACTGCCTGACCACTGTGAGGGAGTTTGGAGGGCAGACGAGTTGTTCCATAGCATCACAGACTTGAATTGGGACCACACATCGACCAACAAGACCACTTATGAAAACGCAAAGAGTTATTTTTTAGGAATGCAGACACCTAAAACAGCATTCCCTTACCACTTTACCAAGGGATGGCTCTCTGGATATGCAAATATTGATTGAGGGAACAAATATGTCTGTGGCCATGCATTAAGTGTGGAGTAGCCAGTCTGAACCTTGCCACAATCTCATCCTGGAGATACAGTACTGGCAGCTTAAGAGAGACTTTTGTCTATTGTCTCCCTGAGGAGTTTACACTGATGCCAAATGCTGGTGTCCCACTCCTGAGAGCTGGCATTGGAGCTCTCTGTGTCAGTGGTCATCCCATTACTTGACAAAGTACCTCTGCACAAATGTCAATGGCAGAGATCGTGTTGGTAGTTTGCATTGTTACAGGTTGCTATGCCCATAACTCAGCGTTCCTCAACCGGGGTTCCACGAGAGGTCGCTGGGGTTCCGAGAGACATAATGATAAATAGGTTAATCGTAATGCATTTTTGAGTCATTTTTGTGTTTAATTTCATATTCGTAATTTTATTATACATGTGCGGCCTATTTAGCGCCGTCTATTTAGCATATTTTGCAACAACATATTTAGCAATGTCTGTACCGCTCCAGTGTGAAACGGCCTTTAGTGGTCAGTGCACAGGACTGTACGTGACGGATTTGTGTATCGTCAAGCGACTCACTCGAGCATCTCCACCGGTCTCCATCAGTCCTGTCTGTGCTTCCTGGCGTGCAGCTCATTTTTGCATTGTCAATAAACTTGAGAAAAACGCAAGTTATTTTTTGCTTCAACCGGTTATCAGTAAAATATATTATGTTTGCCCTATGAACTTTATGTTTATGAAAGAGAAAGAAAGAGATGAATAAAGATATATAATTTTTATGTGGGGGAGACATGAAAATTATGTCAAGGGTTCCGCAAGGGTAATAAGGTTGATAAACGCTGCCATAGCTGGTTCCAGTTGCCCAAAGTCACCACGTGATAACGTCACCTTCCAACAAAGGAGACGTGTCAAGAGACCCTGGCAGACCTGCACCACTCCCCATGTCTCTTCACGAAGCCTTGCGTTGATGGAAACGTGTCTCATCACCCATCTGAGGGGCAGCATGGTAGCGCAGTGGGGAGAGCCGCTGCCTTACACCGCCAGAGACTCGGGTTCCATCCTGACCTCCGGCACTGTCTGGGTGGAGTTTGCATGCTCTCCTTGTGGTCGCGTGGGTTTCCTCCGGATGCTCCACTTCCCTCCTACATCTCAAAACGCGTGCGTTTGTAGGTGAATTGTAATTGTGGGCAGCAGATGAGAAAGTGTGATAATATAGAACTGGTGTGAATGGGTGATCGGTGGTCAGTATGGGCTGAAGGGCCTATTTCCATGCTGTATTTCTAAATTAAAGTTAAAAAACGAAATCTATATTTCACCAGCACGGACAGGCCAAAGAATGTTTTGAGATCAAGAACTCAAAGCAAGGTGGGATGTCAGTGTCTCAGTGAAGCCCTTTGCACTTTTACGTCTGAACCGCTCGGTGAGGCCATCTCCTGTGGCCGTCCGCACTGCCTGGTCGCAGTGGGAATCACACGACCCTGTGCCCCAGTTCAAACGAGAGGCCAGGTTCACAATTCCGCTGCTGATTGCTGGAAGGCATTTGGCTGCAGAATTCCACAGCGTCTGGACTGCTTGGATCAGTGCCAGTTACAAGGTAAGCACTCGAGATGTGTAGCCATTACATGCTCTCCCCTGCTCTCCGACCTCTCCCCCTGTCTTGTGGCTGAGCGCCACTCCCCCAATCTTATTATTTACCTGTACAGTTTATTTATTAATTGCCTCCCTTTTGCCCTGCCCACCTTGAGGCAGTACTCTGTGCTACCCTCGCCCAGTGTGTGGCTCTGAGCAGGCGCAGTGGAAAGGGAGAGGGGAGTCCTTGGCTGAGCCCTGGCTGTGGAAACAGTGCTTCCTGTTTGCCAACTCCCAGTTCAGAAACTAAAATAATCCACCATTCATGACTAACTGTCCTCTCTCTCCTCTCAGCAGACTGACTGCACGCGAACCCACTGCCCCTTTGTCTCCCTTTCACCTTGCTTGTACAAGACATTTATTTATAATTTCCCCACCCCCTCTGCCTCTGGCGCCTGGGATTGCCAGCTCTCTGGATTAGCTGGGAGTCTCGAGGCCGGTCCACAGGGCACTGTCCTCTCTGCTCTGGCTCGGGGGTGACACTATCAAGTCAGGGGAGTGAGTTGAACACCCACCCAAGTAAAAATCAGGGCTGCCTCTTCAGTGAAACGCCAGTGGAGATTTCTATTTGATTCCCAGTCCAGTCCTTCTGCAATGTGCAAAATGGTTTTAGAGCCCTAGAGCTATACAGCATGGATGCAGGCCCTTCAGCCCTCCTTGTCCGTGCTTGGCATCCTGTTCGGCACAGAATTGTGAGCCATAGAGCCTGCTCCTGTGCTGTAATGTTCAGTATTCCGTGCTAAACAAGATGGCATGCTGGGCTAGTCCACGGCAGACATTGTGGGTCGAATGGCCTATTACTGTGAAGTACTGTTCCGTGTTCTGTGCTAAACCAGGTGACAAACTGGGCTAGTCCCACGACACAGACATTGCGGGCTGAAGGGCCTGTTCCTGTAATGTACAATTCTGTGCTGAGCAAGTTAGCATCTGGGTTACTCCCATTTACTGCATTTGGCCCCTTTCCCTCTAAACCCTTCCTATACACACATCCATCAAATATCGCCCTTTGCTGAGAGATGTGAGGCAGGAGTGTCGCCAGAGAGTTCTCTCCCTTCCTCCTTGTACCACCCATGACCAGCAGAACAGTGTGATCGCCACTGCTCCCCGAGTCTAAAATAGAGGAGTAATAGCAAGGAACTGCATTTGCTGGTTTATACCAAAGAAAGACACAAAATGCTGGAGTAATCCACAAAATCTCTGGAGAACATGGAACAATGACGTTTTGAGTCAGGCTCCTTTCTCAGACTGTAGTTCAAAATATTGGTGTAGTGAAGTGCACTGATGGCCACTTGCAACTGGCTTCCCAAGGATTGCTGGATGTTAATTGGGGCTGAAGTTGCCTCTAGTTGGGCAAGCAGAGTAAAGGAGATGAACCAAAGAGAAATTACAGTTGCTTGGTAACTTGAACAAGATCTTCTCATCAGTGATCCTGAACTGATGGATTTCTTCAGACATCAGGAATCGCAAAGGGACACAGTGAGAGAGGGTTTCACAGAAGGAGTCTGTAGAAATGTCATCTCTCTGTCCCTTCCACAGATGTTGCCTGACCCGCTGACTTCCTGCAGTTCTTTGTACTTTCCAAGAGGTTACTGTGGCCCTGACAGAGATTATTCGATCGTCTATGGCTATTGGTGAGGGGCTAGGTGACTGCAGGTCAGTGAGTGCAGTAGCTTTTATTCAAGAGGCAGCAGGAATAAGCCAGGTTGTTGGGCTGCACAGTAAGTAGAGTCATTGTCACACAGGGTTCAGTCCTTGACCTTAGGTGTGTTTTGTGGAGTTTGCACGTTCTCCCTGTTCTCACGTTGGTTTCCTCCGGTTGCTCTGGGTTCTGCCGAAGGCACATATGCACATTTGTAGGTTAATTGGCCTTCTGTAAATTGCCCCTAGTGCGTAGGGAGTGGATGAGAAAGTGGGATATCATAGAACGGGTGGTGGATGGCCGGCATGGACTCGGTGGGCCAAAGGGCCTTTTTCCATGCTGTATCCTTAAACTAAACTAAACTAATTGCATGCCAGTGAGTTCAACTTCAGTATTTGGTGCCTGGAGCGTGCTGTTGGGGGTGGAAGTGGAGGAAGGTACGATAGTAGCATTTCATGGGCATTTAGATTGATATGCAGGGTTATGGATTTCATGCAGGCAATGAGATTACTTGTCATTGTGTTTGGCAAGGACGGTTCCTGTGTTGTAGTGTTTGATGTTCTGTTAGGGAATTGATGGAGAAGGTTTCTGAGGGACCAGATCAATCTCAACTTGGAACGGGAAGGATTGGTTAATGATGGTCAATATGGCTTTGATAAAGAGTGAATGGGTAGCAGGGAACTGCTGATGCTAGTTTATACCGAAGATAGACACACAATGCTGGAGCAACTCAGCGGGTTGGGCAGTATCGCTGTAGAAAAAGAATAGGTGACTTTTCAGACAATGAGACGTGATGATCAGCCATGATCATATTGAATGGCGGTGCAGGCTCGAAGGGCCGAATGGCCTACTCCTGCACCTATTTTCTATGTTTCTGTTTCTATGTCTGGTTAATTTGATTGACTATTTTTTAAGAACTCACAAAATATATGGAGGGCAGAGTGGTTGATGTGGTCTTCATGGACTTCCGGAAGGCCTTTGGTAAGGTCCAAATGAAAAGCTGGTCCAACCCCAAAGCAAGTTGGGAAATGGATCCAGAGATGGCTTGGTAATGGGAGAGAGGGTGACAGTGAGTGGCATGAGGATCGGTGCTGGGACTTGCACTCATTACTTTATTGCCATATACATCATGGTGCAATGACATTTCTTCTTCACATGAAGCTCGCAGAGTATAATGTAATTATAAACTGTATACATACAGTAACCTACAAAGTGCCTGAGGAACTTAGCTGGTCAGGCAGCATCTGTGTAGGGAATAGACAAGCAACACTTTGGATCTGAAGATCTGTCCCAACTCAAAATATCACCTGTCCATTCCCTCCCCAGATGCTGCCTGATCTGCTGAATTCCTAAAGCACTTTGTATTTTTCTCAAGATTCCAGCAACTGCATTTCCTTGTGTCTCCAATAAATACAATGTTTCTTACTGTCTCTTGTATTCATTAATTCCTCCCGATCTTTAGATTTTAGACTTTAGAGATACAGTGCGGAAACAGGAAATTTGCAGATGATACAAACATTGGTTAAGAGTTTAAGAAAGAACTGCAGATGATGGAAAAAAATCGAAGGGAGACAGAAATGCTGGAGAAACTCAGTGGGTGAGGCAGCATCTACGGAGCAAAGGAATAGGTGACGTTTCCGGTCGAACATTGGTGTTGATGGTGATGGTGAAGTTAGTCATGATCTAAGGAACAATGTTGTGGATTGGATGGAATAATGGTAGATGGAATCAAATCCCCATTAATATGAGCATAATAAGGGTAGGATCGTTATATTGAATCGTTGGTCCGTAGGATGTATTGAATGACAGAGTGACCTTGTGCAAGGTTTCCCTTGGCAACCTGTGGGTCGAAGGGCCTATTTCTGTGCTGCCTGGCGCTTTATATCTGTGGTTACGTGTGTGTCTTTGCACGAGCATGCACACTAGTGTGTGTGTGTGTGTGTGTGGGTTGGAGAGTGTTTCCAAAGCTGCCAGGTCCAAGGTTCTCGCATCCTTGACTATTAACTCGCTGGCACTCACTTCACAGAGACGTTGGAGCATTCTCCAAAACCTTTGGATTAGGCACCAGTCCAAGGACTCCGTTCCCAGGGTCAGGTTGACAGTACAGTTACAACAGAAAGCTGAGATCATCCGACCCCCCCAACACCAGGCCTGCCCCACCCCTTGTCATTCAAAGGTCCCCCTCCCCCCCCGTAACAAACCTGAGCGAGGAACTCATGGGACAAGACCATTTCCTCCCCCTCCCCCACCCCCACAGGTCAAAAGGAAAATCAATCATTAGTTTCCACACTGGAGTTTACAATGTGATATCCTCAAATCTTCATGTAATGTTCCCTTTGTGGCAGAGCGTTTGTTCCGACACTCCCGCCTCCTGTCTTGTATCAAATCCAACGTCTTGCAAGAGACTTTGAAGGTTGCTGGGGAATGTTGCAGGAAGGGTGAGGCAAGGGCGTGCACCAGATCAGAGGCACCTTACGCCCCGTTCTGTTGGGCTACACACACGGCTGCCCAGCACGCCTGCGCCAGCGTTCATGCACACTCTATGGTCCGCCACAAACTTCTGGAATCTTCCTCTAGTTTATCATCGCCAACTGCAGCAACTGGCAACTCTTAACGTGCATGGTGTGTCCCAGCAGTAACCCATCACGATCCATATCAGGGATCCCTGGATTGGGAAGGTCGGCAGCAACAGAAGGCAAGTGAAACTTGGCAGGGAATATTCCTTCCCATTCTTTAGACTTTAGCGATATAGCACGGATACAGGCCCTCTGGCCCAGTGCGTCTGCGCCAACCAACGATCACATCATACACTAACACGATCCTACACACAAGGGTCAATTTACAATTTGACTGAAGCTAATTAACCTACAAACCTGTAAGGTTTTGGAGTGTGGGAAGAAACCGGAGAACCCAGAGAAAACCCACGCTGTCACAGGGAGAACGTACAAACTCCATACAAACAGCACCCAAGGTCAGGATTGAACCCAGGTCCCTGGTGCTGTGAGGCAGCAACTCTGCCTCTGTCCCACTGTGCCTCCCTATGTTCCTCGCCCACCATCCTGTGGTTCCCTTGCTCTATGTTGGGCTCTCTTATAGAGTCATAGAGAATGGAAACGAGCCTTCATCCCACTTTGTCCGTGTCGAACAAGTTGGCAGTCTGAGCTTGTCCAATTTACCGGTATTTGGCCCACATCCCTCTGAATCTTTCCCATCCATTTACTTGTCCAACTGTCTTTTTGAAAGTCATAATACTCTGCCTTGGGAAAGCAACCAACATAATTAAGGATCCTCACACCCCAGTCATTCCCTCTTCTCCCCTTTCCAGCCGGGCAGAAGATACTAAGATTGAAAACGAGTTCCACTAGATTCAAGAATAGCTTCTTCCTCGCTGTTATCAGATTACTGAGCAGTTCTCTCCTAAACTAAAGGTGTAGTCCTGATCTCCCAACCTACCTCAATGCGGCCCTTGCACTTTTCTCTGTAAATGTAACACTATATTCTGCACTCTCGTTTTTTTTCTCTTTGTACAACTGTGAAGAAGTAAATAAGTAAGTACGTTTATTGGCCAAGTATTCACATACAACGAATTTGCCTTGGTGCTCTGCCCACAAGTAACAACATGACATACAGTAACAGTTACGAATGACTCGGAAAACACTAAACATGAATAATAATAAAACATTAATGATAAAACACCATTGATCAAACATGTGAACCAACAAAATACCAGATCAAAAGGAATCAGTGCAAACTACAATGTTACAGCCACAGGGAAAGTTCAGATAAAAAAGTACAAGGGCTGCAATAAGGTAGATTGGAAGATCGTGAATACATTCTTAAGGCATGAGTTTACAAGAATGGTAATGGAAGAAACTATCCTTGATTTTGGTGGTGCGTGCTTTCAAGCTTTGTAATTGATGGTAGTGGCAAGATTAAGAGTGAAGAGTGTTTTATTGTTATATGTCCCCAAAAAGGAACAATGAAATTCTGACTTGCAGCAGTATAACAGTAACGGGTGTGGGTCTTTGATTTTAGCTGCTTCTTGAGGCGATGCTTCCTATAGATCCCATGATAGATCAGGCTATCTGTAACCTCCTTTGATCCTGGCTATTCGAGTTGCTGAACCAGGCTATGCAACCAGCCAGTGTGCTCTCTACCACACACATGTAGAAGTTTGATAGAGTGTTCAGTGTGGGGCTGGATCTCCTCAAACCTCTGAGGAGACGCTCCATGAGGAGTTCACCTGAATGCAATGCCAATTGTAGTCCCAAACCTAGGGAGAAACTGTGTGGGTCAGGCAACACCTTTGGTGGGAGTGGACAGGCAACATTTCGGGTTGGGCCATACCTACCTAACTATCTACCAGGAACTTTCACTGCACCTTCTTGGCAAAACTGTAAAAACAATTGGCAATACAATTGTGCCATTCAAACCAAACTTGTATATCAAACTACATCCTAAAGATGGAATTATCAATATCGACTGTCCACCTGGGCTTTCCCTGTGTTACTGATGTTATTCCCGGGCATCTGTGAGCTCTGTATCTCCGCCGACCCTTTATCCGACTGATTGGAGTCCAGGGGAGAAAGATGGGTGGGATGTGACATAGCCTGGCAAGTGATAGGTGGATACAAATGAGGGCGGTGGTTGGCAGGTGGGTAGAGGAAGCGACAAAGGGTGGAGGTGAAAAGGAGATGAAAGGGTGTCAGAAAAGGAGAGAAGTTAAATGTTAAGCCAGGGACGGTGATGTGGGTGGAAAGGGAGTGAAGGAATAAAAGAGAAATATGGGTTTCTTTGGAATGAGAAATATGCATGGAGGGGAAAGGATGACTGGGGAGTGGGAGAAATGCATACACAGTGGGGTGGTGAGATACACAGGAAAGAGAAAGGGTGGCGGGGATATTACTTGACATTGGAGAATTCGACGTTCATACCATTGGGTTGTAAGCTACCCAAGGGGAATGCGAGGTGCTGTTCATCTGATTTGCGTGTGTCCTCACTCTGGCAACGGAGGCAGCCCAGGACAGAAAGGTCGGTGTGGGAATGGGGAAGTGTGTTAAGATGGTTAATAACCGGGAGATCCAGCAGGCGCAAGTTGAGTGAAGCGGTCGCCAGGTCTCCCCTTGGTCTCGCCGATGTACAGGAGGACACTGGGAGTGCCGCATACTGACTGCCCTTTACTACAATCAGTCTGAAGAAGGGTCGACACGAAACGTCACCTGTCGATTCCCTCCACAGATGCTGCCTGACACCGAGCTCCTCCATCGGGTTTTTGTGCAATATTCCAGCATCTGCAGCTCCTTGTGTCTCCGGGAAGCTGTGGCGATGCGCTGTGTGTGTAGGAGATGTCCTGGCCATGTGCTGGGTCGAGCAGGTTTTAATTCTGAATTGTGAGGAGAGTGTTTGGGTGTTTGGTTTCAGTAGTTCACACTTGTGTTGCCAATAACAGTGGCTCACAGAAGGGGTGGAATCTGCAGCGGTCTGCAACGTTCAGCTGCAGGCAGCGGTGATCAGGACAGCCCGCCGCCGCCCGCCAGGGATCAACACTGGCCCTGCGGTGCCCTCTGCTACGAATCACAAACGTTTCCTCCATTGTGGTTCCTTTGCCGATTGAGTGAAGTGAACCTTCCGGAATCCAGCCGTGCGCAGTCGGGGTCTGTGCCGGTCACAGTGGGGCAGGTGGAGGCTGTGGGCCCGGTGTAGAGGTGGAGCCGACACCAGCTTCAGCCCAGAAAGCGACTCGGGGTTGGAGAATACCGATGATGTGCGGTCCCGGCGGGAGAGGGGTTGGGCAAGTTACAGACCCACATCATCTTCCAGTTCGCCGAGCTGTCCCTGCACACAGCCAGGCTTGTAATTCCTCACAGCTGTTTGTTTTATAACAGACATTAAATTCCCTCAGCCACGAAACATGCAAGAAAAACAATTTTCTGAACTGTTTTTCAAAGACCAATAGCATTTTATACAATCCTTTTTGAACTATACTGGGCTTTAAAAACAAAACTGTCAAAGATTAAAATGCTGCTTCCTTGTCCACCACTCAGTGACCCCTCTCCCAGTGCCCCGTGTCACTGACTCTTCCCCCACTGTTTTAATCCAACTCCCTCACACCATCTCTCAGCGATCCCTCTCCCAGAGCCCCGTGTCACTGACTGTTTCCCTACAGATGTTGATCTATTCCTCATGACCCTATCCCCTCTCCCTTTCATCTCTGCCACACTCCCCCCTTCCATCCTCAGTCTCCTCTTTTCCTTTTTTTGCACCTCCCACCATCCCCTCTACTCAGCCCCTGCACAAACCCCTTTCCCAACTCCACATCTCTCCTCGTCCCCTCCCCCTCACTCTGTCTGTCTGTCTGTCTCTCCCCACCCTCCCCTCCCCGCTGCTTCTCTCCCCCTCCCCTCCCCTCCCCTCCTATTTGCCGCTCCCTCTCGGTGCAGGGTCTGGTTCTGTTCTCCCGTTGTGGAATTGGGGGAACAGTGGCCAGTGTGCAGACTGAAGGAATATTCCAGGGATTATCTGTGGGCGGAGTGACCCACAACCGGGACACTGCCCCCTGCTTTAAACTATGCCCTGAGCAGGGGCTGCGCCTGCGACCCACCAGTGCAACGGCCCCCTCCTGCAACCAGAGGTTTCGGTGCATGTTTTACCATCAGCTGCGCAGCCCCAGTCGCCGGGATTGTTTAAATAAACACGCAGGAATGCGATGAAGTGGAGAGTGTGGATGTCATCCCAGACCCTCTGACTGCACTGCTGCTCATTCCCAGCCAGGGCCCACACTAAATGCGGACAGCCAGGATTGCCTGTGGTGCGGTGGCGGACTGCACTGGTGCCGGTGCACTGGTGCACGCTGCAAGAGGCCACAGCAGCAGCGGTGTGTCACTGGAGAGCGTGTGCAAGGTGCGACGTTTCACTGACACTTCGTCCAGGGCTGGTGCAGAATACAGCGGGCGGTAGGGATGGGGCTGATGTGAACACAGTCTGGGTGGGAGGGCAGGGCACCGGCATTCCACAGCCGTGTACACCCCTCCTCCCAAGCAGAGGCAGGCTTCCTCCACAGGGAGGGACTGCGCTGGCTTCCTGCTCCCGTATGCAGAGTATCTGCTTGCTTACTTAACCCCCTGTCTGCTGGACTGGACCGACTTAAAGCATCAAGTTAGAATCTTGTAAAGGCACTGAGGCATTCTTCAGTGTGTGGTAGTCAGTCATATAGTCATTCAGCTCGAAAACAACCCATCCATGACCATGTCGACCAACATGCCCCATCTACACTAGTCCCACCTGCTTGCGTTTGGCTCGTATCCTTCTAAACCTTTCTATCATGTACCTATGCAAATGTGTTTTAAATGCTGTTGTTGTACCCGCCTCAACTGCCTCCTCTGGCAGTTCATTCCACATCCTCTGTGAAAACGTTGCCCCTCAGGTTTCTTATCTTCCTCTTCTTACCTCAAACCTACCCCTGGGAGTTAGTGAGGCAAGTTTTATTTTACGCAGTGGGGTGGGTGCCTGGCATGTGCTGCCAGGGATGGTGGTGGAGGCAGATACGACAGTGGTGTTTAAGAGGCTTTTGGATAGGCACATCGATTTGTGGGGAATGGGGGAAGGGTATGGATCACATGCAGGCAGAGGAGATTAGTTTAATTTGGCGGGTACATAAAATGCTGGAGAAACTCAGCGGGTGCAGCAGCATCTGTGGAGCGAAGGAGATGGGTACCGTTTCGGGCCGAAACTCTTCTTCAAATTTGACATCGTATTTGGCACAGGCATTGTGGGCCAAAGGGCCTGTTCCTGTGCTGTACTGTTCCGTGTTCTAAGATGTAAGTATTGTGTTGCTTTCTGTCCAAAACCATAGAACAGTACAGCACAGGAACAAGTCCTTCAGCCCACAATGTCTGTGCCAAATATGATGCCAAAACTAACTCTTATCTGCCCACATGTAATCCATACTCTTCCACGCCCTGCATATCTCTGCCTTTCCAAAAGTCTCTTATTGTATCTGCCTCTACCCTCAACCCTGCAGTGCATTCCAGGCACCAACCACCCTTTGTGTAAAACTAAAACCTGCCCTGCATATTTCCTTTAATCTTTTGCCCCAACCTCTCATAATTGTATATACTTCAGTCAGGAATCCCCTCGGCCTCTGAATGAATTAATGCAGTTTGGTCAATATTGGCCAATTGTAAACATCTGGAGTTGTTTAATATCTCCCTTCCAACGATAGGCCATCCAGTAGCACACCGCGCCATCCATCCATCGGTCTTCATCACCGTCCTGGGCACCAGATGCTGAAAGAGTAATGAAGGTGATAACTAATCCACCAGTGACCAGGCATACAAACAGGTTTTGAGTCTGAAGAAGGATCACAAATTAAAAAATCGCCTGCCCGTTCCCCCAACAGATGCTGTCTGACCCACGCTGGTCCAGGCATCAATGGGCCTGACCCACAAGGTCCTCCAGCACCTTGTCTTTTGCTCAAGATTGCAGCATGTGCAGTTCCTTGTATCACCTTTGTCGTGTTGTTGATGGAAGCTTGAGGAATAATTTGTCTGCTGTGATTCTTACATTTGAGTGTTCCTGTGTTATAAGATGCTTTAAACCACCGACAGGATAACCCCATTGACTACTTCACGCTTGGGATGTTAGAAACATAGACATAGAAAAATAGGTGCAGGAGTAGGCCATTCGGCCCTTCGAGCCAGCACCGCCATTCGCCATCATCATGGCTGATCATCTAAAATCAGTACCCTGTTCCTGCATTTTCCCATTATCCCTTGATTCCTTTAGCCCCAAGAGCTAAATCTAACTCTCTCTTGAAAACATCCAGTAAATTGGCCTCCACTGCCTTCTGTGGCAGAGAATTCCACAGATTCACAGCTCTCTGGGTGTATATGTTTTTCCTCATCTGTCCTAAATGGCCTACCCCTTATTCTTAAACTGTGACCCATGGTTCAGGACTCCCCCAACATCGGGGACAATTTTCCTGCATCTAGCCTGTCCAATCCTTTAAGAATTTTATATTTTTCTATAAGATCCTCACTCATCCTTCTAAATTCCAGTGAATACAAGCCCAGTCGACCCATTCTTTCATCATACGTCAGTCTCGCCATCCCGAGAATTAACCTGATGAACCTACGCTGCACTCCCTCAATAACAATAATATCCTTCCTCAAATTAGGAGACCAAAATTGCACACAATACTCCAGGTGCAGTCTCACCAGGGCCCTGTACAACTGCAGTAGGACCTCCTTGCTCCTAAACTCAAATTGTCTCGCAATTAAGGCCAACATGCCATTAGCTTTCTTCACTGCCTGCTGTACCTGCATGCTTACTTTCAGTGACTGATGTACAAGAACACCCAGGTCTTGTTGCACCTCCCCTTTTCCTAATCTGACACCATTCAGATGGTCTGACTTGCTGTTCTTGCGACCAAAGTGGATAACCTCACATTTATCCACTTTATACTGCATCTGCCCACTCACCCAACCTATCCAAGTCACCCTGCAGTGTCATAGCATCCTCCTCGCAGCTCACACAGCCACCCAGCTTTGTGTCATCCGCAAACGTAGAGATGTCACATTTAATTCCCTTGTCTAAATCGTTAATATATATTGTAAATAACTGGGGACCCAGCATCAAGCCTTGCAGCACCCACTAGTCACTGCCTGCCATTCTGAAAAGGATCCATTAAATCCTACTCTTTGCTTCCTGTCTGCCAACCAGTTCTCTATCCATGTCAATACCCTACCCCAATACCATGTGCTATACTTTTGCACACTAATTTCTTGTGTGGGACCTTGTCAAAGGCTTTTTTGAAAGTCCAGATACACCGCATCCACTGGCGCTCCCTTATCCATTATACTTGTTACATCCTCAAAAAATTCAAAGAGATTGGTCAAGCATGATTTCCCCTTCATAAATCCATGCTGACTTTGACCGATCTTGTCACAGCTTTCCAAATGTGCTGCTATAACATCTTTAATAATCGACTCCAGCATCTTCCCCACTACCTGAAGTCTGGCTAACTGGTCTATAATTCTGTTTTCTCTCTCCCTCCTTTCTTAAAAAGTGGGGTTACATTGACTACCCTCCAGCCCACAGGAACTGATCCAGAGTTGAGAGAAAATGATCACCAATGCATCCACGATTTCTAGGGCAACCTCCTTGAGTACTCTGGGATGCAGACCATCAGGCCCTGGGGATTTATCTGCCTTCAGTCCCAACAGTTTACCTAACATCATTTCCTGATTAATGTGGATTCCCTTCAGTTCCTCCCTCCCACTAGATCCTCGGTCCCATAGTATTTCTGGGAGATTGTTTGTGTCTTCCTTAGTGAAGACAGAACCAAAGTATTTGTTTAACTGTTCTGCCATTTCCTTGTTTCCCATTATAAATTCACCTGTCTCTGATTGTAAGGGACCTACATCTGTCTTCACTAATCGTTTTATTTTTACACATCTAAAGAAGCTTTTACAGTCATGTTTTTCTATTCCCCGCAAGCTTTCTTTCATGCTCTTTCCCCCTCTTAATTAACCCCTTTGTCCTCCTCTGTTGAGTTCTAAATTTCTCCCAGTCTTCCGGTTTGCTGCTTCCTCTGGCCAATTTATTTGCCTTTTCCTTAGATTTAACACAATCCTTGATTTCCTTTGTTCGCCACGGTGGAGCCATCTTCCCCGTTTTATTTTTTTGCCAGAGAGGGATGAACAATTTTTGGAGTTCATCCATGCGGTCTGTAAATCTTTGTTGTGTCTCCTGCGTCACTGCATGGGAGTGTGGGCCGAAGGTGTGAGGTTGGGCCTAATGGGCACCTCCACCTGCTCCACCCACTGCTGTCCTGATGGGGCTAAGGGAACACAAGCCGTTGCCGGATGACAGATCAAAAGTACTCAAACAAACAGAGCCTGCTAGTGTTTGATGCCTGGAACTGGAGCCACTGCAGGTCAGTGTGATATACAACTCTCCAAGTTGCCTGGCCTGGCCCATGTGCAGCCCATGATCAGAGGTGTGTTGGCTCCATGTTGCGGTTTGTGGAGAGGCAGGAGAGAGGAGTTGGGCAGAGATGATCGTAGTGCGTTACCCCACGCAGGTCAATATGACCTATACGTAGATTAACTGGGCCTGATGTTAACTCGACGTTGGAAGTAGATTACAGGAGGTTGCTGGGCGGCCCACAAGTGAGGAATGAGAAGAATAACAGAGATTTGGGAGTGAATAACCATGGTCAGGCTGGTACGTGAAATGTTGTACAATTAACATAAAATATGGAATGGGTCCTTCAGTCCACAATGTCCGTGCCAAACATACCAAGTTAAACTAATCTCCCCTATCTGCATGTGGTCTATATCCCTCCATATCCACGTGCCTATCTAAAAGTCTCTTAAATGCCACTGGGTTGGTGGGTATCTGCCTCCCCTAAAAGCACATTTCAGCTACCCACCACTTTCTGTGTTTTAAAAAAAACTTGCACTGCACATCGCCATTAAACTTTGCCCTTTAATATTTGATTTTTTCATCTTGGCAAAAGGTTCTGACTGACGACCTTATCTACGCCTCTCACAATTGTATATACTACTCTTGGGTCTCCCCTTAGTCTCTGACATTATTGGAGGGTGAGATTGTCCTGGAGAGATGTTAAATCGGTTTCCTCTGCAAGTGTAGCTGCATGTGAACATTTACTCAGCTCTCTGTCAAATGCCTTGGGCGATATTTATAACAACTTAAACCTCAACCAACACATCACGTCACGTTGAGTTTATTGTCATAAGCACAAGTACAGGGAGGTGCAGGTACAATGAAGATCTTGCTTACAGCTGTATCACAAGCACGTACGCATATATTAAAAAAATAGATTAAAAATGTTCACAAATTACACAAATTCTGCAAGACAGTTAAAAGTAATGGACTGCAAAAAGAAGACATTGCAAGAATGCACTATTAGAAAACAAGTCCACAGCAGTGCAGGGGGTGGCCCGCAGTGTTCTGCTGCCGAGAGAGAATTAGCGTTGTGCGGGTTGGTTCAGGAACCTGGTGGTTGTGGAAAAGTAGCAGTTCCTGAATGAGATGAACTGAGATTTGTTTTATTGCTTTTCATGCCCTGTGCAAAATAGGCCTCTTATTTACCCATATATCGAGACCCATGAAATTGAAAGGATAACTTCACCTGACAGCAGGGTTTACTATCTTTAATAGCAGCAGAATGGCGCAGTGGGTAGAGCTGCTGCTGCCCCACAGACCCAGAGATCCGGGTTCCATCCTGACCTCCGTTGCTACCTTGTGGAGTTTACATGTTCTTTCTCTGAGCATATAGGTTTCGTCCCACAATCCAAAGATCTAAGATTAATTGACCTCTGTAAATTGCCCCCTAATGTGTAGGGAGTGGATGAGAAAGTGGGATAACATAAAACTAGTGTGAATGAATGATCAATGATCAGTGTGGACTGAGTGGGCCAAAGGGCTGTTTCTGGCTGTATCTCTGAACTAAAATAAATTAAACTTGCCAGGGTACTAAAAGCAAAGCACCATCATAAAGTTCCTGTCACTGTGTGTGATCGATCTGCTGTTCTGGTTCCAGGTTCTAAGGCTGCTGTAGAGTTTCCCCACCTGGCTGCTGCCTCAGGCACTCCCCATCGGACGTGCCACCACCAGCGTGAAGATGCATTCCCTGGACGAACCTCTGGACCTGAAGCTCAGCATCTCCAAGCTCCGGATGATGAGGGACAAGAGGCAGAGGGGCTATGAGACAATGGAGGAGAGCAGTGCCCAGAGGGAGCTGAAGATGACCGATGATGGGATTGTTATCATTGCACCGGCCTCTCCCCACAACCAACACACTGGTGAGGCTTGTAATATCCCTGGTTGAACAATCCTGTGCTGTGATGAAGAAGGGTCTCGACCCGAAATGTCACCCATTCCTTCTCTCCAGAGATGCTGCCTGTCCCGCTGAGTTACTCCAGCTTTTAGTGTCTTGTGTTATCTTGTTGGTGTACCCTCCCCTGTTTCCACTGATCCACAGGTTACAGTGTGAGTAGTGTAGACCGTCTCTGAGTCAAACAGTTTGAGTATGTCAGGATATCATGATAGGGGTTTCGGTTTATGTGTACTAAGGTACAGTGAAATGCTTTGTTTTTCATGCTATCCAAATAGATCAGAGAAACCATTGCATGCAATTGTCAAAATCATGTACAATAGGAAGAGACAGAGAGCAGAATATAGTTCTCAGCATTGTAGCGCACCAGTTCCACAAAGTCCAATGTCTGCAACGGGGTAGAGGTGAATCGGACAGTACCCTAGCTTGTGGAAGGACCGTTTATAGGACTTTAGTTAGGCCACATTTGGAATATCGTGCGTAGTTATGGTGACCGAATTACAGGAAGGATATGTAGGAATGGAAAGGGTGCAGAATGATGCCTGAATATCTTTGGGATAAGGGAAGAAACAGGAGCACCCGGAGGAAACCCATGCGGTCACAGGGAGATTGTGCAAACCCCACACGGACAGCACTCAATGTCAAGAGCGAAGCCGGGCCTCTGGCGCTGTGAGGCAGCAGCTCTACCAGCTGTACCACGGACACCATTGATGTTTCCTCATGGCAGCTCCTTCTGTTAATGGGCCCTGTACTTGTGCTTGAGTTTGCCCAGTGACATCCATCCTTGCCGTTATAACCCTACCCTGCTCTCACACCCTCGCTTCTTGTTCCAGGTCCGTTCATCCTGCACCAGGCTCAGGAGAAGCAAGACGCCTGTTTCTCTCCGGCCCGGAGCTCGGTGTCCATCGTTGACCTCAGCTTGTCCCCCGGCTCCGGCCTCGGCCTCGACTCTCCACCCCCCTCCGCCATGCTGCCCGACGACCTGCAGGACGGAGGAGAAGCTTCTCCTGGTGTCAGCACCGTGAGTATCAGACACCAGTGTAACAGCATGAACGCCGGCAGCGAGTCCATGCCTCTCCGAGAGAAGCAACAAGTGGACAGAGTGGTGATGGTGGCGTACGGTATGCTTGCCTTCATTGGTTAGGGCATGGAGTATAAGAATGTGTAAGCATGATGCAGCTCAATAGCACTTTGGTCAGGCTGCATTTGGAGTATTACGTGCCATTCTGCTCACTCCATTATAGGAAGGATGTGGAGGCTTTGGAAAGGATGCAGCGGTTTACCAGTGTGATGCCTGGACTAGGGGGTATTAGCTACAGGGATAGGGTGGACAGACTTGGATTGTTTTCTCTGAAATGCTGGAGGTTGAGAGCAGACGACAGAAACATATAACATTTTGAAAGGCACAGAGAGAGTAGACTGTCAGAAGGCATAGTTTTATATCAAATCCAACTTGAATGCCGATGCTAATTTGTTGAGTAATGTAGATGATTAACGAGAAGCAACCAGAGCTCTGCGTGGCCTCTGGGGATCAAGGGCAAGATTTTCACTCCATGTATGAGAGTTTGGGGGAATGGTATTCTATCGCACACAAAGGCTGGTGGCTAGCTCTTGTTTCGGGAATGAGCAAGGTGGACAACTGGGCCATGAACTGATGGTGGTGACATCTTCAGGACATCCATTGTCAGGTGCGGTGGTGGAGACAGGTACAGTAGTGGTGTTTAAAAGGCTTTTAGATAGGTACATGGAAATGTAGGGCATAGAAGGTTATTCCATATCCCTACAGAATAGAGTCATGGGGGGGGAAGGCAGGAGAATGGATTGATAGTGAAAGATAGATCAGCCATGATTGAATGACGGAGCAGACTCGATGGGCTGAATGGCCTAATTCTGCCCTTGTGCCTTATGAACATATGTACAGGCAGAGATTAGTTTATCTTGGCATCATGTTCAGCAGGGACATTGTGAGCTGAAGGGCCTGTTGCTGTGCTATACTGTTGTACAAGTTGGAACAACGGAGGGGCTGCAGGTGAATTAAAGTTCTCTGCCATTGCTGCAGGATGCCCAGACGCACCGCTTCCTGGAGGGGAGTCCGAGCTCTCAGACGTTCCAGTTCTTCCTGCCTCTGGGCTCCTCCAGCCCGGTCCACCTGCCCTCATCCATGCTGGTGCCGCCGCCCAAGGACATGCCCAACCTGCTGGATCTGCCGCTGGAACAGCTGGCCTGTCACTGGCGCAAGGTACGTGCTGCAGCTGGACGCCTGTGTGTGGTGACAGGGATCATACAGTGTTGTGTTCCTGCGTGTGGTGACGGGGCCGGTTCAGTGTTGTGCTATTCAACAGCTGGTGGAGCCACTGATTCACCGCGTCAGACACCTGGGTTGATCCTGATGTCGGGTGCTGTCTATGTGGAGTTTGCCTGTTCACCACGCATGGATTTCCTCTGGGTGCTCCGGTTTCCACCCACATCCCAAAGACATGCGGGTTTGTAAGTTAATTGGCCCTCTGTAAATTGCCTCGAGCGTGTAGGTAGGGGGATAACATGGGCTTTTAGATAGGCACGTGGAAATGTAGGGAATAGAGGGATATTCAATATCCCTGCAGAATAGGGTCATGGTTATGTGGAGAAGGCAGGAGAATGGATTGACAGGGAAAGATAGTGTGAGAAGATAGACATAAAATGTTGCAGTTACTCAGCAGATCAGGCAGCATCTTTGGAGAAAAGGAATAGTAGACATTTCAGGTCGCAACCCTTCTTCAGACTCGGGTGAACGTGTGATCGATGGTCAGCATGAACTCGGTGGGTCGAAGGGCCTGTTTCCATGTTGTATCTATCAATCTAATAACCCGTGGAGGTGACTAGTTCCCTGTCTCCACACATCACAGTGGCAGAGACTGGAAGCTTACCCGCCCGAGCCTGGGGCTTCCTCCCCCACTGAGGGGCCGGTGGCTCTGGTGGGCTCCATCCCTGCACTGTCTACAGCTGCTGCTGCTGCCAGGTCCCTAAACGCACTCTCGTGTAACAGCTGTGGCTCAGAGTGTCTGCGCTCAACCCTGCCATCCAGCCTGGGACGTTAACATGCCTCCCACGTTCTCCATTACATGGGATGTCAGATCACGACTCGAACATCTGTCTACCATAACCGGCCTCTTGGATATTCTCAATCCACAGACAGAGTGTAGCTGGATTTCCAACAGACATTCAACTAGGTGCCCCAGAAACGCCTGATGCACAAGAGCAAACTGGGCCATGTGTCTGCATGGAACGGTGAAGGGTTATCACAAGAGGCAAGGAGCTGGAATAGATGGAGCATGTTCAGGCTACAAGAATGTAACTACTGGAGTGCTTTAGGAGTCTCTACTGATCCTGTTATTTCCCACCTCGCATAATGGTGCAATTAGGCTGTGGGCCGAGCATCAAAAATGTGTCTAGAAATCAACTTTTGTGACCCATGTCTCGGAACTACTTTAAATTTTGCACAGATTTGGATAAAATGTAATTGAGAAATAAGTCATAACTCGTCAGTGCCAAAAATTACACATTAATTAATTAAACTAATTAGAAAATTAGGTCGAAAAAGTAAGCGCCATCTAGTGTCCAGTGCCCATATTACACCATGGGGAGCCTATTTCCGTGTTGCAGTCTCTTTAATCCACATATTATCTCTCACACACACACACACATATATATATAATATATGATGTGAATTTGACTATAATCATATAGAATTATGTATAATTATATGATATAAAAATAATATAATGAATATAATTGTGAGGTTTTTTAATGAGACTGCCGCAGTGTGCAGAGTGGGGGTCACGGTAAAGTGGGACTGGGGCAGTGCCAGGCTGGGAGAAGGCTAAGGCATCTTCCACTGACAGGAAAATGCCTAACCCTAACCCACCCCCATTCCAGAGCTGCCCACGGCTGGAGCTGGAGCTGCTTTGGGACCGGCTGCGGGCTCTGTACGTGTGGCCCCGCAGCGCGCCCACCTCGGCCAGCATGCCGTTCTGGTGGTGATGATGGTGGGGAGCAGCACTGCCCTGCACGCTGCCCGGGCCGCCTTCAGCACCCCCATAGTGCCGGCTCCGTCAGACCGCCCTCACGCTTGCTGCAACACCGGCAGCTTGACAGCCCGACCGACCCCTCGCAGCACTCACCGGAGGCCCGGCCCAACTCTCACCACCTGGCGGCCCGTCCGATCCTCCACAGCATCCATCAGCCCCACCGACAGACTGGCAGATTGACCGACCGAACCGACCCTAATCCTACCCCTAGCTCTACATTTGTTATTTATCATTTTTATCTAACAGTTTACATCATAACTTTATAAAGATAAATCAATTGAAAAACAAAATGATCAGCAAGGTGAGCATGACCTTTATCCTCGGAAACCTTGTCATTGTTTTGATGTCATGAGGGGGCAGCCATGATCCCAGAGACCTCGCTGCCTAGCAACCATAAAACAAAGCGCGGGATTGGTCAATTTGAGTCCGACCTCAATGTCAAAGGTGCATTGATTGGGCAATTACTACACAGAAAATTTGAGGTATTTCTCATATTTCTTAGAAATGTGCAGGTTTTGTCCTTGATGAGTTTCAGGTATGATTTATATAATATTTTTACACAATATGTTAAAAATGTAGGTAGTTCCATGAGTTGGGTCACGAACCTGAACGAAAAAGCTCCTCGGCCCACAGCCTAAATGCTGTGGTACTTTGTAGACACATGTACTAAAATGCTGTCCTCTCCTCCCCCCATCCTCTCCTCCCCCATCCCCTTCTCCCCCCCTCCTTCTCCCCCCCTCCAGACTTCCCTCCTGCACCCACCTCCCTCTCTCTGACCACTCTGCTCTCTGACCCCTGCAGTGTAATCAGCTGTTTGAATCGCTCCAGGACCTGGTTGACCATGTGAATGATTTCCATGTGAAGCCAGAGAAGGAGACGGGCTACTGCTGCCTCTGGGAGGGGTGTGCCCGTCGGGGCAAGGGCTTCAACGCCAGGTACTGGCCGCTCCCTGCCCCTTTCCCCCATCCCCGCAGGGGAGGGTGGTGCAGCGTGGGGAGAGTTTGGAGTTTGTGGGCATCTTCTACCCAATGGGAGGACGGAAAAGAAATGACCGGGGTGTGTCAAGTCTGATTATGTTGGCTATTTTCCAGAGGCAGCATGCTGGCAATAGGGAGGTGGGGGGGGGGGGGGGGGGGGAGGGGGGCTGAGGTTGCAAGGCTTGGGCTAGAGCAAGCAGTGAAGCATTCTGATAGGATACTTTCTACAGTGCATCTGTAGAACGTGGGAAGAGAGTTGGGGACAACAAAGACCTTGCTGATGCTCCTTTGTTCATGAGCTTCCCACTGCCGCAGGAGCAGCTCCCGTCCTGCTGGGTATGGCTCCATCGTGGTGGCGTGGAGAGACGGCAGAAGGCTGCGGTGATCAGATGTGATCGAGGAACAAGGGTGGAACTAGAAGATTGTACTGAAAACTGGAAATAATCCACATGCAGGTTGTGGGGTTGAGCTCCCACCAATGTATCTTTACTTTGGATGTTTAGTGGCCACCATCGCTGTGGAGGAGATGGGAGCCCTTTCCTTCACCTGTGATGGGAGTTGGGGGCAGCTGGAATGGTCTGATCTGTGCTGGGATGACCAACTCTATCTCCCCGACTAGGTACAAGATGTTGATCCACATTCGGACTCACACCAATGAGAAGCCTCATCGCTGTCCCACCTGCAACAAAAGTTTCTCCCGGCTGGAGAACCTCAAAATCCACAATCGCTCACACACAGGTGAGAGCCGGGGGTCGTGGGGTTAGGGAATGGGCCAGGGGGCTGAAACAGTTCTGGTAGTTGGAGGTCCCGGGAAAGGTGGGTCAGACTGTAACTGAAGATTTGGGGTGGGGGGGGGGGGGTTTGAGTATAATGGGCAGTGAATGCCCTTGAACGCGCTGTCAGGGGTGGTGGTGGACGCAGGTACGATAGTGATGTTTATGAGTATTATTGATAGAACATGGATGGATATGCAGGAAATGGAGGGATATGGATCATGCGCAGACAGACTCTGTCACAGAGGTGATTAGTTTGTCTTGGTATCATGTTTGGCGCAGACACTGTTCCTGTGCTGCACTGATCTATGTGTTGGTGTCTCCGTTCTGCAGGTGAGAAGCCCTACATCTGTCCTTACGAAGGCTGCAACAAACGATACTCTAACTCCAGCGACCGCTTCAAACACACCCGGACGCATTACGTGGACAAACCGTACTACTGCAAGATGCCGGGCTGCCACAAGAGGTACACAGACCCCAGCTCCCTGCGCAAGCACATCAAGGCCCACGGCCATTTTGTGTCGCCGGAGCAGCAGGGGCTGTTGAAGCTGCGGCAGGTGGTGAAGAGTCCTGCAGCGCTGGACATGCACTACCTCAGCGGCTCGCAGATTATCATCCCCAACCCTGCCACCATCTTCGGGAACCTTCCCCTGCAGGGGCTAAGGGGGTCGCTGCCCATACCCATGCACCCTGCCCCGCTGGACCTCAGCCCTTTGACCAGCACCACCGTGGTCTCCTCCCCCATCACCGCCGTGCCCAGCTCCGTCATTTCCCTCAACGGCACTCCCATAAACCTGGCCAAAACACCGCTGGTGTCGCCGCTGTCTGCCGGTGCTCTCGGCCTTCCACTGATGTCCTTGGTGGCCGGACCTCAGAGCCACCCACAGCGGCCAGCCCCCACCAAACCCAGGGCAGCAGCCTGTCGGAGGCAGGAGGGCAAAGTGAAAGGCTTCCCTTTGCTGGAGGGGCGACTGAGGCCACCGGCAGAAGGCTTCTCCATGCACCCTGGAGCTGTGATAGACTTATCGGGCCGAATGGCCTCCCTGCCGACAAATGACCCCCTCCCCGCAGCTTGGGTGGTCATCCCCCCCGGCTCCGTCCTCCTCAAACCCGCAGTGGTGAACTGACCGGCCCCCCTCCCCTCTTTCCCCCCCCCCCCCCCCCACCCCCACACAGAGGTGTGCTGGCAGCTGCCCTAGTCAACATCTCCACCTCTTGTCCAACAGTAACGTACTCAAACTGAGCAGTGGGGGCGAGCAAGATATTGAATTCTTCCGCAGTAGAGCAGGGTCTGTTGCAGGAAGAGGGGGGTGACTTGGTGCCCAGAGCTTCCTGAAGACGGTCCCGATGAGATGAAGACTCGGAGATTGCCCACACCTTGCAGGACGAGAGACTGAGCCAGTGCTAGGAGCAGCAAGAGGACCACCTTCACCCTGGGGATACTGAGGACTTCAGCACACACCTCCCACCTCGCTTTAAATCAGTACAGACCTCTTTGTTTTGTACAGATCAATCAGATTGTTCATTGATACTAGAAACCTGTCAACAAATGAAGCATGAAATGATCGTGGAGATACAAGGAACGGCAGAGGCTGGAATCTCACCACAGCTGCTGGAAGAACTTGATGGGTCAGGCTGCATCCGTGGTAGGATGGATATGTGCTTCTGGTTGGGATTTTGAATCTGAAGAGAGGTCCTGACCTTAGATATCACCTGTCCATTTGCTCCAGAGATGCTCCCTGATCTGCTGAGTTTGTTCAGCAAATTATGGTTTGACTTGAAATTATCATCATGAGATTGTTGGAGACTTAAACTTCAATTTGTGATTGATTGGATTTGGAATCATACAGTGGGTAGGGATTTGGATCAGGAAGAGGCAGTGGGGGGTTGTGGACTTGTCGGTGATAGGGGTGAGCAGGACTGGGTGTGTCGCGGGAAGGGGTGGCAGCTGCCATTGTGGACAGGGAACACTTTGTCAGGACCGTCCAGCGGGAGTGTGGCTGTGTCCCAGGGGCTACAGCTCACCTTGTGCCGTGGCCATCACTCGGGGGTTGGGGGATATTAGGCTTTGCTTCAGTCGTGCCAGCTGTACTTATTCAGCCCCTTTACTGGAGTGCCCATAATGGCTGCTAAATATCGCGACTCAGCAACTGGAAGCAGTGATTTTTGTCACTACTTCACACTTGCAAAGTGTCTGACAAAAAGGGTAAAATGAGGACTGCAAATTGCACAAATCTGGTTGGTTATGTATAGGGTCACAAATAGTAACCTTACACAGCTCGTCTGTGCTGACCCCAATTGTGAGAGGGAAAGTGTTCAGTACCTTGCCCCCAGTGTGGGTGACATGCACAGCTGTCGGTAAATACTTTATACACTTATAGAATCTCCTATTTGTTATTTAAGGTGTGTCTGAATTGATGGGTTTTAACTGTACTTATCCACTTCCTGCAGTCTCCTAGGACTTTTGCTCAGGTTTGAGGGTAATTTATTCTTTGTAGTGATTTGTTATAAAACACTAAGTCTAGGGCACAGGTGATCATTGTTCCAGTTCTTGGATAGAACAATCCTGACCTAATTCCACTGCCCTGCTCTCCACTGACAGCCAGCCCCACATTATTCCACACCCCTTTACCCTAGTCCTGTAAATTCCTGTTGTCAATGTAAGTTCCGTTTGATGTCAGGCTGTCCCCTTCCACTGCCTTCTCTAAACACGGCAACATTTAGCTTTGTTAAACAGAGCAGCAGACAGCCCAGGACTCCCAAGAGACAGAATCTTTAACCTCCGGCTCGCTGGGTGTACACTACTTAACGTTCTCTTCACAAACGCACACGTACAACTTGTACATGAAACAGTACAGCACAGGAACAGGCCCTTCAGCCCACAATGTCCAAGTTAAACTAATCTCTGCCTGCACGTGATCATATCCCTCCATATCCATGTGCCTATCTAACAGCCTCTTAAATGTCACTATGGTATCTGCCTCCACCACCACCCCTGGCAACACTCTCCAGGTCCCTACAACTGTACCTGCACCACACATCGTGCAGCAGGCATCAACTCACCTCCTACTAAAACCCCAATTTGCCCTTTATTTAACCTCCAGACGACAGTTCCAACATGACTAGACTTGCATCTTGTACCCTTGAGAAAAGCTTGCGCTGGGCCTGTACGAACTAACCCCAAATCCCACCGAGTACCCAAACCTTTACTCATCCACATTTCAAATTCCTCTTCAGCCTCACCTCTCCCCATCTCTGTACTCATCTCTGGTTCTGCTCATGTCCAAGATCTGCGCTCTTCAGGCCTGGTTCCCCAAACACTGTAGACATTCCTTCAACCTACCTCTGCGGCCAGGTGTCTGGTCATGACCCAACATCATGTATGGCTTGATGTTAGATGTGTGCCGACATTCCCATGAAGCAGCATGGGACATTGTAGCTTGTGATTGACAACGATCCTGTCCCTTGGTCAGAATGGTGGGTGGACGAACAGCCATGGTGAAGTTCAGTGGCCCTGGAGCCACTGGGCCAGTTATTGGTGAGAGCGCTGTACTGTTGCCAGGGGAAGCAGTGGCCGACAAAGCATACATCCTGTGTGCTGCCCGTCAAATGTTTGTCAATCTTTATAAGCCGCTTATTAATTTTACTATTTCTAAGACAAAGAAAAGTTGATTTTTCTGCAGGCTGCACACTGTATACTACCGTTACATGAACCCTGACCCAAAAGGGTCGGACTTATCTGTACCAAATGCCCCTTCCCATCCTGTAGTATTAATAAGCTAAACAATAGTGATTAAGGATTGTTAACAGTCCATTGTATGGTGTGGATACTTATCAGACAAGGCCCACCTGGGTCTCGATAAGACGACTTGACATTCCTCATTGTCCCAGCAGTATTTTTAAACACGTTCCAAGTGCCTTTTTCACAGTACAATCGGAGTCAGTGGCTCTGTGATGGAGATTCACTGGGTAGCATTAGTTTATAAGCTCAAGGTGTCGTCGTGTACTGAAGTCCCCTTCAGAGGGATTTAGAACTTGAGGGAAAACGACAATAAAGTTTAATTTGTTAATTTACAAATTGTGTTGGTTTCTACCTGTCACTTGGTCGGTGCCCGATCAGGGCTCTTGGTTCTTGGCCCTCAATCACAAGGCCGAGCTTCTTACACCTTCTATTGTTACCTGCTTATGGTTGAGATGTCCAAAGCCAATTAGTCACCTCTCCGAGCTCAAACACTCGCTCGTGTATCAAGGCAATCAGGCATTCGAACAGAGGGCAGAACCACACTCAATAATTAAACAGACAATTAGCCCTTTGGCCCGCAAAGTCTGCGCAGGATATGATACCATGTTAAACTAATCTCCTCTGCCTCCACGTGATCCACGTGGCAATCTAAAATCCTGTTAAATGGCACTATTGTCTCGGCCTCCACCACCACCCATGGCAGCGTGTTCCAGGCATCCACCACCCTCTGTAACAAAAAAATGCACCACTTATCTCCTTTAAACTTTGGCCCCTTGTCACCTTAATTAAATAATTGAAAAATTCTCAAACGTAATTTCAGAGTTGACAACAAAACTTTCCGGAGGTTACTCGGGACCATACGCAAAGCCTCCACTACAGAAGCGCAGTTACATCATCAGACCCATCAACGTCAGGTCACAAAGGAGTAAAGGTGGAAGAGCGTGGGGAAGCTGAAGGCGCTGCACCAGGGCAATAACAAGCATGGGGTATAATAGGGCGAGAACTGGGGTGCCAGCCTCTTAGGACAGACAGAGCAATAATTACCATTCTTTCATCAAAGGATTGATCAACAAGAATGCTAAAATCCAGAGCAAAACAATGTGCATGAGGAAGCCGGCAAGTTAGGCAGCATCTGTAGCGGGAATGCACGGGTGATGTTTCGGGTCAGGTCCCCTTTTTCAGAGTGAAGGGCCCCAACACAAAATGTCTGCCCATTCCCTCCACAGATGCTGCCTGACCCACTGAGTTCCTTCAGCACTTTGTGTTTTGTAAAGAATTAACTCATTTAATTTCCCGCACAATTCATTAGTTAAAAGACAAACTTAAAAACCTGAGATCAGGTGCTCCAGACTTAAATAGTTTGATGTGATCTGTGCCATGGGATCTAACTCATCTTGTCCTGTGTGGGAGGGGCAGAGCTGCAAAGCCCCTCAACTTCAGCATGTTTTCCAATGCAAGGAACAGCCCACAGACCGTGCCCTGCCATTTATAAATATATTTGCCCGATGGAGTAAATTCTGGAAATAGAATTTTATTTACAATTAAGTTACAATGACTCAATTTTGCAAGATGATATTCCACAAGGTAGACAGTTTAGCTCGCCATCACTGTCCAGGGTCTCACTGTGATACACCCTCAAGTTGGCAATTCTGTTTACAATGGTTCAAACCCAGGGCTTTGCTTTATGAGCTGAAGATGACTGAAGGTTGACTTGATCTCATCTGCAGCCACTTCCCATTGGAAACACTGACCCAGTCTAAGTAACATAATGGAAGAGTCCAATTAGTAATATTCCTACCTAAAATGGCTGTGGGAGTGGAACAGACCAGCACTTGGACTAACAGCGATGTCACATCACAAATTATTTCATCCTCGCAGCAAGTATTCACAGGTGTCCAGCAAGTTCAGGGAAGCGAGTGAGATCCAAGACTCACTGCCAAGTCCTTCAGTCAACATGGGACTGAGCAAAGGCCGCTGGATATACAGTGGAAGTTACACCGTAATGAAACAAACCACAGGTGGCCCGGCGGGGAGGGGGAGATACCCAAGGGTCATGTCTCCGACTGCTTGGTCTGTTCCTTCCTCTCCTGCTCCATCGCTTGGATGTGCAGCTCCTCGTCGAGCCTTTCCTTCGCTCTGACCACCTGCAACAGCAAAGATTGACAGGAAAAGTTAAAGGTGTTTGGGTTTTACAAAGCTTCAGCTGTTGCTTGCCTTAATGAACGCCTTCACAATGTACGATTGTGACGCACCCGAGCGTCATCTACATCCAAATCATTGATAAAACCACAAACTGCAATGGACCCAGCACCGATCACTGAGGCACATCATTATTCACAGGCCTCCAGATCAAAAAACAATCCTCCACCACCACCTTCTGCTTCCTTCCATGAAGCCTACCATGCAGAACGTACAAAACCATGCTGACTATCCCTAATCAGCCCCTATCTATCCAAATGCATATATATCTTATCTCTCAGAATCCTCTCCAGTAACTTGCCCGCCACAGACGTTAGGCTCACTGGTCTATAGTTCCCAGGCTTTCTCTTGCACATGTTCTTAAATAGAAGCACAACATTAACCACCTTCCAGTCTTCTGGCAACTCATCCATGATTCACATATCTCAGCAGTTTCTTCTCTGGCTTCCCACCGTGTCCTCAGATTTCTATGATCAGGCCCAGGAGATTTATCTATCGTCATATGCCTTAGGACGTCCAGCACCTCGATTGTAATACGGACTGTTCTCAATACATTTCCATTAACTATCCCAAGTGCCCCAGTCTTCATTGTCTTTGTCCATTGTAAAAACAGAGGAGAAATACTCACTGAGGACCCTTCCCATCTCCTGCGACTCCACAGATGATGGCTTTGTTTTCTGAGGAGCCCCATTCTTTCTAGTTACCCTCTTTCTCTTAATGCAATTATTTTCATTCAAATTATCTGCAAATTCTCTTACCTGCTTTTTGCCCTCCTGATTTCCGTCTTAAGTATTCAGTTCCTGACACTCCTCCAGGGATACACTTGATCCGAGCTGCCTATACCTGGCCCTTGCCTCCTCCTTTTTCCTGACTAGATCCTCAATTTTCCTCGTCATCCAGGCTTCCTTCACTCTAACAGGAACATGCAGGCACTGAACTCTTGTCATCACACTTCTAAAAGTATCCCATTTCTGATCATCCCTTTACCCTCCAATCATGTTTAGCAAGTTCCTGTCTAATGCCATCAAAGATGGCCTTTCCCCAATTCAGAATTTTAAACTAATGGGCCCGCCCTGTCCTTATCCATAACTCTTTTTAAACTAATGGAACTGTGGTTGCTTATATAAGAGGACAAGCTTTGCCCTCTCCCTTGGTGGTACCTCTACTTTCCTGAACACATTTGACAAATTCCACCCCCTCTTAGTCCTTGGCACTATGACAGCCCCATCTATTTGGGAAAGTTAAAACACTTCAGTTCTGGGGCAAAATGGTTATAACGGTGTAATTAACAGTGAAACCAAACAAGAAGTTTCCTTCCACCGACCAAAGGTAATGATAATCTCCGGGGGAAATCGGAACCAGAATCAGTAATAGGTCCAGTGATAAGGGGAATGTGTGGAGCCCAGACCCTTACCTTGGATTGCAGATAAAACGATCCACCCACAGATTTATCATTGACCTTGAACAAATGCTCGTAATTCTGTCTCAAAAGGAAAAAAAATCAGGGTTAGAATCTCTATCTCAGCCTAATACCAAGTCTGTGCGCTCCCCACACACCTCGGTCTCTCCCCCATGCCACAATCTCTCCCCACGTCTAAATCTCCCCCCCGTCTAAATCTTTACCCCCCCCCCACCCCACGTCTTAATCTATCCCCAAACCCTCCCCATGCCTCGTTCTCTCCCCACACCCTGAACTCGCCCCTCCCCTCAACAGAGTACACCCCTCGTTGGTGCCACCCCAGCCCAGTATGAAGTCACCGGGCAGACGGGTCCAGTCATCTCAGTCACCACAAGGCCATGACCTCGCCTCGCCCTGGCTCCCTCCCCTCCCATCACCTGCTGGATATCCTCTGCGCTGAGCTTGCCCACGTTGAGTATCTGTTGGGCCTCCTGCAGTGACAAGCCTGAGATGCTGGAGGCTGCGGCAGACTGTTGCCCAGCTCGTCCCCGGTTCTCTGCCGCTGCCTGGCTAGCTGCAGGGAACACATAATGTCACTGAGCAGCCACACCCCCACACAGACCCCCCCCCCCCCCCCCCCCCCCGCACCACAGGACCCCACACTCCCCCACGAGATTGATTGATTGATACAAAGACATCAACCCTTCAGCCCAGCATGCCCACGCTGACCATCGATCACCCGCACACACAAGTTCTATGTTCTCCCATGTCCTCATCCACTCCTTACACACTAGGGGCAATTTAAAGAAGCAAATTAACTAACAAACCCGCATGTCTTTGGAATGAGGGAGGAAATCGGAACACCCGGAGGAAACCCACACGGACACAGGGAGAACGTGCAAACTTCACACTAGGGGGCACCCAAGATCAGGACCGAAGCTTGGCCCTGCCCGCTGTGCCAGAGAAGGGTGGCACAGTGGCGCAGCAGCAGAGTTGCTGCCTTAGAGACCCAGGTTCGATCCTGACCACAGTTGCTGTCTGTACAGAATTTGTGTGTTCTCCCAATGACCCCATGGGTTTCCTCCCATATTCTAAAGCTGTGCAGGTTTGCAGGTTAATTGGCTGCTGTCAACTGCCCCTAGTGTGTAGCGTGTATCAGTCAGCGTGGGTTCAGTGGGCCTCTAAAAGTGCATCTCTAAAACTGAAACTAAAGAAATATAGCTGCAGAGATGCGGGAGGGAACAGCGAGAGGGGTTACTGACGGTTTACAAACTGACACTGTGAACGGCTTGTGCTGTTTTTAATTAATTGATGAAAGCACTGGGAGGGGCTGCAATTCCACTGCATCTGGTTAAAGTTGCCAGCCATCAACACAACATGATGGGCTTGGAACTGGGACTGTTTCTCAGGAATGCCGGAAATTGTGGGGAAACCTGAATGTCATGAAATTTATAACATTACAAGAGACATAGAGGCAAAGTTTAAAGAAGAAATGCGGAGCGAGTATTTTTTAAACAGAAGGCGTTGGGCAGCTGGAACGTGCTGCCAGGGGTGGTGGAGGCAGATACGATAGTAATGGATCAATTGTACTCATGTATTGTCTTTTCGATGACTGGTTAGCACGCAACAAAAAGCTTTTCACTGTACCTCTGTACACGTGACAATGAATTAAACTGAACTGAAAGTGGGATTTAAGGGGCTTTTAGATAAGACACATGTCTATGGAGGGATATGGACCACATGCACGCAGCAATTAGTTTAACTTGGCATCATGTTCAGCAGACATTGTGGTCCGAAGGGCCAGTTCCTGTGCTGTCCTGACCCATGGAGGTGGAGCAGCTGCAACGTGGGGGGAGGACCATGAACTGACCGACATCGCCCACCCACGCTGCTCACCGGCAAACTCCTGGCGCAGCGCTCGGGCAAACGCTCTCCCCACCACCTGGGCGCCCACGACGATGATCTGAGCGAGATACCGGGCCTGTGGGGGGGGGAGGGAGGGAGAGTCAGAGTCACCCACTGCCGGCCCAGGGCACGGACACCGCGCGGCGCTGACCACCCGCCCAGACCCAGACCCCTGGCCCCAGGACCAGCACGTCCACCCCGCCACTGACACCCAACCCCCCCCCACTCTCACCACCCCCCTACTCTCTCATCCCCCCACTCTCTCATCCCCCCATTCTCACCACCACCCCCCCCCCCACTCACAGCCCCCCACACTCCTCCCCCCACACTCCCAACTCACCCACCCTCACCCCCCCACACCACACCACTCTTGTGACCCCCCCACACACACCCCCCTCCTCCCACACACACTCTGCCCCCACACACACTCTGCCCCCCCATTCACACACACTCCCCCCCACCACACACACACACACTGCACCCCCCCACACACACCTCTGCACACCCCACCACACCACACAAACTCTGCCCCCCCGCACACACTCCTCCACACACACTTTCTCCAGCCAACCCCCACACACACTCTGCCCCCCCACACACACACACTGCCCCCCCACACACACACACTCTGCCCCCCACACACACACTCATGGCCCCCCACACACACTCCCCCTGCCCCCCACACACACACTCTGCCCCTCCACACACACACACCACTCTGCCCCCCGCACACACACTCTGCCCCCGCACACACTCTCCCCCCGCACACACTCCCCCCCACACACACAACAACCCCCCCCCCACACCCACTCTCTCCCCCCCCACACACACTTCCCCCCCACACACTCTTCCCCCCACACACACTCCCCCCTGCCCCCACACACTCTGACCCCCCCCCACACACACTCTTCCCCCCCGCACACACTCTCTGCCCCCCACACACTCTCTGCCCCCCACACACACTCTGCCCCCCCACACACACTCTTCCCCCCACACACACTACCCCCCCCACACACACTCTCTTAATTATCCCCCCACACACACACTCCCCCCCCACACACACACACACTTCTTCCCTCCCCCCACCTCTCTGCCCCCCACACTCTGCTACACTAGAATTGAACTGCCCCCCACACACACTCTTCCCCCCACGCACTCACTCTCCCCCCACACAGCCCCCACACACTCTTCCCCCCACACCACCCTGCCCCCACACACTCACCCAAACAGAGACCCACTCTGTCCCCCACCACACACTCCCCCCCCACACACACTTCCCTCCCAAAAAACCCAAAAACACTCCCCCCACACACACTCTTGCCCCCCCCACAACACACTCTGCCCCCACACACACTCTTCGCCCCCCACACTCTGGCCCCCCCCACACACTCCCCCCCCACACACATACTCTGGGCCCCCCACTCTGCCCCCCCACACACTCTGGCCCCCCCACACACACTCTTGCCCCCCCCACACACACTCTGTTCCCCCCCACACCCTTCCCCCCACACACCCCCCCCCACACACACTCTGGCCACACACACCCCCCCCCACACACACTCTGCCCCACTACACACTAAACTCTACTGACCCCCCCCACACACCTCTGCCCCCCACACACACACTCCCCCCCCCACAACACACTCTACAGCACACACTCTGTCCCCCCACACACACTTATCCCCCCAACACACCACTCCCCCCCCACACACACACGTCTGTCCCCCCCACAACACAAACCTACCCCCCCCACACATACACTCTGCCCCCCACACACACACTCTTACTGTTAATCACAACTCCTACTGCCCCCACACTCTGCCCTCCCCCCACCCAACACACTCCCCCCACACACTCCCCCCCAGCACACACACACTCTTGGTGGCCCCCCCCACACACTCCCCCCCCACACACAACTCTCCCCCCACACACGCCCCCCCACCACACACACTCTTCACCTCCCCCCCCCCACACACACTCCCCCCCCAACCCACACCACACACTCCCCCCCACACACACTCCCCCCCCACACACACCCCCACCCGCGAAACACACTCTCCCCCCCCCACACACCCCCCCCACACATCTGTCCCCCCCCACACACACACACTCTTCCCCCCCCACAACACTCCCCCCCCACACACACTCCTTCCACCCCACACACTCCCCCCCCCACACTCCCCCCCCACACACACTCTGCCCCCCACACACACACTCCCCCCCACACACACAACTCTTGGGATCCCCCCGCACAACACACTCCCCCCACACACACTCAGACCCCCCCCACACACACTCCCCCCCCACACACACTCTGTCCCCCCACACACACACACACACTCCCCCCCCACACACACTTCCCCCCCTGTCCCCCCCCACACACACTCCCCCCTCACACACACTCTTCCCCCCCACACACACTCCCCCCCCTCCCCCCCCACACACACTCCCCCACACACACACTGCCCCCCCCCACTCTGTCCCCCACACACACACTCTGGCCCCCCCCACACACACTCAGTGTCCCCCCACACCACATCTGCCTCCCACACACACTCTTGTTTCCCCCACACACCCTCTTCCTCCACACCTGTCCCCCCCCCACACACACTCTGCCCCCCCCAGACACACTCTTCCCCTCCTACCTCTTCCCCCCACGCACACACTCTCCCCCCACAAACACTCTGCACTCCCTCCCCCACTCTGTTCCTCCCCACACACTCTCTGTCCCCCCCTCCACACACACATCTCTGCCGCCCCCACCAGTGAAGACACCACTCACTAGGAGAAGAACTCTGGCCCCCCCCCGCCTCACACACACTGTCTGCCCCCCACACTCTGCCCCCCCACACACACTCTGACCCCCCCACACACACTCTGCCCTGCCCCCCACAACACAAAAAAAAAAACTCACTCTGCCGCCCCCCACACACACGAGGTCAGGCCCGTCTGGGGCCCCTGCGCACCCCACTGGGGCCCCCCCCACACACTCTCTCTGTCCCCCCCCCACATCAGACAATAGTAAACACTCTGTGACAGTCCGTGTGCCCCCGCCCACACACACACTACTACTCTCACATACTGAAGAACACAATAACTGGACCCTCAGGGACCCCCCACACACACACCCCCCCACGCCCCACAACACACTTACCCCCCACACACACTGTCACTGACACACACTCCCCCCCCACACTCCTGCCCCCCCACACACACTCCCCCCCCACCACTCTCACACACACACACCCCCCACAGACACACTCCCCATCACACACACATCGCTCCCCCACACACTCCCCCCTGACACAGACTCCCCCCCCACACACACACTCAACACAGACTGTCCCCCCACACACACAGCGAACACACAAGCTCCCTACACGACTCCCCCCCACACATCCCCCCCCACCACACCTGCCCCCCCCCCCACACACACACACAAGTAAATACTCTACACTCTTATTTCCCCCCCCACACACACACTTCCCCTCAATCCCCCACCCGCCCCCCCCACACACACTCCCCAGCCCCGTCTTCCCCCCACACACACCCACACTCCCCCCCCATACACACACTGTCCCACTACCGTGTCCCCCCCCACACACTCTGTCCCCCCCACACACCTCTGCCCCCCAACGACGTGTGCCGCCCTCTCCCCACACACACACTCTGTCTCAGCCCCCCCACTACACCACAACACTCCCCCCCCACGACATGATAGGTATAAACACACTGGCCCTCCCCCCCACCGTCACACCGACGAACACAAACCTCTTCCCCCCACACATACTCTTGTCCCCCCCCCCACACACTCTCAGCACCCTCCCCCTGATACCCACACACACACTCTGCCCACCACACTGCCCCCCACACACACTCCAATCACCTTACCCACACCCGACGCATCTTGCCCCCCTGGTACCACACACTTGCCCCCCCCCAACACACTCTGCCCCCTCCCACACACACCTCCCCCCACACAAACAACGAACTCACACTCAGTCCCCCCCCCACACACACTCCCCCCCCCCACTCTGCCCCCCCAAACACACTCCTGCCCCCCACATCTGCCCCCCCCACACACACCCGAGATCTAAGCCAAACCAAAAAACCCCCCCCCACACACTCTGCCCCCCCGAAGCACGACTGCCCCCCCCTCCGACTACCACACTAAGCCGGAAAATCGACTCCCCCTCCCCCCCCCACACACACACACAACTCTGCCACACACACTGTCCCACACTCTCCCCCCACACACTCCCTCCCATGCCAAACAAGTCTTCACAAGAGACACCCCCCACCCCCCGCTCACACACAAAATAGCTCTGCCCCTCCACTCCCCCCCACACACACACTCCCCCCAACCGCCTCTACAAATTCACGGCACACGGACTCTGACACACACACTCTGCCTATAGCCCCACACACACTCTGAAACTCCCCCCCCACACACTCCCCTGCCCCCGACCAGCCCCCCAAACACAACTCTGGGGCCACCCACTCACTCTGGACACACACTCCCCCCCCGAACACAACTCTACTCTGAATGACGAGACCCCCCCCACACCTCTGTCCCCCCCCCCACAACACTCTGCCCCCCCCCCCACCCCACCCCCCACACACTCCTGAAAAATCCCCACAACAGCCCCCCCCCCGACACACACTCTGCCCCCCCCCCACACACTCTGAACCCCCACACACAACTCCCCCCCACACACTCCCACCCCCCACACACTACACACACTCTATGTCCCCACACACACTCTGTCCCCCCCCCACACACACCCTCTGCCCCCCCATCCCCCCCCCACACACTCTTTCCCCCCACACACACTCTCTGACCACACACACACTCTGCCCACTCTCCCCCCCCACACACTCTGGCCCACACACACTCTAGGCCCCAACCACACCACACACTCCCCCCCCACACACACTCTACAGCACTCCCCCCCACACACACTCCTACCCCCCCACACACAATCAAAAACCCCACCCACAATACACACATCCCCCCACACACAATCCCCACACCCCCCCACACTACAACAACACTCTGGTCCCCCCCCCCACACACTCCCCCCCCCCCACTCCCCCCTCCCCCCCCCCCCCCACACACCTCCCCCCCCCCCACACTCCCCCCCCACCCCCCCCCCACACTCCCCCCACACACTCCCCCCCCCCCCCCCACACTCTGCCCCCACACACACTCCCCCCACACACACTGCCCCCCACACACACAACTCCCCCCCCACACAACACTCTGCCCCCCCCACACACACTCCCCCCGACACAACTATGTCCCCCCCCCACACAAACTCCCCCCCCCACTCCCCCCCCCACACAATCTCCCCCCCACACACCTCTACCCCCCCCCCCACACCCCACACACACACTCTATGTCCCCCCCCCACACCACACTCCCCCCCCACACTCCCTCCCCACACACACAGCCCACTCCCCCCCCACACACACTCCCCCCCCACACACACACTCACCACACTATCCCCCCCCACACACCACTCCCCCCCCACACACACACATCTCCCCCCACACACACTCTGGCCCCCCACAACACACTCTCCCCACCACACTCACTCTCCCCCCACTCACCATCCTTCACAGACCGGCTGCTCTCGCCGGAAGTCTCCGGAGCCAAGGACACGCGGGGTCAAAGGGCGGCCGTTGCCGCTGACGGACGCGGCTGGACAAGAGCGGAAGCTGCTGCAGCGGCGGGGCGGGGCCGGTCCTCCACGCGCAGCGCCCTCTGCCGGACGGGCCGCCGACGCTTCCCCTCCGCGGTCTCTGAACCAAGGCGCCGCCTGGCGGCAGGCCCCGGGACTTGCACACAAGTGAAGTTGAGGTCGGATCAAATTCCCCGACAAAGACGGCAGTCATTGCAAAATGCAGTGAGACAAGGAGAGGAAGATCGCCTCTGCCTCTTTGCATTCCTGTATATACAAAATAAAAGCAGCTTCAGTGGAAGCTTGAAATGGCTCCATCCAAATCCCTAATCCACCTTCTCAGTTCAAGCTCTGGCGAAGGTCTGAAGAAGGGTTTCGGCCCGAAGCGTCGCCTATCTCCTTCGCTCCATAGATGCTGCTGCACCCGCTGGATCCTCCAGCACTTTTGTCTACCTTCAAGCTCTGGCGAATTCTGTAAGTGCAGATGCTGGTTTACATTGAAGATAGATACAAAATGCTGGAGTAACTCAGCGGGACAGGCAGCATCTTTGGAGAGAAGGAATGGGTGAGGTTTCGGGTCAAGACCGTTCAGACTTTATGAAGAACTAGACTAGTCAACTCAAGTCAAGAGAGTTTATTGTCATGGCTGTGGGTAAGAAGCTGTTCCTGAACCTTGATGTTGCAGATTTCAGGCCTTCTACCTGATGACAGCGGAGAGATGAGCGTGTGGCCAGGATGGTGTGGGTCCTTGATGAAGCTGGCAGCCTTTTTGAGGCAGCCTCGATGGCAGGGAGGTCAGAGCTGATGATGGACTGGCCAGTGTTTACAACTTTTTTGTAGCCTTTTCCGCTCCTGGACGTTCAGGTTGCCGTACCAAGCCACGATGCAACCGGTCAGCATGCTCTCTATTGTGCACCTGTAGAAGTTCGGGAGAGTCCTCCTTGACAGACCGACTCTCCGTAATCTTCTCAGGAAGTAGAGGCACTGATGTGCTTTTTTTATAATTGCATCAGTGTTCTGGGACCAGGAGAGATCTTTGGAAATATGCACGCCCAGGAATTTGAAGTTCTTGACCCTTTCCACCATTGACCCGTTGATATAAACGGGACTATGGGTCCCCATCCTACCCCATCCGAAGTCCACAATCAGTTCCTTGGTTTTGCTGGTGTTGAGAGCCAGGTTATTGTGCTGGCACCATTTGGTCAATCGGTCGCTCTCACTTCTACACTCTGACTCATCCCCGTCAGTGATACGTCCCACAACAATGGTGTCGTCAGCGAACTTGATGGAGAGGAATGGAGTTCACGGTTTGTGTTCACACTATGTCCGGCTACGCAGTCATGAATATAGAATGAGTACAGCAGGAGGCTGTACCACCAGTTCCACCAATACGGACAGACGAGGATCCAATTGCAGAGGGATGCGCAGAGACCCAGATCTGAGAGCTTGGTAACCAGCTTGGAGGGGATGATGGTATTAAATGCAGAGCTGTACTCAATGAATAACAGCCTGACATGAGTTTTTGTTGTCCAAGTGGTCCAGAGCGGAGTGGGGAGCCAGTGAGATCGCATCCACCGTTGATCTGTTGTGGCGGTAAGCGAACTGCAGTGGGTCCAGGTTATTGTCGAGGTAGGAGTTGATTAGCGCCAAGATCAGCCTCTCAAAGCACTTCATCATCACAGACATTAGTGCCACTGGTCGATAGTCATTGAGGCACGTCACCTTGCTCTTCTTGGGCACCGGTATTATTGATGCCCTTTTAAAGCAGGTGAGAACCTCAGACCTCGGAATTGAGAGGTTGAAAATATCCGTAAAAACTCCAGCCAGTTGGTCCGCACAGGTTTTTAAAACACGCCCGGGTATACCATCAGGTCCAGGCGCTTTCCGAGGGTTCACCCCTCTGAAGGATCTTCTGACGTCGGTCAGCCTCTGTGACTGTGACCCTAATGCCATCATGGCGAATGGGGGCTCGGGAAGGCACATCAGTGTTCTCCCTATCAAAGCGTGGTAAAACGCATTGGGCTCGTCAGGGAGTGATGCTTCGCTGACATTTGAGCTGCCTGATTTTGCCTTGTAGGAGGTGAGTGCATTCAAGCCCCGCCACAGTTGCCGAACATCCATCTCATCCTCCAGCTTGGAGCAGAAGTCCGTTTTGGCCTTTTTTCTGGCCGTACCAAGGTCGTATCTGGATTTCTTGTAGACCTCTGTATCTCCTGACCTGAATGCCAGGGATCTGGTCTTCAGAAGAGTGCAGATCTCATGGTTCATCCAAGGCTTCTGGTTAGGAAAAAACTCCTAACTGTTGGGATGCAGTCCTCCATACATTTCCTTATGTAGTCTGTAACGACTGGCATATTCATTCTGGTCCCCAGTTGCCGAGAGTTTCCTCTGAACATTGCCCAGGGTCTACAGACTCCAATCATTCCTGGAGTTGTATCCTCTGCCCCCCCCCCCCCCCCCCCCCCCCCCCTCCCCCCCCCCCCCCCCCCCCCCCCCCCGGACCAGCTCTGTACAGTCCTCACCTCTGGGGGTGCGCTCTTCAATTGCTGCCTGTAGGCAGGAAGAAGCAACACCGCGGTATGGTCGGATTTACCGAAGTGAGGGCGAGGAATAGAGCGATAGGCATCCTTGATGGTCTGGTAGCAGTGGTCGAGGGTGTTTGGTGCTGCAGGAGACATGTTGGTGGAAGTTAGGGAGCGATTTCTTAAGGTTGGCTTTGTTGAGGTCCCTGGCTGCGGTGATGAATGCCTCGGGATAAGCCCTGGTGCTTGTTGACCACAGCATGCAGCTCCTCCAGTGCCAGACGGACGTCTGCCTGGGGTGGGATGTAGACCGTGGTCAGGATGATGGAGAATTCCCTCGGTAGGTAGAAGGGGCGGCACTTCACAGCCAGGTGTTCCAGGTGTGGAGAGCAGGAGTTGTACCGGACTGCCTCATCTGAGACCACGCAGAGTTGACCATGAGGCAGACGCCCCCTCCTCTCCCTTTCCCAGATGTCTGCGTACGGTCCATACGGTAGATGGAGAACCCTTCATGCTGGACCGCTGAGTGTTGGGTCCCAGTCACATGGGAGACCTGGCCCCCCAACGCAACCCATTCCCCAATGCAATATTCCACCACACACCGTGGGAGGGGGGTTGTGTTAGGGAGGGGTGTGTGGGGGAGGGTGGGGATATGGGGGAGGGGGTGTGATGTGGGGGGTTGTGGGGGTAGGGGAGGGGTGTATGTGGAAAGGAGGGGATGTGTGGGTGTGGGGGAGGGGATGTGGGAGAACGTGCAAACTCCATACTGACAGCAGTTATGTTTTCCGGCCTGTGCTGTTTGTTGATTTCTACACGGAGAGTGCAGTTGGCCAGTGTCAGTGGTGGCCTCGTTGCTCATGGGAATATGTGCTGTGGGGAATGTGGCAGTGACAGCTGGGATCCAATCACCGGTCATGTCAACTTGCACCGATGTCCTAATTGTAACTGCAGAATAAAATTTGTACAAACCAACCTGGAGGTTCAAGCGATTCCCAGTAATGTAACTCTACGGACCACCTCTTACTTGTTTTTTTCTAATTATGTATTTGCACAAGTGTCCTTTTTGTAGTTTCTTCCCTTTAGAATTTTCTGTTATTTATATAATTTACTAGACTAAGTGGGACCCGTTGGGTCACAGCTTCACACGGGAGGGCTGGTCCCCCAATGCAATATTCCACCTCTCCATCAATTCAAATATTGCTGGCCAGTGGGGTGGGGGCTTTCTGGAGCGCTAGTATGTGTGTTGTGGTTCCAGAGGGCAAGGGACTAGGCCATTACAAGCCCTTCCCTGCAGCCATTCAATATGATCATGGCTGATCTATTCAAACTCAGTATCCCGTACATGCCTTCTCTCCCATCCCTCTGATTTAGGACACGGGCCACATTGTGAACTGGCCGGAGAGAGTTCTGGGTTCTATTCGCTGGCAGCTCAGTCACTCTGGCATTCAGGCAGAGAGTATAAACATTTTAGAAAAGCTGACATCCAGGAATATGACACCAAAAATTTTTGACCCTGCTTTCCGTTTTTTTTGCCACTAAGCTAAACAATTTGGAACCAATATGACATTTTCTTTTTCCTAATCGCTAGCAATTTGGAACCAATAGAGACACTTTTTGCAAGCACTTTAGTACCAATAGAGACACTTTGCAAGCACTTTAGTACCAATAGACACTTTTTGCAATCATTTTAGAACCAATAGACCCCTTTTGCAACCATTTTAGAACCAAAAAATACACTTTTTGCAACCATTTTAGAACCAAAAGATATTTTTTGCAACCTTTTTAGAACCACATTAAGGGCACTCACACTTGAGTAGACATGTGTTCAGTGCTATTCAGAGCTCAGAGACTGAGTGAGGCACACCACTGGCTTCCTCCATCTTGCAGAGACTGAGTGATGCACACCACTTCCTGGTTTTATAGTCCCTCCCCCTCCCTCCAGTAAGGGCAACAGAGAGAATGGGGAATATTTTAAAAACAGTAATATCTCTCTGATTTTTCATCGATGGGAAAAATCCTCTGGTCCTGGAAGGCGGAGGAGGGCTCTGAGCGAGGTGGCCAAAAATGATGGCCGTAGCTGGCGGCGTTCTCTCAGAAATCACAGCATAGCGAGCCAAAAGTGGTCAAGATCAGACTTTTAGTAATATAGATTTTTGTGTTGTCTGACTCCATCTGCCAGTGATGTGCCTGCGAGCAAGATTTTCATTGTACCTGTAATGGGCCTGTCCTACTTAGGTGACTTTTAAGGCGAGTGCAGGAGATGCTGCGCACGCCACATGTTCGCTGGTGGCCTCTGGTGAGTCTCCTTCATGGTCGCGAGGAGTTCCCGTATTCTGGGAACTAGTCGCGGCCTCAGTATGGTCCTGGCAAATTTTTCAAAATGTTGAAAATTTTTCTGCGACCAAAAATTGGTCGCCATGGAGAAAATCGATAACCCTGTAGTCGTAGGTGCAGTTGTAGTGGGGTCACCATGTAGTTATAGGGAGTCGAGGTAGCCGTAGGTAGTTTTAGTTAATCACCTTTGCTGACCGGTCATTTTCATTGGCTCATTGGGGAAAAAAAAAGTAAGAGTTTTCAGAACCAAGGAAAACCGACCGGTAATGTTAAATTCCCGCCATACTTCACAGCTGTGTATCTCTGGCTTATTCAAAGTTGTCAGGCTTCTTAAAAGTGTCTCCACTCCTTCTCCCCCCTCCCCTCCCCCCTTTTTTAAAAGACTTACCGTACACTGTGCGAGCTGTTTTAACCTTCTTGTTCATAGCGGTGTGTGTCTGTATCACCTTGGCTTTGCACTGTGTGAATTTAAGACAGCGCTCCCCCCTCTTACCCTGGCCCCCGCCTTTGCGATTTGTTTGTGTGTGTGTGTGTTCCACTCTGACCGTCGCCGGCAGTCCGCTGAAAAATCGCCTAAGTGGAACAGGCCCATGACTCACTGTACTTGTGCATGTGACAATCAACTTGAACATTCACACAGGCACACACACACACTTACAGACACCCGCACACACACACACACCCCGCACACACACACACACACACACACACACACCCGCACACACACCCGCGCGCACGCACACACTTCCAGACACCCGCACACACACACTTATAGACACCCGCACACACACACTTATAGACACCCGTGCACACACTTACACACTCGCACTTACACACCCGCGCGCACACACTTAGACACCCGCACAGCACACACACCCGCACAGACAGACACATGTACAAAGTTTACAAGTCAATAATTAAAAAACAAAATTTATTTGGTCCATTGGAACCTGAGATTTTTGAAACTACATGATACATATATATATATTTTATATATATATTTTTATATATATATATATAGACTCTAAAATCCATAAAATTCTCCATTTTCTAGTTTTCCAGTTGTAGGAGACTGAAGTCACGGCTGAGAGTTCTTTCCTGCCCACTGCGGAGGGTCACGGCCGGCAACTCCCCTTGGCTGAGGGGGGGGCAGGGGAGGGGTAGGAGGCTGTGGGGGTGGAAGGGAGAGGGGCTGGCGGGAGAGGGGGGTGGGTTTCGGGCTGCCGGGTCTGTAGGGAATTCACAATGCTGGCTGTGCCGGGAGCATCAGGGTCTGTGCGCCGGACACACCGTGGGTGGGGGAGACCCTGTCAAGGGATCGCTCTTGGGCCGAGGAACCACAGAAACCTGCTCCTAGTTTCCAGAAGGGGCTGTAAATTCTCAAGTTTTCTATTTAAAAAGTGTTTCTTAAGGAACAAAAGAAAATCAATGAAGAACTGTCCACAGTGATTTTCTGGCTGAGGTGTGGAAAGTAAAGGGGCGTTTCTAACCCTGGATCGGGCTCCTAGAGTTGATCAGTGGGGATTGGCGTCTTTAACCAGGGGGCACTCTGCCCAGCCTGGTCTGCTCCCCACATCAGAGATCAGCCCAGAGTAGAGAGGCTCACTGAGACATCCTCCACACTCTCTCATTCAGCAAGGATACCAGTGTAACAGTGAGTGGGGAGAGGGGAGGTGCTGCTGAGGGTAGTGACGATGTCTCTTGTTACATCTCCCTGTGCAGAGGGGACTGAGCCGGGCGGCCATAGTGGCATGAATGTTCACCGAGAGATTGGATGTTGGTCGGAGACAGGAGCTGCCTGTGTGCGGCTGAGGCTCCAGCCACAGGCTCGGCCGCCTGGGGTGTTGGGGGGGGGGGGGGGTGTGGGGGTCAGGGAGTGGACCCACACTGGGAGCTGCAGAGAGGGGGGAGGGGTGGTCGCTGAGGGAGGGAGGGTGGGAGGGTGAGAGCAGGTTTCATGAGGCTTTCAGTGCAGATCCAAGATGATTCAGCCCATCAGTGTAACAGTGCGATGGAGTGGTTCTGATTTGAAGTGGGGGTGGAGGGAGGGGTCTCATGGTCCTGTGTAAGGGGATCCCAATGCGGGGGTGGGACAGGTTCCAGAGAGGGGCTGAATCGCAAGGACAGGGAGATCCTGGGAAAGGGGATAGGATGGTAGGGGGAGCAGGAGGGCACAGATGAGGGGTGGGGCGAGAAGCAGGGTGCGTGATGTGAGGTTGGGGGCAAAAACTCTGCTACTGGGGGAGGGGGGGGAGGGGTGGGGTGGGGGGAAAAGAGGGAGGGTTACAGTGAAAGGGATGTGAGGGGGGAGGCGATGCTGCAGGTGTAGCTGGGACCGCCCTCATGGGGTCAGAGGGCGGAGAGGAGGAGGTCAGATGGTTGTCCGTCAGGCTCAGAGGCTGGGGGGGGTGGGGGGGGGTCAGTAGGGGCCGGGGGGTGTGCAGGCCAGCCACGTCGGGAGTGAGGGAGGGGCAGTGGGTGCCACGGCCCGATGCCCACTCCCCCAGCGAGGGCTGCGCAGCTTTGCGGTGAGCAAGCCGGTGGGTGATGGAGAAACCAGCATTCCCCTCCAGCTGGGAGAGAACCACCAACACCTGCCTTGGGGGCGGGGACGAAGGGGTGGGAAGGGAGAGGGAGGAGAGGGAAGAGGAGATGAAGTGGAGGGGGGGGGGGCGGGAGGAGAGGGAGATAAGCACATCAGATCGTCCTGCAAAAGCCCATTATGCCCCCTTGACCCCCACAGCCCCCAATCCCCAACCACCCCCCACAGCCCCCCCCCCTCCCCTCTCTCCCCCCACTCATGCCCCTCCTGCTGACCATGCACCTCTCTCGTTAGACCAGTGAGCTTTGTCTGCCTCCATCCATCATCCACCTCTATCCCCCCCCCACCCCGGCTCAAATGGCTGCATGCACCTGAACCTTCCCCACCTTGGCTCCGTGTCTGCCCGCCCGTCCCCACCTCCCTGCCTCACCCCTCCCCACTCAGTGATTTAGCAGGGTCCCGCCCATCCGCCCACCCCCCCTCCAGATACTGCCGGACCCTCGCACTCCATCCAGCCGATCGCCGGCTGCCCTCCTGCCCCACGGTCACCCACCACCCAGTCTCTCCCTCTCACCCTTCCGCTTCCCGCTCCAGGCCCTGAACCTCCCGCTCCCCTCCCCCAGGGGGTCAGCCAGTCCCCAATGACCCAGAGCGTTGTGGTGGGGTGGGGAGGGGTGATGCTGGTGAGTGGCGTGGCCCAGCCCCGGTATCTACCTGTGCAGGGGCGGCACGCTGTCGGTGGTCTTGAGGCTGCTGCGGGTGGACACCACGTTGAAGCTGTCGGAGCAGTCGCAGGACACGTGCAGGTAGTACTTGTCGTGCCGGTTCTCCACCACCACGATCAGCCCCGCCCAGCCATGCGTCAGGTAGTAGCACGTCATGCCCTCACGACCCTGCACAAAGTCAAACACTCCGTCACACGCAGCCGTGCAGCAGGTGGAACCACTGCCCTGCAGCCCCAGAGTCCCGGCTTCAATCCTGGGGGGGGGGGGGGGGGTGTGGTTATAAATAAATTTATAAATTAAAATATACTACGAGTGCTGCTTGTGTGGAGTTTGCACGTTAACCATATAACCATATAACAATTACAGCACGGAAACAGGCCCTCTCGGCCCTTCCAGTCCGTGCCGATAGCGTGTGACCGCGTGAGTTTCCTCCAGGTGCTCTGGTTTCCTCCCACATCCCAAAGACGTGCAAGTTTGTAGGTTAATTGGCCTGTGTAGGTTGTCCCTAGTGTGTGAGAAGTGGATGAGAAAGTGGATAACAGAGATCTAGTGTGAGCAGGTGATTGATTATTGGTGAGGGTCTGTTTACATGCTGTATCTTTCAAATAATCAGTATAATCAAATAATATAAACACCTCTACTGTAGAAGACTATGGGGATTTAGTATGTCTACGAATACTTTCTTGAATTTATACAGGTGCATGATAGAGAACATATTGACTGGTTGCATCACGGACTGGTTCAGCAACTCAAACGCCCAGGAACGAGGGAGATTACAGTGTGGTGGACACTGCCCGGTCCATCACGGGTACTGACCTCCTCCCATCAAAGGGATCTATAGGAAGCACTGCCTCAAAAAAGACAGCTGATATCATCAGAGACCCACACCATCCCGGCCACACTCATTTCACTGCTGCGTCAGGAAGAAGGTGCGTCACGAGTCTGAAAACCGTGACCTCCAGGTGCAAGCACAGCTTCTTCCCAGCAACATCAGGCTCTGGAACGCTGCACCACTAATCTCCACTATGAACAGGGATTGCTTTGGGTTGCACTAAGGGCGGGGCATTTTTGCACTGGGGCTAGGGATATTAAGTTATTGAATTTCTTTTTGTTGCTGAGATGTGATCTATGGGTATTGTGTTTACAGACGGTTATGTTGCTCCATGCAAGAATTGCATTGTTCCAATGTCGCTACATTTTAGTTTTGTTTATTATTAACATGTGTACCGAGGTACAGTGAAAAGCTTTTGTTGAGTGGTATCCAGTCACTGGAAAGACCATACATGATCACAATCGAGCTTCCCACAGTGTACCGATACAGGGTAAAGGGAATAATGTTTAGTACAAGATAGGTCCAATTAAAGAGAGTTCAAAGGACTGCAATGAAGTAGATGGGAGGTCAGAACCGCTCGCTAGTTGGTGAGAGGATGGTTCAGTTGCCTGATAACCGCTGGGAAGAAATTTCCTGAATCTGGAGGTGTGCATTTTCAAATTAATTCAATCACATTTGACAATTAAACACCTGACTCTGGAAATAGGGAGGACACAAGCAGCAACTGGCACCCCCACCCTGCCTTAGCCACCCCTCCCCAAGCAGCGAGAGTGACGCGAGACAGGTCCCTACCTCGTGCCTCTCGCCCTTGTGTTCGGTCAGCAGGATGACGGCGTCCGCCAGGGTGCTGGGCTGGGAGTTCACCTGCTCCACCATGACGGGCTTGGAGCTGTAGATGGCCAAGATGTGTCCGGGGAACTCGGGGAAGCTGCGGCTATTGCTGGTCGGGCTGGCAACTCCTGGAGCAGGGAATAAGGGCGCGTCAGCGCTGGACGGACACGAGGGGGCAGGATCTGTCACTCTGCGGAGCACACAGCGCTGCAGCTACTCAGCCGCTCAGGCACCGTCTGTGGAGGACGCAGCGTTCTTCACGCCCTGTCTGAGCTGCGGTGGGAAGGGAAGAAGGGTCCCGACCCAAAAGGTAGGGCCACCTAGCCACGTCCTCCAGAGATGGTGCCTGAGCCTCTGCTGCTCTCCAGCACCTTGTGCTCAACATGAGTGCTGCAGCTGTGTGCAACAACATGAAACATCACTTCACTCCAGGTTACAGGTTGACAGGGATACGGGCCAACACAGGCAAAAGGGACAAGCACAGGTGGGGCACCTTGAACAACATGGACGAGTTGGGCTTAAGGGCCTGCTTCCGTGTCGTGTGACTCTAGATCCAACTTGAGCATTTGAAGTTGAGGAATTATCAGTGCTATTATTGGTTTGGGGTGATACAGCACGGAGAGAGGTCCTTCAGGCCCAACTTGGCCATGCCGACCATGACGCTGGTCCCATTTCAGTGGCTCTCTAGCGAGGTGTGAGTGTGTGTGGAGGTTGCACCTGGATGTGGCCCAGTCACAACTACACCAGGGGTTTCATGTGAGACCATGTGGACAGAAACATGGGTCTGGGCCAAACGGGACCAGCGTGGAATGACAACTGGGTCAGCCTGATGGAGTGTGTTGGCGACTGTGGGGGAGGGGCGGTAGAGGGGAGAGGCCAAGTGGACAGAGCAACGGCCAAGGGGAAGAAGCGGCAACTGGAGGGAGGAGAGGGAGCCCCACGCTGACCCAGTGCGTCCTGTCGGTGGCAGCGGCCCGGAGGGATGCGCTGTCCCCAGGAGCTACAATGTGAAACCGCAACAACAGCCGTGCCGGGCGGGCAGTGTGCGGCAGCTGGTGAAGACAGCTCGCTGGTGCACCGTGTGGAAGGTATTGGCGACTTGGCCGGGGGCTGTCAATGGCCACGGAGGCATTAAGGACGGGGGGGTGGTGTGCATCGTGGTGGTGTGGGAGGCCGGGGCGGTCACAGGCCGGGGAGGCAGTGGGTCCGTTCAAACAAGAGTATTTACTGTGTCTAAAATTACGAAAAGGCACAGATCAGGCAGAACCTTTCATCCAAGGGTGGCAATGTCACTGAGTAGATAGTTTTATATGAGGGGCAAATGCCCCTGTCCCACTTAGGAAACCTGAACGTAAACCTCTGGAGACTTTGCGCCCCACCCAAGGTTCCGTGCGGTTCCCAGAGGTTTTTGTCAGTCTCCCTAATGGTCGAAAGTGGTTTCCGTTTAAAAAAAACGGTAATTTTTTAGTCAAAGCCGGTTGAAGATGGTTTTGCCGGAGGTCAAAAACCTCCGGGAAATGCACAGAAACCTTGGGTGGGGCGCAAAGTCTCCGGAGGTTTCCGTTCAGGTTTCCTAAGTGGGACAGGGGCAAAGGTTTGAAGCAAGTTTTTAATATAGAGTGGTGGGGGCCTGGAACGCGCTGCCAGGGGTGGTGGTGGAGACAGATACGACAGTGGTGTTTAACAGGCTTTTAGAAAGGCCGATGTATATGCAGGGAATGGAGGGATGTGGATCGCGTGCAGGCACTGTTTGGGGGGGGTTTTTTTTTGTGTCATTTTTTTTCTGATCGCTGTGCTGGGCCTGTTCCTGTGTTGTGCTGCGGGCTGGGTGGGGCCTCACCTGCTGCCGGGGACAGTGATGGCGACGGCGAGGGCAGGCCGGGCATGGACATCTGCCAGTGGTTGAAGGCGCAGCACACCACGGCGTACTCCCCGGGCTCCAGCGCCACGTCGCAGCCCACAAACTTCTTCACCGCCCGCTTGCTGTGCGCCATCAGCCTGCCCAGGGCCAGCTTGTTGCCGCTGGAGAAGGAAGCTCGAAACACCATGATGCACAGATCCAGCAGGTGGCTGTCCGACGTGTCCGAGCGCCTAGGGTGCAAGGATCACAGGGCAAGTGACCACAGTGGCCCCAAAGTGAACTGGATTGAGTTTAGGGTAGACAAAAGTCTACGATGCTGCCTCACCCGCTGAGTTTCTCCTGCACTTTTGTCTACCTCCCATTTTCCAGCATCTGCAGTTCCTTCTTTAAACAACATGGATTGAGTTTATATCACTTTCTCATCACCCTCTACACACCAGGGGCAATTTACAGAGGCCAATTAATCTTCAAACCCTCACGTTATGGGAATGTGGGAGAAAACCAGAGCACGTGGTCACAGGGAGAATGTGCAAACTGCACTGAGGTCAGGATGGACCCTGGGTCTCTGGCACTGCGAGGCAGCAGCTCTGCCCGCCGCCACTGCGCTGCTTACTTTGCTGAGAGAGAAAGTTCAGAAATGAAGCTCCTTCAGGGTGATTCTCATTCCCCCCTCCTCTCTGCAACCGGCCACTATCTAACGTTCCTCAGCTCTGACTGACACACTGACTCTGGATGCCATTCGTGAAATGCTACCTGACCTACTGGGTAGTTCCAGAGAGATAGGTTTTATCTCAGATTCCCAGCATTTGCACTATTTTAATCCTAATATCTTGGAATGGGGTCTTTGTGTGGAGAAGAGCAGGGGGTGACAACATGACATGCAACCTTTCGATACAACCCACAAATCATTTCGTAAGGGGACTTTACACTGACTGTGCAAACTGGAGGAACAGCGCCTCCCTATTGCACTTGGGTAACCTACAGCCTAACCCGTATGAATATTGAATTATTCTCTGCTTCTCAAGTAATACTCCCTCCTTTTCCTTACACCCCCCACCCCCGGCCCACCGGGGGGGGGCCCCAAAGTGCACCACCATTTCTCCCCATCTCCATCCCATTTTCTCATCCCCCACTCCTCAACAAGGTGAGGGGAGGGCAGGGTAAGTGAAGCATAGGGTGGTGAGGGCAGGAGAGTGAGAGGAAGTGTAGGGCATGGTGTGGGTGAGATGAGTGAAGTGAGCAGAGGGGAGGACGTGGGAAGGAGGGGAGGAGAGGGAATTAGGAGGGTAGGGGAGGTTAGGTGAGGGGAGGGGATATGGCGGGGGGGAGGGGAGGTGAGGGTCCTGTCCCACCTGCTGCCTTCCTGGAAGAGCTGGAACTCCAGGAAGGTGAGCTCGAGCACCGTCAGTGCCGTCACCGTCACCGGGCCGTTTGTTCGGTTCGGGAACGTCCCCATCAGTCGCACCTCGTGCCAGTCAGAGTTAATCTTGCAGATGTCAACGGAATCAAAATACCTGCACAATTAGGATGCGAATCAGTCAGGGGGCAGGGCTGGAAACGGTTGATTGACTGGAAGGCCCGACACAGAAACCCACCGAGACCACGCCCCACCGGTTCCTTGCAAATTCAGAATATGGATTGGCTGCAGGATAAGCAACCAGTGTGTGGGTTAGTTTGACCCATGTTCAGTTTGTTGTCACGTGTACCGAGGTACAGTGAAAACCTTTTTTGTTGTGTGCTATCCAGTCAGTGGAAAGACTGGACATGATTACAATCGAGCCGTCCACTGTGTACAGATACAGGATAAAGGGAATAACGTTTAGTGCAAGGTCAAGTCCGAGTAAAGATAGTCCTAGGGTCCCCAATGTGCACAAGATTCAAACATTGCAGAACATTTTGAATTCCAGTGTGAGCATTCCTTGTACTCCTAGCTGACCAATGATCCACACCGGTTCTATGTTATCCCACTTGCTCATCCATTCACTACGCACTAGATACTATTTACAGAAGGCCAATGAGCCCCCAGACCCGGGTATGTCTGGGATGTGGGAGGAAACCGGAGCACCGGGAGGAGAGAGAGGCAACACAGAGAGTCAGCAGCTCCAGCTTGTGTAGTTTGTTGGTTTGCCCCCAGGTGCCCAATGTCCAGATACCCAGCCCTTCCCCGGCCTCACACCGGTCAGTGTGTCCAGCCTCTGCCTTGGACAGGTCCCAAACACCTGCCATTGAAGATAGAAGGTTTCATCTAAGTCTAGGTTTACTATAGCCACGTGTACCGAGATACACAAGCACAGCCTGCTTTTCATATTTATTTATTCAACTTTACTGGCAGCAACTTACCAATATTTGATTATCGTTGCGTAACAGCCCAAACATGAGCTCTGCATTGTGGACCATGCAAGTGCGGCTCCTGCACCATCCACTGCAACGGTGCAGAATGCAATGTACGGTTGGCACTGACAGCTTGATGCAGTCAGGGTGGTAACAAACACTGCAATCGCTGCATCCTTCCTCTCCCACTGTGACCGCAAACTCTCCTGCTGGAATCTCTCAACCTCCTCTCAAGATGTCTCCTCCCTGCACTGCGATAGCCTCCTCTTGTTGCCCCCGCTTGGTCTTGGGCAGTTTGGGACGGGCAACAAATGCAGCCACTGGTGACCATGACTGTAAACGGATGGATGAACCGGCAGGACTCCCCTCACTGCTGCATGTGCTGCCCAGTGTGAGCCACTCCGATGGGGAGACACGTTCAGAGGCAGTGCTGTGGCCATCGGTGGAAACGTGACGGGTTCCATTTCAAAATGCATTTGAAATAGAACCTGGTGGTTATCCGATACCCAGTAATGCGTCCAAAGGAATTAGTCACAGAACGGTTCAGGCCCTTTGGCCCAACTCATCCATGCTGATCAAGTCAATACTAGCCCCACCTGCTCACATTTGGACCATATCCCTCTAAACCTTTCCTATCCATGTACCTGTCCAATGCCTGTTAAATATTATAATACCTGCCTCAACTACCTCGTCTGGCCGTTCCATAAACCCACCACCCTGTGTGTGAAAAAGTTGCCCCTCAGATTCCTATTAAATCTTTCTCCTCTCACCTTAAACCTATGCCCTCGTTTTTTATTCCTCTACCCTCATTAACGTTGCTAGCAGCCCCATCTTATTGTTATTCACCCCATCTATTCCACTCATGATCTTAGATCACCTCCATAGATCACTCCTCAGCCTCAAGTGCTCCTAGCCTGCTCGACCTCTCCCTGTAGCTGTGATGTGAGATGGAGGACGCGGTAAAGGATGAACCGTGGATGATGCCCGTACCTACGGACATTGCCCGCTCCGTGGACGTTGCCCGCCACACGGATGGTGCCCGCCACACGGATCGACCTCACTCACTTGATGAAGTCGGAGTACTCGATCCAGAAGACGCCCTCGCTGCTGCCGTGCGCCATCAGTTCGTGCCGCAGGTGCTGCGGCCAGTGCGGCCAATCGTCCGACCAGTTGCCGCACCACGAGAATCGGCCCCAGGGATTCCGCAGCCTCAGCAGCCTGCGCGGAGACAGCAGCGGCGGCGTGAAATACACACGGGGACTTGCCCCTGCTCCACACCCCTCCCCACGCTACACCCTCCCCTCACTGCACACTCCCTACCCCTCACCCTCCCCACTCCCACGCGGTTGCTCCTTACCTCCCCTCCCCATATAATCCCCGCACCCCTACCCCACCCTCCCCCCCACTCACACCATGCCCCCCACCCCTCCCTTCACCCTCTCCTCCCCTCACTGCACTTCCCTACCCCTCACCCTCCCCACTCACATATACCCCCTCCCCACTCCCCTCCCCTCCCCCACCTTCCCTACCCCTCACCCTCCACACACTCCATCACATTTCCCTCCCATCACCCCTCCTCACACACTGCACCTCACCCTCCCCTCCCTACCCCTCACTCCCCACCCTCACCTCCACCACCACTCCCTCCCCCGCCTCCCTTCACCCCCTCCCACCCCCCACCCTCCCCTCCCCACCCCTCACTGCACCTTCCCTACCCCTCACCCTCCCCACCCTCCCAAACCCCTCTCCTGCACCTCCACTCCACTCCCTACCCCTCCCCAAACCCCACCATCACACCTCGCCACCGTGGGGGGGGAGATGAAGCTGGGTGGGGGCGGGACAAAATCTAGTAAGGGGGGGGGCTGATTGGCAGATGGCTGGACAAAGGCAAGAGGTGAAAAGGAGACAAAGGCTGTCAGATAAGGAGTGAGGAGGAGTGTGATGTGAAGCTGGAGCTGAGCTGTTGAGGTTTATGTACAGACCAGAGATAGAAAGGTCAGGAGTTAAACAGCCAATGCCTTCATGAGGAGTTGTGACATTTCAGCTGGTGTTGTGGGTGGTTAGCGGGAGGAGGTGGAGACTTTGTGCCCCGTGCTGGGTCTCGCTGCCGCTCACCTGTAGCCTTGCACGTCTCTGACGTCGAGGATGGAGTAGGCGTGGCGAGGCCGCAAACCCGTGGCTTCGTACGTCGTGTCGTCAACTTTCATGTTGCCACCTCCGCAGGAAGCCCCCATCAGAAATCTGAACGTTTGACAAGACAGAGACGAGGACGTTGACAGAAACACTTGGACTGAGAGAGTACAAACTTTAAGACCCAGGGCGTGTCTGAGGTTATTCTAGGGGAGACATCGATGAGACCGGGTCAGGGTGATGGCAATCTGCAGGGTGAGGCTATCGGAGATATCACTTGAATCGTCCCATCAAGGGCCAGCACACTCACAATGGGCCAAATCACCTCATTCAATGCTAGCTCACTTTACAAATCTATTCTACGACTAGTCCAGTTTGAGGGTAATATCGCCAGAGGGTTCACTATGTGCATCACTCAACCTACACACCATTGAGGCGGGGATTAATTAGTCAGTGTCACACTGTACCAATGTTTACCGAGCCTCAGCAGCTAAGGACCGAGGGCCTTGGAGTTTACTTTTCTTTGTATTGTCGGAGGTTGAGGGCAGAACTGATAGGGGTTTATACAATTATAAGAGGCACAGATAGAGGAGACAGTCAGAACCTCTTTCCCAGGGTGGAAATGTCAAAGACTAGAGGGCGCAGCTTTAAGGTGAGAGGGGAGAATGTACAGGAGAATGCGGGGAGCTGCAGGTTTGTGACACAGAGGGTGCTGGATGCATGAACGCTCTGTCTGGGGTGGTGCTGGAAGCAGATAGAATAGTAATGTTTAAGAGGCTTTTAGATAGGCACATGGATATGGAGGGACATGGATCGTGTGCAGGCAGAGGAGATTGACGTGGCATCCTGAGCAAAGCACAGAATGCTGGAGCAACTCCGTGGGTCAGGCAGCATCTGCTGAGCTCCTCCAGCACTTTGTGTTTTTTCTCAAGAATCCCCGGTTCCCTGCAGTTCCTTGTGTCTCTAACTTGGCATCATGTTCAGCACATAGTGGGTGGAAAGGCCAGTTCCTGTGCTGTATTGGTTTAAAGTTCAGTGCCACCATCTCTACAGCAGCCATCAGTTATATAAACACTCGGCAACTCCAAATTAAGCTCCGAACTACATATATATGGTGGCATTATATTTTGTCTTTGCAATATTATTGCTTGTTTGTGGTGCATTAAATACCTTACGCGTGCGTGAGTGTTGTGTGCGTGGGTGTGTGCGCGTTGTGTGAGATGTGGGTTCTACAATGTTTTCCCAATCTGATGTTGCTGCTGCCAAGTAAGAAGTTGATAGTTCTGTTTAGTGGCGAACAACGATCACAAGAAGTGAAGCACCCCTGACCTCCCGTCATGCCAGCTCCGGGCTGATGGCTGTGACCTTACCCAGCTCCTTGGAGCACAGCTTCTTGGGCCCACATGAGGTCGGTGTCGATGGCTCCTCGCGGTGGTTTGGTGGGAACTGACCTGCCAGCATCAGGGCCCTCGCACAGGGGCACCGGTCAGGGTGGCGAGCCCCTCGATGCCCGGCCGGCCTGCAGACGCAAAGTAGAGCCGTGCAGTCTTGGCCAAGCCTTCTCGGATCAGCGCCACCCACAGACTGCTTCCTCTGCGCCTGTCACACACACCCGTTACATGCAACAACACACGAAGCCTCGCCAGCACTCAGACACAACAACATCCTGGGCCCATTTTTATGTAGTGCCGTTTTACCGCCTGGCAGCATGAAGCGGCGAGTTACAGTGTCCTCTAACATCAAACCTGTAATCCTGTTTAAAAAAAAAAAAAAAAAAACTACTGACCTACACATGGCACATTGGGCCCATCGTGGACCAGTGTTTTCAAACCCCAGTTGTTTACCCCATCATGGCATGTGACCGCATCGGGGTAGAAGCTGCTGCCTGACAGCCCCATGATGCAGGTTCAATACTCTGGCGCTGACTGTTGGTGTTTATGCTACCTAATACTATCCTCTTCTAATGCTGATTTCCCTCAAGGTCACGGCTGGTTGCTGCTGTAAATTGCAGCTGGGGTTTAGGCGGGTCTGGGGAAAGTTGATGAGAATGTGGGGAGAATACAGTAGGTGTGGTGTAGGTGGTGGACGCCAATGCTTGATCAAATGGGAAGCTCCTCTTTCCGGCTCTCATCGTCCCCAACAACCCCAATGCCTCAAACCAGCACCCGAGTAAGGTTCAGGATAAACTCACAGGTAATCATGTCAAGTGGAGATTATTGTCAGATGTACCAAGTGCAGTGAGCTACAATGCACACCTTGCTATTATGTGGCAGGAAGGAACTGCAAATGCTGGTTTACACCGAAGATAGGCACAAAAAAGCTGGAATAACTCAGCGGGTCAGGCAGTATCTATGGATACAAGGAATAGGTGATGTTTCGGGTTCAGACCCTTCTTCAGGCCACACAAGGTATTTTAATCATTGTTAATCCACAAATGCCATTGTTGTGGTTTAAACACCATATAACATACAATGTAAGGTACACAAAAATGCTGGAGAAACTCAGCGGGTGCAGCAGCATATATGGAGCGAAGGAAATAGGCAACGTTTTGGGCCGAAACTCTTTGGGTTTCGAACCATAAGGAAATAGGCAACATTTTGCACCTTCTCCCTGCCCCTCTCCCGAAACGTTGCCTATTACCTCTGATTTCCAGCATCTGCCAGTTCCTATCTTAACATACTAAGGAATGTCTCTCCAACATGACAGTACATCAAGAGGCTCAGGGTTCTACCCCAGTCACCTGCTTCCTTTCCTCTCTGGGCGTTCCATTCCACTCCTCTTCTCAATCCTATCTGACACCCTTTTTGTCTACTTTGACACTTATACTCCACCCATCTACCAATGCCAATCCCTCACACCTTGTCCCATCAATCACTTGCCAGGACTGTCACGCCCCCTCTCTTTTCCAGCTTTCTCACCCCCTGTCTGCAGTCTGAAGAAGGGTTCCAAATCTCCAAAACCTTGGTCCATTGTCCTTTCCTTCCAGATGTCCCACCTGACCCTCTGGAGTTCCTTCAGTACTTTGTGTTTTGCTTCACAGATCCACCTTCATGCAGTTCCATGTGTCTCCAAAGTCTCTCCCTTTCCTGATGGTTCTTCCTCGTGGCTGGGCACTCCCCTGAGACTCGGCCATAAACCAGTCCGGAGAACTCCCTGACTATAAGTGACCAGTCCTCACACCCAAACCCTCTCCATCAGTACAGAAGTGTGAAAACGCACACCGTCCAGAACACAACAGTTTTCTTCCCAGCTGTCAATCGAAGGCAACTGACCATTCTTATCAACAACTAGAAGAGCAAGTCCTGACTACCAAGACTACCTCATTTCGGGAACCTTCATCTTTTATTTATTATTTAAAAAAAAAATTGTTAGCAGTACAATGGTGTGGTACTTTGATTACCTAATTACATACATACATAGTTCCATTCTTGTATAGACTTCTTACTTTTGTTAATACATAAAAAGAACAGTGAGATAAAAAAGAAATAAAGAGTGTCTGGAATAGATAGACAACGAGTAGAAACAGATAACCAAAGAAATACAGGACAGAGATAAGAAGCTAAAACGGTGAATTGAAAGAAAGGAGAAAGTTAAAGAAAAAGGGAGATTAGGAGAGATCTACCCATTTCGTATTTTTGCCTCATCCTTCACACCGGTTCTAAACCATTTAATTTCTTTATGTTTGCAAACCATCCTGCATGTAAAAGTTGATAAAAGGAGACCGAATCTTTTAAGAATCGGTCTACTTGTGCCTGAGTAGAGGAATCTCATTTCTTCAAGGTGAAGCATTTCAGACATGTTAGAGGTCCTCATTTTGAATGTTGGGCGTGGTTGCGTTTGTCCAAAATTTGAGTATAAGTTTTTTTGCTGTTTATTAGACCTAATAAGAAAGCTTCTGGAATATAGTTAGTTACTTCCCTCTTTCTTCGTTCACATTGATACACAAGAGAAATCTTTATCCAGTTTTTGTAAAAAAGACAAAGGAATGTGCTATAGTGGCATTTTTGAGTTAAAACATTTGTCGCAGATGGGGGGAAACAACTTGAAAAATATTTTATCAGTCTAGTTTTCGAATAATATAGTTACTAATGTAAAATTTAAAATTGAATAAAGTTATGTCTCTTACATTAATTGAACATTTATTTACATATAATAAATTTTATTTTTTTTTCCCCATCTATTCGTCGGAATTTTTTAACAATAACTCTTGTTCCCGAGTCCCTTCTAATTGCCTCTTCCATTGGTGTTTCTATATTTAAATGTAATGTAATAAGTAAGAATATTAAATTGCTTGATTCTGCTGCCTTTCTATTCATATCCTTCCTCCAATTAATTCTGGGTGTTAAAGTTTGATTTCCTTGTATATATTTTTCAATAATCATGAAATTTTGAAGATATTTTGAAATAATTGATTACTTTTCAAATTATAATTTTTAGTTGTAATTGTTTGGATAATGATAAAAGTTTTCCTAGTTCCTACATATTTCCCATCGTTTTTATTTCCTATTCTTTCCCAATGGTAAACGTTTTATCAATTATGGATGGTTTGGAATGAGGGATTATTAATCTATTGAGAAGAAGCGTTAATTTTGTTCTTATTTTAAAGTTATTTTATTTTTTCCAAATTCGTATTATAACTGTGAAAAATTGGATTCTTCTTATATATTATAATCGTTCAGCTTCATCGGGAAAAAGGATTGCTCCTGATTATAGGGAACAATCCTCTTTCTCCATTCTTATCCAATATACCGGTTGGCAGAACTGTCCAACCATAGATTACATGTTTTATTATTCACTGCCCCAATAGTAAACAAAAGTTAGGAAGTGTCAGTCCCCCCTGATTCTTTAAATTTGCACAAGTGTTTTTTTTTAATTCTGTGTGATTTATAATCCCATATGAAGTTTATAATATCAGAGTCTAGTTTTTTAAAGATTTTTTTCGGTAAGTATATTGGTATTGATTGAAATAGGTACAATATTTGTGGTAAGAAGATCATTTTTTCTGCCAATTAAGGACATCGACAGTGTTTTCCAAAATTTAATCAACCCATTTAATTTAGTTAATAAAGGCATATAGTTTGCGTTGAGTAATGATTTATATTTCCTAGTGATTTAACACACAATAAAATAGCAGCTCCGGTAGTATATTTTAGAACTCCCCCGTCTTCCAACTCGTATTTTAGCACATTAAAACATTCTTTCGGGAGCAGAGCAAAACAGCAGCGTCTCTCACCCCACCACTGACGCTGCCGGAAGTCGTCCTGAAACAGTCCCTGTCACCACCGGGTGGCGCCAGCAATGACTGCCTCGCCAACTGGCTGTCTGTCCCTTCTTTCTTTGTTGTTTTTTTCAGTATGTGTTAAATGTATGTTTTTATTGTTCTTTAGCCTGTTTTATGTGGGGGTTGGTAGGGGGTTGGGTAGGGTAGTTGGGTTAGGGGGTTTGGGTAGGGGGTTGGGTACGGGTTGGGGTAGGGGTTGGGGTATCTAATCTCTTACCTCAACGGAGATGCAATTTGTTTCCCGTATCGTATCTCCGTCCATTACTGCAGCCTAACGTGGAGGAGTTGGCGGCCTTTGCTGGAGACCGACTTTGAGAGCTCCACCAAGGGTGCCTGCGGACATTACATCGTGGAGCTCGCAATCCCTTTGCCAGGGATCGACCTCTGAGCTCCAACTGCGGGTGCCTGCGGACTTTAACATAGTGGAGCTCGCGGTCTCTAGTCAGAGACCGACTTCGGGAACTCCAAACCACGGGAGCTTTGACGGCCCAGACGCGGGAGCTTCGATCGCACCGACACGGGGGCTTCGATCGGCCCGAAATGGGAGTTTTGACCGCCCGCTGCGGGAGCTTCAGTCGCCCCGACGGATGGTTCGACTGCCCCGACCGCAGGAGAAAATTGAGGGAAGAAGAGTAGACTTTGCCTTCTATCACAGTGGGGAATGTGGGGACTCCATTGTGGCGGATGTTTATGTGAACTTTTATGTAGTTGTGTGTCTTGTTGCTTTTTTAGTATGACAATTCACATGTCACCATACCTTAATTGGTACACGTGACAATAAAAGACCTTTGAAACCATTGGTCGGCTCGATTGTAATGATGTATAGTCTTTCCGCTGACTGGATATCATGCAAGATAAAGCTTTTCACTGTATCTTGGTACATGTGACAATAAACTAAACTGAACTAAACACTTCCACTGCCGCAGTCACCATGCACACTGTGAGCACTGCTCTACCCTCTGTCAAATCCCAGTCCATTGCTATTTCATCACCACACCATCCGGTTTCCTCTCACATCCCAAAGACATGTGGGTATGTGCGTTAATTGGCTTCTGTAAATTGCCCCTAGTGTGTAGGGAGTGGATGAGAATGTGGGATAACACAGAACTAATGTGAACGGGTGGTCGATGGTCGGTGTGGATTCGGTGTTTTGAACGGCCTGTGTAGGTGCTGTATCTTTAAAACTAATGATACCTATACCATTTCATTCCATACCATCCCATAGCTATACCATTCCATACCATACAATTCCATGTCTGTACCATTCCATACAATTCTATATCATCGCACATCTATATCATTGCATATTCATACCATTCGTAATCTATACCACTGCAGATCTATACAGTCCCATGTATACACCATAGCCTTCATCCTGGATCTCATACTGTTGCACAAGACAGACGGAGGCAGCAGGGTTCTCTTACCTGAGAGAAGAGCAGGTAACCGTATTCATCGCAGGGCAGCATGTCATCCACCAGCACGGTTATCCACGTGCCGTCCTTGCACAGCCGTACCTGGTAGGCCCCCTCCAGGCAGATGGCACGAGTGATCATCACCCTCTCCACCAGCTCGGGTCGTTCAGCCAGCACGGCCAGAGCGCTCAGAAACCTGCGACGGGGCGAGAGCAGCCGTCACCAGCAGGCCCAGCGTGGGGACGAGAGGCACGCGGGGCACGTGATGCCGTGAAAAAGCGGGATCAGTGAAATAAAGGGAACAGCCGCTGCCTCACAGCACCAGACATCCCAGTTCGATCCTGATCTCGGGTGCTATCTGTGTGGAGTTTGCATGTTCTCCCTATGACCGCGTGGGTGCTCTGGTTTTCTCCCACATCCCGAGGACGTGCGGGTTTGTAGGTTAATTAGCTTTCGTAAAGTGCCCCTAGTGTGTAAGGAGTGGATGAGAAAGTGGGATAACACAGAACTAGTGTGAACAGTGATCGATGGTCGGTGTGGGCTTGATGGGCCGAGGGGCCTGTTCCCCTGCTGCTCTTTCAAGCAACCAAAGTCAGAAACCACTTCAAATAGGTTGGTCAGGCATTGTTGAAAATAAAGCAACAATTAAAAGCGAAACAAAGAAGTTCCCATTGAAAAACCTCCCCACATTTCTGATGCTGATTGACCCAAACATTCAGATTTTTAAAAATATGCTATATGCATTTGAAGACTATATGCATTTCAAAACTAAACCTAGCCACCCTCTCTCATGATTTGAATTCAGCATCAGTGGGGAGCTTTTGAAGTCAGGTGAAGTTTCCCTTTCTGTAGGAATGGCAAGTGAACCAGGGGGAGAAGCACCCAGTGTGCAGTGTCAGGGGAAGTGAGCCATGGCCAGGGGTAACGGACTGTTCCCTCGTCCTCAGTGTGGGCTTGGCCTGGCCTCTACTCCCCGCACTGCCCCACACAGCGAGAGGACTAGCCCACCGTGCACCATGATCGTTTCATCACGGCCGACAAAGGCAGGACTTCCAATAACTTTCGCAGCATCCCGTTTAGTTCAGAGATGGAAACAGGCTTTGCGGCCCACCGAGTCTGCCATCGATCACTTGTTCACACTAGTTCTTTGTTATCCCATTTTCTCATTAGGTTTATGTTTACTATTGTAAAGTGTACCGAGCTACAGTGAAAACCTATGTTTTACATGCTAGCCAATCAAATCAGATAATACTAAACCAAAATACAATTAAGCCAAACACTAATACAATAGATAGAGCAAAGGAGAAGATACAGAGCGCAGAATATAGTTCACACTAGGGGCAATTTACAAAGGCCATTTAACCTACAAACACGCATGTGGGAGGAAACCGGAGTTCCCGGAGGAAACACGCAGTCACAGGGAGAACGTGCAAACTCCACGCAGACAGCACCGAGGTCGGGATCGAACCTGGGCCTCTGGTGCTGTGCCGCCACTGTGTTCAGTCTGAATTTGTGCCTTCAGGCTGGAGGAATGGAACTGGGAGGCTTCCACTGCCTTTGCTTCAGAGTTCCCAGCAGAGTGTGGGCACCTGTGGTTTAGCCGGTGCTGGGAGAGGGCCCGAGGCTCAGCGTGACCTGTGCACACCTTCGTGAACTGTGAACGACAAGTCAGGAGCTGCCCGCGCCTAAACACGCGCGCGTTGCACGGTGCAGCCACGCTGCCGCACACGCTGCCCAGGCCGCGCCGGCACCCCCACACTCACCAGCAGTTGCCCAGCAGCCCCTGCGAGATGTCGGAGGGTCGCGGCGTCCTGAAGATGGACCACTTGACGTTGCGGTCTTTGAAAGTGTTGCAGCTGATCTCATGGGGCCGCAGCCACTGCTTCACTCGTTGCTGCACGCTGTCTCCGTCAGGGAAGCCCACCGACTGCGGGCCCGGCGGAAAGCTGTCGTCCACAAAATTCACATGGTTCTGAAAGAGAGCACAGGGTCGTCACTGCTTGACCCTTCGGCCTACCGAGTTCACGCTGGCCCCCGACCACCCTTCACACTTGTCCCATGTGAACCCATTTCTCAATCACTCCCTACACAACAGGGACAATTTTCAGAGGGCAGTTAGCCTACAAAACCGCACATCTTTGTGATGAGGGAGGAAACCGGAACACCTGGAGGAAACCTACACGCACAGGGAGAATGTGCAAACTCCACACAGACAGCAAACGAGGTCAAGATTGAACCACGTGCCTCCGGTGCTGAGGCAGCGGCTCAACCTGCTGTGTCACTTTGCCACATTAATAGGAAATAGATAACAATCAAAAACAATGTCAAGAGACAAGTTTTTAATTATCACCAGGATCAGATCAATGAAACTCTGACTTGCTGCAACTTTGCAGGCAGATTGAATGTAACAACTCAACAATAAATATACAATAAATTAATTAGCAGTTATGCAAGGTAAACCAAACCGTGGAAGCCACAGTTCCACCTTAGTGTAAGGTCCGTAGAGGTTCGGTGCTGAGGTGGGGTGGTGATTGACCTTGTGCAGTGTTCAACAGCCTGAAGGTTGCTGGCAAGGAGCTGTACTTAAACCTGCAGTTCATGCCTCTCAGACTCCTGTACCTTCTTCCCGACCTTAGTTTAGTTTAGTTTAGTTTAGTGTCACGTGTACCGAGGTAGAGTGAAAAGCTCTTTTTGTGGTGTGCTATCCTGTCAGTAGAAAGATTACACTTGATTACAATCAAGCCGTCCAGATACAGGATGAAGATTTCCCCATGCACATTTCTTCACAAGTGAGGAGCAGAGGAAGGAGCCAAGACGCATGACTGAAGGTTTTCCTTCCTGCACAGCCAGAATGATTTGCCCTTTGTCCTGATAATGAGAGCCATGTACACACAAATTGAATCGCTGGTGGTCAGGGTGCAAAGCAGATCCCAATAAATCTGTCCACATGAGGATGAGGCTGATCCAAACAGCATTACATCACAGTTCCAAGTTGCACAAAGGACTGCTCTAGACAGCCAGCGGTCCTGAAGCCAACAGCTTTGGGTTCCAGAACCCGACACATCAGCGAGGGGCAGGTGGATGACTACCCTGGGGACATGAGGATCTGCAGGCGCTGGACTCTTGAGCTGGAGGAACTCAGCAGGTCAGGCAGCATCTGTGGAGGGGATGTTTCAGGTCACCTGTCCATTCCCATCAAGATTCTGCCTGACCCGCTGAATTGCTCCAGCAAATTGTGTTTTGGACTATCATGCGCTTCTGCTGAATACAGCTTTTGATTCCATTCCCAGGAACTGGTAATAAATGTTTTAAAACCATCACACTGGTACCTGCACAAAAAAGCCGGAGTAGCTCAGCGGGACCGGCAGCATCTCTGGAGAGAAGGAATGAGATACTTAAGAAGAATCTCGACCCAAACGTCACCCATTCCTTCTCTCCAGAGATGCAGCCTGTCCCGCTGTGTTATTCCAGCATTTTGTGGCTATCTTCGATTTAAACCAGCATCTGCAGTTCCTTCTTACACTGTAGCTAGCTTTGTGTGAGCTGTGATGGGCAATGCTGAGCGTGGCCAGCAGAGGGGGCTGCCTGCCACACCAGGGTACAAATGCCCAATTTATGGACACCCAGAAATATGAATAAGCTCACACAATATTATTACATTCAAACTCTAGTGCACAAACACACATTCGTCCCCACAAATGTGAGAACTAGTTTCCTCTCTCTCCCCCCCCTCTTGTATATGTCCTTTCTATCAGCCTGACGATGCATTTGTTTCAACCCTGTGGACGTATGCTCTATGATGTGGGTTGTGCAGTCTGTGTTGGTGAGGCCGCGTGTGACTGCAAGGCCTGCCCTGGACAGGCATGCCGGGGAAAGCATGGACAGGGGAAAGGCCCTGCGGCGGGTCAGATGCAGAGGCATCCAGCAATCTCTAGCTCCCACATCCCAAAAACGTGTAGGTTTGCAAGTTAAATGGCCTCTATAAATTGCCTGGTGTGCAGGGAGTGGATGAGAGAATGGGTTAATAAAGAACTATGTGAACGGGTGGTGGATGGCCAGCGAGGACTCAGTGGGCTGAAGGACAGCGTCCGTGCTGTATCTTTCAATCAATTCAATCAAAAACAGTTATATTGAGTGGGAAATTCGGTCATTACTGATGCTGCCAGGTCAGATCAGTCACGCCCGTGCCAATAACGAGCGGAGACAACTGCAGCGAGTTACTGTTGCTGCTGTCTCCCCAGGGCAGCCTCAAAGCACAGGAACAGGCGTGGGTCACTCGCTGACCGGTGGCCGTCCCACCAGGGCAGCAGGTGACAGGGCTTCTGTGCCCAGCAACAGCCCGTGGCAGACCCGCCACCCGCATCTGTTGGAGGCTGTCAGTGAACTGAGGTCTTCACTGGAAGGCCACCCCTTTAGCCAGTTGTTCTCAGCGGCTAGACTGTCACAAAAAACATCCCTCAGTCTTGTCCTTCAGGGGCGTATCATCCTTGCCCGGGCAGCTGCCTGTGTGCCCGTCCCTGAAACTGCCCAGCAAGCTGCTGCTGTGGAGGATTCCTAACGCAGGTCCCTGTCTCTGGGAAGAAGTCTTCACCGGGAGGAGATGGGGATTCCGAGCCTTCCTGCCCCATACGTTTCTCAGAGAATCGGCAATAGGCTCTTCGGCCTACCGAGTCCGTACTGACCATCCATCATCCATTTACACGGATAGGTGATGTCCTGGGTCGGGACCCTTCAGACTCATGGTTGGGGGGGGGGGGGGGGGGGGGGGGGGGGGGAGGGAGAGGTGGAAGAAAGATGAACACAGCGTGATACATACTCCCCCTGCAATCTGCCTGAAGATGGGTCCCGGCCAAAAATAGCACCAGTCCATATTTCACCAGAGATGCTGCCAGACCCGCTGAGTTACTCCAGCACTTTGTGCCTGGTTTTGAACCCTCGCATCAGCAGTTCATTCCAACCACTCATTTACACTTTTTTCTCCCCATGCTCTCATCAGTTCTCCCAGACTCTACCCCTCACCTACACATTATGGACAATGTACAATTAGCCTGTCAACCCGCATGGTTTGGGATGTGGGAGGAAACTGGAGCACCTGATGTCATAGAAAGAACATGCAAACTCCACACAGACAGCACCTGAGGTGCAGACGGAACCCAGGTCCCTGGCGCTGTGAGGCAGCAGCTCTACCCATTGGGCCATTGTGCTGGAAGCAAAGTGCCATCTCAGTTAGGGGGGAAAAAGCAACTTGAAGCAACATGACGGAGGTAATAATCGGTCTGGTCAACGAACAGGTAATTGAATTTTTATTTCAGATTTACAACAATTGGCTCTACTTGAATTTCATGCCATAAGCATGACAAAGATTACAATGCAAGGATAAATGAAGGTCAGAATAATTTTGACAAAACCACAGCTGTCATGAGTGCAGTTCAGAATATTTCCTTCACAGACTAGGGAAGTCTCGGCAGAATACAAACCACCACTCTCAGACATCAGTAAGATGGCTCTGACATTCTGACAAACTGGTTTATCATTCCTTGAGTTTTCTCCATAAATTGAAGGGTAGGTTTTGAGTGTTCTCCATAAATTGAATGGTAGAATAGAGACGTTTAAGAGGCTTTTAGGTATGTGCAGTGAATGGAAGTATATGTATCACATGCAAACAAAGGAGATTAGTGTAACAGGGCATCATGTTTGGCATAGACATTGTGGGCTGAAGGGCCTCTTCCTATGAACTACTGTGTAGGAAGGAATTGCAGACGCTGGTGTATATCAAAGATTGACACAAAGTGCTGGAGTAACTCAGCGGGTCAGGCAGCGTCTCAGTAGAAAACGAATAGGCCATGTTTCGGATTGGAACCCTTCTTTAGTTTGAAAGTAGAGGTTGGGGTGGGGGTGGGGATAAACTGGAGGCGTGGAAAGGCCACAATGTCAGGGCTGTACTGTTCTGTGTTCTATTACAGATGGAGCAGGAGCTCCCGACAAGGCCCTTGGGGGTCTGTTCTGTCGCCCAACGAGTCACGGCTTAAACTGCACCATTTTTATGACCCATGTAACTTTGAATGTCTCCAAATCACATTTTGAGACATTGAGAGTTCATCTTTCGTTGTTCTAACCTCTAGCAGACCCAGACCCAGTCTGCTCAGTGTCCTGTGGATACATGGAACTGCAGCAGCTGGTTTACGAAAAAAGACATAAGGTGCTGGAGGAACTCAGCGGGCCAGGCAGCGGCTGGAGATTCCAGTCCCTCCACACATGCTGCCTGACCTGCTGAGTTTCCCCCCCCCCCCCCCCCCCCCCCCCCCCCCCCCCCCCCCCCCCCCCCCCCCCCCCCCCCCCCCCCCCCCCCCCCCCCCCCCCCGTCACTTTGGGTTTTGCTCACTAATTTGCTCGATGTCAACTATGACATTCTGTTAGTTTTGCTAATTATCTTGCTGAAGAATAGGGAGGCTGAGACCCAGGGCCGTTCAGCTCCCTCCCCTCACTCTCGGCAATAGGCAGAGCTCAGCGATGTAAAGGGACCGTTTCAGTGAGGCCTCTTTCAGTCTAAGGATTCCCAATTAGCAAGAACAAACATCATGGTGGCAATGCCTCGGGCAACCATGCTGCCTTCTGCACTGCGGCTCCAGCCCCTTTCATTTTCTCTCCGTGGCTGCCCCTGCTCTCAGCTGCGCTCTGATACAACTTCACAGCTTTCTGTCACGATAGGAAATCCCAGAAACATCCTGTGTAAATGTGAGCAAAGACCAGCCAGCCGCCCTGTGGTACAAGGAACTGCAGATGCTGGTTGACAAATAAAGCTGCTCAGCTATCCAACACGGGTAAAGCAGTTTAAGAAGGAACTGCAGATGCTGGAAAATCAAAGGTAGACAAAAGTGCTGGAGAAGCTCAGCGGGAGCAGCAGCATCTATGGAGCGAAGGAAATAGGCAACATTTCGTTGTCCCTTTACATTACCAAAACATTGCCAATTTCCTTCGCTCCATAGATGCTGCTGCACCCGCTGAGTTTCTCCAGCACTTTTGTCTACCTATGGATAAAGCAGTGACATGCTCAGAGGGCACACTTCCCGACACCCCCAAAACTGCAGGTGGGAGAGGCAGGAAGGAACCGCGCAAGCCACATTATCATGGGATATGCAGGGAGTGGAGGGGTCTGGATTATGTGCAGGCATCATGTTTGGCACACTCATTATGGGCCGAAGGGCGAGGTTCCTGTGCTGTATCGTAGGTAGACACAAAAAGCTGGAGTAACTCAGCGGGACAGGCAGCATCTCTGGAGAGAAGGAATGGGCGACGTTTCGGCTCAAGACCTTCTTCAGACCCTTCTCGACCCGAAACGCCACCCATCCCTTCTTTCCAGAGATGCTGCCTGTCCCGCTGAGTTACTCCAGCATTTGGTGTCTATCTTTGGTTTAAACCAGCATCAGCAGTTCCTTCCAACACATTCTGTACTGTGCTTTGTGCTACCGTCCGTCTTTCTTAACATTTATATGAGCAAAATCTCCAGCAAAACAACTAATCAGCTGAATGTTTTGGGTTGGGACCCTTCTTCAGACTGATTGTGGTGGGGGGACAAAGCTGGAAGGGAAGTGGGGACAGGACAAAGCTTGATAATTTACCAATCTTCTTACATGGCAGGGGAAAATTAGAGTTCATTCACCTCTTCACAGCTCGCTTTATAACCCACTGGTCAGGCCGCATTTGGAGTATTGTGAGCAGTTTTGAACTCCATATCTGAGGAGGAATGTGCTGGCATTCGAGTGGGCCGAGAGGAGGTTTATGAGAATGATCCCAGGAATGATTGTGTTAACATATGATGAACATTTAACGGCTCAGGGCGTGGACATGCTGGAGTTTAGAAGGATGAGGGGGGACCTCAATGAAACTTACCGAATAGTAAAAGGCCTGGATAGAGTGAATGCAGAGAGGATGTTTCCACGAGTGGGAGAGTCTAGGACCAGAGGCCATAGCCTCAAAATAAAAGGACGTGCCTTTAGAAATGAGATGAGAAGGAATTTCTGTAGTCAAAGGGTGGAGAATCTGTGGTATTCATTGCGACAGACGGCTGTGAAGGCCAAGTCATTGGATATTTTTACTATGGAGATTGACAGATATTTGAATAGTTAGGGTGTCAGGGGTTATGGGGCGAAGGTAGGAGAATGGGATTGAGAGGGAAAGACAGATCAGCCATGATTGCATGACAGAAAATAGACTTGATGGGCTGAATGGCCTAATTCTGCTCCTAGAACTTATGAACAACAGTAAGTCACGGAGGAACTCAGCGGGGCAGGCAGTATCTATGAAGGGAATGGACAGGCAATGTTTCAGGTCGGGACAATTCTTCAGACTGAATGTAGTGGGGGGGGGGGGGGGAGAGCAGTAAGCTGGAAAAGAGGGGTATGAGTGGGACAAAGCTGGCACAAGTGATAGGTGGATACAGGTGAGAGGGAGCTGTGTGATCGCCACTTACTCCACCATTTGCCAATGGTTAAAGATGATGGAGACCAGAAAGGTGTCCAGATATGTAGGGGAGAGTAGGAGTGAAAAGTAAAGCTGGAGGGAGGGATGTGGGTGGAAGGAGGCAGGAGGGGGGGAAGAAGTGGGGATAAAAGAGAAATGGGATACTTGGGATGGGAGATGGAAAAAGGAGCAGGGCGACTGGGGCGCAAAACAGTGAGGTAATCACATCAGGTCTTGAGAGTGTTATGCGGAGCGAGATTCAGCCCTGGATGCAGAGTGCTACATGCAGCCCTGTAGATTTTAATTGATCTTACATGAGCATGATCCGTGGTACAGCTTGTCACAAACATTGACCATTTATCAGTTTCCTGGTTAGGGCACTTGCTGATAGCCTTTGTGCATTTATCATGCAATGATAAATGCCCCAAGTCCCTTTAAGACAACACCTCATTACAACAGAGAGTATTAAGTCTGCAAAGAGGCACTCGCCTGCTCTGAAATGTATGAATTATATGCCCGGCAGACTTTGAAAGCAGATAACCTTGGCCCAATTTGTTTGTGTTTATCCAAATGCTGAGGGGGAATAGTTCTGTAAAACTGAGCTGCGTTTATCAAGCTGTCCACTCGATGGGCACTTTGCCACGGACACTGCCCGCTCTGACTTTCTTACGGATCTTTATGCTTTTTTATGCTTTATCTAGAAGGATGAGAGGGGATCTTATTGAAACATATAAGATTATTAAGGGTTTGGACATGGTAGAGGCAGGAAACGTGTTCCCGATGTTGGGGGAGTCCAGAACCAGGGACCACAGTTTAACAATAAGGGGTAAGCCATTTAGAACGGAGACGAGGAAACACTTTTTTACAGAGAGTTGTGAGTCTGTGGAATATTCTGCCTCAGAGGGAGGTGGTGGCAGGTTCTCTGGCTGCTTTCAAGAGAGTGCTAGATAGGGCGTTTAAAAATAGCGGAGTCAGGGGATATGGGGAGAAGGCAGGAACGGGTACTGATTGGGGATGATCAGCCATGATCACATTGAATGGCCGAATGGCCTACTCCTGCACCTATTGTCTATTGTTTACACACATGGGCAACTCTCTTGTTCCACTGGCCAGCCTGTTCACCTCAGAAGTGTAATTTCCCTCCACCGGGATCCAATTCCCTGCTGAAGTGCCACTATAGAAGCTGCCTCCCGGCGTTTCTGCAGGCAGTCTACTCCAGAATCAGTGGCTGCTACTATAACAACATGTAGAATAACATTTGGACAGATAAATGGATAGGAAAGGTTTAGTGGGATATGGGCCTAAAACAGGCAAATAAGACTAGTTAAGATGATCTCCAATCTACCTCATGGGAGACCTTTGAATTATCTTTAATCAGACATTATCTTGCACTAAATATTGTATCCTTTATCAGTACACTGCGGATGGCTAGTCTTCTTTGACTGGAAAGTTTTTTAGTTAACTGGAAAACAAAATGTTTTCACCATACCTTGTTACATGTGACAATAATAAAAACTCGATGGGGTGCCTTGGTCAGCATGGACGAGTTGGTTGAACGGCCTGTTTCCGTGCTCTAGGGCTTTGTGGCAGACATAATGAGGTAAACTTTCTCTCCTCTCATTTAGATTTCTCTTCCCCTTTATTTTACACCCATAACCTTTTATCCTCCACCCCTCGATCAAAGTAAATAGCTCCCCACTTTCCACTCTGTCCAGCCACTCTTTCATGTATATTTTTTGAATCAAATCTTCTCTCATCCTTCGCTTCGAAGAAAACTCCAATCCTCTAACTTATGAGAGTGGTCGAGTTATGTGGCGAAGAAATGTGATAGGGAAAGGGTGTCAGCAGTTAGGGAGAGAAAGCAGGAGAACGGGGTTAGGAGTGGAAGATTGATCAATCATGATTGAATGGTCCGACTTGATGAGCCAAATGGCCTAATTCTGCTCCCATCCTCCATGAAAGCAAACCCCACCAGTCCACTCCCTTCCCAGATCTACAGTCCTCACTGCAGGCAAAACCCTAGTTAATCCCCTCTGCTCTCTCTCCTCTGCAACACGCCCTGCCTACAGACAGCGACCAGAACTGCACACACTACTCCAAGTGCAGCCCGACCAGTGTGTTTCAAAGATGCAGCGTAGAAACCTAACTTTTATATTCTGCGCCTCGACCTACTAATGCAAGCATGCAGTATGCCTTCTTCACCACCTAATTGACCTATGTTGCTGCTTTCAAGGAGCCATGGACTTGAACACGAGGTTAGTCTGTTCCTAACCTGCCATTCACTGAATATGTCCTACCCTTTACTTGACTCCCTAAATCCTGTAACTGCAGTCCCTCAGCCAGGAACTGTGTCTCTAGGAACTCTTTAATGTCTGCTAAGGTGAGGAGACCACGATTGAGGACAATATTCCAGTTGAGGTTCGCCCTCTCATTCTTCTCAACTCAGCAGAGTTCAAGTCTGCAGTTTCTAGCCATAAACTCACTCTCCCACAAACCAATCCGGGCAGCATTCTCTTCATCCCAAGTATTTTACTTCAGTTAAGTCCCGCCCTTGTGCACTCTGCAGGAAGGAGCCACTGAATTGTTAGTGAACTGCTTTAATAAACTTGTTACGCAAATCAAATTAGCCCTGGATTATGCTGTCCCAAGGCACGATCGGAGCAGTTCAGACTCACGCTAAGCTGCTTTGATCCTCTGCATAGAGTTTGCAGATCTCAGCACACTCAGCTAGTGCGAGGCTAAAGTTACCACATCGCCTGCATCCACCTATTACTCGCCAGCCTTAATCCCACCCCCACCTCTTTCCCAGCATTCTCCCCTCCTGCTCCATCAGTCTGAGGAAGGACCCTGATCCAAAATGTTGTCTGTCCATTCCCTCCACAGCTGCTGCCTGACCCGCTGAGTTCTGCCAGCACTTTGTGCTTTGCATCGCCAGTTTCTTGTATCTCATTTTACCTTGGCCGTGCTTATTTACATAAAACTCCAACATTAATTTTAAAAAGCTGAATCCATATTCCACCTTTTCCCTCATCAGTGTTCCCTTACACAGCTTTGCCTTTAGCTATGCCTACACTAGCATTTAAAGCACTCCTCACCTCTCTTTGGCCCAAGCATGGTGGGGGGCTTCAATCACCCTGTCCAATTGTATGCTGCTCCTCCCTTCAACTTCTTTCCTCCCATTTTCCTCATAGAAAGCATGTTTTCAGGCACGTGCTGGTTCCCATCAACTCTCCCACCACTCTACTGGATCATTATAATCATTTTAATCCTCTTCCACAGTGTGATCTTCCACATGAAAGACACTCACTAAGTTCAGGGTCAAAAGAAACTCACCTTTTGACTCCCTGAGAGGTTTAATGTAGAATATTAATGTAGTAAGACTTTAGAATCCAATCCACCCATGATGGAAATCAATCTTCCTAATAACATCTTCAATGATTGTCCTATTATAGATTTTTGTCACTGTTTTTTAGAATATTATTGATTCACAGCAATTGATTGCAACAAAGCAGACATTGATTCAATAATAGAACTCATGAATTGAATCGTGATTTAACTGTTTAATACATTCCCTGAACAGCTTTTAGAAGGGGAGTATTTAAAATGTCTTGTGATGAACAATTTGATTGTTTGCTGGATCCGCCCAAAGCTGGCTCTATGCAGATTCTAATCAATCTCGATCTCAACCAAAAAAAAAACCTCCAGAATGCATTAGCAACTTTTCCCGATGGATGCAAGGATGGAATTCAAAATCAGTGTGAGCGGGATCAGTGCTCTCAATGCATGTTTAGTTTACAGACACAGCATGGAAACATGCCTTTCGGCCCACACTCCCCATTCACACAAGTTCTATGTTATCCACCTTTCTCATCTAGTGCCTACATATGTTACAGCAGCCAATTCACCTCCAAACCCGCACGGCTTTACAATGTGGGAAGAAACCAGAGCATTGTCAGGAAAGGCAGGTGGTCACAGGACGAATGTGCAAACTCCACAGACATCGCCCAAAGTCAGGAAGGAACCCGGAGCTCTGGCACTGTGAGGCATTGGCTCTACCAGCCGAGCCACTGAGCCGCACATTAAGTATTGGAGTGTGGTGGTTTCACTAGCAATCCAGAGTTAGTAAATTCAAATCCCACTGTGGCGGGTGGCAAAACTAGATTAAATTAATCTATTGATTTGCAGTCCGCCTCCAGAACAATCCTGCCTGTAAATTATGCTGGACTGTCATAAAAGTTGTCATGGAAATCAAAAATACGGCAATAAATACAAAATCTGAGCAACAAACAGGCCAGGAGATCTGGAGCAGATGTGGAATGGTGCTGACACACCTCCACGTGCTGGAGGAAGCCACCAAGTTAGAACATGGGCTCCAAAGCCCACCAATGCTGGGGAGGAGATACCGAGCTGAATCTACCGTCGTCAGAAACAACCGAGGATTAAGTGAACTGCTTCAGGAACTGCTCTTACATTACCACAGGTAAGTCATGAGTGCCGACCCACTGGACCAACACACACAGAGGCTACTTCAGACACTTTTGTAGCATACCGATACATTTCAATGTTGTGTGGGTATATATGTGTTCATTCATGCGTTTGTGAGACAAGTGGTGAGATTTAAAGGAACTGCAAGAGCAAAGAGCTCGATTTGTTTACTGCCTAATCAATCTAGTTTGGCACACGGCATTGCATGCACACATGCAATTGTCCTCGTCCCACAGGCCTGACCTGTTGCTAGATCTCATTATTAATCTCATTTTAGAAGTTCGAGGGGTGCTGCACTACGCTCTGCTGTAGAACATGCAGCATATTCAACAGAATAGAATAGCTGCCTGTGCCGAACATGATGCCAAGTTAAACTAATCTCCTCTGCCCGCACGTGATCCTATCCCTCCATTCCCCGCATATCCACACGTCTGTCTAAAAGCCTCTCAAACTCCACTATCGTATCTGCCACCACCCCCACCCCGGCAACGTGTTCCAGGTGCACACCACTTTCTGTGTAAAAAAAAAACTTGCCCTGCACATCTCCTTTAAATTTTGCCCCCTCACCTTAAAGCTATGCCCTCTAATCTTTGACATTACCTGGGAAAAATTGTCTGGTCTCAAAATTGTATTTAATTCTAAAGTGTTTTGGCATCAGTTGACGGTTCAAGTGCATTCAATCAAATGCTGCGTTCTGTCGGTACACATCTGAAATCTGATCAGTGTTAGCAGTGCTCCCGCAAAGAAATTCTGTGATTGCAATTGAAATGCTGCCATTCTTACAGTTTGGCAGCAATTCGGCAGTTGGAAGCGGCTTGATGTTTATCGACTGATGCAACGGACGCATCAGAATCTTTCCCTTCAGTGATTTGTGATGGTCAGACACAGAACTTCAAAATTAATACAGCTGGCTGATCAAAAAATATAAGTCAGCACATTCCAAGGTGCGTGGGCATCCTCATAGTAAGCACTAATATTGATATATCCACCATCATTATCGCACACTGTCTCCTTCAGTGATTAATTAACGTCTCATCTCTTGTGCTGAGAACTGACTGCTTGGGATGAGCTGCTTGTTCAGAGGTGAGGAATAGTTTGGATTACACACTGTGACAAATTGCCTTTTCAGCTAATTTGACAGGGTATTATATCAATTCCAAGAGAGCTTTTGCAGAGAGTATGATGCAGCCTGATCCATTTGCAACAAACCTGCCAGAATTCTGATGCATAAGTTAACAATACAAATTATCCAAGCTTGATAAACTACAGGCACGGATGCAGAAAGGAAAGCACTGTCACTTTCCTTTGGAGAGAAGACCAACTCTTCCTCAAAGGGATTTCTCTCCTCGGTGCTTCCAGGCAATTTACCACCACAGGTGACATGAAATTAGCCGGGGAGAGGTGGATGCAGTGTGTCCCGGCAGGGTGCTGGACAAGATCGGTCCGATTGTAAATAACCGACGAGAGCTCCCCAGAGAGAGGCACACCCAGTGCTGGCCGGAGGGAGATCTGCCCACAAGTCACCCTGATTATTCTTTTGGGAATGTTTGCCTGGCGCCAGACTTATAGCAACACCATTTAGATTTATAACACATTATAGCATAATCACAGCAGCCTTCCACAGTGTTGGACTGCAGCCTTTGCTCCTGGGCACATTTGTCCATTAACCAATTCCAAGGACGTGCAGGTTTGTAGGTTAATTGGCTTCTGTATATTGTACCTAGTGTGTAGGGTAGAACTGGTGTATGGGTGGTCATTGGTCGATGCAGACCCAATGGGCCAGGGGGCCTGTTTCTACACTGTATCTCTAAAACCAAAAACGAAACTAAAACAAGCCCTTGGATATACGAGCAAGCCAATAAACCATTTGCACACAAGGAACTGCACATAGTGGTTTGCAAAAAAAGACACAAAGTAACTCAGCGGGGGAAGGGAAAGAAAAGGTGGGGGGTTGTTTATCTAAAAGTGGAGAATTCAATGTTAATACCCAGTTGTCAGCTACCCAGGCAGAAGCCATTTATACCCGGACAGTCCCTCTTCTAACTCTCCCATCAGGCTGGAGATACAAAGCTTGAAAGTGTGCACCACCAGAAACAGCTTGTTTCCCCACTGTTATCAAACTATTGAACAGTCCTCCCATAAGCTAGGGTGTAGTCCCAATCTCCCTACCTACCTCATTGTACCCTTACATTCTTTTTATCTGCACTTTCTCTGCGACTGTAACACTATAATGCTGCAACTGTGTACTTTGCAATCGGGTATTCTTGTCTCTGCACTACCTGTTGTACTTGTGTACCGTTTCATTGTACTTGTGTATAGAATGATTTGACTGGATAGCTTGCAAGCAAGATTTCCATCCTATTTACCCGTGACGGCAATGAACCCATATTTACAAACAAGAAAGCAACTTCAAATTAATAAAAAGTACTGTAAATGGAGATGCTGAAAATCGAAGGTAAACAAAAGTGCTGGATAAACTCAGCGGGTGCGGCAGCATCTATTTCCTCTTCAGACTGAAGAAGGGTTTCGGCCTGAAACCTTGCCACACCCGCTGAGTTTCTCCAGCACATTTGTCTACCTGAAAATGGAACAATCTGATGTGGCCTGCGTTGCTGTAGAACCTGGCACAACCTCCTGATATCCAAGTGTACATTGCACCAAAGGTAATCCCACTGATGTGCAGGGTCAGGGTGACAATGTAACAAATATGGCACAACCCAACATCCCCCAATACAAGAGCGCAAATGATCACAATCATTTTTGAAATTTACATTGGTGTGGAGAGAATATTAGTTGGAATTGGCACGGGGAGCTTGATCGCCCCGATGCGGAAGCCTCAACCGCCGGTTGCGGAAGCCAAGATCGCCCCGACAACGGAAGGTTTAAGTGCCCCGACCGCGGGAGAACAAAGAAGGGGAGAAGATTGAACTTCTTTAGCCTTCCATCACAGTGAAGAATGTGGGGGATGTTCATGTTAAAAACTGATTTGGGTGTCTTGTTGCTCTTTATTGGTATGACTGTATGGCAATCTGAATCTCACTGTACCTTAAAATGATACGTGTGACAATAAACAAACCTTGAACATTATGATCCGTAACTCACTCCCATTATTCTTCATACGCGGGAAATGTTCAGCTTTACAATTTTGTTTCTGGTAAGGACATGTGAATGAGTTCCTCCCAAGCCACAATTTCACTACACTGATGTCCCAAAGTCTACAAATGGTTAACCACTAAAAATACATAAACAGCCTAATAAATATTATTAGATGAAGACATTTAAACTTGTGGAGAGGTTTGCTATTTTTAAGCATTTGGATAGGTGATGTTTCGGGTCGAGACTCTTCTTCAGACCCATTGTGGTTGGGGGCGGGAGAGAAAGCTGAGGTGGGGACAGGCTGTTTAAAAATCATGTCAGTAAATCTGATGACGAGTTTTATTTTGAAATGGTGGCAAATCCCTCTCTTTCGACTTTACTTTTAGACTTTAGAGATACAACATGAAAACAGGCCCTTCGGCCCACTGAGGCTGAGCCAACCAGCGATCACCCCACACACTAGCACTATCCTACACACTCGGGACAGTTTACAATTTACAGAAGCCAATGAACCTGCAAACCAGCACATCTTTGAAATGTGGGAGGAAACCGGAGCAACCGGAGGAAATCCACACGGTCACAGGGAGAACGTGCAAACTCCATGGGCTAGGGTACTGCCTGGGTTCGAGGTGCCAAGTCCTGGCAAAGGATAGTACGGAGCACAACAGAAGGGCTCTCACTTCAGCTATCGCAGAATCATTCAGAGGACATAGTAGTGAGCAAGTTGCAGCTCATGTTGTAATTTCCTGTGGAGGTAGCAAAAGAGATTTTTGGGACTACATTTGAATTTTAATTGGAAGAGTTGCAAACATGATTTTTTTTTTAATCTTCCCTCGTGTGTTCCTTTAAAACCAGCAAGATGACATTTATTCATTAGGACCCTGAGCAATTACCTTATCGCAGGGTGTATATGTAGCAATTAACATTTATAATTTAAAAATCCACAGTAAATTCCTCGACATTAGATGGGAAAGTAGCTGAACATGCTGGGGACACACTCAGCAAGAACCTGCATCGTCAGGGAAGGGATGTGGATGATGGTACCACTTGGTTATCCATCAAGAAACATGACATGACCATGATCTGCCCAACTCAGTTATTCACTGTTTATATCTGAACATACAGCGGTATGCAAAGCAACAGGCCCTTCGGCCCACAGTCTGTGCTAAACCTGATGTCAAGTTATCAAATCTCCTCTGCCTGCATGTAATCCATATCCCTCCATTCTCTGCATATCCATGAGCCCATCTAAAGCCTCCTAGGTGCCACTATTGTATCTGCCTCCACCACCCATGCCAGTGCGTTCCATGCATCGGTGTAAAAAACCTTGCCCCACAAATCTTCTTTAAACTTTGCCCCTCTCACAAAGCAATGCCTCTAGTCTTTCACATTTCGGCCCTGGAAAAAAAAGATTCTAATTGTCTACCCTCTCCATGTGTGTAACCTGTCCGTGTCTCTGTTAGTTTTAAAAACTTCTATGATGTCTCTCCTCAACCTCCAATGTTCCAGAGAAAACATTCCAAGTTGTGAGACACAAGGAACTGCAGACACTGGTTTACAAAAAGGGCAAGTTGTGAACTTGGATTCTGTGAAAACATTACACAGTAGTGCAGATACAAATTATTTGGCCCATCCGCCCTTGCTGGTATTCATGCTTAGCACAAGCCCCTCCCGACCTTTCTCTATGCCTGTTAATAATACCCCTTACTCTTTAGGGCATAAAGTGCTAGAGTAACTCAGCGGGACAGACAGCATCTACGGAGAACATGGAATGGTGACGTTCTGGGTCTCGACCTGCTGAGTGACTCCAGCACTTTGTCCTTCTGTGAAATAAAGAACCAGCATCTGCAGTTCTTTGTTTCTACCCCCTATTGTTTTCTCCCTTATGTACATAGTCACATTTTGCTCAAATATCAGAAGCAGAGCAAAAAGCAAACTGTGGAAGAAATCAGCAGGTTAAGCAGCATCTGTGGACAAGTTTTGAGTCGAGACCCTTCATGCTCGCTCCAGGTTCCAGCATTTGTGGTGTGTGCGTCACTACATCAGCAGCAGAGTGTGAGTTAAGTCACTGTGCTTCAATCTGGGGACTTGTGGAGGCTACAGGAACGGCAAAGTAACGGCTCTGCTCGGGAGGATAGATTCAGGGGGGTGATTGATTCAGTGGATCTTACAACATTAGCTTTTCAAACATTATCAACAGCACACAATCACTTGATAATATTTTTTCACAGCTAAACCCTTTAATCCCTATGTCAATCATTACAAAGCTGAATCTGCTGAGCAGCTTGGAATTGCTTGAGCTTCGCTGCAAGACACCCTCTGATGTTCTCGGGTACAGTTCAGTGTAATTCATAGTATTCTTGGAACGTTTGTAGGTAGGGCATAGGTTTAAGATGAGAGGGGAAAGATTTAATAGGAACCTGAGGGGCAAATCTTTTCAGACAGAGGCTGGTGAATAATCATAGAGCACAAAAACAGGTTGTTTGGCCCAACTTGTCCATGCCGACCAAGATGCCCCTTCTACGCTAGTCCTGCCTGCCCACATTTGGCCCATATCCTTCTAAACCTTTCCTATCCATGTACATACACAAATGTCTTGAATGTTGTTATAATGCCTGCCTCAACTGCCTCCTCTGGCAGCTCATTCCATATGTGAAAAAAATGCCCCTCGGGTTCCTATTAAATCTTTCCCCTCTCACCGTAAACCTATGTCTTCTGGTTCTTGATTCTCGTACTCCGGGTAAAAGATACTGGGCATCCACCCTACCTATTCCCCTAATGATCTTACACACGTTGACACCTACGATATAGGTAGGAAACGGGAGGAGGTTCTGCAACACAAGTTTATGGAATTGGGTATAAGACCAAAAAAGCAGGACCTGCAGGGTAGTGATCTCAGGATTGTTTCCAGTACCTTGTGCTAGTGAAGATAAGAACAGGAAGATAGGGGAAATGAATGTGTGGCTGTGGAGTTGGTGTAGGGGGAAGGGATTTAGATTTCTGGATCATTGGGGTCTCTCCTGGGGCAGGGGTGACATGTACAAAAGGGACGGGTTGCACCATAACTGGAGGGAGGCCAGCATCCTAGCGGGCAAGTTTGGTAATGCTACACGGGAGGGTTCAAAATAGATTGGCCGGGGGATGGGGTGACATCTCGTACAGGACAAAGGCAGGTGAGAGGCTAGAAGTTGGTATGGAGGGTGGTGTGGGAAAGGTTAGTGGACAGAATAGGCAAGTGAAAGGCAGAGAGCGAGGAAGGAGGGTTGGTTTAAAGTGCACGTATTTTAATGCAAGAGGCCTGACGGTGAAGCCAGATGAGCTTAGGGCATGGATAGGTACGAGCAACTGGGACATTGTAGCTATGACTGAAACTTGGTTGAGGGAAGGGCAGGACCGGCAGCTCAATGTTCCGGGATACAGGAGCTCCAGGAAAGACAGGGGTGAGGGAAAAAGAGGGGGGGGGGTTGCATTGTTTGTTAAGGAGGATGTTACGGCAGTGATCAGAGATGACATTATGGACGGTTCGTTTAGTGAGGCTATATGGGTGGAGCTGAGGAACAAGAAATGGATGGTTACCTTGTTGGGGGTGTATAACAGGCCCATGAATAGTCAACGGGAATTAGAAGAACAAATATGCCAAAAGATTGCAGACAGCTCGGTCAAAAAAGGTCGTTGTAGTAGGGAATTTTAACTTTCTCAATATAGTCTGGGAAAATCATAGCGTGAAGGGTTTAAATGGGGTGCAATTCCTCATAAGTGTTGAGGAGAGTTTTCTTAAGCAGTATGTGGAGGCCCCCACATGTGAGAGGGCAACGCTGGATCTAGTATTGGGAAACTAGGAAGGGCAAGTTAATAAAGTGCTTGTGGAGGAGCCTTTTGGAGCCAGTGACCACAGTTCGATTAGGTTTAAGATAGTTATGGATAGCACAGAGAGTGTCCACGTGTTAAAATGCTCAACTGGGGTAAGGCCAATTTTGAGGGTATGAGAGAAGGTCTCGCTCAAGTTGACTGGAGCAGCTTATTTGAGGGGAAAGGAACATCGGCCAAGTGTGCCGAAGAAAGCTCAGGATATGTCCGTCCCTGTTAGGGTGAAGGGCAAAGCAGGCAAACGTAAGAAAGCTTGGCTGACGAGGGAAATTGAGACGTTAGTCAAAAGCAAGAGGGATGCATGGGACAGGTATAGACAGCTGGGACCAAGTGCATCCCTGGAGGAGTTTCAGGAATTAAGGAGTAAACTGATAAAGATCAGAAGGGCAAAAAGGGTTAGCTCTGGCGGGTTTCATTAAGGACAATCCCAAAAGATTTTATAAGTACATAAGAGGGAAAAGGGTAACTGGAGAGATTTTTCAGCATCTGCAATTCCTTCTTGAACCTTTCTCCTCTGCATTTACCGAGGCGAAAGACAGTAGGATGGAGGAAATTGGAGCAGTCAATGGAAGTGTCTTGAGTGTTGTCAAGAAGTACTGAAGGTACTGTGGTGTATGAAGGTAGACAAATCCCCAGGGCCTGATCAGATATATCCAAGGACATCGAGGGAAACTTGAGAGGAAATTGCGGGAGCCCTGGTTGAAATTTACGAGTCGTCCTTAAATACAGGAGAGGTGCCGGAGGACTGGAGGGTGACAAATGTTGTGCCACTTTTCAAGAAAATGCTGGGGACTATAGGCCAGTGAGCATAACATCTGTAGTTGGAAAGTTACTAGAAAGTATTCTTAGGGATAGGTTTATACAGGCATTTAGAAACATAGAAACATAGAAATTAGGTGCAGGAGTAGGCCATTCAGCCCTTCGAGCCTGCACCGCCATTCAATATGATCATGGCTGATCATCCAACTCAGTATCCCGTACCTGCCTTCTCTCCATACCCTCTGATCCCCTTAGCAACAAGGGCCACATCCAACTCACTCTTAAATATAGCCAATGAACTGGCCTCAAACTACCCTCTGTGGCAGAGAGTTCCAGAGACTCACCACTCTCTGTGTGAAGAAAGTCTTTCTCATCTCGGTCTTAAAGGATTTCCCCCTTATCCTTAAGCTGTGACCCCTTGTCCTGGACTTCCCCAACATCGGGAACAATCTTCCTGCATCTAGCCTGTCCAACCCTTAAGAATTTTGTAAGTTTCTATAAGATCCCCTCTTAATCTCCTAAATTCCAGAGAGTATAAACCGAGTCTATCCAGTCTTTCTTCATAAGACAGTCCTGACATCCCAGGAATCAGTCTGGTGAACCTTCTCTGCACTCCCTCTATGGCAATAATGTCCTTCCTCAGATTTGGAGACCAAAACTGCACGCAATACTCCAGGTGTGGTCTCACCAAGACCCTGTACAACTGAAGTAGAACCTCCCTGCTCCTGTACTCAAATCCTTTTGCTATGAAAGCTAACATACCATTCGCTTTTTTCACTGCCTGCTGCACCTGCATGCCTACTTTCAATGACTGGTGTACCATGACACCCAGGTCTCGCTGCATCTCCCCTTTTCCCAATCGGCCACCATTTAAATAATAGTCCGCTTTCCTGTTTTTGCCACCAAAGTGGATAACCTCACATTTATCCACATTATACTGCATCTGCCAAACATTTGCCCACTCACCCAGCCTATCCAAGTCACCCTGCAGTCTGGATGGGCAAGGGCTGATTAGGGATAGTCAGCATGGTTTTGTACGTGGGAGGTAGTGCCTCACAAATCTGTTAGATTTTTGGAAGACGTGACCAAAAAGGTCGATGGAGGCAGTGCTGTAGATGTTGTATACATGGATTTCACTACGGCATGCGGCAAGGTTCCGCACAGTAGACTGCTCTGGAAGGTTAAATCGCAAGGAGAGATAGCTGAATGGATAGCAAATTGGCTCCATAGAAAGAAGTGATGGTGGAAGGTTGCTTCTCGGACTGGAGGCCTGTGAATAGTGGCGTGCCTCAGGGTTCAGTGCTGGACTTGTTATTGTTTGTCATCTACATCAATGATTTGGATGAGAATATAAAGGGCAAGATTAGCAAGTTTGCTGATGATACAAAAGTGAGCGGTTTTGCAGATAGTGAAGATGGTTGTGAACGATTGCAGCAGGATCTGGATCAATTGGTCATGTGGGCGATGGAATGGTTGATGGAATTTAATACAAAAAATGCGAGGTGTTGCATTTTGGGACGTCGAACAAGAGCAGTAAATGGTAGGCCTCTGGGTAGTGTTGTAGAGCAGAGGGATCAAGGAGTACAGGTGCATGGGTCCTTGAAGGTCGAGTCGCAGGTAGATAAGGTGGTCAAAAAGGCTATCGGCATTTTGGCCTTCATCAGTCAGCGTATTGAGTATAGAAATTGGGAGGTCATGTTGCAGTGGTATAAGACATTGGTGAGACCACATTTAGAATACTGTGTTCAGTTCAGGGCACCATGTTATCGGAAAGATATTGTCAAGCTTGAAAGGGTTCAGAAATGATTTACGAGGATGTTGCCAGGACTAGATGGTGTGAGCTATAGGGAGAGGTTGAGTAGGCTGGATCTCTATTCCATGGAGCGCAGGAGGATGAGGGATGATCTTATAGAGGTGTACAAAATGATGAGAGGAAAAGATCAGGTAGATGCACAGAGTCCCTTGCCCAGAGTAGGGGAATTGAGGACCGGAGCACATAGGTTCAAGGTGAAGGGGAAAAGATTTAATATGAATCCAAGGGATAGCTTTATCACACATCGGGTGGTGGGTGTATGGAACAAGCTGCCAGGGGAGGTAGTTGCGGCTGGGACTATCCCATCATTTAAGAGACAATTAGACAGGTACATGGATAGGACAGGTTTGGAGGGATATGGACCAAGCGCAGGCAAGTGGGTGGAACTAGGTAGCTGGGCCATTTTTGGCCGGTGTGGGCAAATTGGGCCGAAGGGCATGTTTCCACAATGTATCACTCTATGACCTCTAAAAGATCACCCCTCAGCCTCCAGCGCTCCAAGGATATATGGAACTAATAGTTGCGGCAATTACCATGCAGCATTTAAAAGACACTTGGACAGGTGCATGGATAAGAATGGTTCAGAGAGAGAGATATGTGACAAATGCAGACAAATAGGACCAAAGTGTTTGGGTTGGGCTAAAGGGCCTATTACTCTATTATGTTAACTCTATTATGCAGTGACTAACAATATAATACATTTCAAATTTTAGATCCTGTACCAATAAAATATTTATCAGTAGTGGTGTCAGGTATATATGATAAAAACTGGGCTATCGTAAGTCACTCATGCTTTCTCCATTTAGAATCTAAGCTGCTGGCAATGGCTTTCTTTGATCTCAAAACACAACACACTTCCTCATTGAGCTTGATAAAGTCTCTATTTACTGAATGGACTCTGCACCAGAATCAGGGATAAAATGCAGGGCAGACAAGACATTGCATTGACCATGGGAGAGGTGATCCAACTGAGCTTACACAGATTAAATGAGTTGATAAGAAAGATAAACAAACAACCACATCCTCCAGTGAAAAAGCCCAGAACAAGGAGGAGCAACTTGGAATATCATTCAGGAGTGACAACTTTTACACAGAAAGTCTTATGGAAATAGGGGAGATCAGCCATGTAATCAATTGCCTGCTGCTATTTATATATTCTCCTGTGTTCTTGTGAGTTACGAGAACATGTTCAGTCCGCCATGAGTGTGTGCCATACCATGCAAATCTGCACAGTACAAGAGCAACACGAGCAGATGAAGTGGTAAAGAAATCCTACAGTATGCTTGCTTTCACCGGAAGGGCCACTGAGTATAAGAGTCAGGAAGTCATGTTGCAGCATTATAGGACTTTGGCCAGGCCATATGTGGACTATTGTGTGAATTTCTGGTCGTCCCATTACAGGAAGAAGGTGGAGGCTTTGGCAAGAGTGTTGAAGAGGTTCACCAGATTGTTGCCTGGATTGGAGGGTATTAATCAAAGATCCTATAGTATTAACTGTAAGGTGAGAGGAGAGGTTGGACAAATTTGGATTGTTTTTTTTCTGAAATGTTGGAGGCCTGATAGAAGTATAAGGTTATGAGAGACATAGACAGTCAGAACCTTTTACCCCCAGGGTGGAAATGTCAGACTAGATGGCACAGCTTTCATGTGAGAGGGACAAAGTTTAAAGGAGCAACATTTTTTTACATAGAGCATGGCAGGTGCATGGAACGCTCTGCCTGGGGTGGTGGTGGTAGAAGCAGATGAAATAGTGGCATTTCAGAGGCTTTTCGGTGTATGTGCAGAGAATGGAGGGATGTCGATCACCTACAGACATTGGAATTAGTTTTACCTGACACCATCATGTTTAGTACAAGCATTGCAGCTCAAAAAGCCCGTTCGTGTTTTGTCCTGTTCTATGATGTGCAGGGAATAGAAAACTATTGATCAAGCAGAGATTAGTTTAACTAGGCACCATGTGTGGCACAGACATTGTGGTCCTGGGGCCTGTCCCGACCTGTTCTGTATTCAATGTGAATGAAGAGATACTTGTTTGACAAGTCACAAAGGGTAACGCATGATGTGCCTGCAGCATGTACACTCGCTATAGAAACCAGGCTTACCTCCTGGCAGAACTTCACAATGTTCTCCCACAACTCCTTGGCCTCGCCCTCGTCGGTCTTCCTCCGTGCTTCCACCAGAATGCTCTCCCTCCTCTTCAGTGGCTTGGAGCCTTTCCTCAGCGTCAGGTACTGTTGTGGAGTGTGGCAAGCGGCACAATGTTTTGCCTTCAAGTCATTGAGGAGAGTGCAGGCAGGGCAGGCCCACTCGTTGGGCTTCTCCCGAGAGCAGGGCTGCTGCACGGGTAAGAGTTTGATGGGCTTGCGTGCGGCTGCCGCCCGGCTCCCACACGCGGGGCAGGCGGACGCGCTCACAGCCCTCTCCACGCTGCACTCGGGGCACCTGGGCCCTCGCTCGCCGTGACCGTGTTCTTGGAAACCGTGCAGCTTGGACGTACAGCAGGAAGTGCATTTTTGGACGGCGGTGGGATTTTTCAGGGTGCACTTGGAGCAGGTCCATACGGTGAAGTCTGGGCTGGAGGGGCTGAAGGGGGTGAATCTGACCGAGTCTCCGGTGAGGTCAATGATGTCTCCGGCTCTGGCCACCTTGCAGGCTTCACACTTGGCCAGGGCGGCGGAGTTGATGTGGGAGCAGGACGCGCACTTCCACTGGCTGGGCGACACCTCCATCTCCTCGTCCAGGACGCTCAGCCTCTTGGCACAGAACAGTTCCTGCAGCTTGGCGGCGGGCTTGACCTGTCCCTGGGCCGTGGCCGTGGCCCTGGCGGGGGCCGACGTGCTGGAAGCGGGCTGGGCGGTGGGGTCCGCCGGCGGGGGCTTGGCTTTGGCGGCCGGCGGCACCTCCCTGCGGCTGCGGGGCACCGGGTTGTTCTGCACCAAGGGAGAGAGCGGGCTGAGCACCGGGGACCTGGGGCTGTCGGGGTCGATGGCTGCGTGGCGGGCGGGCGAAGGGTCGCTCTCGGGCGGGTCGCTGAGCTGGGGGGCGGCCGGGGTTGCGGGGCCCGACGGCAGCTGGAAGCCGACGGGCGCCATGACCTCGGGCACCACCAGGGCCTCGGGCGGGATCTTGGGCAGCGAGAGTTTGCGCGGCCCCCCGCATGCCGAGCACGAGTTGGCCGAGGGCGTGTTGTGGAGGGTGCAGCGCTGGCAGGCCCAGGCCCTCGACTCGCCCGGCGCCATCTCCTCACAGCCGCTGGCGTCGCCGTTGGCCAAGCGGCCCGGCTCCTGCAGGCCGCAGCCCCGCTGCTCCGCCGCCGCCGCCAGGCCCAGGGAGAGGCCGTTGGAGGCGGCGAGGGGAGGCATGGGCGGCGTGGGGGTCTGCGGGGAGTCGCACACGTCGCACTGCCCCTTGTGCATGGAGTTCCTGAAGGTGCAGCGGGAGCAGGGCCACTGCTGCTCCTCGGTGCTGAGGCGCAGGATGTCGCTGAAGTCGGGCCGCTCCCGCGGGGCCTCGCAGATGGAGCACTGCCGCAACACGCTGGGGTTGAGGAAGGTGCAGCGGGTGCACGGCCACTCGCTCCTCGTTGCCATATCGCCGGGCTGCCGCGCAGCACTGCCGGGAAAAAAAATAACACAGGCAACCATTAATCAGCAGTCTGGGATGTTGGCAATTGTCCTAAAACTCTTCCCCACTCTTTCCAAAGCACCAATGTCTGTCATCCCTGCCACAACCACTCACACGTGGCCATTCGTGCCTTGGGGCAGCGCACACTGTGTCAGGCATCTTAGCAAATTTACACAAGGACCGAGCCTGCCCTCAACAGGGTCTAATACACAGTGCTGCAGTAACTCTACAGGTCAGGCAGCATCCCTGGAGGACACACCTTCTTCAGACTGATTGTGGGGGAGAGAGAAGCGAGCAAATGGGATTAGGTGGGATTCACACCTATTTCTCCACTTCCGACTATCCCCATCCATGCTTTGGCTTCACAATTCACACTTCTATCCTTATCTCACACTTTTTGCCTTTTTCATCTCTAACCTTTGTCCAACCATCTGCCAATCCCGACCCAAAAAGTCACCTATCCATGTTCTCCAGAGATGTATGACCCGGTGAGTTACTTTTCTGTAAGCCGGCACCTGCAGTTCCATCTAACACAGTGTTCCCCACATGCTTGGCCAACAATGATGGGGAACAGGCCCCTCTGCTCAGTTCCATCACTCCCTGGATGAGATCAGCTAACTTCCTGAACAGCCATTTGTGATGTCTTCTTCATAAGGTAATCCTTTATTGTCACATGTACCGAAGTACAGTGAAAAGCTTTGCCAATCATATCAGATAATACTATACAACCAAGTCAAAGTCAAGTACAATAGGCAGAGCAAAGATACAGTGCAGAATATAGTTCTCAACATTGTGGACAGAGACCCAAGTCCAATGTCCATATTGGGGTGGAGGGTAGGTCATCAGCTTATGGAAGGACCCATCAGAAGCCTGATAATAGAGGAGAAGAAGCTCTTCCTGAGTCTGGTGGTGTGCACTTTCAAGCTTCTCTACCTTCCGCTAGATGGGAGCGGGCAGAGGTAAATGCTTTATGTTTGTATGTTGTTGAAATCAACACAATTCAAGACAAGGCTTTCAGTTCTGCTGTGCTATGAGCTGTGGTAGTCAATATGAGGAGGGACGTGCTGCTGTGGTTGAAGGTCTAGAGGAGGTTTGTGAGAATGATCCCAGGAATGATTGGGTTAACATATGATGAGTTTTTGAAGGCACTGGGCCTGTACTTGCTGGAGTTTGGAAGGATGAGGGGGGGACCTCATTGAAACTTACCGAATAGTGAAAGGCCTGGATAAAGTGACTATGGAGAAGATATTTCCACTGGTGGCTGTCTAGGACCAGAGGCCATAGGCTCAGAATAAAAGGACATACATTTAGAAAGGAGATGAGGAATTTCTTTAGTCTTATGGCGGTGAATCTGGAATTCATTGCCACAGACGGCTGTGGAGGCCATGTCAATGGATATTTTTAAGGCGGAGGTCAACAAATTCTTGATTAGTAAGGGTGTAAGGGGTTAATGGGAGGAGGCAGGAGAATGGGGTCGAGATGGAAAGATCCATCAGCCATGATGAAATGGCAGGGTAGATTCGATGGGCTGAATGGCATTCTGCTCCGAGAACTTATGAACAAGCTTATTGCAGAACTGACCATTTATTTCATCATGCCCTTTGATGTCCAAACAACCAGTCTCGTCAAAAACGTGCAAATAAATCCCTATGTGCTTCCAACCTCTTTCACATCACTTCTGGACAGCACAGTGGTGCAGTTGTATCTTTCAATCAATCAAAATGTCGCCGGTTCTTTACTTCTCTCTAACTCTCCCGTGGTTCAAGATTTGTCACTCAGTTACTGGCCCTTTAATGTCCTTTCCTCCAGTTACTGTCAAGCCTCTCTGATTGAAAAAAAATAGTTTAAACTTACTAAACTTGATTGACATATAAAATGGTCTCAGGGGTCAAATTTGAAAATAAATTTACTTATTACTTGCCAGGCTTTGTCCCACCCCACCTCTCTTTTCCAACTTTGCCCCCACTACTCTAATCATCCGAAAATTGCCTGTCTATTCCCTCCACAGATACTGCCTGACTCACGGACTTACTCAGCACTTTGTGTTCTGCTCAAGATTCCAGCATCTGCAGTCTCTTGTATCTCTAAAATAAGTCAAGACTTCTAAGCTGTTAAAGTAGCAGGGTTCTCAGTGCCATGCAGCAGGGCTGCATTCAATGTAGCTATTAAACCATTGATAATGCTCATGGATAGTTAGATTTGACTGGATAGCATGCAAATAAAGTTTTCCACTGTATCTCAGTACATGTGACAACAATTAACCAACACTAATTCACGGGCCACAATCTGTAATCCTAACCATTAACTGATTACGTGACAATAGGTTAAACAAATGACTCACAGGATAGAAGCAGTAAGTGGAAATAGATAGTCATAGAGTCATACAGCACAGAAACAGTCCCTTCAGCCCTTGTCCCTGCCAACTAGGATGTCCCACCTAATCTAATCCCATTTGCTCGCTTTTAGCCCATATATGTCTAAATCTTTCTTATCCTTTTACCTGTAAATGCTCCTCAACTACCTCCTCTGACAGCTCATTCCATATACTCACCACCCTCTGTGTGAAAAATGTGCTCCTCCGGTTCCTATTAAATCTTTTCTCTTTCACCTTAAGCCTATGTCCTCTGGTCCTTGATTCCCCTACCCTGTGTAAAAGAGTAAGTAAAAGACTGAGTAACAAAGATGAGTAACAATTTTGTCTGTCACTGTCAAATTACAGCAAGGTTGAAACCTGCTCCTCATTCTACATTCCACTCCTACCCGAACCAAAACTAAAGACAGCAAGCAGCACCTGACGCACACACTCCCTGTCGACTGCTGGAATATTAATTACTGTAAACTTACCTCACTGGTGCTGCTCTCAGGAAGATATTAAACAATCTCACACAGCACAACTTTAGACTGCTTGTTTTCCCAGACAGTGTGTGTGTTTAAACTGAAGGGCAGGAATGAAAGCACGATCTAGGTTGACTAGAAGAGAACACTTCCTGTTTAATCCACTGATCACTGTTCTTTCTGGTTAACTCCTCAACTCCCTGAACACAGTAGTCAGGTTTCTGTTGAACTTGATACACTAGATTCATCGATCAACTTATCAATATCCTTCCTGAAACAGAGGGGAGAGAGAGAAGAAGAATACATGACAGTGTACGAGAGTGAGTGAGAGAGCAAGTGAGAGAATGAAAGAAAGAGTGAGAATGTGAGAGATAGAGAATGCATGAGTGAGAATGAGAGTAAGAGAAATAGTGTGTGGGTGTAAAAGAGTGTATGAGAGAGTGATAGAATGAGTCTGAGAGTGGGAGTGCAAGAGCGAGTGATAGTGGGGGAGAGAGACATAAATTCATGCAGAAGGACATCAGAGGGAGTGACTAAGAGGACAGAGAAAGCAATTATATCCTGTTCAAACCTCCATCCAACTAGTCTTGGAGATTTAGATAAGGGTAATTAATGTTCTACTGTAGTGCAATAATCCTTCTTGGCACTTTGAAGATGTTACATGAATTAAACTTGTTCATGCCATTTTGTAAGTCCACCATTGCCAGTTCAGGCCAGAGTGAGGAGCACAAATGAAAAGTGAAAGTAAACTAAGCGAAAAGCAAGTCGGGGCCATTGCTGGCTGGAATTACTGATTGGTTACTTGATTACTTGAACGCAGATGGGGGTGCAGGAGAATCCGGGGGAAGTAGAGTCATTCAGCACAGAAACAGGCCCTGCGTGCCAACCAACATATGTCTATTCCAATGGGGCCTCACAGTGGCACAGTCCCAGAGACCAGGGTTCGATCCTGACCTGGGGTGCTGTCTGTGTGGATTTTGCATGTACCGCTTGTGACCATTTGGCTTTCCTCTGGGTGCTCCAGTTTCCTCGCAAATCTCAAAGATGTGCGAGTTTGTAGGTTAATTTGGCCCTCTGTAAATTGCTACAGTTGTGCAGGGAGTGGATAAGAATGTAAGATAACATAGAACAAGTGTGAATGGGGGATCAATGTAGGAATGTTACAAAACTTTGAGATTTTAAAAATCCCAATAGACAATAGGTGCGGGAGTTGGCCATTTGGCACTTCGACACAGCACCGCCATTCAATGTGTTCATGGCTGATCATCCCCAATCAATACCCTGTCCCTGCCTTCTCCCCATATCCCCTGACTCTGCTATTTTTAAGAGCCCTATCTAGCTCTCTCTTGAAAGCATCCAGAGAACCTGCCTCCACCGCCCTCTGAAGCAGAGAATTCCACAGACTCCCCACTCTCTGTGAGAAAACGTGTTTCCTCGTCTCCGTTCTAAATGGCTTACTCCTTATTCTTAAACTGTTGACCCTGGTTCTGGACTCCCTCAACATCGGGAAAATGTTTTCTGCCTTTAGTGTGTCCAAGCCCTTAACAATCTTATATGTTTCAATGAGATCCCCTCTCAACCTTCTAGATAAAGCATAAAAATGCATAAAGATCCCCTCTCATCACTTCAGATAAAGCATAAAAAGAAGTTTAATTTGACACCTAATTCACTTTCATATCTTCAGTTTTAAAAAAGATGGTTATTTTCATACTCGGAAATTAGTATCTTGTTCCCTATTGCTTTTCCATTGACTTAACACAAAAGCTGTGATCGAGGACAGTCAAAAAGCCCACAACTTTCTTAAAAATTAAGAGAACGGAATGAAAATTTCAGTTATTATAGATTGAAGCATTCTGAAACAAATATGAAACATCTTACTTGGATGACCTGAAATTAAAGCATGTAATTAGTTAGTTACCTAATTGTAGCTAATTACAAAATTGACCATTGTGACAGAAATAGTAATAAACACCCAGACTGCCTTGAAAATTAAAAAATGTGATATTCTCAAGATCAGAACTTTAATATTATTGTATTATGCTGTAAGTCCGTAACATATAGGTAAATAAATTACAATTTCTAGCAATAGACCAAGTCTTTATGGAGAAGATCAGTTGCTAGCTGGTACATTGGCATATCATAATCAGTAGCATCATCATACTCCTCAGATTGTAACCAATAAGCAACTCTGTACACCTTGTTTTTCCTCAACTTTTCAATTTTGGCATTGTAAACTACAGGTTTTTGCTCTTCAAACCATGCATGACATGCCTTTCTGCCCACTGCTTTCCCCATTAAGAATGTCCTGCAGATCATCACATTGCGAGTAGTCCAAATTCGGATAATCTCTACGAATGCTGTCGAAATCAGTCTCTTTTGCTGGGCATGGATTGACAATTTTGCATTTCTTCTTCAGAGACATCTGTTTAAAACGTAAAAGAAAAAAAGCATGAACAGAAACAAGTTATTATTTGCAGTTTTAGAAAAAAGGTAGAAATTATAAAGTTAAATGCTAAAACAAATAGTAAATACCCAACAAAAAATTAATATTCATCAGTTTCATCAAATCAATTAAATTCATCTAAATTCAATTACTAGATCTAAACATCTATCCATTTCTTAAGAAAAGGCTAAAAAAATTAAATAGCCTAAGTATCCAAATAATCTAGAAACATCCACTCTCAATATAATCAAAGTTATTATTTTTTGCACAATACATGTGACTAAAACTGTTGTGGATATTTAGTATAAAAATATTGATTATGGATAGACAATAACACAAAATATAGACAATTTATGACATGATTGTCCAAAAAAATGAATTTAAATCATCTTGCGAGAGGGTGTTTCTGAAATGCGATCGATTGGAACGCTGCCGTTGCCGTGAATTTTAAGCACATATCGGCAGGCAAGACTCTGCTGATTCGTATGGGGCCCAAATAACATTTTCGCATCATAAAATTAGACTAAAGCCACCCCAAGAAGCAAGATTATATGTGAAATAAACGACTTACCGTTTGTTTTGTCCTGATATTGCGATCCGTGGCGTTGAGGGCATTAGAAGTCGCTTTTTATTTTAATCCAATGATTAAATTGTCCAGCGATATTTTTTTTTAAACGGGAACGGAAGTCCAATCGATTTTTCTTCATCGTCTAGCAGCCCGAGGAAATCCTTCTCCACAAGCAATACAAACCTGGATTTTAATCCGGCCCCCCCCCCCCCCCCTCAGAGAGGAGCTCCGGAGTCGCACGCACAGCCAGTGGCAGATCTGCAGCGCTGCTAAGGGTAGGTTTTGTAACATTCCTAATCAATGGTTGTCGGTGTGGACTCGGTGGGCCGAATGATCTGCCTCCATGCTTTATTTCTAACCTGAACTAGTTCCATTTGTCCGCGTTTGGCCAATATTCCTACAAAACATTTCCATCATGAACCTGTCCAAATATAATTTAAACGTTGTAATTGTACCCATCTCTACAGCTTACTCTGGCAGCTCATTGCATGTACCCCCCCCCCCCACCCCCCTCACTGGGAACTACAGTGCGAATGGACATCAGGACATAATGAAGCAGGGCACAACAAACCCTGAGAGAACTCAGCGGGTCAAGCAGTATCTGCAGTCTCTTGTGCCTCTGTAATCAGGCAGGGCCACCGCGAAAGCAAACTAGAGGATCAACACTCAATCCGTAAGGCAGCAGCACTTCCCACTGAGTTATCCGCCCCGATTATGGGTTTGAACCCATAACCAATCGATAACCTGATCTGCACCCACAAGTTCCCCAGTGACCTGCTGAATGATTTATATTCAACAGTCATCAAATTGTCCTTTGTGTAGGGAGTAGATTGCAAAAGTGGGATAGCACAGAACTAGTGTGAATGGGTGATTGAATGTTGGCATGGACTCGGGGTGGGAGATTGCAACCTTCACGTGGTCCGCCCTGTTGCGACTAATGCAATCAACACGACATGCACAAACGGAAGATCAAATAGAACAAGTTGTCCTACAACCTTAGGCCACACGAAAGAAGAAGGCATGGACTCGGTGGGCCGAAGGTCCTAGTTCCATGCTGTATCTTTCTATCCATCAATAGCAATTCTCTATTAAAAGAGTATCACAAAAGTAGGACTGTGCAGCAAAATCGGGTCATTGACCAAACACCCTTGGTCAAAATGGAGATGACACAGATGGAACTGCAGAAACCTGAGCTGCGGACTACACGTAAACTGTCCTCATCTATTTTCTCATTCGCTTGTCAAAATATCCAATTTCATATTTCACAAGTTGTTGCTTTAATGGAGTTTCTGATTCAATGCTAATAAACCGCATGCAGAGCACCACAGATTTTCAGTGAAGAATTGAGATGTCAAGATGGTTTGTCAAGCAGCAGCCACAGTTTAAGGAGGTGTGACTCACTACTGCTTGGAGCACTGCCATTGCACTGATGAGTTCCCTTCAAGAGTTAAGAGTATTTTATTGTCGTGTGTCCCAGATAGAACAATTAAATTCTTACTTGCTGCAGCACAACAGAATATTCCACATATTCCAGGATATTCCCCATCTGAGAAGCAGGGCGAACCTTTACTGCTCATTACAAGATGCAAAGAATTAGAACATAGAACATGACTGGAGCAGGCCCTTCGGCCCACAACGTCTATGCCGAATATGATGTCAAGATCAACTTTGATCTCCTTGCAGGTGATCCATATTCCATAAGAGCATTAAGACATAGGAGCAGAATGAAGTCATTCAGCCCATTGAGTGAGTCTGCTCCACCCTCCATTCCCTGCATATCCATGTGCCGATCTAAAAGCCCCTTGAGCACCACTATCGTATCTGCCCACCACTACCACAGGCAGTGCGTTCCAAATATTCACCACTCTCTGTGTAAAAAAAACTTGCCCTGCACACCTCAGTGGGATGTAGACAGGCGATGTTTCAGATCGGGACCCTTCTTCAGAAGGAACAGATTGCACATCCAAACATGCTGCAACAGCCACACTAGTTGGGTAAATCCTGCCAATCAGTGGGTGACTGGCAGTATCTCACGCTCTCTGAATACAGTATGACAGCATCAAATGATTGGGTTCCTGAGCATCCCTGAGGATGCTGCCCTCACTCCAGCACCGGGGTCAAGGAAAGAGCGTTCGTGTCGCGGCCCTGTTTCCACCAATCTTTCCACCACCACGCACGATAAGCGATAAGGCAGACACCACTGTATGCAGATGCCGAGAAGTGTGTTCAGCTCTGGCTGAGCAAATTTTAATCTTGTGTGTGGACTCACTAAGAAGACTCCAGCACCACAGCCCATCCCTCCTGACACCACAGACCATAAACCATGACACCTCACCACATAGACACGGGGAATTGTAGAGGCCATAAACCTGTGTAGAACACAAAGTGCTGGAGCCAGGCAGCATCTCTGAAGAGTGTGGATAGCTGACGTTTTGGGTTGGGTCCCTTCTTTAGTCTGAAGAGCCGTAAAGTCACCTATCCATGTCCTCCAGAGATGTTGCCTTGCCCGCTTGAGTAACTCCAGCACTTTGCGTTCTACCGAAGATTCCAGCATCTGCACTTCCTTGTGCCTCCGAATCTTGGGCAGCCCCAACTGTGTGCATTTGTTTCTCCTTCACTGGTTTATTATGTGTGGACGTTCAAATGTGAGGAATTGAATGAACCACTGCCACCCACTTCCAGGGTCTTCACAGGAACTGGAACATTGATTTCAAAGCTAATATGAAGAAATATATAGCAAAGACATCACCAGTCTCTATAAAATGAAGTAAAGTCAGTTCTCCCTAACCTGCCTTTTTATTGTGCACAGCTTCATCGTATAGGTAGAGCAGCACAACACGCCCACCACCAGGTGGATTATGACGGGCTCTCCAGCAGTTCGGGGGGGGGGGGGGGGGATGGCTGGCTCAGCAGTTCTTCAACCCTCTAAATACAGGGCTGTGAACATTCAACCTTTGTACAAGTTTGTATTCGCCTGTAAGAGGCCCATTTTCCCCTCTGCCTTTTCGCTCCATATACCTGTCCGAATGTCTTTTAAATATTATAAATGTTATTTGCCTCTGCAGGTACCTGACAATAAATTAACTGTTGCACAACTGATTACTAATGTATTTTCATTTTTGATAGATTTTCCCGATGCCACGTTATTTAGATACTCACAAAACCTCAAAGGATTTCTGTTGGTGTTTCAATGCCGAAATTTTATAGAAAGTCATTGTACATCTCTAAAATGCCCGTTAGTTATTAGAAAAGAAGTTCATACTGTGCTGAGGACTCTGAATAAGCTGCGTGGATGGTGCAGCCCCTCCTGATTGATAAGGTGAAGGGGCTTTGCTGTGATGTGCCGGCTTCACACACAGCTGCTCATTAAAACCAGCACAGGGCACAACCCACTGCAGGGGAGGCAGCTATCACACTCGCAAACGTGCAGCACATGCGGTGAGTGCATGACAGGGCCACATGCGTCCAGCTGCAACTGCTTTTGTAATGCTAATGACAGGATGCTGTCGCCTGGCGATCTCACAGCTTGGAGACCAACCATCCATTGTTTATGGGCCACAAGCTATCTGTTGATTGACCATCTGATCAAGGGAGCTACACTTAACAAGTTTCCTGGCCTATCAAGTGCATTGGCGCACAAACAAGACATAATAGGTCAATGCAGAAAAGGAGGGTTTGCAGGGAATTGGCCAAATGCAGGACTAGCCCAGAATGCCAATTAGGTCATCGTGGACAAGTTGGGCCAAACTGCCTGTTCCAATGCTGTTTAGCTTCACGCCTCTATGACATATATACCAGACCAGTAAAGGCAGTGTCACTTGAGGGCTTTGTGCTACATACCTTCAGACTGGAAAAGGGTCGCAACCCAAAACGGTATCTGTTCATTTTCTCTACAACTGCTGCCTGACCCACTGAGTTCCTCCAACACATTAGGTTTTGCTAAACTATAACTTTGCCCAGCATATTGCACAATAGGCTGTGTCATTAAATATAATGATTTTGTGAATTAACTGATAATTTCTAAACCTTGCAGAAATTCCCAAATACTGTATAAGATTTAAAATCCTCCCTCCTATCCCATATACTCAACTTAATTCACGTGCTGACTTGTAAAAATCTCCACTCTGCCTGGAGCTGCACATGGCACCTGCTTATCTATATTACTAAAACTCTTTGTCGTGTGTGTGTGTGTGTGTGTGTGTGTGTGTGTGTGTGTGTGTGTGTGTGTGTGTGTGAGAGAGAGAGAGAGAAGAAAAAAATGGTTATTCTTCCAAACGCTAGGCCACAGCCTTCCCATTTTCACACATCTTACTCACTTTTTTCCCCTCCACGTCGTAATCAGGTTCACCAGATTTCATGCTATATTTCAAAACCTATTCATGATATGAAGTTTCAAAAAAAAAACAAAACCGCTTTCTCAGAGAGTGTCCACTGATGATGTCACAATGTCTCTCACAGTGTACCAATCACAATGGGCTCTCAAGCTGCCTGCCAACTGCCAAAATGACCTCACAATGGGACGCCCTTCCCCTCTCCTCTCACCTCTACTGTCCTCCCCTCTCCCCTCTTATTCCTCCCCCTCTCTCTCTTCCCTCTCTCTCTCCCCCTGTCCTCTCTCTCTCTGTCGCCCCTCTTCAACTCCCCTCCTCTTCCCCCTCAATAGCACGACAACTTCACTCTCTCCCCCTCAGTATATATTTATATGTATTTCCAATCAAAAGAGTGGTGGAATATTGCTTTGGGGAACAGGTTGCGTTGGGGGACAGGGCCTCCCGTGTGACAGCGACCCAACGGGTCCCACTTGGTCTAGTATACTTTAAAGATTTGCTGTATTTACATTACACTTGATCATTTCAAACCACTGCAAAGTCGAGTGATCCTAAGGAGAGTAAGTACAGAAGTCACTTTGCACACAGAGAGATTGACAACCATCTGCAGAAGCTGGGATTCTGAAATAAAAACAGAAAATGTTGGAAACACTCAGGTCAGGCAGCCTCTGTGGAGATAGAAACAGTGTACCTGTTTCAAGCCCAAGACCATCATCAGAAAGAGTTAAGCTGATGATCTAGGAATGGGAATACTTTATTGTCAAGTTACAAAGCACGCCGGCTACCCCTTTTGTCCCCAACCCCCCCCCCAATAGTCCCCTCACGTCGGGTCCCCATTGTCCTTTGTTCTCCCCCCACCTCGCTCACGGCGGTCTCCCACCCCGACGAGGCGATCCGGCCTCTACTAATGAGGGTACAAGAAAGTGCAGATGCTGGAATCTTGAGCAAAAGAGGAACTCAGTTTGAAGAAGGGTCCCACCCTGAAACATTGTTTCAGCTCCCCAGATGCTGCCTGGCCAATTTAGATCATCCAGCACTTTGTGTTTTGCTAATGATCTACTAATTGCGCTTGGTCCTGCTGGCAAGGGGAGGAATGTTAGCCAAGACTGGGAGAGCTGCTGAGGGTGATGTGAGATCTCTGTCGTCAACATGACTGAGGAGGCACTGCCTCAACGTAAATGCATCACGTTTTATGCAAAAAGTAAATTATGAAAGCTACGAATTAATAAACTTGCCCTAAGGGGCAAAAGAGTTGATGCAGAGAGATTTAGTAGTCCTTTTTATATCCAGTTTGATTAAACACAAAAGTCCTTGATTATATAATTGTAGTTATAGTATTCCACTTCCAAATTCCATCAACTTACTGCATCAATTAATTTATGGGATGTGGGTCCCAGAACGACATACGTGACCATAAATACATTAATTGAACGAAGAGAGAATACCTTTTGATATTTAGAGATATAAATATGCAACAGCTTATAATGTATTACATCTCAGCGCAACTTGTCAGAATTTGTGTGAAATACAATAAAGCACGTTAATGCATTTATACTGTACGTGCATGCTGCTAGTCAAATTGCCTACACGCATTTCCAGAGAATTAAAACGGGAACTCCATTAGCACCTTAATTTAGCAATATACTCCAAAGCTTTTCACAGAAGTGTTGCCAAACAAAAGTTGATACCTAACCTCATCAAGCAACATTATGGCCGAAGGACATATCGGTGCACAGCTGGGGGTTAGGTGCCCTGGGTAGGGCTTCAGAGTGATTCAGAGGTTCAGGGAGTGGATTGTCAGACTTGGAGCCCAGGGAACCGAAGGCTTCCAGTGGTGGAAATGAGGAAAAATAGCGATGCACACAAAGCCAGAGTTGGAGAAGGGTTGAGAAATGATCAGGTTGTTGGACTGAATGGGAGTTGCAGAGACCGGAACGTGATATTGGTTCAATATCCATATTATACTAAAGCTCCTGGAAATGACCCAAAGGTCTTTAAATAGTTTAGCAGTTAAAAACAAGACCCACCTTTATCCATATAGATGAAGGTGGTTTCGCATTGATACTAGCCTTGGTGATGGGAAGGCCTCTCAACCAGCTGCACATTGACATATGTTGTACGAGTTGCTTCTTTGTTGTCCAAATGTCTTTCAGGGGCCGCCATTGTACCCACATTTGCAGCTTGTTATAGAAACATAGAAAATAGGTGCAGGAGGAGGCCATTCGGCCCTTTTAGCCAGCACTGCCATTCATTGCGATCATGGCTGATCGTCCCCAATCAATAACCCAAGCCTGCCTTCTCCCCATATCCCCGGATTCCACTAGTCCCTAGAGCTCTATCTAACTCTCCATGCTCGTTCCATGTATACACCATCATTTGCATGCTGAAATTGCCCCCTCAGGTCTCTTTTAAATCTTTCCCCTCTCACCTTGAACCTATGCCCTTTAGTTCTGGGCTCCTCTGCCCTTGGAAGAAACTGTGCCCTTATCTATGCCCCTGATGATTTTATATACCTCTGCAAGGTCTCCCCATCAGCGTCCTGTGCTCCAGGGAAAATTTCCCAGTCTTTCCAGCCTCTCCTTATAACTCAAGCTTTCGAGTCCTAGTAATATCCCGGTCAATTTTTCCTGCACCATTTCCAGCTTCATGACATTTTTCCCAGAGCAAGGTGGCCAAAACTGTCATGGATACATTGATAGGAATGGTGTAGAGAGATATTGGTCAACATGGGCAAATGGAACTAGCTTGGATGACGTGGAGTAGTTGAGCCAAAATGCCTGATTTTGTGCTGTATGACCGCAATGTGGTCTCACCGCGTCTGTGGCATGATGCCTCACCTCCTGTGCTCAATATCTTTACGGATGAAGGTCAGTGTGCCAAACAAAATGCATATCAGTTACTTGCTCAGCCTACTCTGAGACTTTAGAGATACAGGATGAAAACAGGTCCTTCGGGCCACCGGGTCCATACTGACTAGCAATCCCCATGCACCAGCATTATCCTACAGACAATTTACAATTTTACCAAAGCCAATTCACTGACAGAAACTTGCTAAGGTCGCGACCTCTACCACAACAAAGGACAAGAGCTGTCGGGTTTTTAAATGATTTGCTGCAAGCTATAACATGGAAACAAACCCTTCACCCACCAAGTGCACGCCGACCATCGATCACTATTCACACTAGTTCTATATAAACCACGTTCACTATTACCCGCAGGTCTCCATCAGGTCACGCATAGATGTACACTGCCTCTCCTGCATTACTGCCGGGTTTATAGAACATAGAACAGTGCAGCAAAGGACAGTGCTTCTGCCCACCGTGTCCGTGAGAACATGACACCAAATTAAACTAATCTGCTTTGCCTGCATGTGCTGAACATAGAACAGCACAAACTGCCGGCCCTCCCTCTCGAACAACACTGTTAGAGCACAATGTCCAGAACTGGAAGGTTCACCTCCACCCTCTAAAACGCAGTCCGGGTCGGATAATGCTTATTAGCTTTCCCACTGATGCCTGCATCCATAAAGGTATTTATGGAGGCCCTCACAGATAATGACACCCATTTTCAGAGCGACACAAATGGCAAAGGTGTGCGGCGTCGGCGAGCTCCACACCAAGTGGTGGCCGAGGCAGCTGCAGTCCCACTTGTGTTTGTGGAGCAGAGCCACCCAGAGCTCCAATTAAATCACCGCCAAGTCACTTTGTGTTTGGAATCTGGGAGCTTGTTCATGTTCTGACACAGGCACGCTGTGCCAGCTTTTATTTTGCCTGAAGCCAAACAGAGAGTGCAAATTCAAGTGAAGATTGAAAAACCGAGCCCGTGACAAGGGACTGTAAAGGCAAGGTGGCCGTGAAACAGGGAGAAATTAAAAGACAATGAATGAAGCGCATCAGTCCTTGCAATTAATTTACAATAAAAATGGGTATTTTGTCTATCCCTCCGAGGTATGCAGCTGTACCACTGCACTGCGACACTCCGCACGAGACGGAGCCAAGCTTCCCCTTCCTTCCTCCAGGGGACTGGCAGAGGAACCATGGTAGAGACCTTCCAGAATGGATCTGCACAGTTCCAGGATCACCACCATTCTGCCTTCCATTCAAAATCACCACTAACTTAACAAGATTTAAACATGGGGCTCACCTTGACTTTACTCTCCTCAGCTAAGACGGCGTAAAGCTCAAGCAAGGGTGGGTTGGAGGAGAAAAATCATCCAAGAATTCGGCTTCATTGAGGCACCCAAGGGCTTGGCAAGGAAAGCTCTTTCAGAGGAAGGTGGTGCGGTGCATCAGTCTGGAGTAGGCTCCCGACCTGAAACGTCCCCTGTCCATTCCCTCCACCCGCTGAGTTTTACCCCCAGTAGTTGCTGTCTGAGTTGACACTCTGCTGTCAAACACAAAGAGCTGGAGAAACCCAGGGGCACCATCTGCAGAGGGAATGGACAGACGATGATTTGGCTCAGGATCCTTCTTCAGACTCCAGGAACTTCAGACCCAATCTGAGAAGGGGTCCTGACCTGAAACGTCATCTGTCCATTTTCCTCCACAGATGCCGCCTGACCTACTGAGTTCCTCCAGCACTTTGTGTTTTGCTCAAGATTCCAGCATCTGCAGTTCTGTGTCTCCACCTTACACTGTTCATGATCACTGAACACGCGAGCATGGGAAGCAGCATGAGGAAGAGCCAAATTATTCGACAACGTACCTCATGGTAGGCCGATCCTGAAGATGAAGGCACATGGGATCCATGTTGATTTGGAAGGTTGGAGGCAAAATTTGTGGGGTGAGGGGTCTGTTCCTGTGCTGAAACTAAAAGAAGATTTCCAATTCTAACCCCCCTCACATCATTGAAGTGTTGGTTCTTTATTGGGTTCACAGTCATCAGACAGACCACTTTATGGAGACACAAGAGACTACAGATGCTGGAATCTAGAGCAGAAGGTAAACCGCTGGAGGAACTCAGCATCTTGAGTAGCATCTGTGGATGAATATCAGCACCCCTTTGCCTCCACAGATGCTGCTCGGCCCATTGAGTTCTTTCCAACAGATAATGTTTCTTTCCAGATAGCCACTTGCGGTTTAACTGTAAGTGCTGGGGAGAAGGCAGCAGAGAGAGAAAAAAACAAGAGACGTCACAGAGAAAGGTAACTGACTTTCAACAGCTGCACATGTAGGAACTCGCCAGCCATGAGGAGTGGGAACCTGGACTGTGAGATTGATTTGATAAGTTAACACACTAACTTTATGATCTATTCTGGTGTAAAGGGAAAATGAACCATGCTGACTTCTTTTCCTGTGCCTCAGTCAGAAGCTTAAAAGCAGAGTTTCCACCATATTGATTAAGCGCACAGCTGCTAGAGAAGGGTTCACATTCTCACACGCCTCGGATTATGAAGGGTCAGGAGGTTTGTGTCAGGGGACGGCAGGCAATCAGTTGTAGAAACAGCAGAAGCCATCCTGCCCTCTGGTATTGTTCTGTCAATCAATCAGACCTCGGTTGACTTACATCTTGACTCCAATTACCTGTAACGGCTTCATGTCCCTCAATATCATCTCTTAATAAAAAAACTATCCTTTTAGTTTTGTATTTTCTGTTGTTGGGAAGTTGCTGACAAGATTCCCATGATTCCATGGCTCTTTATGTGACGTTCCTGCATGAAAATGGGACACAAAGTGCCGAAGTAACTCAGTGGATCAGGCAGCATCTTTGGAGAACATGTACAGATGACGTTTTGGGTCTGGACTCGAAACATCTCCTATCCATGTTCTCCAGAGATGCCTGACCTGCTGAGTTACTCCAGCACTTTGTCTTTTTTTGGAAACGAATACCTGCGGTTCCTTGTGTCTCCATCACCTCTGCATGTCCCTGGTTCTAGTATTGAGCATCTAACCTATTGTTCTGAATTTCACTCCAGAGGAAATAGTTTCCAACCACCTACCCTTCAACCATCTTCAAAACTTAAATCATTCCTCAGGTCTTCTGCATTGTCTAGGAAACAAGCGCACACCATGCCACCTGACTTTATAATTTAAGTCATCCAGCCCCAACATTATTCTGTTGAATCCATTACAAACTTCCACTGATATCTGCTTTTTGAAACGCCAGGCTCCAAACTGAGTGCAAACTCCAGAAATAATCCAAACAGAGCTTTATATAACTGTGGCATAACTTTTAGTTTAGATTATTATTGTCACGTGTACCGAGGTACAGTGAAAAGCTTTTTTGTCGTGTGTTATCCAGTCAGCGGAAATACTACACATGATTACAATCAAGCCATCCACAGAGCACAGATACAGGATGAAAGGATTAACGTATAGTGCAAGATAAAGTCCGATTAAAGATAATTTGAGGGTCTCCATTGAGGTAGATGGAGTGGGTGATAGGACGGCTCAGTTGCCTGGTAATAACTGGGAAGAAACTGTCCACAAATCTGGAGGTGGACAAAAATGCTGGAGAAACTCAGCAGGTGAGGCAGCATCTATGGAGCGATGGAATGGGTGACGTTTCGGGTCACCAGACGTGTGCAAAATAATGGGAGGCAAAGATAAGGTGAATAATCAGTCTTCTTCCCAGGGTCAAGGAATCCAGAAGCTGAGAACGTAGGTTTAAGGTGAGAGGGGAAACATTTCATTGATACACGAAGGACAATTTCTGCTTGCAGAGGGTGGTGCAAGTGTGGAACGAGTTTCCAGAGGATGCTGTGGAGGTGATGCTTGAAAGATAAATGTAAGTAAATGGGACTCATTAAGAATAAGGGGTAGGCCATTTAGGACTGAGATGAGGAAAAACGTTTTCACCCAGAGACAATAGACAATTGACAATAAGTGCAGGAGTAGGCCATTCGGCCCTTCAAGCCAGCACCGCCATTCGCTGTGATCATGGCTGATCATCCACAATCAGTACCCCGATCCTTCCTTCTCCACATATCCCCTGACTCCGATATCTTTAAGAGCTCTATCTAACTAGTTTAATTCATAGACTTAAAAAAAGCATTTGATACCGTAAATCACGACATTTTACTCACGAAACTGGATAGGTATGGCATCAGAGGGGTTGGATTGGACTGGGTGAGAAGCTATTTAAGAAAAAGGCAACAATTTGCAGAAATAGGTGAACATAAATCAACTTACATGAACATAACTTGTGGAGTACCTCAAGGGTCTGTGTTAGGGCCAAAGCTTTTCATAATATACATTAACGACATATGCAGAGTATCAAATATACTGAAATTGATTATATTTGCCGATGATACGAATATTTTTTGTTCCGGTGACAATTTGAAGCAGCTTTTGGAGGTCATCACATCAGAAATTAATAAATTAAAACAGTGGTTTGATGTCAACAATTTGTCTCTAAATTTAAGCAAAACAAAGATTATGCTATTTGGAAAACAAAAAAAACCCTCAAGTCCAATTGAAAATAGATAACATAAGTATAGAAAGAGTATATGAAAATAAATAAACCACAAAATCTGCTGAAAACCACGTGTAAACTACGTCAAAGCAAAACTGGCAAGGTCTATAGCAATATTGGGAAAATCAAGACACATTCTGGACCACAAATCATTACATACTCTGTTTAATACACTCATATTGCCATATCTGAGTTACTGTGTGGAGATATGGGGTAACACCTACAAAACCAACCTACAGCCGTTATGTACATTACAAAAAAGAGCAATAAGAATTATCAATAACGTTGGATATCTTGAACATACCAATTTATTATTCTTAAAGTCACATACACTGAAGTTCACCGGATCTGGTTAAATTTAATACTGCACAAATCATGTACAAAGCAAGAAATAATTTACTTCCAGGAAATATACAAAAACTGTTTATGGAAAGACAGGGTGGGTATAATTCGAGAGGGGAACATAATTTAAAAAAACTCAACGTCAGAACAATTCTTAAAAGTATGTGCATAGCAATCTGTGGGGTGAATTTGTGGAATGGTCTGGAACAGGCGATAAAACTTAGCACAAACATAATTCAGTTTAAAAAGATGTACAAAAACACTTTTTTAAAGATATTGGGATGAGGATAGGTGATTGTGAGTGGGATATTTGTTATACTGATTGTATTGGGAAGGGTGATTATAGGGTGATGGGTTGTATATATGTCTAAGAGATACTGAATAGTACAGGAGGGTTTTATCTTTTCTTTTTTTTTTTCTCTCTCTATTTTTGTATGGCTTTGTAAATATTTGATTAGTGTATAAATGTAAGTAATTTGGTGTACATATAGCTGCTGATGTACATATGGTGTACATATAGCTGCTAAATTTGTATAAGATAATTATAAGCAGTTGAATAAGGGGTGGGAATTAATAAGCTTTGGCTTCTTCCTGCTCCTTTTCGGACACATACGATTTCATTTATTTATAGATACTGTTTATGACACTTTATAAATATTCTTGTTTTGTTTTTTTGTATGGTGGTTCATACTTGCTTTTTATTGTTTTACTCTGTTCGAAATAAAGAATTAAATAAATAAATAAATAAATAAATAAATAAATAAATAAATAGCTCTCCCTTGAAAGCATCCAGAGAATTGGCCTTCACTGCCTCCTGAGGCAGAGAATTCCACATATTCACAAACCTCTGTGTGAAAAAGTTTTTCCTCATCTCCCTTTTCTAAATGGCTTACCCCTTATTCTTAAACTGTGGTCCCTGGTTCTGGACTCACCCAGCATCGGGAACATGTTTCCTGCCACTGGTGTGTCCAATACCTTAATAATCTTATAGGTTTCAATAAGATCCCCTCTCATCCTTCTAAATTCCAGAGTATACTAGCCCAGCCCTATCAAAATTTGACAGTCCCGCCATCCCGGGAATTAACCTTGTGAACCTACGGTGCACTCCCTCAATAGCAAGAATGTCTTTCCACAAATTTGGAGACCATACTCCAGATGTGGTCTCACTAGAGCCCTGTTCAACTGCAGAAGAACCTCTTTGCTCCTATACTCAACTCCTCTTGTTATGAAGGCCAACATGCCATTCATCACTTTCTTCAAGCTGTACCTGCATGCTTACTTTCAGTGACTGATGAACAACAACCCCCAGATCTCGTTATACTTCCCCTTTTCCCAACTTGACACCATTCAAATAATAATCTGCCTTCCTGTTTTTGCCACCAAAGTGGATAACCTCACATTTATCCATATTAAACTGCATCTGCCATGCATCTGCCCACTCACCCAACCTGTCCAAGTCACCCTGCATCCTCATAGCATCCTCCTCACAGTTTACACTGCCACCATAGCAGAAGCGTCCATGTCGCGGGGCTTGAAACTTGAAGTTTCCTGAGCTAATTCTGCTGCCACCATCATCTACTGCAACAAGAGATGGCTCCTACTGATTGTCGCCGGAAGCCTGCGTCCTTTTCAGGACGGACGATGACAGCAACGTCAACATTTGAAACATGGAAGATGGACACGAAAGAAGAAGAAGACACTACCACCCAGCTTTGTGTCATCTGCAAATTTGCCAATGTTACTTTTAATCCCTTCATCTAAATCATTAATGTATTGGTAAATATAAATATAGTTGTGAATCTGTGAAATTCTCTGCCATAGAAGGCAGTGGAGGCCAATTCACTGGATGTTTTCAAGAGAGAGTTAGATTTAGCTCTTAGGGCTAACGGAATCAAGGGATATGTGGGAAAAAGCAGGAACGGAGTACTGATTTTGGATGATCAGCGATGATCATATTGAATGGCGGTGCTGGCTGGAAGGGCCGAATGGCCTACTCCTACACCTATTTTCTAAGTTTCTACCTTTCTAGTTCAGCTCTAAAGCCTGGTTGGCACGGACAGGTTGGGCCAAAGGGTCTGTTTCCATGCTGTATTATTCAATGACTTCATTTTGTTTTACAGTGAGTCACAATGCCAGCACCCAATCCCTTCAATTTTGTTCACAAGTATACAGATAATAATGTGAAGGACAAGACTGTGGGAATATTGTGCATATTTGATGCCTGATAAACTGGTTCAAGGGATGGTGAGCATCTCTCGGATTGTGCCCTGCATTGTGAGATTCAGTCAGCATCAGGCGAGAGAGTAATGTCAGGTACTTATGGTCAGCAGTGAACCGCAGCCAGTGCCACATCCCTCTCAAATCCCTTTGTACATAATGACAGCCAACATTATCTCTTGATGTGCAAACTGCTCATATGGAAATGGACGCAATTACCCTGATGATTGGATACCTTTGAAAAACCACCTCCAGCAAGGAGTTCATCGGAGCTTGGATTTATGTAGCGAACGCAAGTTATTCATCAAGTGAGCAACGTTATTTTTTCACCAGCGTGTGTCCTGATTGAACATCAGTTGTCAAAGTAGAACATAACAGCACAGCACAGGAACAGACCCTTCGTCCCACAATGCCGAACACAATGCCACGATAAACTAATCTCCTCCGCCTGCACGTGGTCCATATCACTCCATTCCCTGCATATCCATGTGCCTATCTCAAAGCCTCCATCGTATCTGCCTCCACCACCACCCCCCCCGGCAGCATGTTCCAGGCACCCACCATCCTCTGTGCAAACATATCTGCCCCACACATCTCCTTTAAACTTTGCCCCTCCATCCCTAAACCTAATATCCTCTACTCTTTGACATTTCTACCCTGGAAAAAAGGTTCTGACTGCATATCCTGTCTAAGCCTCATACGTTTTATATACTTCTACCAGGTAATATATATGCTTCTATTCCCACATTAGCTTGGTGCAGTCTTGAAATGTGAAAACACATCTCTAATCAATGCCACCTATTTAATGACATTTCATTCATCCTCTCATCATCACCAAGCCAAATTCAGATCTTGGTTGCGATTTTGGATTACACAAAGCACCCTAAACAGACAGAAGAACGTGGGTTCCTCCTGGGTAAATACCCTGTTGTCCTTTGCTTAAAATGACAAACATGAACCAGCTCACCAAAGCAAGCCAACGAAAAGGCATTTCCAGGGACTTTAGGTGTAACTTTCTGGTAGAGAATATGTACTTCACTGCCAACACCTCTGGAAAAGCAGTCATTAAGCTGTTTATATTAAAGGTGATCTCTACATTTACTGCATTTTTACAATGAAAATTAGTTTAAAGAGTCTTTAAACTTGATTTAATTTAAAAGGGAAAGAGACCAAGTTGGAAGAGAAGGGATGACAGTTTGGACGGTATTGAATCAAAGACTGGAATTAAGGAAAATGTCATTTGAGAGACAGTAAATATTTTCACGCGAACATCTCATAATCTGCCAGTCTCCTTGAAGTCTATTACCATCCACTCTTCCCTTTATAACATTTCCACGTTTAGTGTCATCTGCCAGATTCATATCCCAGTCATTCCTTCTTCACCTGCTCCCGTCAGGCAGGAAGTGCAGAGGCTTGAAAGCGCGCACCACCAGACTCAGGAACAGCTTCTTCCGCTCTGCTATTAAACTTCTGAACGGTCCTTCCATAAGCTAGGGTACTGTCCGATTCACCTCTACCTCATTGCGGACATTGGACTTTGTCTCTAGAACTGATGCGCTACAATGCTGAGAACTATATTCTGCTCTCTGTATCTTCCCCTTTGCTCTATCGATCGTACACCAGGGTACACGTGACAATATTACACCTAAACCTAATACATAATAGTTCTCCTAAAATATCCCAGGGAAGCACCATTAGGTAATATTGTCCAGAATAAAAGAGCGAACGGCACCTCCACTCTGTCCTCTGCCAATTTTGCATCCAGACTGTCACCGTTATTTTATGGGCTTCAATCTGCTGCCCAGCTGATTATGCATTACCTTATCAAATGTCTTTCAAAACATTCACATCCACATTAACCACACTCCCCTAACCAACCCTCTGTCTTGCCTCATCAAATCACTCAAATAGGTTAGTCGAAGATCATTTAACTTTAATAAAGCTTTCCCTGATCAATCTTCACATCCAACGTCTATTAGTTTTGGCACCGGTTGTCAGTTCCAGCCGCCGACCAATGTTGAATTGATTGGCTTGTTTTATCCTTTTATTTTTTTTTTTCAACAAGAGTATAACATTTATAATAACATTGATAGAAGTTATTTATAGTTGTAATATTGTGTAGGGCTTAAATCAAGACATTGCACATGAATACAACATCAGTAATAACATTATTAATGGAGACTTTAAACTGCATATTGACTAGGTTATAGATTTTTCTATAGACCATAACCTAGTCTATATAGAGACTATATATAGATTAGGTTATAGTCAATACAATTAGTCTACAATATAGGATATAACCTGGTCTACATATAGCCTATATAATAGTTTATTCTATATTATTAGCTCTGTGGATGCACATGCTGTAATTTGATATGTAAATTATGTAAAGATCCAAGACACTTGTTTAGATCAAAATGTTGATTAACCAGCGAGGGGAATGTAACTTTGGATCTTGTTTTATGCAGCGAGGAGTTGGTTGCTGTCACGAGGAGTTTGGGGAAGGATGGCCAGAATGTGATAGAACATTACAATGGCTCTGCAAGTAAAGTGGTTCGTGCAAAATTATAATCTTAAATCTAAACAGAGGAATGTGTGCAAATGTGAGAGGAGAGGTGGCTGTGATTGATTGGGATAATATGTTGGAAGTCACAATGGTGGACAGGCAAGGTTTGCATTTATAGAAATAATGCATACATTGCAAAATAAAAACTCCCGAAAGGCACAAAATGAACAAAAGAAAGAGGTTGCTGAAGAAAATAAATGAAAGTTGAATCAAGAGGATGTTTATAAAGTTGTCAGAAGAAGCAGTGGCCCCGATGACTGGTGGCATTTGAGAAGCCTTCTTGGACGACCAAGAAAGTGATTAATAAAGACAAGATAGAATACGTAGACCAGCAAGAAACATAGCGGCAATCTGCAGGAGATTTTCTAGGTATGTAAAAGGGAAGAGACAAGTTCAGGTCAAAATGGGCCCTTTGCAGACAGGGTCAGGAGGATTTGTAATGGGGAATAAGGCAACAGCAGAGGAATGTAACAATTGCTTTGTCCCTGCCTTCACGGAAGTATTCACGCACAACCTGATATTGTAGTCAAGGGTTTACTGGGAATGAGGAACTAAAGGAACTTAAACAAGAAATAGTATTAGAGAAGTGGTGAGCTTGAAGGCTAATAAATCCTAGGGATCTGAAGATCCACAACCCAGAGAAAGAGCTGGCTTTAGAGATCAGTCTGAAGAAAAGGAGTGACTCGAAAACCTGCCTGTCTCCACAGATGCTGCCTGACCCGCTGAGTTCCTCCAGCACTTTATGTTTTGGCTTTAGAGGAAGTGGCTGCTCTGTTTCTCGTTTTCCAAAGTTCTACAGATTCCGGAATTGTTGCTGTGTGTTTGAGGACAGTAAGTGTGACTCCATTCTTTAAGAAAGGAGGAAGAGAGAAAACTCGGTGCTACCAACTGTTAAATCAATTTTATCATTGGTCACGTAGTGAAACATTTCATTATCAGATTTAAACTCTTTCTAACACCATAATCGCAACTTGAAGTGGATTGTAGCTCTGCAGATTCATAAGCTGCTAAATATATTTTGCTCAATGGATTTAATGGTGCTGAACTAAATGGTATTTAATACTGAAGTCCTGTTGAATGTTAATGTGGTAGCTACTGCCAACCAGCACAGGCTGGATGCTTGATGATGTCTCTATTCTACCAATGATGCTCTTTATCACATCTTATTACAAACCTCATGCATGAGCAGCATTGTGGATAACAACCCTACGTTCTGAATGATGGCTTCTAACACACTGCAAACAAAAGAGTCCAACATCATTGAGAAAAGAAGCATGTTTGGATGGACTAAAGACACTGCATGGACCACAGCGCAGTACAGAACAGGAACAGGCCATTCGGCCCTCGCATGTCTGTGACGAACATGTCGTCAAGTTAAATTAATTTCCTTGACCCACACACAATCCACATCGCTTCTGATTGTTGACTATAAAAGAGGAAGGTTGAGGACCCACAAACCTGTTGTCATTCGATAAGTCAGTGGTGGAGAGCGTCAACAATTTCCAGCCCCCGGGCGTGCATACCTCTGAAGATGTGTAAAAAACCTAAACCTGCGCCTCTACTTCCTGAGAAGATTGAGGCGGTTTGGTCTGTTGATGAATACTCGCGTGAACTTCTACAGGCGGACAGTAGAGAGCACACTGACAGGTTGCATCACCGCCTGGTTCAGCAACTCGAATGGTCAGGAATGGAGGCGATTACAAAGGGTGGTGAACACTGCCCTGTCCATCACGGGTACTGATCTCCTCGCCACAAAAGGAATCTATCGGAGGCATTGCTACCACCATCAGGAAGAAAGTATAGGAGTCCAAAAACTATGACCACTCTCTGCTCTGAATGAAAACCTGAAATAGCTTGCATTTCCACCGTGACTCTCACAATGTCAGATTGCTTCAAATCAATGTACAGAGTGGGACACATCTCTCGCTTCCAAGTCAGAAAGTTCTACACTCAAATCTCACTCCAGAGATTTAAGCACAATAATCTATCTCACACTCCAGTGCGATGATGTAGGAGTGTTGTGGGGGGAAAAATGTTGAACTGAAACCTTGACTGCCCTTTTAGATCGATGCTCCATGGTTTTGTATCAAAAACTGCAAATAAATTATTTCCAAAGTGCTGCTTTGCAACCATTTCATGAACAGTAAATCACTATTGACATTCTGAGACACACAATCAAAGCTCTGCAGAAACACAAAGGCAAAAATCCAGCAGTTGCTGGAAATCAAATAAATACAGGCAAAACTAGGGGAAAAAATGTCAGGTCAAGAAGCAACTGTGGAGAGCCAAACAGTGTCAACATTTGAAGATTCGTTGATCTGAGTATCATTATCGTAGAAAGCATTTTATCCGGATGCATCACAGCATGGTTTGGGCACAGCTCCACCCAAGAACGCAAGAAATTGTAGAGTTGTGCTCGTAGCCCAGAGCATCATGCAAACCAACCTCCCTTCCACAGACTCCTTCCATACTGGACGCTGCCTCGGCAAGGCCACCAGCATAATCAAGGACCTGTCACTCCCTCTGCTCCCCTCTCCCATCAGGCAAACAGTGCAGAAGCTTTGAAAATGCTTACTTCCAGATTCAGGGACAGCTTCTTCCCAGCTGTTATCAGGCATATGAACCGTCCTCTCACCAGCTAGACTGCCGTCCTGACCTCCCATCTACCTCACTATCTATAGTCGTCTTTATCTTGTACTAAAAGTTTTACCCTTTATCTGTACACTGTGGATGGCTTGATTGTAAGCATGTGTATTCTTTTCTTTGACTGGATGAACAGGCAATAAAAGCTTTTCAATGTACCTCAATACAGTACATGTGACAGTAATAAACTAAACTAAACCAGATTATCTCAACCTTTCCAACCCAGCAGTATTTTAAATTCCATATTGCTCCTTTGTGCAAATATCAATCTCAAATTGCCTTCAGAGAGTCGACTAACTACAAAATCACGGGTGATGCCTATCAGGCAGATCATGCCTAAATAACCTGAAATTAGAATAGACACAAAATGCTGGAGTAACTCAGCGGGTCAGGCAACATCTCTGGAGATAAGGAATAGGTGATGTTTCTGGTCAAAACCCTCCTTCAGACTCGACCTAAAATCCGGCACCCTCTCCATAACCTTGAAGCGCTGGCCATATTATCTTTTTGTTTAAAGCTACATTAATCATTGCCACAAATACTGATTGGGCCACTTCTCAGAGTGTAGCAACTTTAAGAACAGCACAACAGGCCGAGCTGCTGCCTCACAGCACCAGAAACCCAGGTTCATTCCTGACCTCGGGAGTTTTCTGTGTGAAGAATGCACGTTCTCCCTGTGACCGTGTGGGTTTCCTTTGGGTGCTGTGATTTCCTCCCACATCTCAAAGACATGCGGGCTTGTAGATTAAATGGCCTTTGTAAATTTCCCCTAGTGTGTAAGGAGTGGTTGAGAGAGTAGGATAACATAAACCAGTGTGGTGGTCGGTGTGGACCCGTTGGGCTGGAGGGCCAGTTTCCATGCTGTATCTCTGAACTGAATTAAAGTAAATTTGCTGCGTAAAGGAATTTCTTGCACCCTCTCTCCTCACTCTCAGCATAAATTGCGGACTTTTTGATTTATGGATGGAAAATATATCAGAAATCTAAATATCACAGCAATAGCCACGACAAGAGTGATGTTTGGTTGTGGTTATTAACTGCACTTGTGGCATTTTGATTATACTTTCATGGTTTGATTTCCACAAAACAACTTTGATTCATTACTTCAACAATCTACGTTGTACAAGCAGATGCTCAAATTATTGCTGCATTGGGCAATTCACCAAGCCTGCAGCGGTGATTCCTTCCTGCATTTCTAAATCAACTACAGAGCAGGTATGTAACTTTTTTATTTTCTCACAGCAGTAGGCACCACTAAAAAACACTATTTGTCAGCCATGCGTGAAAGATGTATCATCTGTATGTCAGCTCCATGAATAAGTGCTTGCACTTGGGAGGAGACTATGCTCTTGGATGAGTCCAGGTACAATAACCGTGGAAACAGGGAAGCTGCAGAATATTCAGTGCCTGGGCCATCAGCTATATCAGCCGGTGTCGGCACCAAGTGGGTGTGTCAGCTGATGTTTTAGCTGATGGGTCCACGGCAACTTTCAGTAGGATTTCGAGGTTTAGAATAATTATCGCACGTGTACCAAGGTACAGTGAAAAACTTTGTTTTAAATGCTGTCCGATCAGATCAGATAATACTATACTTAAATATAATCACATCAAACTCAAGCACAATAGGTAGAGCAAAGGGGAAGATACAGAGAGCAGAATATCGTTCTCAGCATTGCAGTGCACCAGTCCCAATGTCCTCAATGGGGTAGAGGTGAATCGGACATTATCTTAGCTTATGGAAGGACTGTCCAGAAGCCTGACAACAGAGGGGATAATACCGGTGCCCAAGAAGAGCAAGGTGACGTGCCTCAATGACTATCGGCCAGTGGTACTAATGTCTGTGGTGATGAAGTCCTTTGAGAGGCTGATCATGGCGCAAATCAACTCGTACCGCGACAAAAACCTGGACCCACTACAGCTCGGACTACAGCTCAGCATTTAACACCATCATCCCCTCCAAGCTGGTTACCAAGCTCTTAATCTGGGTCTCTGCGCATCGCTCTACAATTGGATCCTCGAGGTCCTCATTCACAGACCACAGTCTGTCTGCATTGGTGGAAATGTGTCAGCCTCGATAACAATCAGCACGGGAGCACCTCAAGGCTGCGTGCTCAGCTGTACTCACTCTATACTCATGACTGCGTAGCCGGACATAGTGCAAACTCCATCATCGAGTTCGCCGACGACACCACTGTTGTGGGACCAGGCACGTGCCGTCAGGGTAGGCAAGGTAGGCACTACCTACCCTGACTAAAATTATAACATGGTAATAACTAAATATAAATAGTAAAGGCATGGGAGAATGATGCCTATGTAAGAGACCGATCTCTTAGGTAGGCATAATTCTCCGTGCCTTTCATCCGCAGCGCTTGTAACACGGGAAGCTCTGTGCAACCCACGTGCCGTCAGCGCTGCCTGAAGCCGTCAATGATAATCGAGGCTGAAGGCAGCAGAAATTCTGCCTTTGCAGCACTGCGTATGCGCATCGGTCTACTGCTGACATGAGCATCGGTCTACTGCTGACATGAGCGAAGTCGGCGAACGGCAGGTGACAGGTGTTCCGACGGAGAGCAATGCCAGAGGTGAGCGGGCCGGCAGAAGGCGCTGAAGTGGCGGCCAGTTCTGCTGTCGGGTACCGGCGGCTGCTCGTAGCTACCTGAGCTGCTTCTATCCCCAGCTACTGTGCGGGGGCTTCATGCCCGGAGAGCTGCGGCAGCGGTGAATGAGTACGTTTCTGCCATTATCCCCGACACACTCCTTGTCAATACTCGTGCCCTCCCCACAACTTTACCCGACACAGACTCTCCACACGGTGAAAGGAACTATTGGTCTAGGACTAGGAAGTCTTGGGCAAATTGAAATGTCACTGGTTTTTATTTATTTATTTATTTAACGGGAGCGAACAATCTGTGCATGCGCGGTTTAATATTTTTTTTAGCGGACTGAGTGCCTACCCTGAGTAATTACTCACGGCACGTGTCTGTGTGGGACATATCACTGATGGGGATGAGTCAGAGTATAGAAGTGAATTGACCGATTGACCAAATGGTGCCAGCACAATAACCTGGCTCTCAACACCAGCAAAACCAAGGAACTGATTGTGGACTTCGGATGGGGTAGGATGGGGACCCACAGTCCCATTTATATCAACGGGTCGATGGTGGAAAGAGTCAAGAACTTCAAATTCCAGAGCGTACATATTTCCGAAGATCTCTCCTGGTCCCAGAACACTGATCCAATCATAAAGAAAGCACATCAGTGCCTCTACTTCCTGAGACGATTACGGAGAGTCAGGATGTCAAGGAGGACTCTCTCGAACTTCTACACGTGCACAGTAGAGAGCTTACTGACCGGTTGCATCGTGGCTTGGTACGGCAACCTGAGCGTCCAGGAGCGGAAAAGGCTGCAAAACGTTGTAACTACTGCCCAGTCCGTCATCAGCTCTGACCTCCCTACCATCGAGGGGATCTATTGCAGGCGCTGCCTCAAAAAGGCTGGCAGCATCATCAAGGACCCACACCATCCTGGCCACACACTCATCTCTCCGCTGCCATCGGGTAGAAGGTACAGGATCCTGAAATCTGCAACATCCAGGTTCAGGAACAAATTCTTCCCCACAGCCATCAGACTATTCAACACAACTTCAAACAAACTCTGTACTATAACCAGACATTGCACTTTATCTGTTTACTGATGTGAGTGTATATATATATATTCTATGGTATATGGACACACTGATCTGATCTGTATTTATGACTACAATATCCTGTTGTGCTGCAGCAACGCAAGAATGTCATTGTCCTATCTGGGACACGTGACAATAAACTCTCTTGACTTGAAAAAGCTGTTGCGACGATGTCTGATGGTGCGCGCTTTCAGACTTCTGTATCTTCTGCTCGATGGAGAAGTTGGCAGTACTAGCTGATTCTTTTATCATGGCCCATGGTAATGCCAGGGAACAGGGTGATGCTTTCTAAGGAAGCAGAGACGTTCTTAGTCTTTCTACTTCTTAGGAAGTAGACATCGGAAAGTAGATCAGAGAAACGGACCCTTTGTCCCACAACATGACGCCAAGACAAACTAACCTCCTCTGCCTGCACGTGATCCGTATCCCTGCATTCCTTGCATGTCCATGGCTAATCCATCTGCCTCCACCACCACCCCCGGCAGTGCGTGCGTGCGTTGCAGGCACCCACCACCCTCGGGCGTAAAAAAACACCCCGCATATAAACTTTAAACTTTGCCCCTCCCACCTTTAAGCTGTCTGCTCTAGTATTTGACATTTCGACCCTGCAAAAAAAGATTCTGACCCAGAAACAGCCAATTGATGATATCAAACGTTTCCAAATCTCTGGCACTGTTACCAGTCTCATGTCCCACAGATACAGAAACAACTGACAGGCACTTTGCAGCTTTCATGTTGTGCTTTGTTTGTTTTCTCACATTCTAACTGTCTCAATTAAAATCTATTAACCAGCTGGCTCTGGAGCCATTGAATCACCTGGGAAACTGGCCTTCGGGCGATCTGAGACTCTCTGTGTCAATTAGTCATCCTTCCCCCACACTCTCACCAACTTACTGCTGCAATATCTTTCTTTCTAAGTTCCAAACATGGGCCTGTGGTTCCCCCCGTCTCCCTCCCCCTTCTTTCTCAAAGAACGGGCTGACATTTGCTGCCCCCCACTTGGGTTTTCTCTCCACTGTTGCGGCCTCGTCCGCTGAGCATTTTCAGCGGTTTCTATCTTTCTTTTGAAACTTTTTCACAACTTCCTACTCAATTAACTCGAGTTCTCTGCTCAGCATCTTTCTTGATAAAGCACACAGTTGTTTTATTTTTAAAGCCGTGGCGTTGGCAAGTTTCCAAGTTCATTAGCTGTCTAATTACACCGCTGACAATCGCAGCCACGGCAGAGTGGCGCTATCTGAAGACGATAATCACAGCATGGCTCATGTGGACCTGATGATCAAGAACAGCTACAAGTTTGTGTGCTTCCGTTTAATTTGCCGAGTTAATTTCACCAGCCAACTGTAGCCATGCCTCACCATCTTGGACGTGAAGAAATGCACCCAAGTTTGGAAGTTGTGACATAGTTCGGGCTGGGATATCTGACCGTGAAATGCACTGTACGTTGAACCACTGTGGCTTTAAGATTTTGGCAAACGTGCTTCCGTCAACTTCTTTCAAATATCTTGTGTGCAAACCAGAAGCTGCCGCCGTTCTGCATTGTCACAGACCATGCCTTGCAGATGAACATGCTCATAAAAATAGAAAAAAATTAAATTAACCACTTAAACGTCAGAGACAAGCTTAAGAGTTTTCATCCCACCCTAACCTTTGCAGTGAAAAGTTAAACAAACTACCCCCGAGACTTGTAATTTTCGAGAACGTTGAGTTTAATCATTTCATATATTGTGGAGAAATTGCTTATTCTAACCCCAAATCTCCAAATGGGATGGGTAATCCGTGTAATTAGATTTCGGTCCTGTACTTATTTTGTTTATTAGTTTGTGTTCTTGCGAATAGAATAAACAAAGGGATTTTGGTGTACGGATTCACGAGAAAGAAACAAAACATACAGTTATGGAAAGGCAATCAGGGCGGCAATCATTTTCACGAGGAACTGCAAACGTCGGTTTACAAAACAAAACACACAGTGCTGGAGTAACTCTGAATGCAGTTGTAGCCTCTGTTCATGTGCATATGAGTCAGTGTAACACAGATCCACTCGATCAATCTCTACCGCAGAGGGTTGTGGATGCTCAGTCACTGTATGCTGAAGATCAAGATCGATAGCACAATGGAGAGGTTATGAAAATTGGTGGGCCGGTTGTCAGGATCTGATCGATCAGTGCAGCAAGCCCAAGGGCCTGATCACAATGCCAAGGGAAATCACATCACCAGGAAAATTATCATAAATCAATGACATGGACATTGCAAATCACCTGGAGGGATTCTTACCATTCTTCAATTAAAGGCATCTTCCCTCTCGTCAATGACCCTTCGGCCCACAATATCTGTGCCAAACATGATGCCAAGTTAAACTAATCTCCTCTGCCTGAAGTGATGCTACCCCCCCCCCCCCCCCCTCATCTATATGTTTATCTAAAAGCTTCTGAAACAGCATGATTGTATCTGCTCTCATCACCACCCTTGGCCGCACTTTCCAGGCACCCACCACTGTTGTGTGTAAAAATAATTGCTCCACATATCTCCTTTAAACTTTCCTCCTCCAATCTTAAAGCATTGGCTTCCAGTCTTTGACATTTCCACCGTGGCAAAATATTCTGTCTACCCCATCCATGCCTCTCATCATGTTATATATTTCTATCAGGTTTCCCTCTCAACCTCTGACTTTCCAGAGAAAACAATCCATTTTCCAACCTTGTCTTGTAGTTAATGCCCTCAAATCCAGGCAGTGTTCTGGTAAACCTCTTCTGCACCCTCTCCAAAATCCTGTACATCCATCCCGTGATGGCTCACCCTTTCTGTGATGGGATGAACTAGATTGTGAGGAGAAGCCAGCACCAACAATGTTGTGGAACAGCACACCTTCGACAAGTATTGAATGAAGAACATCTGGTCTCGATCTTGTCACAGCCTGACCTCCCAATCCACTTTATCACAACATTTGTTCAAGAGTGGTTAATTTAATTTTGGCTGCTCGAAACTATAATATACAAGAGAATCAAACGGCACTATTAATCCAAACAAATTTGTGAGATAAACGTTCATTGGCAAAAATGATTGCATTAATTTTGAAAAACATATTACCCTGGCAACAAAATTCACAAGTTCTAATTCATGTGCCAGCAAGTCGTAGCTCCAGCGCTTGAGCTGATTCAGCCTCAATGTCACGCGCAAACAGTAAGAGGCAGCAAAGATGGGGCATCTTGGTTGGCATGGGCTGCAGACCCTGTTTCCATGCTGTATGACTCTCTGACTAAAAAGATCTCCAACAATCTGAAAGTAATCCCATTGACCTGTTGTGGCTCAAAGTCCTCCCACTCTTTCCCCAAAAGCAGTAGGGATATTACAGTGCATGCAAACTTGTTCAAACTTCACACCTGCTGACTGAACTGAAGATGTACTTCTTCTCACACATTTGACTTGAAGCACAGTATTCACATGCAGCTCCAGAGTCTGGTCACTTGACCACACTGGTCCATAGAGTGCAAAGACAAGGGGGAATCTGAGGGCCAAACAGCCAAATAATGGAATTGGTCGTTGAACTACTGGAACCCATTTATACTGAATGTCAAAATGGGGGAAGAGTCTACGAGATGTTTACAATGGGTATAAAGACTCTAAAAATATAACTGAATGAGTCAAGACCAGAGCTCCCTTACATGTGGCTGACCACGCACGTTGCAGACACATTGCAAGGTTAAGGAGGTGGGCAGACAAACAGAAGGGCTGTCAAATCCAATTATTCTGCAAGGCTGCTCTCAACTTTGGCCAAACGTAAGGGGGAACAAGATCTCAAATCTCACTCATCTACTAATATCTGTAAATGTTTAAAATATAGAACAGTACCACACAGGAACAGGCTCTTTGGTCCATCATGTTTGTGCAGAACATTACGCCAGTTTAAACTAATCCCGTCTGCCTGCCTGGGATCCATATCCCTCCATTCCTTGCATATCCATGCGCCAATCTAAAAGCCTCTCAAACGTCACTATCGTATCTGCCTCCACCACCGCCCCCACAGTGTATTCCAGGCCCCCATCATCTTCTGTGTAAAAGACTAGCGCTGCACATCTTCTTTAACATTTGTCCCTCTCACCTTAAAGCTATGTTCTTAAGTTTTTGACATTTCCATTCTGGGAAAAAAGGTTCTGTTTACCCTGTCTATGATCTGAGATGAAATTATAGATTAACTTAAACCCACCCCCCAAAAAGACATGAGGGCATAGTTTTAAGGCAAGAAGGGCAATGTTTAAAGGAGATGTATGGGGACACAGAGAGTGTTGTGTGCCTGGAACGTGCTGCCAGGTGAAGGAGATATGTTAGTGGGGTTTAAGAGGTTTTAAGATAGGCACGTGGATATGCAGGGAATGGAGGAATATGGATCACGTGCAGGCAGATGAGATTAATTTAACTTGGCTTTGTGTTTGGTAGAGCCACTGTGGGCTGAAGAGCCTGTTCCTGTGCTGTATATTCGCATGTTCTCTGTACATCATCCTCACTCGAGAGATGCACGGCATTCTGCAGTGCCTTGCCACGTTCTTGGCTCGATTCATGGCCTTCACATAAGCATCCAAAGGATCAATATGATTAGCTTCAAGGGGTGTTGGCAAGGACGAGGCACAGTCCCAGGAGGGGAGGCGAGCTGTCAGGGCTGCAACTGTTGATTTTATGATGAGAAATCTCAGCTTGTGATGCCATCCAGTTAACTGCTCTCACCAGTGTGGTAAGGAGTCATGCAATGATGGCATGTTATCAGAGCAGGTTAAAGGCACCAAAGCTAATCACGGGCACTGTGGAGGTGCACCTAAGGGAACCATTATCGTGGATTACCTACCCATTACTCTGATTGCCTTCCTATTACTTTGATTCCAATATCACCTCTACAAGATCAATCCGTTTACCATGTTTCCATTTTGTGCTCCAATTCTCCGAACTCATTATTTTACATATGACCATGAAGGAACAAATCATATTAACAGGAGCAGAATTAGGCCATTCGGCTTATCAAGTCTACTCCGCCATTCAATCATGGCTGGTCTCTTACCCTCACAACCCCATTCTCCTGCCTTTTCCCAATAACCCATGACACCCTGACTAATCAAGTATCTGTCATTCTCGGCCTTCAAAATACCCAATGACGGCCTCCACAGCCACGTTAAGCAATGGATTTCACAGATTCACCACCCTCTGGCTAAATAAATTCCTCCTCAGTAGGAATCAAGAGGAAAACTGTGCAATGGCTGGTCATCCCTGGCCTAAAGCAGGAAGGTTTTTGGAGGGCCACCATTTCCACCATGACATCAGTTGAGAGGTTGCGCAGGGCAGGGTCCCAGATTCAATCACCCTCCGCTGCTTCACTGATTATGTTCCTTTTATCATGAACAGCAGAGGTGGGATGTTCAATGTGACTGCACAGTGTTCATTTCCATGAACTATTTCTCTCCTAATAACCAGGCTCAGCCATTTGACCTCCTGAGGGTGTTCCACATCACGGGTCAATAAAATAGTGGCATGTTCCATTGACGGAATTAGTTATGTATCAATATATACAGTAACTTGCTCTCTAGGGACAGGAGCTTAGTTGAATGTAGTTTAGAGCTACAGTGTGGAATTAGGCCCTTCAGCCCTCTGAGGCTGAGCCAACCGACGATCACGCATGCACTTCTCATGGAACTTAAATGTTCCACGATAAGTTCCACATATATCCCACTTCCACATCGCACCATCTAGGGAAAATCTACAGCAGCCAGTTAACCTACAACTCTGCATGTCTTTGGAATGTGGGAGGAAACCGGAGCATCCGGAAAGAACCCAGCGGTCACAGTAAGTGCGTACAAACTCCGTACAGACAGCACGCATATTCAGGATGGAACCCGGGTCCCTGGCGCTGTGAGGCAGCAACATTACCGCTGTGTCACTATGCCGCCCTTAATAATTGCCAATTTGCAAACAGTAGAAGTGGGAACGCGCTGAGACAAGAAAAAAGGTTGAAGGTAATTGAAAGGCAGAAGGAGTGAGATCAAAGAATTGAAGAGTTGCAAACTATGAAGCTGAAGGGAGGAATGTAGTTGGAAAGGGGAGGGGCTGGGGAGATAAAGTAGTGAGTCCAGGTGGGGCACAGGGGAAGGGGAGGAAGTGGGGCATTATAAGGTGGGGGGATGGTTATGCAGCTACCTAAAATTGGAGGATTGGGTTGTAATTCTGAATGAAAATAGCTTGTGGTTGTTACTACCAATGTTTTAAAATTCTAGACTGTGAACTGGATTTTAATTGAAGGTGGGATTTGAATTTGAGTCTCTGGGACAAAGATCCTATAGCGGAGCGCGCCATAGGATCTTTGCTCTGGGCTGTTTACATAGTAATCTCTGGATTACTAATCCAGTAACCAATCGCACTCCTGGCCTGCTGACTATTTCCAGTGCGTCCTCAACGAGAACATAGAACAGTAGAGCACAGGGTTGAGCCCTTTGGCCCACAATATCCATGCCCAAACTTGATGCTACAATATTTAAGAAGGAACTGCAGATGCGGGAAAATCGCAGGTAGACAAAAATGCTGGAGAAACTCAGCGGGTGAGGCAGCATCTACGGAGCGACGAAAATAGGCGACGTTTACGGGTCGAGACCCTTCCTCAGATGCTATGATAAATTAATCTCCTCCACCTGTACGTGATGGCAATTGATTTAACTTGCCATCATGTTCGGAGCAGACATTTGGGACTAAAGGGCCTGTTCCTGTGCTGTACTGTGTCCAGAAGATGCTGGATATATATTCAGCAGATCTGGTTGTAGATTTGTCCATGTATACTGCGGAACAGATGAGTACCAAAAATATTTAACAATAAAAGGCAGGCTTTTGCTCTTTCTTTGACCGAAACAACGTTTCTAAATAATGATATACAAATGGTGCCGTGTATGAAGCTTCCCAAGTGATTACTAGCCAGGCAAGGCCGTTGATGGGCCAGAACGCTCAGTGACGGCGCGGCAATGTGGACTTCCCTGGTGACACTCCAAGCTGCTGAGAAAAACGCTTATGGAACAGAAATGTGAACGGTTGTAGTTTATGTCCTTTTTTACAGTAATGACATAGAACGGCAATTATCACACAGCAAAGCAATTTTTATTGACTTGTGGAAGCCTGAATCACATTACAAAGCGAGAGAAACAAAGCAACACCTCCCGTGTGGTATCAGACAGTGGAATGGCAATTTACTATTTCAGCTAGGTAATTTACTGTAATTTCTACCTGCTACTGACTAAAAATTGCCTCTCTGAGAGATTATCACCGCTATCTAGATCAGTTTGTGACAGTCCATGCAAGTACAATGGGTGGAGAGACAGAAACCTTAAATTATATGCTGAATTGAAAGGTAGTTTTAACATCGAATATCTGCAGGTGTACTAACAATGGGAACAAGGAACTAAAGTCTCCAACAAAATATAGAAGCACCGCAGCTCCGACCACTTATCAAATGCATTCAGCTGGTAGATGCTGCCATCAGTGCAGGCTTCCTCAAGCTTTCAGTTCATATTACACACACATTAGTTGAGGCTTTCATCGAGAAAGGGAAAATACTTGGATTGTTCCCGAGTCAGGGTCGGAATGATCGCCTCATTACTCGACTCTGCTCCCATGTGAACAAAGCACAAACAGCGCTGATCAATCTTGAAAGCTTTGGCACAAACAGTTTGTGCTCCGAGTTCCTGAACTTGTATGTATGTGTCTGTGCAAACCACCCAGAACGAGGATGTGAGCTGGAGATGGGGGTCAGCAACAATAATAATAATAATAATAACAATATCTTTTATTGTTATTACACATAAGTGCAACGAGATTTGGTTTGCAACTTCCATCCGATTTCATAACTTAATCGACAAATAAAATTTAGGTTTAAATACCCCGAGAACAAGGTTTGTAAAAACGAACATTAGACCAGTAAAATCACACAGACTAAAGTGCGAGGCCGGGGGAGACAGTCTATGGGGGTGGGGGGGCACTCAGCAGGGCCGGTTCAGAGCCGCTATAGCTCTGGGAATGAAGCTGTTGCTGAGTCTGGTGGTGCTGGCGTAGAAGGCCTTGTAACGTCTGCCAGAAGGGAGTAGTTCGAACAGTCCATTACAAGGGTGAGAGGAGTCTTTGTGGATGCTGACGGCCTTCCTGAGCCACCGTGTGTGGTAGATGCCCTCCAAGGCTGGTAGCGGTGTCCCAATAATCTGTTGCGCTCTGTGGACAACGCGCTGAAGAGCTCTCCTCACCGCCTCCGTGCAGCTGAGATACCACACAGAGATGCCATATGTTAGTATGCTCTCTGTGGTGCAGCGGTAGAAGGTCGTCAGCAGCTGTTGGGGCAGACCAGTCCGTTTCAATGACTGTTCAAGGAAGAATAGTCGTTGCTGTGCCTTTTTGACCATGTTGGTGGACCATGTGAGGTCCTCTGAGATGTGAGTGCCCAGAAACTTGAAGCAGGACATTCTCTCCACACCATCTCCATAGATGGAGATTGGGGCGTATTCCCCATTCTGTGACCTCCTGAAGTCGATAATCAGCTCCTTGGTCTTGGAGGTGTTTAGCGACAAGTTGTTCCGTGAGCACCAGTCCGCCAGGTTCTGCACCTCCGCTCTATAGTTTGTTTCATCACCGTTGGTGATCAGCCCGATCACCGTTTTGTCGTCTGCAAACTTGACAATGGTGTTGTTGTCAAATGTCGTGGGTGAAGAGGGAGTAGAGCATGGGGCTCAGTACACAGCCCTGTGGTGTGCCGGTGCTCAGGGTGATAGTGGAGGACAGGTGCGGGCCCAGTCTCACTGCCTGCGGTCGCTCCGTCAGAAAATTCAGGATCCAATCGCATATCAGTGAGCTGAGGCCTAGCTGGTGGAGTTTGGTGTTGAGCTTGGTGGGGATGACCGTATTGAAGGCAGAGCTATAGTCAATGAAGAGCATCCTCACGTAGGTGCCCTGTCTTTCCAGGTGGGTCAGGAAAGTGTGAAGAGCCACAGAGATGGCATCCTCTGTGGATCTATTTGTCATGCAAATTGATGAGAGTCCAATGCTGCAGGGATGCTGGATTTGATGTGGGAGAGGACCAGCCTTTCAAAGCACTTCATTGGTATTGGTGTTAGGGCAACCGGGCGGTAGTCATTCAGGTTGGTGACTTTAGACTTTTTCGGCACCGGCACTATGGTAGCTGTCTTCAGGCACTTGGGGACCGTTGCCAGCGATAGAGACAGGTTGAAGATCCTCGTAAATACCTCCGCCAGCTGTACAGCACAGTCCTTTAGTACCCTACCCTGGACTCCACCCGGGCCTGCAGCCTTGCGTGGATTGATCCTACGCAGAGCGCACTGTACCTCCTGGGTGCTCAGTGTTAAGGCCTGTCCCTCCGTCCTGGCCGGCGTTGTTCCTCTCCTGGTGGTGTTGCCAGTTTCGAAGTGTGCGAAGAAGGTGTTTAATTCATTGGCCAGTGTGATATCACTGTGGGGGCAGGCGGGGCTGCTCTTGTAGTCCGTGATGTCCCTGACACCCTGCCACATGCTTCTGGTGTCCACGGGATTGAAGTGGTCTTCCACCCTTTGCCTGCGGATGTCTTTGGCCTTTTTTATACCTTTGTTCAGGTTTGACCTGGCAGCACTGTAGGCAGAAGTGTCCCTGGATTTAAAGGCAATGTTCCGCGCCCTTAGCAGATTCTGAACCTCCTTGTTCATCCACGGTTTGCGGTTTGGGAACATCTTTATTTCCTCGTCCACTGTGACAAACTCCACACAGCAGTTGATGGGGTAGGGGAAGGGGAGGGGGGGAGAGAGGGAGAGGGGGAGAGGGGTCGGGGGAGAGGGGGCGGGGGAGAGGGGGCGGGGGAGAGGGAGAGGGATAGCCTGACTTGCCATTACTCCAAACTGTATCATTTTTTGTAAGCCAGCATCTGCAGCTCCTTGTGTCTGATAAAGACACAATGAATATACATGAATATGCATAGGGCCAATGGGATGGGTACAGCCAGCTGATTTTAACCATTCGCTTTCAGACTAACAACACAGACACTGTCGTCAGTGGCATGGACCACACACCCCAGTTTTTCCCCCTCACCCACTGGGTAGAAGGTACAAAAGCTTGAAAGCATGTGTCACCACTTTGGACACATGCAGTGGTAATCCTCGCTGTTATCGGACTCGTGAACCCACCTCTCATATGCTTGTGGTGAATTCCTGATCTTTCAATCCACCTTGTTGCAGCTCTTGCACAATTGTCTATCTGCACATTCACGGCAGCTGTAACACTCCGTTTATTTTCGCTTCCGCACTACATGTTGTATTTGTGTATGATAGGGATTTGTTCAGATAACAAGCTAAACAATGTTTTCTGCTGCTTCACCCTAGTGTGCAGGGAGTTGATGAGAAAGTGGGATAACATAGAACTAGTGTGAACGGGTGATGGATGGTCCGTGTGGACTCGGTGGGCTGAAGGGCCTGTTTCCACGCTGTATCTTTCAAATCAAAAACCTTCCAATTTCCCAAAGAACTAATCAACCAACAAAATACTTTTTAAGTGTCACTGTTGCACAATGCTGACAGGCTCCAGTAAACAGCAGTGATGTGACGGGGTCTGCATAAGTCATGTTGATGGGTACTGTAGATAATGTCAGTCTTGAAGCAACACAACTTGTGTAATCTAAGAGTATTTAGACTGGAGCTAAATTGTGATGATGTACAGGATGTGGTGGTGTATGATGTACATGTTGACAAAACATTGCAAGTAGTAACAGATTGCATGCAGCAGTTGCTAAGGCATTCAGTGTTAGGGTGAGGACCAGGCAAGTCTGTATGTGCTCTGAAGATCCCACTATTTTGCAAACACAATAGGCTTGCTTGCACTCAGAACAATGATTTGCCTTCTATCAAAGAACGAGGAAGGGCTCAGCTACTTAGTTTTAATTATTTTGGGGCATTCCCTCTGGTGTTTGGGAAAATGAAGTTAGTTGTGATCAGAGCAAATGTGGAGAAAACTATAACTTCATGCACTTCATAGAAACATAAAAACATAGAAAATAGGTGCAGGAGTAGGCCTTTCAGCCCTTCGAGTCTGCACCGTCATTCAATATGATCATGGCTGATCATCCAACTCAGTATCCCGTACCTGCCTTCTCTCCATACCCCCTGATCCCTTTAGCCACAAGGGCCACATCTAACTCCCTCTTAAATATAGCCAATGAACTGGCCTCAACTCTCTTCTGTGGCAGAGAATTCCACAGATTCGCCAATCTGGTGAAAAATGTTTTTCTCATCTCGGTCCTAAAAGACTTCCCCATTATCCTTAAACTGTGACCCCTTGGTCTGGACTTCCCCAACATTGGGATCAATCTTCCTGCATCTAGCCTGTCCAACCCCTTAAGAATTTTGTACGTTTCTATAAGATCCCCTCCTCAATCTTCTAATTTCTAGCGAGTACAAGCCGAGACTATCCAGTCTTTCTTCATATGAAAGTCCTGACATCCCAGGAATCAGTCTGGTGAACCTTCTCTGTACTCCCTCTGTGGCAAGAATGTCTTTCCTCATTGCCCATTGCTGATATGTGGATGAGATTGTCATCTAACACGGTGAAAAGAGTGAACAGCACTGGTTGTGTTGACAGTGAGAGTGTTCTCTCTTGGGCAATGTATCCTGTGCCAGCTCCTGCCGCCATGGGCATATTTTTACTGGAGAGAAACAGCATGGAAACAAGGCCTTTGGCCACAGAGTCCATGCTGACCATCCAGCGCCCATATCTAATGTAATCTAATCCAACTCTCCATATTGTTGTCAATGTCCGCCACATTCTACCACTCCCTGCACACTCGGGGCAATTTACAGAGTCCAATTAGCCTGCAAACCCACACGCCTTTGGGACGTGGGTGCGGAAAACATACAAGTGCTGCAGCACCCTTGTCTTCTTGCCCATCACTGCGAGCAGGATACACTGCGGCAATTCACCTCCAAATCTGCAGCTTCCATTAGCGAGAAGGACAAGGACAATTGGTATAAAGAAGAGAGCCTTTAAATTATTAAGGCACTGCAATTTCCTGAAGAATGATAAAAAATCTCCTTGCACGCAAGAAGACAGAGGGCAGTGTGAGGTTGCAGTATACTCGGTTCAGTAATTACAGCGCCCGCTGACAGCGCACCTTCCAAAAAAAGGGAACTCATCTTCTGCTTCAGAAGCTTGGCGACAGAAGTGTTGCTGATGGCACTCGGCAGAGCCACTTTCTTTTCTGTTGCCAGAGGTTGCTAATAAATTCATCAGATCACTGCAGCAAGCAGTGGGAAAGGAGGGAAATGAATTTAGCATAGCTCAATCAAAAGCAGTAACAAAAGAAAACCACTCGCTTGTTATTAGCTGTAAAAGTTCACTGATCTGTTCAGCTGCATTCATTCAATATGTTGACCGAGGACGAGTTGAAGTGAGACCACGCCATAACCTTCTCCACACTACATGCCACATGGCTGGCTCATCTCCAGCATGCACTTTATTCAGATCAGTAAAAGCTTAAGGAAGCCATTTCAATTAAATGCCTTGAACACAGTTTGCACAGGGAATAAGTGCACCATATCATCTGCTATTCAAGAGCAGCTTCTTCCCTGCCGTCATCAGACTCCTGAACAATCTCTCACACACTAAGGATGAATTCCCGATCTCCCAACCTACCTGCCTGTGGCCCTCATGCTTTTTTATATCTGCATGTTCTCCGCGGCTGTAACACTATTAATTTGGTTTGGTTTATTACTGTTGTCATAAGTACCGAGATAATAGTTTGCATTCAATCAAATCATAATATATATGAGTACGATCAAGTCATGCACAAATACAACAGGTAGTGCACGGATTAAAATACCAGAGTACAGAATAGTGTTACAGCATTGCAGTTACAGAGGAAAAAAGACAAGGTCCACAGTGAGGTAGATTGGAAGATCTGGACACAGATCAGGGTCAGTCCAGTAGGTGCAGCATCTCCTCCATCCTGACCTGCTGTTACTTCACCGAGTCCTGGCGCTCCTCTCCAACAGCGCAGTGGGAAGATCGTCACCAGAGACGCTGTCAATCTTCCAGAAGGCCATTCACCATCACTACCTCAGTGGTAATATTCTGGGTTAATTATTGTCACGTGTTCTTAAAATGCTTTATTTTTTGCATGCTATCCAGTCTCTGGATTATTGACCATTGGATTTGTGGTGTTGGGTTAATGGGCCTATAAAACTGCAACAATGAGAATGTCATTGTTCTGGGATAATTAGACATTCTTGCCTCAAATCCTGAATGTATGGTTATATACATTGTGTGAACTGCTCATGTCAGTGAACATAGCAGAGCTGCAGAGCAGCTTGCTGTGCTGGGATTTGTGATCTCTCTGGACTTGCTCAATGAACGAAGCAGCCCTTTTTCATGTGTGTCTATTTCCGGTCAGTTCCAAAGCTAATTTCTTTCCAGACGGGTTTCTTTTAATCTCCAGGACGCAAGGATGGGCAGAGGGGCTTGGTGAATGATCGACACGGTCTCCTTGGATTTTGGGCCTGTATCCATGTGCTGTAAGACTGGAGAGCCCTCTGAGTCCAGATGGAACTATCCCTGAAGTTCTCTGAAATCTTTGAACCTTGGGGTACAGGCAGTAGAAACCAGGATGGATTAACACAGTAACACATGTTCTGCAGACTCTTCCCCACCCACCACGTTAGTGTTGAGCAGCAGTGCCTGACTGCATTAACAGATTAGTCTTGTGCATTGAATGATCTGAAATGAGTTTGAACCCTCATTAGGTCAGCACTTCCAGATTGTTTCAGGATAGCAGTGATTGGAGTGTGTCTTGTCACTGGATGTGTTCATGGGAGGGGTGGGGAAGATGGAGGGGTTGAGGGGAGGGGGGGGGGGGGGGGGTTGTGTTGAATTCATTCATCTAATTTAGGACAGCAGTTGAAAGATACAATTAAACTCTGTAACATAAGGACAGGGCAAGGAAAAGATTATTATCATTTCTACTCTTTTGCACCATTTAGTAATTGCATAGAACATAGAACAGCGCAGCACAGTACAGCCCCTGTCCCACTTAGGAGACCTAAACAGCAACCTCTGGTGACCTTGCCCGCCACCCAACAAAAAATCAAGGTCGAGGTGACCTGCAACCTCCTACCACCTGCCACGCATACGTTGAAAACCTTCCTCGACTATGAAAAAAAACGGCTTCGACTAGACCCATGACTACAAAATGATCGATTTTTAAAACGGCAACTTATTTTAAGTCGAGGCTGGTTATAAACATGATGAAAAAATAGCAGCAACCTAGATGAATCCTCGACCACCGCGGAAACCACTTTCGACCATCAGGGAGAGTGACCAAAACCTCCGGTGACCTCACGGAAACCTTGGGTGACGGGCAAGGTCACCAGAGGTTGCTGTTTAGGTCTCCTAAGTTGGACGGGCGCTTAATAGGCCCATCATCCCACAAGGTCAGTGCTGAACATAATGTGGAGATAAATTAATCTGATCATCCTACTCGTGATCCATATCCCTCTTCCAGTATATCCATGTGCAGTATAATGTGGATAAATGTGAGGTTATCCACTTTGGTGGCAAAAACAGGAAAGCAGACTATTATCTAAATGGTGGCCGAAAAGGGGAGATGCAGCGAGACCTGGGTGTCATGGTACACCAGTCATTGAAAGTAGGCATGCAGTTGCAGCAGGCTGTGAAGAAAGCGAATGGTATGTTAGCTTTCATAGCAAAAGGATTTGAGTACAAGAGTAGGGAGGTTCTACTTCAGTTGTACAGGGTCTTGGTGAGACCACACCTGGAGTATTGCGTACAGTTTTGGTCTCCAAATCTGAGGAAGGACATTATTGCCATAGAGGGAGTGCAGTGAAGGTTCACCAGACTGATTCCTGGGATGTCAGGACTGTCTTATGAAGAAAGACTGGATAGACTCGGTTTATACTCTCTAGAATTTAGGAGATTGAGAGGGGATCTTATAGAAACTTACAAAATTCTTAAGGGGTTGGACAGGCTAGATGCAGGAAGATTGTTCCCGATGTTGGGGAAGTCCAGGACAAGGGGTCACAGCTTAAGGATAAGGGGGAAATCTTTTAAGACCGAGATGAGAAAGACTTTTTTCACACAGAGAGTGGTGAGTCTCTGGAACTCTCTGCCACAGAGGGTAGTTGAGGCCAGTTCATTGGCTATATTTAAGAGGGAGTTATATGTGGCCCTTGTGGCTAGGGGGATCAGAGGGTATGGAGAGAAGGCAGGTACGGGATACTGGGTTGGATGATCAGCCATGATCATATTGAATGGCAGTGCAGGCTTGAAGGGCCGGATGGCCTACTCCTGCACCTAATTCCTATGTTTCTATGTTCTATGTACCTATTTAAAAGCCTTGTAAACACCACTATTGTATCTGTCTCCACCACTACTCCTGGCAGTGTGTTCCAGGCACCCACCACTCTCCTGGGTCAGTGCACTCCTGCTGCCAAAACCCACACGTCCGCGTTCATGAGATTCAAGGACCACACCATGCCGCACGGGTTCAAGTCTGGCTCAGCCCAGTAAGTGAAGCTATTATATCTTGCAAGTGAAACCAGCATGGCCCATACGGTCTTTCACTCTTGCAATCTGTTTGTAAACATGTTGTCATTTTACAGAGAATCAAATCAGGCGAGTGCAAGAGAGAATCAGGCCCTTCAGCAAACTCGTCTCTCTCCATTTGTGCATCATACCTTTTTCATTCATAATTTACTTTTTACGTTAAATGTATCTTTGCTTTTTCACCCCTAATATGCAAATGGGACTAGTCCAGAATGCAAACGTGTTCAACACAGGCAAATTGGGCCGAAGGGCCTGTTCCATGCTGTATGGCTCTGGATGGCAACGTCCACGTTTTAACCACTCTCTGGGATGAGCTTCAATATATATTTTTCCCCCACTCCATGCTGATGCCTGCAAATTCTCCAAACATTGAATACCTCTGATTCAAATTATGTACTTTGTCATATCTGTGAGCAGAACTTTGATTGAAATGCAACCAGAGTAATTTTGTTTAAGGCAGTAACCGGCACAAACTGATTTATTTCCGTGTCAGGACAATAATATTGAATGGAGATTTTAATCTTTCTGCTGTGGCATCTTTCCCAACAGGGCAGATGGGTTAATGGGCGAGTAAATGAGGTCACCCTGCCAAGAAAAGGTCATGATCCTCTGCTGAACTAGCTGGGACGTACGAGGTATATTCTTTGCGATGTCGGGGAGCCCACCCCTAATTTACACCTTGAAACATTTGTTTGTTTTTTCATCAAGGTGTACGAGATGGTTTTTTATAACAACCCCACACAAGAATGACAAGTTTACAAGAATGATCCCAGGAATGAGTAGGTTAACCTATGATGAGCGTTTGTCGGCAACGGACCTGCACTCGCTGGAGTTTGGAAGAATGAGGAAGAACCTCATTGAAACGTACAGAACAGTGAAAGGGGAAGGTGTTACTGTCCTCCTGATTAATTTTACTGTTTGTATGTCGCATTGTCACCTTCCCCTCAGCCAACAATGAACCATTCTACATTTCCTAGATCATAGATTGCTTTGATCTGTCGTTTTCACACCTTATCCTTCCATATCTCATAGAAACATAGAAAATAGGTGCAAGAGGAGGCCATTCGGCCCTTCTAGCTAGCACCGCCATTCATTGCGATCATGGCTGATTGTCCCCAATCAATAACCTGTGCCTGCCTTCTCCCCATATCCCTTGATTCTACTAGCTCCTAGAGCTCTATCTAACTCTTTCTTAAATCCATCCAGTGATTTGGCCTCCACTGCCCTATGTGGCAGGGAATTCCACAAATTCACAACTCTCTGGGTGGAAAAGTTTTTTCTCACCTCAGTCTTAAATGGCCTCCCCTTTATTCTAAGACTGTGGCCCCTGGTTATGGACTCGCCCAACATTGGGAACATTTTCCCTGCATCTAGCTTGTCCAGTCCTTTTATAATTTTATATGTTTCTATAAGATTCCCCCCTCATCCTTCTAAACTCCAGTGAATACAAGCCTAATCTCTAGTTTTCCGCTCCCCTCTCTCTCCGTCTGAAGAAGGGTCTCAACCCGAAACGTCACCCATTCCTTCTTTCCAGCTTCTCTCTTGTTCTGCTGAGTTACTCCATCGCTGTTTCTAAATGATCAGTAAAACTACACCACAGTGGTTCTGAAATGAACAGTTCATTGTGTAAGATAGACACAAAGTGCTGGAGGAACCCAGTGGGTCAGGCAGCAAGCTTTCTCCAGAGATGTTGAAACCAGGAACTGCAGATGCTGATTTCCAAAACAAGACACAAAGCGTGTCGGGACAGTTCTTCGGTCTGAAAGTATTTACTGTAGCAATTTGTGTATTTTCTTTGAGTGCAAGAAAACTGTGAATATTTGTTTACTTTCCCAAAACGATTAACCAATAATTTAGGAGTCAGTGGAATGCAGAAGGGCGACGTTTCAGATCAGGGTCTTTCTTCAGACTCCACAGATGCCGCTGATCTTCCAACAATTTGTTTTGCTCGGAAAACCAAAATGTAGTTGGAGTACTGCCAGCCTCTGAGGCTGTTGGACCTGATGTCTTCCTTACCCTCCCCCCCTGTAGCTGAGTGGCAACCAAGAAGCTTTAGGAGACCTTTGAAAAATAAATCTTTGACCATGTGTTTGGCCTTCTGTCCCATCTCTTACGCAGCTTGGTGATCCCGCAAAAGACCTCGGATATTTTACAACATTGAAGCTCTTATATAAATGCAAGATTTTACTGTTAGACCAACTATTGATTTTATTTTCCACTTTGAAAAATAAGGGCACTGACCTTTTTTCAAAGCAGTTAACACATCATCCTGCACAAGACGCAAGTAGTAGTTGCAGTTACCCAGCACAGGGATTTCAGGACACAGGATGTGGCGGAGCTTGAAATGCATAGAACACAGAACAGTACAGCACAGGGACAGGTGCTTCAGCCCACAATGCCTGTGCTGAACATATAGCCATATAATAACATATAACAATTACAGCACGGAAACAGGCCCTCTCGACCCTTCCAGTCCGTGCCAACCATTTGTTTTCCCCTAGTCCCATCTACCTGCACTCAGACCATACCCTTCCATTCCCTTCCCGTCCATATACCTATCTACTTTACTTTTAAATGTTAAAATCGATCCTGCCTCCACCACTTCTGCTGGAAGCTCATTCCACACAGTCACCACCCTCTGAGTAAAGAAGTTCCCCCTCACGTTACCCCTGAACTTCTGTCCCTTAATTCTCATGTCATGCCCTCTTGTTTGAATCTTCCCTACCCTCAATGGGAAAAGCTATCCACGTCAACTCTGTCTATCCCTTTCATCATTTTAAAGACCTCAATCAAGTCCCCCCTTAACCTTCTGCGCTCCAAAGAATAAAGACCTAACTTGTTCAACCTTTCTCTGTGACATAGTTGATGGAACCCAGGCAACATTCTAGTAAATCTCCTCTGTACTCTCTCTATTTTGTTGACATCCTTCCTATAATTAGGCGACCAAAATTGTACACCATACTCCAGAATTGGTCTTACCAATGCCTTGTACAATTTTAACATTACTTCCCTACTCCTATATTCAATGCTCTGGTTTATAAAGGCCAGCACACCAAAGGCTTTCTTTACCACCCTATCTACATGCGATTCCACCTTCAGGGAACTATGCACAGTTATTCCTAGATCTCTCTGTTCCACAGCATTCCTCAATTCCCTACCATTTACCATGTACGTCTTATTTTGATTTGTCCTGCCAAGATGTAGCACTTCACACTTATCAGCATTAAACTCCATCTGCCATATTTCAGCCCACTTTTACAAATGGCCCAAATCTCTTGAAAATCTACTTCATTATCCACAACACCACCTATCTTAGTATCATCTGCATACTTACTTATCCAATTTTCCACCCCATCATCCAGATCATTGATGTACATGACAAACAACAGTGGACCCAACACAGATCCCTGAGGCACCCCACTGGTCACCGGTTTCCAACCTGACAAACAGCCATCCATCATTACTCTCTGACAATTCCCATTCAGCCACTGCTGAATCCATCTTGCTACTCCGCCATTAACACCCAAAGATTGAACCTTCTGAATCAACCTTCCATGGGGAACCTTGTCAAAGGCCTTACTGGAATCCATATAGACAACATCCACTGCTTTACCCTCATCAATTTCCCTAGTAACTGCTTCAAAAAATTCAAGAAGGTTTGTCAAACATGACCTTCCAGGCACAAATCCATGTTGACTGTTCCTGATCAGACCCTGTTTATCCAGATGCTTATATATATTATCTCTAAGTATCCTTTCCATTAATTTGCCCACCACTGACGTCAAACTAACAGGTCTATAATTGCTAGGTTTATTCTTTGAACCCTTTTTAAACAATGGGACAACATGCGCAGTATGCCAATCCTCCGGCACTGTTCCCGTTTCTAATGACATTTCAAATATTTCTGTCATAGCTCCTGCTATTTCTACACTAACTTCCCTCAATGTCCTAGGGAATATCCTGTCAGGACCTGGAGACTTATCCACTTTTATATTTTTCAAAAGTGTCAGTACTTCCTCCTCTTTGAATCTCATAGTTTCCATAGCTACTCTACTTTTTTCCCTTACCTCACAGAGTTCAATATCCTTCTCCTTGGTGAATACCGAAGAAAATAAATTGTTCAATATCTCCCCCATCTCTTTTGGCTCTGCAGATAGCTGTCCATTCTGGCTCTCTAATGGTCCAATTTTATCCCTCGTTATGATGCCAAATTAAACAAATCTCCCCTGGCTGCACGTGATCCATATCCCTACATATCCATGCACCCATCTAAAAGCCTCTGGGATGCCACTCTGGTATCTGCCTCCACCACACGGTGATGAGATACCAGTCAGCCCAGGCCACTTAGTGCTAGGTGACAGCAAGAAATGACAACTTAAAGGAAAGAAATCCAGCAGTGGGAAGCAAATTGGAAGGAGGGTGCTGCTCGTTGTAGCATGAAATAATAATTCCAGGTTGCTGAACTTGGGTCACCTGTGAGTAGGCTCCACACGATGGAGTACACAGCCTTCACACACTGAGCTCTCATTTGCACAGCAAAGGCAATATTTCAGGCTTAAGCTGCCGCCTAGAATGAAATGGTCAATAGCCGGCAATGAGGTGGGAGGAGGAGGTGGAGGAGGAGAGCAAAGGGCTGAAGTAGAACTCACATGATGAACAAAACTAGAGGATTAAAGACTTCATTATATGTGTAATCCAGTCGTCTCTGTATTGTGCCACGGTGCACAAAAAGATTATCTCTGAAGACCACAAGAACGCTTTTAAGACAGACACTAACAGCTTGCATCCGCCTTCAAAAGTAATTTTCCCATTCGCAGGGAAAGAAATGTACTGTTCCACAGAATATTTAATGTGCAGTTGTTACTGAAACAAAGAAAGGACTGGAATTGAATGTTACTCTTTAGTGCAGAATTGTTACTGCGGGCATTTGGTTCATTACTCCGAGCAGAGGCAACCAAAACCCACAAGATACGATGATATATTTTCAGTACCATCAAGCCACTCTTTTCCCTTTTATAGGCACATTTATGGAGCGTAGCTGTGGGGAGATACACAGACTGCAGGCACTGAGAAGCACGCTGATCACTTGCACCCAGATTTCACACAGTTTTTCTGCTGTGGACTGTGGAGTTAATACTGCAGCAGCCATTACAGAGAACATGTAACATAGAAACATAGAAATTAGGTGCAGGAGTACCATTCAGCCCTTCGAGCCTGCACATTCAATATGATCATGGAGTATCACCTGGGCCACAAGGGCCAGGAACTGGCCTCAACTACCCTCTGTGGCAGAGAGTTCCAGTGTGAAGAAAGTCTTTCTCATCTCGGTCTTAAAGGATTCCCCCTTATCCTTAAGCTGTGACCCACTTCCCCAACATCGGGAACAATCCCTGCATCTAGCCTGTCTAACCCCTTAAGAATTTTTGTAAGTTTCCCGAGTCGACCCTGACATCCCAGGAATCAGTCTGGTGAACCTTCTCTGCACTCCCTCTATGGCCCTTCCTCAGATTTGGAGACCAAAACTGCACGCAATACTCCAGGCTCACCATCACTGAAGTAGAACCTCACTCAACATGTAACAGTACTTTGGCCCACAGTTTGGATTCAGACCCATTTCTCCCCTTCTGCTGGCTTCACACTCACATCGTCTACCCTGATCTCACAATTTTTTTGTCTTTTCATCTCTGGACTTTATCCAGCCATCTGCCAAGCATGAACCCCCCTCTCACCAATATCCACCCAGCATTTTCCACGCTTTATTCTGTCCCTACCTCTCTTCCAGCTTTCTTTCCCCAACCCTCCCCCCTCCACCCGCCCCCACAATCAGTCTGAAGAAGGGTCTCGGCTCAAAACATCACCCATCCATGTTCTCCAGAGATGCTGTTTGACCCACTGAGTTACTGTGTGTCTTCTTTCATAAACCAGCATCTGCAGTTCCTGTGCCTCAACTATGGTCACTGGAGATGGTCATTGCACAACTTGTACAACTTGAATGTTTCTTGCCACCGGCCAGCAGCCCACGCCTGAATGAGTAGGAAAGAACTGCAGATGCTGGTTTAAGACGAAGGTAGACACAAAAAGCTGGAGTAACTCAGCGGGACAGGCAGCATCTCTGGAGAGAAGGAATGGTTGACGTTTCGGCTCGAGAAGGGTCTGAAGAAGGGTCTCGGCCCAAAACGTTGCACATTCCTTCTCTCCAGAGATGCTGCCTGTCCCGCTGAGTTACTCCAGCATTTTGTGCCTGCCCACACCTGAATGTGGCCCTGGTCTTACTGTGTGCAGCCAAGGACTGCTTCACTTCCTCAGCAGCTGCGAATGATTTTAATATTGTGCAATCTTCAGCAAACATCAAGGCTTCTGACCTTACAGGGGAAAGTAGGTCATCTGTCAAGCAGCTGAAGACACTGGGGTCTGGGACACTTCCCCAGGGGACCCTGCAGTGATGCCTTGGAACTGTGATCCAACACCACCATCTTACCTTCTTTTGATTCCAGCATCAAGTTATGTTTGGTCATCACTCCCGAGAAGGCGTTGCGATGTTTTGCTGTATTAAAGATGTTGTATTGTGTCCACCACCACACAGGTCACTGTTGTTATTTGATGAACATGCAAAGCCCAACATTTACTCGGCATAATTCACATTCAAGACTCTCTCGTCTGAACTCCCAATCCCAGAGAGGACACAACTTCCTCCCACAGCACAATCTCATTAAAGCTCCACTCCTTCATACGAACATTATTCATCACGCCCAAACTATTCATCTCCCTTATATCGAGAGCATTCTAAGGTGCTGCAGGGAATTCTCAGTACTGTGTGGTTTAATAAATAATTACATTTACAAATGTTTCTCGACAGCGAGGAGGTGGATTTTAAATGCTGATAATCTGAAGTCAGTCTTCAAGGTTATCTCGTTCAACTTCAATGAGGGGTGGGAGGGGATGAGAGAACAAGAACGACAGAAACCGACAACATCAACATGCAAGGACAGAGAGTGCCACAAAGAGACGGACAGATGTTGAACATCCAGAGATAGATAGATAGATAGATAGACAGACAGACAGACAGACAGACAGACAGACAGACAGACAGACAGACAGACAGACAGACAGACAGACAGACAGACAGACAGTATAGGACAGGAATACAGAGCGATGATCTGGGGCGAACAGAGAGATGTCAATCGATTCAGAAAAATGCCAGGATTGACATCTGTTCCGTGCTGAATAAGTGCCCCAACCCAAAGCGTCACCTGTCCATTCCCTCCACAGATGCTGACTGACCTGCTGAGTTCCTCCAGCACTTTGTGTTTTACTCTAGAATCTAGCATCTACCGTTATTTGTGGCTCTATTCTCCCCTGGCAGCAGAAACACCGACTCTGCATCGATCCTGTTAAGCCTTGTGAAAATGATCAAACAAAAAGCAATTTGGAGGCTTAATCCTGTGAGGTTCAGAGTCTATTCAACCATTTGTTCAACATAACGGGCATCACAGTGGAGCAGCAGTAGAGCTTCTTCCTCACAGTGCCTGAGAGCCGGTTCAATCCTGACCTCGGGTGCTGTCTGTGTGGAGTATGTATGTTCTCCCGGTGACCACGTGGGCTGCCTCCGGGTACTACAGTTTCCTCTAAAATCCCAAAGACATGCAGGTTTGTACAGTGGCTTGCAAAAGTATTCATACCCCTTGAACTTTTCCACATTTTGTCACGTTACAACCACAAACGTAAATGTATTTTATTGGGATTTTATGTGATAGACCAACACAAAGTGACGCACAATTGTGAAGTGGAAGGAAAATGAAACATTTTTTTTTACAAATAAAAAACTGAAAAGTGTGGCGTGCAAAAGTATTCAGCCCCCTTTACTCTGATACCCCTAAATAAAATCCAGTGCAACCAATTGCCTTCAGAAGTCACCTAATTAGTAAATAGAGTCCACTTGTGTGTAATCTAATCTCAGTATAAATATAGCTGTTCTGTGAAAGCCTCAGAGGTTTGTTAGAGAACATTAGTGAACAAACAATGTTCCTTGGGCATCATGAAGCCCAAGGAACACACCAGACAGGTCAGGGATAAAGTTGTGGAGAAGTTTAAAGCAGGGTTAGGTTATGAAAACATATCCCAAGCTTTGAACATCTCACGGAGCACTGTTCAATCCATTATCCGAAAATGGAAAGAGTATGGCACAACTGCAAACCTACCAAGACATGGCCGTCCACCTAAACTGACAGGCCGGGCAAGGAGAGCAATGATCAGAGAAGCAGCCAAGAGGCCCATGGTAACTGGGGAAGCTGCAGAGATCCACAGCTCAGGTGGGAGAATCTGTCCACAGGACAACTATTTGTCATGCACTCCACAAATCGGACCTTTATGGAAGAGTGGCAAGAAGAAAGCCATTGTTGAAACAAAGCCATAAGAAGTCTCGTTTGCAGTTTGCCACAAGCCATGTGGGGGACACAGCAAACATGTGGAGGAAGGTGCTCTGGTCTGATGAGACCAAAATTGAAGTTTTTGACCTAAATGCAAAACGCTATGTGTGGCAGAAAACTAACACTGCACATCACCCTGAACACACCATCCCCACTGTGTAACATGGTGGTGGCAGCATCATGCTGTGGGGATGCTTTTCTTCAGCAGGGACAGGGAAGCTGGTCAGAGTTCTTGGGAAGATGGATGGAGCCAAATAGACTGCAAAAGACGAGACTGGAGCAGAGGTTCACCTTCCAGCAGGACAACAACCCTAAACATACAGCCAGAGCTACAATGGAATGGTTTAGATCAAAGCATATTCATGTGTTAGAATGGCCCAGTCAAAGTCCAGACCTAAATCCAATTGAGAATCTCTGGCAAGACTTGAAAATTGCTGTTCACAGACGCTCTCCATCCAATTTGACTGAGCTTGAGCTATTTTGCAAAGAACAATGGGCAAAAATGTCAGTCTCTAGATGTGCAAAGCTGGTAGAGACATCCCCCAAAAGACTTGCAGCTGTAATTGCAGTGAAAGGTGGTTCTACAAAGTATTGACTCAGGGGGGCTGAATACTTTTGCACGCCACATTTTTCAGTTTTTTATTTGTAATAAAATTTGGATACCATGTATAATTTTCCTTCCACTTCACAATAATGCACCACTTTGTGTTGGTATATCACATAAAATCCCAATAAAATACATTTTCGTTTGTGGTTGTAACGTGACAAAATGTGGAAAAGTTCAAGGGGTATGAATACTTTTGCAAGCCACTGTAGGTTAATTGGCTTCTATAGATTGGCCCTAGTGTATAGGATGTGAAAGTGTGATCACATGGGCTTAGTGTACGAGTTAACGCTGGTCGGCGTGGACTTGGAGGGCCAAAGGGCCCGTTTCCATGCTGTATCCCTTAACGCTAAATCATGAAGCCAAAATCTCAACACTATATGCACAACACAAATGGAAGTGTTGGAGTTCTGTTTAGTCTGCTCATAATGTGCAGAAAGCTAGACCGAGAAGCAAGTTCAGACCATCAGTTGCTGTGTTTCCCCTTTTGTCCAGCTCCTCAAATAGTGTTGCGGCCTTGCCTTTGGGTTAAGCCTTATGCCTGTGTGAGCAGAGTGAAGTGCACCTCTTCAGAGAAACCTACAAACAAAATCACATTCAGTGTGCCAATTCTAGGTGGACCCTTGCCTGCAGACTTTGTTAGGACTTACCACCACGCTGCACATTCTTGCATCCTGCCTCCAGTATATTTATAACCAAGGAAATGTCTGATCAAAGAAAAAGCCCCACACCACCTCGCTGATGTTTCCCCCTCACATTTGCAATGTCAAGGTCAATGTTGGAAGTTTAATTTTTCAACAATGAGGGAGAGGTGGTGTCCCCGATACGGCAGCATTGAGAGAAACGAGGAAGCGCTCAACAAAAACAAAAATCAACCATTTGGAAGTTATTCCTCACTTCCCATTCACGGTTCCCGGTGCCAGAGTCGGCTGACTAGCAACGGCAGCTCAGTACGGATAAATATTTACAAGCTTGTGCTGGGAGACTTACATCCTATAAAAATGCCTTATTTCATGAACTCCGCCAGTAACAGCCACTGGGAAATGTCAGACCATCTGAAGCACAGCAGCAGCCTCTGCAGGTGACTGCGTTCCCAGAATACAAACAGGGAATTATTGTGATAAAATTCATCCCAACTCCGCCTCAACGCTCACTGAAACACACAAAGCAGATCCTTTTGGGATTCTGGTTACTCACTACTCTGCCAGATTTGTGTAGACTCACTGAAAAAGGTCCCGGCCTAAAACATCATCTATCCAGGTTCTCCAGAGATGCTGCCTGACCCACTGAGTTACTCCACCACTGTGTGTCTTGTGTTGCTCAGTTAAGGGCCTGTCCCACTTGGGCGTCATTTGTGCATCACGCGAAGATTTTGTGAATCCCAAAATCCTGTGGGCGCCCCGCTACGCTGCCTACGTCACCGCGCACCATGCGCGTGTAATGCACACACAGTGGTGGAGTAACTCAGTGTATCGTGACGCGTAAATGACGCGCAAAAGACACCCAAGTGGGACAGGCCCTTTAGATGACTCCCCTCAATTCACACTATTTGTGAGCACAACACAAGCTGCTGGAGGAACTCAGCGGGCCAAGCAGTATCTGCGGAGGGAATGGACAAGCAACGTTTTGGGTCGGGATCCTGCTGCATTTACCCTTTCCACGTTATTCCATAAACAACTGGATTTCTTGTTCATGGCTGTCTGAGTGTTCTGGCCAGCTGTGCAGTGCTTCAATACACAACAGGACACTGAGACACACAGCTTTCTTTACTTTAAAGAGGGTTTACACAAAATGCTGGAGAAACTCAGCGGGTGCAGCAGCATCTATGGAGCGAAGGAGATGGGCAACGTTTCGCGCCGAAACCCTTCTTCATTTAAAGACGTTGGAGCCAAGATGCTCACTGCTAGCCAGGGCCAGTGAAGTAGTCACTCCCCTAAAGACCAGTGGGAAACGGGCTGTAGTCAAGGAAATTAACTGTTATGTCACGGGAAATCATTCCTCATCAGGCGACCCGATGGCGTTGCCAACAGACCTGGTGCTACACTTCACGGCGCCAGTGATACAGTTCAATCCTAGCGCGTGTGTGCGCTTGCCCGTGTGCATGTCTGCGTGAGTGTGCGTGAGTGAGTGAGTGAGTGAGTGAGTGGTTTCCTCCCACATCCCATGCAGGCTGGTTGGTTAAATGGCTGTTGTAAATTGCCCCTAACGTGTAGGTGGGTGGTAGAATCTGGAGAGAGTTTAAGAGAATCTGGGAAATATTTTAAAAATGGAATAGTGTCAATGGGTGGCTGAGGGTAGGTGCGGTTCTGTGATGCATCTCGCTATGGCTCTTCGAGGGGTCACCTACAGTACACTTGTTCTGACCTCTATGACTGTTGAAAATGTATCACAACTAAGTGTTATCACAACACATTGCAATGTACCAGAACACATTTCTTCTAAGCTTTTGTATAAGTAGAATGATCATTTGATTCATCAGGAAGACTCGAGATCTCCATCAGCATTTTAGCACCCACTTGCAGTGACTTTTGGGCATGTAGTCACACTTCCATTAACTTTACACCTAAAGACTGTCTCTCCCCACTGAAACATGGATAACTGCTCTACAGTAGTTTCTTCAAACACCAGGCCTATCAAATAGAGCTAGAGCGAGAGTCAAAGTGTATGTGGAGAGCAGGAAAGTGGGAAAGCAGCCAACATTATTAAATATCTTTATCACTCCCATAGGACAGAAGATACAAAAGCTAGCGTGCACATACCACCATTCAGGAACAGCTTCCCCTCTGCATTCAGATTTCTGAACGGTTCTTCCATAAGGATGTCGTTCCAATCTTCCAAACCACCTCATTGTGAACATTGGATTTTTTCTCTGCAACTGTTTTGCCACAATGCTTCAAACTATATTCTGCACTCTGGCATTTTCCTCTTTTCTCTAACTGCTGTATGTGTACAGCTTGATAGTCCATGATGTGTATAATGTGTATAGTATGGTCTGATTTAATTGGATAGCACACATACAAAAATGTTCCACTGTATCTTGTGACATGAATAAACCAATGCCAACATCAATATCATTCGGCTTGGATCCCCCGCGATCTCACTGAATAATAGATCGGGGGCCAGGTGACACACAGGGTCTAAGGGGCCAGAACTGTATAATGAAGGTATAGCTTTAGGTTTCAGTTTGTATTTGTCACATGTACCGAGGTACAGCGAAAAGCTTTATTTTGCATGCTATCCAATCAGATCAGATAATACTATACTTAAATACAATCACATCAAACTAAATTACAACCGGTAGAGAAAAGGAGAAGATTATAGTTCTCAGCATTGCAGCGCATCAGTTCCAGAAACAAAGTCTTATGTCCATTATAGAGCAGAGAGGAATCGGTCAATACCCTAGCTTATTAAAGGAAGAATGACCTGTATTTATTATCTTAGCATTTTGTGAATCTCAGGGCACCCCAATTCGATCAGATGCTCTTTATTTTGGAATCAGAGGTGCAAAAGCAATGCAAAGTGGTGCGAGCACTGGCTGTTATTTTGAGAAGACATCAATTTCAGCCATACCCAAGTAGCACTGCAGTGGCGGTAGTGATTGATGAATGACAGCACTACAGAGGCCTTGAAGTGTAATGGTCCATACCAGAGGCCTGAGTGCAGCAAATGGGGTCTGAAGCAGCTTCCTAAGGATTACTGAGCTACTTAAATCCAATATATTAGGAAACATGCATCAAATCCAAACAGTTAAAACACCAATGATATCTAAAACCCTTTGCATATATCGTTTCACCAATCTTTTCGATCTTACAGAGGTGCATAGTCAGGGTGAATGCACACAATTTTCTTCCCAGGTAATTAGAATCAGGAACTGGTGGACACAGGTTTAAGTTGAGAGGGGAAAGATTAAAAAGCAATCTGAGGGGCAACAATCTGAGTGGATATATGGATCAAGCTGCCACAGCGGGTACTTGAGGCGAGTACAATAACACTTAAGGGACGTTTGGACAGGTACATGGATAGGAAAGGCTCAGAGGCTTACGAGTCAAACATGGGCAAATGGGGCTAGTTTAGATGTGGTATCTTGGGCGGCATGGGCTGAAGAGCCTGTTTCTGTGCTGAATGCTCAAACAATAAACTGAGAAAAGCCAACAGGCAAAAGTTGAAGAAATAAAATAAGAAATATCTAGAGGATAAATTTGTTTGCGTATCCAGTTGATACATTTCAAAAATTGTAACCACTAAGTTACAGTATAGTATGGAATTTAAACATAAAAATCTGGCAATAAAATCAAGGAAGAAATGAACAGTAGGACACACCTTTGGGGGAGGATTAATTGCGTGGCAAGGAGGATATGTAGAGCAGAAACAGCAGCTAGGAGCAGAAAGGTCCAACGCAAAAGGACTTCCATTTCCATGGTATACGGTGGCTTGCAAAGGTATTCATACCCCTTGAACTTTTCCACATTTTGTCATGTTACAACCACAAATGTAAATGTATTTTATTGGGATTTGATGTGATAGACCAACACAAAGTGGTGCATAATTGTGAAGTGGAAGGAAAATGATACATGGTTTCCAAATGTTATTACAAATAAAAAACTGAAAAGTGTGGCGTGCAAAAGTATTCAGCCCCCCTCAGTCAATACTTTGTAGAACCACCTTTCCCTGCAATTACAGCTACAAGTCTTTTGAGGTATGTCTCTAACAGCTTTGCACATCTAGAGACTGAACTTTTTGCCCATTCTTCTTTGCAAAATAGCTCAAACTCAGTCAGATTGGATGGAGAGCGTCTGTGAACAGCAATTTTCAAGTCTTGCCGGAGATTCTCAATTGGATTTAGGTCTGGACTTTTTCTGGACCATTCTAACACATGAATATGCTTTGATCTAAACCATTCCATTGTAGCTCTGGCTGTATGTTTAGGGTCGTTGTCCTGCTGGAAGGTGAACCTCCGCCCCAGTCTCAAGTCTTTTGCAGACTCTAACATGTTTTCTTCCAAGATTGCCCTGTATTTGGCTCCATCCATCTTCCCATGAACTCTGGCCAGCTTCCCTGTCCCTGCTGAAGAAAAGCATCCCCACAGCATGATGCTGCCACCACCATGTTTCACAGTGGGGATGGTGTGTTCAGGGTGATGTGCAGTGTTAGTTTTCCGCCACACATAGCGTTTTGCATTTAGGCCAAAAACTTCAATTTTGGTCTCATCAGACAAGAGCACCTTCCTCCACATGTTTGCTGTGCCCCACATGGCTTGTGGAAAACTGCAAATGGGACTTTTTATGGTTTTGTTTCAACAATGGCTTTCATCTTGCCACTCTTCCATAAAGGCCCGATTTGTGGAGTGCACGACTAATAGTTGTCCTGTGGACAGATTCTCCCACCTGAGCTGTGGATCTCTGCAGCCCCTCCAGAGTTACCATGGGCCTCTTGGCTGCTTCTCTGATCAATGCTCTCCTTGCCCGGCCTGTCAGTTTAGGTGGATGGCCATGTCTTGGTAGGTTTGCAGTTGTGCCATACTCTTTCCATTTTCGGATGTTGGATTGAACAGTGCTCCGTGAGATGTTCAAAGCTTGGGATATTTTTTTATAACCTAACCCTGCTTTAAACTTCTCCACAACTTTATCCCTGACCTGTCTGGTGTGTTCCTTGGGCTTCATTATGCCCGAGGAACACTGTTTGTTCACTAATGTTCTCTAACAAACCTCTGAGGCCTTCACAGAACAGCTGTATTTATACTGATATTAGATTACACACAAGTGGACTCTATTTACTAATTATGTGACTTCTGAAGGCAATTGGTTGCACTGAATTTTATTTAGGGGTATCAGAGTAAAGGGGGCTGAATACTTTTGCACGCCACACTTTTCAGTTTTTTTATTTGTAAAAAAAATTGAAAACAATGTATTATTTTCCTTCCACTTCACAATTATGCGCCACTTTGTGTTGGTCTATCACATAAAATCCCAATAAAATACATTTACGTTTGTGGTTGTAATGTGACAAAATGTGGAAAAATTCAAGGGGTATGAATACTTTTGCAAGCCACTGTATTTAATGAGCTCAAAACACTTCAAAACTGTTTACAGCAAAACAAAAGCAGCTACAAGGAGAGGATGGTCAAACTGTTTTCTCTGGTACAACGATTGAGGGGAGACTTGATAGAAGCATGTATAATTCACCTCTGCAAAATATTTTTTCCTAACTCCATGCTGAGTGGCTGCCTCTCATTATAAAACAGTTATTTCCTGGTTCCGGAGACTCCAGCCAAGAACCAATACATGCAAGAACTTTACATGTTTGAATGTTCTTCTAACAAACCATAACTAGTTGTTGGTACAAGCAGGCAGCAATCAACGAATGGGAACTTGTGGGTCCTTTTCAGGTTGGTAGGCTGCATTGAGTGAACTGCGCAGGAATCAGTGCTGGCGTTTGCAATCTATATGAATGATTTGGACCAAGAGAGTAATAGTAACATGGATCATCGACTAATAATGTCTACATCAGTATATTACTCCCAATATAATGCACTCTGATTTTCAAATGCAGTGAGGTACAGGTTCAACAAAAACCTTGCTTGCAGCAGCGTCACTGGTCCACTGGCTCAAAGATTATTTATTAACCTCTTGCATCTTGGGTTTCTAATGTAAAACAGGACAGACTTGATGCTTAAGTTTGAAAATAACTATGATTGGGTGTGCCTCAAGTATCATCCTTTCAGGTATAATATAAAAGAGTTGTGCAAAGCTCCTGGGGAAACAGTAACCATAATATAGTAGAATGCTGCATTAAGATGGAGAGTGACACGGTTAATTCAGAGACAAGTGTCCTGAACTTAAAGAAAGACAACTTTGATGGTATGAAATGGGAAATGGCTAGGATAGACTGGGAAATGATTCTTAAAGGGTTGATGGTGGATATGCAATGGCAAAGATTTAAAGATCGCATGGATGAATTGAAACAATTGTTCATCGCGGTCTGGCATAATAGTAAATCAGGGATAATAATAAACCATAGCTAACGAGGGAAATTAGGGATAGTGTTAAATCCAAGGACGAGGCATATAAATTGGCCAGAGGAAGCGACTGGGCTTATATTCGCTGGAATTTTGACGGATGAGCGGTGATCTTATAGAAACATACACAATTCTTAAGGGATTGGACAGGCTAGATGCAGGAAAAATGTTCCCGATGTTGAGGGAGTCCAGAACCAGGGGTCACAATTTAAGATAAGCGGTAGGCCATATCGGACTGACATGAGGAAAAACCTTTTCACCCAGCGAGTTGTGAATCTGTGGAATTCTCTGCCACAGAAGGCAGTGGATGGTTTCAAGAGAGAGTTAGATATAGCTCTTAGGGCTACCGGAATCAAGGGATATGGGGAAGAAGCAGGAACGGGTACTGATTTGGGATGATCAGCCATGATCATATTGAATGTCGAAGGGCCGAATGGCCTACTCCTGCACCTATTTTCTATGTTTCTATATGCTGGGAAGAAAGATGCTGGTAGACAGCTGGGCAAATGGATGACATGGGGAAACATTGTGCTGAAAGAATTCCAACAGGGAAGATGAAGCAATAGATCCCATCACAGCTTCCATCTTCCAAAGCTGCATTTGCATTAGAGTCACACAGCACAGAAACAGCTCTTTGACCCACTGATTCCACACTAACCATCAAACACCCATTTACACTAATCCAATTGCTTTACTCTCCGTATATTCCCATCTACTCCTCCCAGGTTCTACCACTCAACCACAAACTAGGGACAACCTGTGCTCAATACCATATGAATCTGAAGAAGGGTCCTGACCTAAAACATTGCCTTTCATAAGGTGATAAGGAATAGAATTAGGCCATTCGGCCCATCAATTCTACCCTGACATTCAATCATAGCTGATCTATCTTTCCCTCCCAATCTCATTCTCCTGCCTTCTCCCCAAACCTCTGACACCTGTACTAATCAAAATTCTATCTATCTCTGTCTTAAAAGTATCCACTGACGGCCTCCACAGCCTTCTGTGGTAAATAATTCCACAGATTTACCACCCTCTGACTAAAGAAATGTTACCTCATCTCCTTCTTAAAAGAACGTCCTGTAATTCTGAGGCTATGGCCTCTATTCCCAGACACTCCCACTAGTGGAAACATCCACTCTATCCAAGCCTTTCACTATTTTGTATGTTTCAATGAGGTCCCCCCTCATTCTTCTAAACTCAAGCGAGTACAGGCCCAGTGCCGACAAACACTCATCATAGGTTAACCTACTCATTCCTGGGATCATTCTTGTAAACCTCCTCTGGACCCTCTCCTGTGCCAGCACATCCTTCTTCAGATATGGACTTCAATGTCTTCCAGAGATGTTGCCTGACCGCTGAGTAACTCCAGCATTTTGTGTCTTTTTTTTTGTAAAGCAGTGTCTGCTGGTCCTTGTGCCTCCATAACCTACCACGCTGCATGTTTGGGATGTGGAAGAAAACAAGTGCATACTGGGGAATGCTGGTATGACCCAGTGATTTGGGATGGAGCTTCTATCAACTACAAACTGTAAATAAAATGGGAATAATGACGTGGGTGTAAACCCCCAGCTTTAAAGTTGTGCCTCGAGTCTGAAGCAAACTTTTGAAGCCTGGGTTGGTTGAAGCCACTTCAGCTCAGAATCAGTGGAGTACTACTGCATAGCTGCATTGTCAAAAGTGCCATATTTCCATCTTCAATTGAAGGCTTGTCTGCTTTTTCAAAGAAACACACAAAAAGCCAGGTTGAATTACTTAAAGAAAATGCAGGAGCGTGGCCAACAGCCAGCCTCAAACAATGCTGCTCGTCACCTAATTGCTTTTCATTTTATGTTATATGCAAGATGTCTTTCACGTTTAATTATAATACAATGACTGAAGCATTGCAAGACTGTGACTGACTGCAAGGATGTGACTGTCACCATTAAAACAAAGGATTTGCATTTTTACCCAGATATGGCATGATAGCAGCTGGTATAGAGTTTATACATCAGCATCAAAGGGGGAAATGTGGCAGTGGAAGAAATGGTCCTTTGACATTATCATTGTTATTTAAAGGGATCCCCCAACATGCTTCAGATTATGAATATTATGTACTGCCTTACACATTTGCATTAGTAGCTCATTTTCTCCATTTCCCTTCTGCTGATTCCAGTCCTTACTACCCTCAGCCACGGCCAGTCTCGCAGGCGTTTGCTCACACGCCATCCTTTATTCATGTGTAGGAAGGCACTGCAGATGCTGGTTTAAACTGAAGATAGGCACAAAATGCTGGAATAAATCAGCGGGCCAGGCAGCATCTCTGGAGAGAAGGAATGGGTGACATTTCGAATCGAGACCCTTCTTCAGACTGATGTCAGGGGGAGGAGACAAGGAAGTGTGAGGCGTGAAAAACAGGACAAAGGGAATGACGATCAAGGAAACCGTAGAACATTGTGTTTAAGAAGGAACTGCAGAAGCTGGAAAATTGAAGGTAGACAAAAGTGCTGGAGAAACTCAGCGGGCGCCGCAGCATCTATGGAGCGAAGGAAATAGGCGACGTTTAACGTTACATTGCCTATTTCCTTCGCTCCATAGATGCTGCTGTACCCGCTGAGTTTCTCCAGCACTTTTGTCAACCGTACAACATTGTTAGCTGGGAGAAGTTAACAACAAAGCAAACAAAGATAAAATGTACTCGGAGACAGTCAGACTGGTCGGAGAACTGGGAAAGGATGGAGGGAGGGGAAAGCAAGGGTTACTTCATTCATTTATTTATTGAAAGATACAGCATGGATTATAGATCTCGGGTGCTGTCTGTATGGAGTTTGCACGTTCTCCCTGTGACCGTGTGGCATTAATGAACCTGTGTGCTGGACTTGTGCAGTTGCAGACTTTAGACGTTATTGCATTAAGACCACAGCATCCTTTGTGACTGACAGAACAAAATGTAGAAAACCTTGGGCCACACTATTCTTGGCACACCTCATTTTACATTCCATAGAATTGCTGCAACACTGAAGGCGGCTATTCAGTCCACCATCAATTCATTTCAACTGAGAAGGAGTGCTCTTTGGACATCTCACAATCCAGTTGCTACACCGAGTAGCACTCTGCCAGTTTTCTATCGGGCGATGACTCTGGCTGTACATGGCAGGTTCCTTCCAGGACAACATACATGAAATCACCAGTCTGCTGCCTCACTGCTGTCGACTGCAGTCCAGGTCTAACCATATGATACCGTTTTCCTTCACCCTCATCTCTCCCATGCCACAACATGGACAAGGAATGAAACTAGTAGCCATGGAGACACAAGGTGGACACAAAATGCTGGAGTAACTCAGCGGGACAAGCAGTATCTCTGGAGAGAAGGAATGGGTGACGTTTCAGGTCGCGACCCTCTATGAACCCTCTCTGCTCCGCCTCTGTGATTCCTCCTTCCCTGCTCCCCCTCCATGGAGACACAAGTGACTGCAGATGCTGGAATCTTGAGCAAAGCACAAAGTACTGGAGGAATTCAGTGGGTCAGGCAGCATCTGTGGAGGGAATGGACAGATGATGCTTTGGGTGGGGACCCTTCTTCAGACTGATTGAGTAGTGGGGGGAGAAAGCTGGAAAAGAGAAGTGTGCCACTCAAAACCAGTGTCCAGACTGCTTTTATTACCATAAACCATTCCCTTATCTGCCGTGTTTGTGTTACTGAGACTGAATCAATTGATGTCTGGACTATGTCCACATGACTTTTCTTCATAAGCTTGTAAAAGAAAAATCACATCACTGAAATTATGAAAGATTTATTCAAAGCTTAAGATGGTTTATGCTCATTCATAATGCGCAAACAGCCCGGGTCATATTTTAATCCCTGATTGAATTTTAAACCCAATGCATAACATAAACTATAATAGATAACATTCATAAATGATTAAGCCTCGGCCCTTCATGGGAACCAATAAAAAGATGGCTATATATAAATGCTTTGATGTTTACTATCACAATCCTTGCTGCTCAGAACGCCAAATGCACAATGTTTACCCAATGTCAAAGCAGCAGTGAGCAGGGAAGAGGAAGATCAGATCTTGGGGTGAGAAGGGGAACAGCAGGAAACCCCCTGCGGTTACACTGCAATTTGTACTCTCTAGCAAACATTGTAATGTTAGGTTACTGTGCTGCAGCAATCAGCGCCCACCCACGCCTGTAACATATTAATGGCAAGCAAGTTCCATACAAATCGCTGTACTCAAGTTGAGTCATCCCACCCCACCATTCCTCTTCCCCGCTCCCACCTGGCAGAAGATACAGAAGCTTGAAAGCGCGCACCACCAGACTCAGGAACAGATTCTTCCCCTCTGTTATCAGGCTTCTAAACGATCCTTCCGTAAGCTAGGATACTGTCCAATTCCTCACTATCCCATTGGGGACATTGGCATTGTCTGTGGAACTGATGCGCTACAAAGCTGAGAACTATATTCTGCACTCTGCATCTTCCCCGTTGCTCTATCTATTCAAGTTTGATCTGGTTGTATTTATGCTTGGTATCATCTGATGTGTTTTGATAGCCTGCAAATTAAGCTTGTTATTGTACCTCGGGAAAAGTGACAATAATAAAGCTCAACCTAAACTTCTGCTAATTCTGTGAACAATTGCCGTTATCAAGCAGAGATTAGGGTCAAGTGGCACTTTAGGAGAGAGGAGAATCCCTTAATATCAAAAATAAACAACTGTCTGTCTCAGCTCCAGCTTGGAAGGTCATCCCCTCATCTCGACATTATTGGAAGTCACCCTCTCACCTCCACATTGAAAATTGTAGTTTCTAGTCCTGCTCAAGAGATTCCACTCTCAATACAGAACTGTGCCAGCCTGGTGCTGACTGAAGGCAGTAAATCAAGGCACCCTCTGCCTCCCTGGTGGATGCAACAAAGTGCAGTAATATCTAACAGGGAGGCTCCTACCAGTGTCATTACCGATATTTAGCCTTCAACCAATACTGCTGTGAAGATGATCTTGTCCTAATCCCGTTTCCAATTATGGGCCCTGCGGGAACGGACTGTTGTATTTCTTTGCAGGCAATAATACTTAAACTGCAGTGTCATGGGATGAGTGAAACTTAGGTTAACAAACATAGTAAAACGTAAGACCTTGCCTGCTATAGAACAAAGCTACCTGCATCACTGGTACCGCATCTACTAATGGAAAATCCACCTCTCCACCAGCAGAAGATTCAGCCAATTCACAATATACCAAGCAATTACTCAGTGCAACCCTCATATCTGTGGCACCAAGATAAGTGTTTGCTATGTCGACAAATACTCTCTTCTGCAGGTGCACGACAGAGAGCATACTGACTGGTGGATTCAGTGTTTGATTCCCAAGAACAAAAGAGATTACACAGAGATCCACCACAGGTACTCACCTCCCCACCATCAAAGAGATCTAGAGTAGGCATTGCCTCAAAAAGTCAGCTACTTTCATCAAAGACCCTCACCATCCCGGCCATGCTCTCATTTTGCTCCTAACATTGGGAAGAAGGCAAATAGTCTGAAAACCATGACCTCCAGGTTCAAGAATAGCTTCTTCCCAAAAAATCATTAGGCTCTTGAATACGACACCACAGTAAACACATCTGTGTACTTTATGGGCTGTCTCTGGTTGCACCAAAGATTCAGAGGTTTATTTTTGCACTGGAAGTATGGTTTTTGGTTTAGTGAACATGTGTATATTAAATATTATCTAGGTGCATTGTGTTTAAAGGACTGTTATGCTCTGCACGTAAGACTTTCATTGTTCTGTGGCCAGTGTATCTGACAATAAAACACTCTTGACTCTCTCAAATAACACACACATGAATACCCTGCCCAATCCTTGGCCCATAAATATAGTGGCTTTTCTGCCAGAGAGGCCAAGTCAAAACACTGTAACTTCCTCCATAACTGCACAATGGGGGTTCCTTCATCAAATGAATTCCCAAAGGACGAGGTAGTGGTTCAAAGGTACACAAAAATGCTGGAGAAACTCAGCGGGTGCAGCAGCATCTATGGAGCAAAGGAGATAGGCGACGTTTCCGGCCGAAACCCTTCTTCAGACGGTTTCCAGCATCTGCAGTTCCTTCTTAAACAGGTAGTGGTTCAACATGGGTTAGTCATGGACAATAAAGGATGGGTTTTCAATGCCAACAACCTAACATTCCATGTGTCGACAAGGCTTCAGTGAGGGTGAAGCACTGACATCTACTGAGGTTTTCAAAATGAAAGTGCGTAAGAACGTTAAGAAAAGAGCATTTCTATTGCACCAATGCTTAACAATGAAAGCATCAATAGAAAAAAAAAACTCTGAAAATTGAAATTAATTCAGTCTGGGTGAATTATATTTTGTAGATGGGGCACACTGCTGTCACTGTACCCCACTGGTAGAGGGAGTGAATGTTTAGTGTGTTTCATAGCGTGTAACCACATGCTCAAATCACAAAGGTAACATCACATTGTGACTGGGGCACACAGCTTGGAACTCGTAACTGGAATATTGGGCACACTAATAATAATAACCTGAAACATCTCTCCCTTGAGCCTCTTCCAAGCTTTCTCACTGGACTTCTGAGATTTAAGGCGAGGGAAATTATTTAGAGATCTGAGGAACAAATGTTTCCACACAGAGGGCAGAGAGTTTATAGAATGAACTGCCAGAGGAAGTAGAGGTGGGTTCAAAGCCAATGTCTAAAAGACATTGGACAAGTACATGGATCAAGCGTCAAGAGTATTTCATTGCCATATTTGCCAAAACTATTACATTCTTATTTTCAGCAGCATAACAGGTCTGTAAACACAATGCAACAGATAATATAATACAACTATCAAAAAAAAGTTCAACAAACAAAATTCTTAGTGCAAAACAAATCATAAGCCCAAAGTTAGTGTAACCAAGACAGTTTATAGTTCAAAGTTTAGTTGGCGTTTGCAGTGTTCAATGGTTTGATGGTTGATGAATGGGAATGATTTAGGGCCAAACGTAGACTCAGGTGTGCAAACTGGTTGGCATGGTCGATTTGGGCTGAAGGGCCTTTTCTCATGCTGTGTAACTCTGACCCTGAAGATCACTGTAATCTAACCTCACTCCTCCCAGATGTAATTCTTTGTAAATGTGCCAAGCTTCCTGCCTGAATCCACCATGGGCTTCAGGCTGCTGCTTCCCTATAATGGCTGCCGCCTCCCTCGCCAGCCAGCCAGCCTCTGCATGGTCTGACGATCAGCCACTCACCCAAATCTCCGTCCACAGATGGTGCTGCACCTGCCCTAACACTCGCAATAGCATCTGTTTTCACTTCATGCTGTATAACCCAACAGCCAGCTGGCCGGCTAGATCAGGGGCAGAAAGGGAAGAGAATTCTTCCCGGTGGTGTATTTGATCTTGCAGCTAACAGGAATGGAAGCGGAAACAAACACTCCCCCCGGTACCGGAACGAGAGACCCTGATCGACAGATAGAGTCACACTGAGACCTCCCTGTGTTGAAGAACTTCCTCTCAAAAGCTTGGGGCATAAACAGCCAACGTTGCCCAACACAGAATGACAGTGTGAAGCATGGAGACTGCTGCCACACGGACCTGACTCCAGGATGCCTTTTCCATATAATTGCATGAACTTAATTAAATAAAAATCACAGGGGAGGTTGCAAACTGTTAATCTCAATCGTACGATTTGTTGGAAAACAGCAGGCAGCCGACTGAGGGAATGAAACAGGCAAGCTGCTGCAATCTCCCAGGAGGCCAAGGAAGTGAGTCAGTGCATTCATTCAACTTCTTTCAACTTGGTAGCAAGGGGGAAAGCAGCAAAACTCATTACAAGTTGGTGCAGAAACACTTGTCATCTTTACCAGCTCTCGCTTACAACAGCATCTCACCTCCACACACATTCTTCCTTCAGCTGGAAGAGACCAATTCATGGTTAACAGTATTCCTGATATTTAAAGATGTGTCTCTGCAGAGATTTTTTTGTAATTACTGATAATGCTGGCACTTATTGTCAGTGCCCTGAACTGAGCAGTTAGTTACGGGTCAACCATGTTTGTCAGTCAGGTTGCCCAGCGGAGAAGAGCGCAGGGCCTGGATAGGCAGGGATCCTTGATGATGGATGCAGGCAGCCTTCTTGAGGCAGCGTCTCATGTAGATGCCATCAATGGTGGGGAGGGCTCGGCCCATGATGGACCAGGCTGAGCCCACCACTCTCTGCAATAAAGCAAGATTTAGAAAGCATTTTCATTCGCTTTGGTTTTGCAAGTGTTCAGGTCCATAGGGCAGCCTGAGTGTGTGCACCGTGCTGTACCCCAGAACTCTGACAACATTTCTCAAATTCTTGCGAGATGCCAAAAATATGTAAAATTCTTAAGGGTACACAAAAGGCTGGAGAAACTCAGCAGGTGCAGCAGCATCTAAGGAGCGAAGGAGATAGGTTTCGGCCCGAAACGTTGCCTATCTCCTTCGCTCCTTAGATGCTGCACACCCGCTGAGTTTCTCCAGCCTTTTGTGTACCCTCGATTTTCCAGCATCTGCAGTTCCTTCTTTAAAATTCTTAAGGAATTGGACAGGCTAGATGCAGGAACCATGTTCCCGATGTTTGGGGGAGTCCAGCACCAGGGGTCACCGTTTAAGAATAAGGGAAAGGCCATTTAAGACTGAGATGAGGAAACACCTTTTAAGCCAGAGAGTTGTGAATCTGTGGAATTCTCTGGCACAGAAGGCAGTGGAGGTCAATTCACTAGATGTATTCAAGAGAGTTAGATATAACTCTTAGAGCTAACGGAATCAAGGGATGTAGGGAGAAAGCAGGAACAGGGTACTGATTCTAGATGATCAGCCAGAATCATATTGAATGGCAGTACTGGCTTGAAGGGCCGAATGGCCTACTCCTGCACCTATTTTCTATGTTTCTAGACCTGTGACTGCTTCCAGTATAAATGGCATGGGCCGCAGGTACATGGGAACAACACCACCACCTGCAGATACTCTCCAAATTAGACTCCATCCTGAACTGGAAACATCTTGTCGTTCCTTCATCGTTGCTGGGTCCAGTCCCGGAATTTCCTCCTCAATATTGCTGTAAGAGTAACTTTACCAGAAGGCCTGCAACAGTTCAAGATGCTGGTTCGGCACCAACTTTCCAAGGGGCAATTAGGGATGGACAATACATGCTGGCATTCCGTCAAGGGCCAGGTACAATGGAAATCTTGCTTGCAGCAGCAACACAGGCACATTGACTCAGATACATAAAACATAAATTACACATAAATTAAAGACCGTGAAAAACAAAACTGGGCAAAAAAAAACCAAGACATTGGTGCAAAATGTAATTGGAAAACAAGAAAACAAGAGGTGTGTTCTGCTATCGAGGTACGGTTAGCGACATCCCGATCCAGAAAAACAAATTCAAATATTCCAGAGTGTAACAAGCCTTTTCTTTCAACCAGTTCTTTCCAACAAGCAAACATTGTATTTTCAGCAGAAAGAGCTTGTAGGAATGAATCTGATTTCCAGCACATTTTCCACTTTCAAAAACATCGGGAATCCACAGCAAGTGAAATGGATGAGAATGGATTAACATCCTGTGCATTTGCTATATTGCTTGCATCCCATAGTAATGAACATCCAGACCATTACTAATTGAACAGATGCACTGCTGTTCTGCCTGGCTAATTCCTGCTATAATGCTCAGAAAATCAATAGAGGCACAAGATGTATACAAACATCATGCACAAAAGGTCAAATGAAAAACGGATTTGATTAAAATTAACTTTTGTTTTCTCAGTTACCAAATTATCATCTGTTCCATATTTCAGCACGGCAAGGAGGGAAACCATTCAGCCCATCAAGCTTCTGCTGCCTCTCAGTGCAATCCTATCGATCCCATTTGCCTGCACCGTTCTCGCACACATTCCCATCAGCAGTTTGCTGATTCTATTGCTGCACACCTACATTATGGGTATTTGACAGCGGACAATAAACCCAACCATCAGAATGTTTCCGGGATGCAGGAGGAAACCAGAGCACGGCAGGATGTGCAAACTCCACAAACACAGCGTCAGAATCAAACTCAGACAAAGGTGCTACTGCAACACCAGCACTCCACATGTTACTACCTATCAACACGTTTCTCCAGCTAGAGCCTCTGCTGACTTTGGAAAGCAATAGCATCAAGTCACTGGACAGGTTTACTTCTGAGTATTCTATAGAATTAGTGAAATTAAAGGAGAGGGCAAGACAAGAGTGCAAAAAATTAATTAGAAAAACAAAATAAGTTTGTGGTGGTTCAAGAGGCTTGGGTGTTCCGTTGCCGCGGTAGGACCAGGTTGTGCAGGTCGGTTCATGAACCTGATGGCAGGTAAGTAACTGTTCCTGAACCTGGTAGTTAGTGTGGGACTTGAGGCTTCTGTTCCTCCTGTCCACCGGTAGCAGTAAAAAGAGGGCACGGCCCGGATGGTGGGGATCCTTGATGATAGGCAGCGCCTCAAAGTTAGATGCTGCCCACCACTCTGTAGACTCTTGCATTCCAGGGCGTTGGAATTGCCGTACTAGTCCATGATCCTACCAGTCAGGATACTTTCTGCAGTACATCTGTAGACATTCGTAAGAGTATTAGGAGTCATGCCAAACCTCCATGACCCTCCAAGTAGCGGCATGGCAATTGACTATGAGGCTTGAGGCTCAGTTGGAAATTGGCAAGTATATTGTTGTGGGAATTACAGAGACCTGGCTGTAAGAGGGCCAGGGCTGGGAACTGAATATCCAAGGGTATACCTCCTATCAAAAAGACATACAGGTGGGCAGAGGGGGTGGGGTAGCTCTGTTGGTGAGGAATGAAATTCAGTCCCTTGCAAGGGGTGACAGTGAAAGAGGAGATGTGGAGTCAGTATGGATAGAACTAAGGAATTGTAAGGGTAAAAATATCCTAATGGGGCTTATCTACAGGCTCCCAAACAGTAGCCTGGACATAGGGTGCAAGTTGAATCAAGAGTTAAAATTGGCATGTCGTAAAGGTAATGCTATGGTTGTTATGGGAGATTTCAACATGCAGGTAGACTGGGAAAATCAGGTTGGTACAGGACCCCAAAAAATTGAGTTTGTGGAGTGCCTCTGTGATGGATTCTTAGAGCAGCTTGTACTGGAGCCTACCAGGGAGAAGGCAATTCTGGATTTAGTGTTGTGTAATGAACCGGATTTGATAAGAGGACTCGAGGTAAAGGAGCCATTAGGTGGTAGTGACCATAATATGGTAAGTTTTAATCTACAATTTGAGAGGGAGAAGGGTAAATCGGAGGTATCTGTGTTACAGTTGAACAAAGGGGACTATGGAGCCACGAGGGAGGAGCTGGCCAGATTGGAAAGATACCCTAGCAGGGATGACAATGGAACAACAGTGGCTGGTATTTCTGGGAATAATACAGAAGGTGCAGGATAAGTTCATTCCAAAGAGGAAGAAAGATTCCAAGGGGAGTAAGGGGCGACAAGGGAAGTCAGGGACAGTATAAAAATAAAAGAGCAGAAGTACAAAAATGAGCAGGAAGCAAGAGGATTGGGTAATGTTTAAAGAGCAACAGAAGATAACTAAAAAGGCAATACGGGGAGAAAAGATGAGGTACGGAGGTAAGCTAACCAAGAATATAAAGGAGGATAGCAAAAGCTTCTTCAGGTATGTGAAGAAGAAAAAAATAGTTAAGACCAAAGTTGGACCCTTGAAGATTGAAAAAGGTGAATTTATTATGGGAAACATAGAAATGGCAGATGGGTTGAACAGGTACTTTGGATCCGTCTTCACTAAGGAGGACACAAACAATCTTCCTGATGTACTAGTGGCCAGAGGATCTAGGGTGGTGGAGGAACTGAAGGAAATCCACATTAGGCAGGAAATGGTGTTAGGTAGACTGATGGGACTGAAGACTGATAAATCCCCAGGGCCTGATGGTCTGTCCCAGGGTACTTAAGGAAGTGGCTCTAGAAATCGTGGACTCATTGGTGTTCATTTTCCAATTTTCTATAGATTCAGGATCAGTTCCTGTGGATTGAAGAGTAGCTAATGTTATCCCACTTTTTAAGAAAGGCTGGAGAGAGAAAACCGGGAATTATAGACCAGTTAGCCTGACAGCGGTGGTGGGAAAGATGCTGGAGTCAATCATAAAAGATGAAATAGCGGCAATATTTGGATAGCAGTAACAGGATCGGTCTGAGTCGACATGGATTTACGAAGGGGAAATCATGCTTGACTAATTGTCTGGAATCTTTTGAGGATGTAACTAGGAAAATGGACACGGGGGAGCCAGTGGATGTAGTGTACCTGGACTTTCAGAAAGCATTTGATAACGTCCCACATAGGTGATGAGTGGGCAAAATTAGGGCACATGGTAAGTGCTGACATGGATAGAAAATTGGGGTTAGAGTGCTGTCATGGATAGAAAATTGGTTGGCAGACAGGAAACAACGAGTAGGGATTAACGGGTCCCTTTCAGAATGGCAGACAGTGACTAGTGGGGTACCGCAAGGCTCGGCACTGGGACCGCAGCTATTTACAATATACATCAATGATTTAGATGAAGGGATTCAAAGTAACATTAGCAAATTTGCAGATGACACAAAACTGGGTGGCAGTGTGAACTGTGAGGTGGATGCTATGAGAATGCAGGGTGATTTGGACAGGTTGGGTGAGTGGGCAGATGCATGGCAGATGCAGTTTAATGTGGATAAATGTGAGGTTATCCACTTTGGTAGCAAAAACAGGAAGGCAGATTATTATCTAAATGGTGTCAAGTTGGGAAATGGGGAAGTACAACGGGATCTGGGGGTCCTTGTTCATCAGTCAATGAAAGTAAGCATGCAGGTACAGCAAGCAGTGAAGAAAGCGAATGGCATGTTGGCCTTTATAACAAGAGTTGAGTATAGAAGCAAAGAGGTCCTTCTGCAGTTGTATCGGGCGCTAGTGAGACCACACCTGGGAGTATTGTGTGCAGTTTTGGTCCCCTAATTTGAGGAAGGACATTCTTGCTATTGAGGGAGTGCAGCCAAGGTTAATTCCCAGAATGGCGGGACTGTCATATGCTGAGAGAATAGAGCGGCTGGGCTTGTATATTCTAGAATTTAGAAGGATGAGAGGATATCTTAGTGAAACATATAAGATTATTAAGGGTAGACACGCTAGAGGCAGGAAACATGTTCCCGCTGCTGGGGGAGTCCAGAACCAGGGGCCACAGTTAAAGGGGTAAAGCATTTAGAACGGAGATGAGGAAACACTTTTTCACACAGAGAGTTGTGAGTCTGTGGAATTCTCTGCCTAAGAGGGCGGTGGCGGCCGGTTCTCTGGATACTTTCAAGATAGAGCTTGATAGGGCTCTTAAAGATAGCGGAGTCAGGGGATATGGGGAGCAGGCAGGAACGGGGCACTGATTGTGGATGATCAGCCATGATCACATTGAATGGCAATGCTGGCTCGAAGGGCTGAATGGCCTACTCCTGCACCTATTGTCCATTAAGGCGAGATTGCAGGCATCAGGCTCATAGTAACTGCCACCCCACCCGCATCACCCTGGCTCTTTCTTGTCTGGTTTTATATTTAATATCAATGTTTATTGTTAAATAAATCACACATCTTTCTTTGTTATAGAGTGATAGTCATAGAGCATAGAAATTGGCCCTTCGGCCCAACTTGCCCACGCCGGCCAACATGCCCCATCTAGTCCCACCTGTCTGCATTTGGCCCATATTTCTCTACACTTTTCCTACCCTCGCACCTCTCTGAATGTTTCTTAAACATTTTAATTTTAAGAAACGTTAAAACTTAAATGTTTTGTTGACTTGATGTAAATCCGATGGATGTGATGAGACGATGTACAGGTAATGTGCGTTAATCACTATTTAAACTTCTTTCTAGTGATGCCCGCATGTTGATGATCCCAGTCGGCTGGATGGGGGAGGAAAAGCATCTTTAGAGATGACTATCTGACATGTCTGTGGATTTTCCTGCACTGTGCTTTTATCTGCAGTACTTTGGGGAAAAGAATTCAGCTAACAGCGTTATCCTGACTGTCATTTGCAGTTTCCCCCAGGCATTTTCTGCTCTGGTTTTAAATATTGAACGGCTGCTCATGCTGAAGCTCGGGCAAACACATGCACCCACCAAAACCCTCCCTGAGTGTCACGATGTTTAAAAATCAGGATAGAGGCAGCTATGAATTGGTCCCAGTGGACTTGCTCTATTTCGGAATTATTTTTTAATTGGTCCCAACTGGATATGGCCCCATGTCAGGGTCATATGGCACAGAAGCAGACCCTTCGGCCCAACTCGTCCATGCCGGCCAAGATGCCCCATCTAAACACGTCCAATTTGCCCGCATTTAGTCATATCCCTCTAAACCTTTCCCATCCATGGACCTGCGCAAATGTTTCTTAAATGCTGTTAATAGTACCTGCCTCAACTCCCTCCTCTGGCAGCTCCTTCCATATACCCACCATTTTCTGTGTGAAAAGGTTTCCCCTCAGATTTCCCTCTCGCCATAAACTTACATCCTCTGCTTGTTGATTTCCCCTAATCAAGGGTCTAATTCAAGGTGGAACGATGTAGGACCTTCAACGGCAACAGATAAAATTCTCCCCACTTTTTATTGGATTTCTAATGAGGACACAATTCCATGCAGTGAATGCCTATTTTATTTGAACAATAGGATTGGGGGCTGACAATGAACCTGCTTTGTTGCAGCATGTCCTCATGTTGATCAATCCTTGGCCGTGACAGCAGGCTGTAAAAGATTTATTTGCGAATGGGGCATTATAGATGAGATCCATATTTCTCGCTCTTCCTCAGATACCCAGGTTTACACTGGGCTTACTGAATGATGCAAAAGGCCCTATGTGGCTTCATTGCTCTCCTCATGATTTGCAGCTGAATTTCCTTACGATTCTGCTTTCCTCCACGATTTGAATCTGTATCCTTACCTTTTATTCAATTTGAGTGATTTAAAATTATTCCTCGCAGTGTTCTCATGGCACTGGTGCAGCTGGTGTGGGAGGAGACAGTGGATTTGGCAGGCTTGATCTGTTTTCTCAATACTCTGTGGTGAATGTCAGCTGAAACTAACACTGCGTGTAACTGTGAATGAATGAATGCACTTTGTTTTACAAGCTGGACAAGGCAATATTATCTCCCAGTGAAACACTGGAGAATACCTTTCCAACTTTACCAGAGGCATCAGTCCAGTTACATTTTATAAAAAATATTAGCTCATGCATGTTTAAGAAAGAACTGCAGATGCTGAAAAAAATTGAAGGTGGACAAAATGCAGGAGAAGCTCAGCGGGTGAGGCAGCATCTATGGAGCGAAGGAATTTGAGTCGAGACCCTTCAGACTCATGCATGTTAATGAGTTTAAGGTCATGATGAACCCCCTCCCAAGCACAACCAGGAGACAATGTAATGAGCGGGAGGATATTGTAAGTGGAACCTCTCCATGTCAGCATTCCCATTGCAACACTCTGGTCCATTCTTCCATCACCACCAACTGCATCGACCGTGGAACAGCGGGAGATGCAACACCCATCCTTCCACCTCTCACCATCCGGGTCCCAAACACTCCTTCCAGATGAAGCAGCGATTCTTACCCTGCTTCCTACCTGGTGCCCTGCATTCAGCGCTCAGTGTGGGCTCCTGTACATTTGCTCAGACTTCCCGCTTCTGTAGAGTTTGATTTCCTCACCTGATGCCGTCCTCGCTCTCCCTTCAGCACTCATGAGCCCAGAGTAGACGCCCTGACTAGACGGCAATGGTAGAGAGAGCAGCCAGACCAGCAGGTTGCAGACTGTGGTCATGTACATTCTTCATGTATGTCCAGTTTTGATCTGACAGACCTAGGTTGTGTTTACCCCATTTGATGATGATGATGTTTTATTGTCACATGTACATACAATCAAATAAAAACATGCTATAGATAAGCACAATCATAGACAAGTACAAATGTGCGACGATTGTGGCGTAATAGTCGACTTCACCGAGACAGTACACATGCCATGTTTCTGGTGCCCACAAGGTATTGAGTGATTGAAAGATACCCGTGCCCTTTGGCCCACTGAGTCCATGCCGACTATCTACTTTAGTTCTATGTTATCCCATTTTCAAATACACACGCTCCACACGAGGGGCAATTTACAGGGGCCAATTAACCTGCAACCCGCACGTCTCTGGGAAGTGCAAGGAAATCAGAGCACCCGCTGGAAACCCATGCGGTCACAGGGAGAACGTGCAAACTTCACACAGACAGCATCCGATGTCTGGATAGGACCCAGGTCTTGCTGTTGTGAGGCAGCAGCTCTACCCGCTGCGCCATTGTGCCATACCACAATGTTTTCTCAGTGTGGAGATGGAGCTAGCACTCCAGAGGTCAATTCTACCTAGCAAAGGATATCCTGCATGTATTTGGTAAGAATGTCAAGCAGGTTTATCCCTTGTGTTGGTTCATTCACTAGCTGCTGGAAACTCAATCTGGAAGAGATGTCCTTTGAGAATCAGCCAGCTTAGTGCTGCTGCTGTGTGATGCAACTCTTGAAGGTTAGAGATGTCCTCCACTCAGACCATAGCCTGTGGCCTTCCATCCCTTGGTTCATCAGCTGAGGGAGGATGGTAGGTGGTGGACAGAAGAAGCTTTCCATTGCCATGTACGGCCTGAAGCTCCAAGACATCATGGTGTGTGGAATCGATGCTGAAAGCTCCCAAGACCACTACACCCTGCATATACACCACTTAAAAAAAATGTTGGAATAACTCGGGGCAGGCAACATCTCCGGAAGGCTTGGATAGACTACATTTCAGGGCAGAATCCTTCTTCAGACCTAAAACGATCCAAAACGTCATCTATCCATGTTCTACAGAGATGCTGTCTGACCCGCTGAGTTACTCCAACACTTTGGGGCATTTTTTGTAAAACTTCATCTGCATTTTCTTGTGTCTACATATACCACTGCATTGCAGGGCCTGTCTGCCAGTGAGATTGAACTAACGGGGACTGTGACGGAGGAGTCTGAGCAATACCTACTAGCTATGATTCTGGTGTTGACTTTGTCAGGCTGTTGCTTGACTGTGGATTTCCACACTGCTGGTTGGGCTTGGAAAATTGTTTAAACTCTGAGGGGGGAGTTCATAGCTGGATTACTTTTCCATCTGCTTTATTTTCCTCTATTGAAAACATGCCATTGCCTCTGCTTTCTCCACTGGGTCCAGCCAACCCATGGCTGGAACTTGAAACCCTCGCCCAGCTCTGTCCATCTTTCTCGAGAACCTCCAGCTCGACGTGATGCCTGATGCCCTTTAATGATCATGGACTCTCAGGAGTTAAGAGTCGTACAGCAGTGAAACATGCCCTTCAGCCCACCTCATCCACACCCACCAAGCTGCCTCTCTGACTGGTCTAATTTGCCTCTCCTATCCATCTACACCTTCCCCATTCACAAACCTTTCCAAACGTCTGAAAACATTGTGGTGGTCCGTGCCTCAACTGTTTCTGGCAGCTACCTCTATACACCCTCCACAATCTGTGTCAACTTCCCTTTAAATCTCTCCCCTCTCCTTAAACCTATGCACTCTAATCTTAGACCGCCTTGCCCTGGGGAAAAGACATTGACCATCCATCTTGTGCATGTCCCTCATTATTTTATAAACCTCTGTGAGATCACTTCCCGCAGCTTCCTTCATGCCCCGGAAAAAATCTCTCCTTATGACTCAATATTTTCTACACTCTCTCAGGCTTAATCACATTTTTGGTCTTTCCATTTTTCAACAGCCATCTGGGAAATTTAGATGAAAAATACTCTGCCTTGTGTTCTTCATATAATAATAAACGATATTCTCCAAAATATCAGGCTAAGAGCTGGCAGTGAGACATAACTGCAGAAGCGACAAATTGAGCGATGATTCTCCTGGTCACCAACCTTAAACATTTCCTATTTTTCTCTCCACTGATGATACTCAGCCTTCTCAGAATTTTCCTCTTTAACTTCAGAAACCAGACATCCAAAGTATTTCACCTCGGAGGGTGCTAGGTCCTCGTTGTTGACATTCAAACACATCATGTTGAACATGAACATCATGCTGATCATCATGTTTACTCTCAAAAATAAATGTTGTGTCATTTCTCCATTCAATACTGCGCCACTAGTAATTAAGGCATTACACACAGGGCACACATCCCAAGAAAACTTCCAACATCCCAGCAAGTTAGACGTAAAAGTTGAAAAAAACTAAATATTTTATCAAACAAAAAAAGGCATGTCTCAAAATGAGATGCTTTTGAAGGATAGAAGAAAGAATTTAGGCAACAGCCAAATTTAAAGGAACTTAAAAGAGGAGACGTAATTATCCCAATGTCAACCCCAAGCTTACTCCAACTGAAGAATGTGAAGCCGAGCTGCCCATGAGTGAGAGATATATGAGGAAGCAATAGTGTTGTGTGATCCTGTGACACCAATGGATATCGCCGAGGCTGGAGCATGAGGGACGACTGCATTAACTGGGGTAGCTTTCTTTGGAACACAACCGACTTAAATGTGGTGTATAAAATTATGAGAGACCTAGGAATAATAAACAGAAGAGAACCTCAAGAAGACAAGATTTAAAGTAATTCGACCTGAGAGGAGATAAAGAAACGTTTTTCCACCCTGACCGTAAGCAAAGAACAATTGCCAGGTTCCCTTTGGCAGAATAGGTGATTAGCATTTGTAGCCTTTTTTCAACAAGTTTGAAGTTTGTGTATTTTTCTAGAGTGACCATGGAAAAAAATCTGAAAACAAGCATGACCACACGGTAGAAGATGTAGAAGACCAACAGTATGAACATTGAATTCTCCAGTTTTAGGCAATCTCTGCCACCCCCCTCCCCCTCCACCCCCCCCCCCCCACCCCCCCCCCCCCCTCCACCCCCCCCCCCCTGAACCCAGGCTGGCCTTGTACCTATCTCTCTCCTCCCCTCCCTCTCCACCTTTATTCCATAACAATTCGCACCTCATCAATCCTCTAGCTTCACGTCTCGCGCCTAGTTAAACTTTTGTGTTCCTCTCTAGCCTGTGTCCAACCATCTGCCTGTCAAAACTCCCCCTCGCCTATGCTCACCTGTGACCTGTCACACGTTGTCCGGCCTCGCCACTCTTCCAACTTTCTTTCCTCTCACTCCTGCAATCAGTCTGAAGAAGGTTCCTGACCCAAAACGTCACCTTTCAATGTTCTCCAGGGATGCTGCCTGACCCTGTGAGTTACCCCAGCATTCTGTGTCTTTTCTATCTGCAACCCGGTTTCCAGAATGGCATCAATTCCATCAATGCGATTTCAGTTTTTGAGCAATCATTTGATATAAAGTGTAAAAACTCACCTTGCTGTGTGAAAGGCAGCAATCCTGCCTACAGGGGCAATAGGTCGCTCTGTGGACGTGAAGTGCAGTGTCCCCGTCTCCGCATATCTACAATTTTACAAAAAAAGTAAATGCATTTACTTGCAACTTCAGTTTTATTGTTGCTCTACAGCTCCCATCCTAATGCTGAGCACGGTGATGCAAGTTAAAGGAATGAAAATCAATTAAAAAAAGTTAAGAGTGCTCTTTCATAGTCTCAGCAGAATATTTCTTCACCAAATTCAGAAAAGGCCTAAACCTTCCTTGAATTTTGTGTTGAATTACTACAGATTTTAACATGTATGGATTAATTTGTTCAAAACTGAGATGAAAAAGCATCTCGTTGGATAGAATCATGCAACATAGAAACAGCTCTTCATATGCACAGTTCCGCCTCTGATTTATTTTGTGAAATTCTCATGTCTGTCAAGGGCTGTTGGTTCTGACTGAATTGAAACCAGTAGCCAATTTGAAACAGCTCCTTCAGTTCACTGAATCCATGTTACCCATCATGCTCACACTTACACTAATCTCATTTGTTATTCTCCCAACCCTCCCATCAACACTCCACTCACCAAACCATACGTTTTAGGGATGGGGGCGGAAGGAAACTCAAGGGGAACGCATACAGTTACAGGACGCATGTGCACGTTTTACAGTTGGCAGCGGAGGTTGGGTTAAAACCCAGGTTTATGGAGCTGTGAGGCATCAGCTCTACCCACTGAACCACTCTGCCATTCCCACCTTGACAAGTAATTCGGACAGAATGTTTCAAGACACTTAAAGGACACGATAGAAGTATATAAAATTATGAGAGGCATAGATTGGGTGGAGTTAGAATCTTTTTCCCCTGGGTGGAAAAATCAAAGACCAGAGGGAATAGCTTTAGAGCAGATGTTCCCAACCTTTTCCGTCCCATTTATCCCTGGCAACTTTAATAGCATATAACAATGTTATTTCACTTATTTATGAACAACTAATGATGAACAGATACCGGTATAGCAGAACCAAACACAGTCCATCAATGAGAAAAAAATATGTACAAATCCAGAATCAACAAATGTACCCCCTGGGTATTTACCCCAGGTTGGGAATCCACAAAGTGATTCAGGGTAAGTTTTGATTCCACTGCCCAGAATACACTGCCAGGGGTGGTGATGGAGGCAGATATGATAGACGTGTTTAAGTGGATTTTAGATAGGCACTTGGATATGCTGGGAATGGAGGGATATGGATCATGTGCAGGCAGAGATTAGTTTATCTAGACCCCATTTTCCCAAGATAGCGTTGAAGCCAGGCGTGTGTGTGTGTGTGTGTGTGTGTGTGTGTGTGTGTGTGTGTGTGTGTGTGTGTGTGTGTGTGTGTGTGTGTGTGTGTGTGTGCGTGGTGTGTTCTGCTGACTGGGTGGCATGCCACAAAATAGCTTTCCCCTGTTCCATGGTACACATGACAATAAACTAAACTAGACTAAAACTAAATTACATTTCCAGCATGGACTTTTGGCTGAATGGCCTGTTCCTGTGCTGTACTGGCCTGTGACATCCATTTCCACTTGCTGCAAATTCAATTCAGTCAAAACCAACAGCCCTTGACAGGCATGAGAATTTCACAACATAAATTCAAGTGGCAGAACTATAAACTACTGCAGATAAAAACAGCATTGTACCTATACTAACACACCATTTATATCTAATGATACATTTTGGGAAAAATCAAAATGACATATTTTAGAAGAGAAAGTTAAAAAGATAAAAAGATCAACATTAGCTAAAATAACACCCACTGATCAAAGATTATAAAATTATTCCTCTTCACAAACTAGTCATATTAAACTTCTGGTCAGATTTTTATTCATAGATTACACGGAGAGGGACAACAAAGGGAAAGGATTAGGGATTAATTGGCTCCAGTTTGGACCAATGATCAAGGAAAGAGCCAGGGCAGAAGACATGTAAAAAGAAAACCCATGACACATTTTCTCCATCTTGCCATGTCCACACTATGTTTCATACAAGAAGGGTCGATGCACAGAGAATGCAGCTCTGCACAGACACTGCTCGCAAACCTATTCTCTGGCTTGCTTGGCTGAGTACTGCATTAAAGTTAAATTGGCTGCAGTTGCAAAGTTGCTTCTATTCAGATAATGTGTGTGAGTGAAGAAAGGAATAGTGAAGGCAGCGTCATAGAGTCACACAGCATGGGAACAGGCCCTTCGGCCCAACTCATCCATGCTGACCAAGATGCCCCATCTAACTTTCTCCATATCCCTTTCCTATCCATGTACTTGTCCAAGTCTCCATTTTGTTATAATACCTGCCTCAACTACCTCCTCTTGCGGCTACCTCCTCATTGCCCGTCCCACCTGCCCCTCAGGTTCCTATTAAATCCTGTCCCTCTCACCTTAACCCTATGTTCTCTATGTTTTTGACCTCCCCCGGGTAAAAAGCTCTGTGCATTCACCCAATCTATTCTCCTCAAGAGGGATAGATGGATTGAAATATATAGCATGGAGACAAGAAATACAAAAATGTATATGGGTGCAGGAAATTAAAACAAAGTGTAGAAAATGCAGGAAACACTTATCAAGTGAGTCCTACCTGACCGGCTATGAATTTAACTCCCCCTTTAATACACAACTTTACATTTCCTTTCTTTTTGTGCCAGTGTAGAAAGAAAGCTTTTACAAGAGTGTAGGATCCCAACTCTTGACTACATGCTGCACGGTAATACTGCGCTGTTCAACCAGCAGCTTATGGGATTGTGTCACGGAGAGGTAGAGCAGGACAGTCGCTACTAAAAGGGTTCCAGCTCACGTTATACACGGAGATTGAACAATACTGACAACAATCTCATCAACCTAATCAAACACAACAGCGAGAGCACAAATGTCCCACACACCAGTGATCACCATTATTTGTTTAACATATTAATTTGGTGGGTATTTAATTCAAGAAAAGAAGATAAATGCATGCATTTTGATCTGGGGACAATTAAACGTGGACCTAGGAAAGTTTCTCAACTGAGATGAAAGGCTCAGTTGTCCAGCTGAATTATTCCAGCATTTTTTGTTTTATCTTCGTTTTAAACCAGCATCTGCAGTTCCTTCCTTTGCGAGGGAAATTTTAATCCTATCACACCGAGGTTGTTTCAGTACAAGCTGGCGATGGAGATGCACCTTCCCTCATTTATTCCCAACAGGAAAGGAAAGCCAGGGGAAACTTTTATCTGAATGAACAGGAAGCACATTATCAGCTACACCCACTCCAGTTAGAGCCAGTCCTGCAGAATTCCAAAAGTAAATTTGGGTTTGCAAATACTTTAAATAGCCTTGCTCTTGATGTACTCACTTCCTGTTAATTTGTACAAGATCACTTTGGCAATCGTGGTTGGAGGAATATAATCCCCCCTCCATCCCCCACCACCTTCACCATCCCACGCAGGGATTCCCAAATTAATGTACAACTTTCCACCGTGGACACAAGCTTGCCAGGAAACAGATTGTCTACCCAGATCCTGTTATGAACCTTGAGAATCAAATGAAGAAAAATGCAAAATAGTTACTCCAGCATTTTGTGTCTCAGCAGAACAGGCAGCATCTTTGGAGAGGAGGAATGGGTGACGTTTCGGGTCGAGACCCTTCTTCAGACTGATTTTCAGCCACCCATTCCTTCTCTCCAGAGATGCTGCCTGTCCGGCTGAATTATTCCAGCATTTTTTGTTTTATCTTCGTTTTAAACCAGCATCTGCAGTTCCTTCCTTTGCGAGGGAAATTTTAATCCTATCACATCGAGCTTGTTAATACATGAGCTGACCAGCCATAGGCTTCTTTATAAGGGCTCCTGGGTAATTCAGTATACCCACAGTACATGACATAAGCAATCTACCTGATGCGTAAGGCATACAATTGTACTCAAAGTGCCGGAGGAACCTAGCGGGTCCGGCAGCATCCATCCGTGTAGGCAACAATTCAGGTTGGGATCCTTCTGCAGACTGATTCAATGCGAAACGGATGTTGCCTGATCCGCTATGTTCCTCTGGCACTTTGTGTTTTGCTCAAGATTTCTGCATCTGCAGTTCCTTGTAACTTCACAAAACCATTCATAATTGGCACATCTTATTTAACAACAAAAGACTAAGCTGTGCTCATCATCTCTTGCTAAGTTTAAAATGTCATCAATTAATTCAAGCATATCACTTGACAATTTTTCATCACATTTCCATGATCTTTCCTTTCATTATGATTTTCATGTAAGGTTATCACCAAATCAGGCTGTACTAACAGATGGTATGTTTGTCATTAGTTTAACATTAGTCAATGCTCAGTCATTACTACTTTTTACCAAGGGAGTGTGTTAATTAAAACCGATTTGCAAGATATTGGTCCCAGTTTATAAGACTCATACAAAAAGCAAGCGCCCTCGACCGACATCACATATTGTGTCTTCCTTCACCCTGATAGAATGATCATCCCGATCATTTTGTGTCTATCTTGCATTTTTCTTCGTTTGATTCTCAAGGTTCATAACAGGATTGTCCGGAAGTGGCGGCGCTGCCCAAGCAGCCGCGGATCGTCTGCAGTCCATCTGTCTTTTTCTTTTTTTTTGTTTTCTTTTGTCTTGTTGGACGTATGTTTTAGTTTATTTTTAGTTGTGTATGTGTGGGGGGCGGGGAAACTTGTTTTAGTCTCTTGCTTCGGGGGGATGCGACCTTTTCTTTGTCGTATCTCTGTCTCCGTCTGCGCTGAGGCCTAATCGCGGAGCTGGCGGCCTCCAGCTGGGGCCGACCGCGAGGCTCCGGAGGCAGAGCCAGGTCTCACCATCGCCAAGCTGGCCGACTTCGGGGCTGTGGTGGCGCTGCGGCGGCGGCCCGGCTTCGGACCCTCGGAGGCTTTGGCCGCGGGCCCAGTGGACGACAACATCGGGAGCTCGCAGGTCCCAGGTTGGTGACCGATTCTCCGGAGCTCCCGCAACAACAGCTTCGTCCGCTGGACTGGAGGGTGGCAGCTTCGTCCGCCCCCGGGCCGTGGAGTTTGAACCGGCCCGTTCGCGGAGCTCGGATTCGGCCGCGGGAATTACTATCACCTGGCGGGGGGCCCAACATCGAAAGCCTGGATCGCCTCAACGCAGAGGGAGGACAAGGAAGGAAGAGACAAGGACTTGAAGACTTTTGCCTTCCATCACAGAGGCCCAGGAGCCGTTGGTGAGGGAGCAGCGGCATCGGAGCGGCGAGGGAAATCCGGAACATTCTAAATCTCTAACGTTCCATTCAATTGACTGGGCTTGAGGAAGCCGCTGATTGGTGGACTGAGCACGCAGCTGATTGGCAGTCAGATTCCAGCAGTTTGTAGTGTACTGTACTTTTGTATTTTGTATTGTATATTGTATTTTGTGTTGTATCTAGGGTAAGGGAAGTATGAGTGCCAGGGCAGCTTACTGTTCTGGATGTCAGATGTGGGAGGTCATGGAGTCGGGTAGCCCTCCAGAAGTCCACATCTGCGCCTGGTGTGTCAAGATGGCGCTCCAAATGGACCGTATTCGGTACCTGGAGAAGCAGCTCGATGACCTCCGTCTGGTCAGGGAGAGTGAGGAGGTCACAGAGAGGAGTTACAGGGATGTAGTCTCTCCAAAACCACAGGAGGCAGACAAGTGGGTCACGGTTAGGAGAGGCAAGGGGCAGAGGCGGGCGCTAGAGAGTACACCAGTGGCTGTACACCTTGGAAATAAGTGCTCCTGTTTGAGTGCTGTTCGAGGGGGCAGCCTACCTGGGGATAGCAACAGCGACCGTGCCTTCGGGACAGACACCGGCCCTGTTGCTCAGAAGGGTAAGGAAAAAAAGAGGAGGGCATTAGTAATAGGGGACTCTATAGTTAGGGGGTCTATAGATTGGCGATTCTGTGGACGCAGTCCGGAGACCCGGATGGTAGTTTGCCTCCCTGGTGCCAGGGTCCGGGATGTGTCTGAACGTGTCCAAGATATCCTGCAAAGGGAGGGAGAGGAGCCTGAGGTCGTGGTACATATTGGTACCAATGACATAGATTAAAAAAAAAAGAGAAGAGATCCTGAAAGGAGAATTTAGGAGTTAGGAAGAGAGTTAAGGAAAAGAACCGCAAACATAACAATCTCAGGATTACTTCCTGTGCCACGCGACAGTGAGAGTAGGAATGGAGCAAGGTGGAGGATAAATGCCTGGCTGAAGGACTGGTGCAGAGGGCAGGGATTCAAGTTTCTGGATCAATGGAACTTCTTTTGGGGAAGGAGTGACCTGTATAAAAAGGACGGGTTGCACTTGAACCCGAGGGGGACCAGTATCCTGGCAGGGAAATTTGCAAAGGCTACCGGGGGGACTTTAAACTGGATCGGTTGGGGGGAGGGACTCAAATAGAGAAAGCCAGTAGACAGGGTCTGAGGCAGGAGGCAGAGAAGGGAAGCACTCAGACCCAACATGTACGGGGAAAGAAAAAAAAAAAAAAAACAGAGAATAAGAGGTGGTAGGTTTCCAGGGCAAAAATCAAAAGGGACCACTTGTCAACATAATTGTATAAGGAGTAAGAGTGTTGTAAAAACAAGCCTGAAGGCTTTGTCTCTGCCTGCCATTCTGAAAAGGACCCGTTAATTCCTACTCGCACATGGTATTGGGGGTTCAGTATTGATGTGGATAGAGAACTGGCTGGCAGACAGGAAGCAAAGGGTAGGAGTAAATGGGTCCTTTTCAGAATGGCAGGCAGTGACTAGTGGGGTACCGCAAGGCTCAGTGCTGGGACCCCAGCTATTTACAATATATATTAATGATTTGGACGAGGGAATTGAACGCAACATCTCCAAGTTTGCGGATGACACGAAGCTGGGGGGCAGTGTTAGGTGTGAGGAGGATGCTAGGAGGCTGCAAGATGACTTGGATAGGCTGGGTGAGTGGGCAAATGCATGGTAGATGCAGTATAATGTGGATAAATGTGAGGTTATCCACTTTGGTGGCAAAAACAGGAGGGTAGACTATTATCTTAATGGTGGCAAATTAGGAAAAGGGGAGATGCAACAAGACCTGGGTGTCATGGTACACCAATCATTGAAAGTAGGCAGGCAGGTGCAGCAGGCAGCGAAGAAAGCAAATGGTATGTTAGCATTCATAGCGAAAGGATTTGAATATAGGAGCAGGGAGGTTCTACTGCAGTTGTACTGGGTTTTGGTGAGACCACACCTGGAGTATTGCGTACAGTTTTGGTCTGCAAATCTGAGAAAAGACATTCTTGCCATAGAGGGGGTACAGAGAAGGTTCACCAGACTGATTCCTGGGATGTCAGGACTTTCATATGAGGAAAGACTGGGTAGACTTGGCTTGTACTCGCTAGAATTTAGAAGACTGAGGGGGGATCTTATAGAAACTTACAAAATTCTTAAGGGGTTGGATAGGCTAGATGCAGGAAGATTATTCCGGATGTTGGGGAGGTCCAGAACAAGGGGTCACAGTTTAAGGATAAGGGGAATTCCTTTAGGACCGAGATGAGGAAAACATTTTTCACACAGAGAGTGGTGAGTCTCTGGAATTATCTGCCACAGAAGGTAGTTGAGGCCAGTTCATTGGCTATATTTAAGAGGGAGTTAAATGTGGCCCTTGTGGCTAAAGGGATCAGGGGGTATGGAGAGAAGGCAGGTACAGGATATTGAGTTGGATGATCAGCCATGATCATATTGAATGGCGGTGCAGGCTCGAAGGGCCAAATGGCCTACTCCGGCACCTATTTTCTATGTTTCTATGTTTTATCACAGTGAGGAGGTGCCTGGTAGACTCACTGTGGTGGATGTTAAACTGTGTTTATTGTGTGTTCTGTTATTTTATTCTCTATCATGACTGTAAGGTATATAATTTTGTTCAAACTAACAAGTTTGAATGACAATAAAGGATACTTTATACTGTGTCTTACAAAAACCTCCAAAATCCCAATTGGCCTCAAATAAATCAACAGGAATAGTTTTTGTACTCTACCATGTGGAGGGGGAAAAAAGTTCAAAAATATTCCACTGAGGCACAGCAGAGAAAACAGGGCTACAGCAGAGAAAGTGACACACATCAAGAAACATACAGAGTCTTGATCTTAAGAAAAAAAGGCAGGAAGTTACAGAGAAGGAACATCAGATTTATATCATTGTTTGCTATGGGACAACGGGACCTCAGCGGGACAGGCAGCATCTGTGGTGGGAAATGAACAGTTGGGACCCTTCCTCTTATATTCGGCAGTTTCAGTCACATCAAAAATATTTTCCGACGACGAGTCCTTCATGCAGAGTTCTGCTGTGAAACTAACTGAGAATAGAATAAAGCAAGTGCGACTTTCAGGCACTCTGGATTCAGAATTAATCCTCGTTAATCCTTGCTCAGGGTAAAATTACCCGCGACACTTCCAAACTTAGTAAAAATGGACGTGCATTCCATCAGAGCTGACAATCAAATCCCCCCCACCCCCCCCAGCAGCATATTAATTTCAGAACACTTCACCACAGGAGGGGTTTCCCTGCTACAGATGAGAATGGCTGTACTTGGGGTTTTGTAAACAAGTCATTCTTTCACAGATACAGCATGGAACCTGGCCCTTTGGACCACCGAGAGTCCACGTCGACCATCAATCACCCGTTCAGACTAGTTCTGTGTTATCCCGCTTTATCATCCACTCCCTACACACGAGGCACAATTTACAGAGGCCAATTAACCTACAAACCCGCACATCTTTGGTATGCGGGAGGAAACTGGAGCACCCGGAGGATACACAGTGTCCTGATGGGGAAAGGTAAAAGCAATATGTTCTTGGCCCTCCGGCAGCAGCAGCAGCAGCAGCAGCGGGCCGTTACACAGGGACAAGGCACGGTGCCACTGTAATGCACACTTTAGGTGACAATTGCGCTGCAACTAATCTCCAACCAGGAACACGGTTATTGAACCAAGCACTGAGAGAGTGGCATTGTCTGAAGAGTCAGCACATCCACCTGCACAGGGAGCAGTCCCATACACCGTGCCGCCTAACAATTAGGCACGTTGAATAGACCTCACTGCTTGGCAAAGATAGTAGTGTTGCATCACTCCTATTTGCCTCAGCACCCCTCACATTCCAACAATCTTCCCCAATCACAATCTCAGGAGCACTGTGAGGTGGACACTGTGTGTGAGGGGGGGGGAGTTTGAACACTGTGTTGAGGGCGGACACTGTGGAGGGGGCAGACACTGTGGAGGGGGCGGACACTGGGAAGGGGGCGGACACTGGGAAGGGGGCGGACACTGGGAAGGGGGCGGACACTGGGAAGGGGGCGGACACTGGGAAGGGGGCGGACACTGTGGAGGGGGCGGACACTGTGGAGGGGGCGGACACTGGGAAGGGGGCGGACACTGGGAAGGGGGCGGACACTGTGGAGGGGGCGGACACTGGGAAGGGGGCGGACACTGTGGAGGGGGCGGACACTGGCAAGGGGGCGGACACTGGCAAGGGGGCGGACACTGTGGAGGGGGCGGACACTGGGGAAGGGGGCGGACACTGGGAAGGGGGCGGACACTGTGGAGGGGGCGGACACTGGCAAGGGGGCGGACACTGGGGGGCGGAAGGGGCGGACACTGGGGAAGGGGCGGACACTGGGGGGAACTTGCGCACCTTTACCAAGTCTCAGATCCCAATCTAAATCCCAAGCTTCTGTGATCTGATTTAATGTCGAAACTCCTCATTCTTGGAATCATTCTACCAAATCCTTTTTGCACCCTCTCTTGGACTTACCTATCCTTCCTTATGCTCAATTACTAGTACTTCCAATTCGTGGCCTACCCCACGCTTTACACCGCAGTTGTTGAAGTCTATGGCTCTGTTTATTTACCCCAGGATGCCATATGCTCCAGTAATCATTTGCTCAGTAATCCCTGTGCAGTAAAAGCACTGTGGTCTCCATAATGCTCATTATCCTGTTTCTGGCAAAACGTTGTGTTTTACACTTCTAAATTTCATCTGCATTTTCTGGCAGCCTATATATTTTTCACAGAATAAACAAGGAAAGACAATAAAGAATTTGGCTTGGCTCGAGAGGCTATAGATGAAGACAGGAAGCTGAACAAGAGATGTGCAGAGATCTTTGAAAGTGCCAGCAGTTTTATTTTTATTTATTAGCTGGTTATTTTTCCTGAATTAATGAGCGAGTGGTAATAATATTTGAACATCTCCAGTCTGAGGAAGAGATCTGACATGAAGCGTCGCCTATTCATGTCTTTGAGAGATGCTACCTGACCCGCTGAGTTACTTTGTGTCTTATTCAAGATTCCAGCATCGACAGCTCCTTATGTCGCCATAATAACATCAGATGTTCTTCTCTGAGGAATAGCAGCAAACAAATGGATATTTTGCTGTGGGGAGAGTGATTATGATCCAGAACTCTTTGCGTGTTAAGGGCCTGTTCCACTTACACGATTTTTTTCGGCGAATGCCGTCATAGACACAGCAGGTGGCGGACATGTCGCGGGGGTGATGCCTGTATGGTCTTGATTAGTCGCACAAAGAGTCATACCTTTTTCTGGTCGCCGCTGGATTTTCAACATGTTGAAATTTTTTAGCCACCGGCTGCAACTATGCCGAAAAAATTTGAGTTGGTGGGACAGGCCCTTTAGGATGGTCGAAACCAAGTCATTCTGGGTTTTCTGAAAGGAATTGTATGGGCATTTGAAGGAGAATAATTTCCAGGGCCTTCGGGTAGAATTGCACCCGAGTAAGCCAGAATTCTTTAAGAACAATAAAGTTAGTAATGGTGGTTTATATCATGGATGATTTCCCTGTTTTACTGCTTCAGAATACCCAGCTCCAGCATTCAAATTCAAAATGATGTTGCAAAGCTGTTTAAGATTTTGCCCGTTCAATATACCTCCACCATTGGGAGTCTTGCTAGGAAGAGGTCTTTTAAAAATAATTGTTGGCTGGCAGAGCAGGGACAAAGAATTCAAGGCATGGATAATCCCAGGGTGTAATCAGATGGTGCAATCATTTGCTCTGCCCTTTGCTGACCTCCCAGTCTTCAACGCAAGACTGGTTCTTGAAGATATTTCATCAATTGGACTTTGTTTTACAGCTTCCATTTAAAGAAACAAGTTAGCGAAAGCTCCTGGCTGTCAAATAATTGATTATGTTTCCAGGAGGTGGTGGAATTATCATAGAAGACATTTCATAGCAGTCAGAATAGGAACAAAGTGAAGCAGCGTGCTTGCAGGTCATTCTTACATTACACTGGCCACGATGCCTATTCTTGAACCCAGAGGAGAAGCGCTGAGTGACTTTAATGAAGCGCGGGTTTTTGCTGCAGTAATACAAGGAAATCATCCAATGTATAATCCACAATCACTCATTTTCAGTTCTTAAAGAATGAAGTTCATTCTGGCTTTGCAGGGTGCAATCCTATGGCCCTGGAAATTATTTTCCCTCAAATGCCTGTACAATTCCTTTCTCCGCATGCTCTCTGGGGAATAAGAGGAACATTTTAGCATATACCTCAGCACTTTACAGTCAGAACACACTTTCAGAGCAGTCTCAATTGCAATTGTTACACAAGAGTAAATTAAGGGTTACTAAGTTCACCCTGCCAAAAGACACTGAGAGCTCTAATGACACAAAAACTGGAACGACATTACTTTAATTAAGAACTTTTTTAAAATAGGAACGAGAAAGAACACACATGCATCAAGAAGCATTTGCAAGTACACGGGGAAACTCACGCACCATTAATAAATGTGGTGATCGCATCTGGCAATGTTAATTACAAAATTTGATTTTATTCTATCATTTCATCCCTTTACCTGTCCGCCTCTACAGCCTGGTTTTATCTCAATCGGATGCCCTCGAGGTTACAGATGTGAACGTTGTGTCGACCGCTTCAGAAGAGCAATTATTAATGGATATCAGCAGGGAAACATTACAAGTGTGGGAAAATTCCTCCAAACGTGTAGCTGGAGAATTTTGTGCCAGGTCTGGACATATGAATTATCGAAAATATGGTGGGTGAGTTGTGGCTGACAGTAATAGTGCAGTAAAGGGACATCACTGCTCAGACCGGCCCTTCACACATCAGCTCAATTACAAACACTTACTCGGATGATTTAAGTTAGAGGTTGAAAGAAATTTAAAAAGAATCCAGGTAATCCTGCCTACAGTCTCAATATCCTATTAACCTTCTGCAAAGGAACTTCACGCAGTCATACAATCATGCAGCACAGAAACAGGCCCTTCTGCCCGACTCGTCCATGTCAACCAAGATGCCCCACCCAAGCCAGTGTCAATTGTCCATGCTGGCCCATATCCCTCTAAACCTTTACTATCCATGAACCTGTCCAATTGTCTTTTAAATGTTGACACAAGAATGCAGATGCTGAAATCTTGAGCAAAACACAAAGTACTGGAGGAATTTAGCAGGTCAGGCAGCATCTGTGGAGGGAATGAACAGGTGATATTTTGGATCGAAAATGTCCCGAAATGTCACCTGTCCATTCCCTCCAAAGATACTGCCTGACCTGCAGTTACTCCAGCTCCAGTTTTGGTCTTTTAAATGTGTTTATAGTACCTGCCTCTATTGCCTCCTCTAGCAGCTCGTTCCATATACCCACCACCCTGTGTGAAAAAGCTGCTCCTCTGACACCATCCATGTTTTTGTCCACAGCCAAGGCTTCACCAGCCCTTCCTTCAGCTGCTAACTGTGCTGGGATCTGGTGTCACAGATGCACACATCAGTGACATGTCGTGTTGGCACAATATTGAACCAGGAGCTTTGCAGCCAAATCCTTCTCTGCTCTCACACTGCTGGCAGCTGGGCAGCAGCAGCTGGAGCCCGTGCTGACGTTCTGTCCCTTGTTGCAGTACTGCCACCCCCTTGGCCGCACCTGCCAGCCCACCCCCGGCCTGCTGCACCAGCTCACAACAGGCCCGAGACCAGTGGTGAGCGCGAATCATTTCTGCTCTGTTGTCTGCACCACTATTTCTTTTCACTGTACCCACAGCAACATAACCCACTCTATGTATCTCAAACTATCCACAAAGTTCCTGCTGTACGCCCTATTAGAGAGTTCCAAAACAATCCATTCAACCCAATTCAGATTTAAAGAGGTAGGCACAAGGAATTTCAGATGCTGGAATCTTGAGTAAAACACAAAGTGCTGGAGCAACTCACCGGGTTAGGCAGCTTCGGTGGAGCGAATGGAGAGGCAACGCTGCCAAGGGGTGGTGGTGGAGGCGCATACGATGGCAACATTTTGGAGGCTTTTAGATAGGCACATTGATATGCAGGAGATGGAGGGATATGAATCACTTGCAGGGAGAGGATATTAATTTGCTTTGACATCATGTTCAGCATAGATAATGTGGGCCGAAGGGCCTGTTCTTGTGCTGTGTTCTAGACAAAAAGCTGGACAAGGCAACAATACGTATCGACTCCGATCCAGCTGAGCAGCACAGCTGGCTTAAGGAGATGCGTCGGCACTCTCACTTTCTACTTTCTCCATCCTAGGGATGGAGTCGACCAATTACACAGCTACAACCAGAGGCCAAAATAATGGGGAAATGCTGCTGACACATCTCCTTGGCTTCCATCACTAGTTACCCTGGGATTTGTGAAACCATATCCCAGCAGAAAGCAACCGGTGGAAACCTGGCTGTTGTCAAAAAAAGACAAGAAGTAAAGTTCCTTTGCAGAAGCGGTATCCGATATTGAAACGGTACGGAGGAAGAAAAGTATTATTCAATCTATTAAAACTCTGAAGTACACTCCATCCGGTTTGGTAACAACCTGAGGCACAACTCCACACCAAATTTCAAACTAATGTCAAAAACTTGAGGGCATAACTTTAAGGTGAGAAGGGCAAAGTTTTGGGAGATGTGCAGGGCACGGTTTTTTTTGTTACATAGTGGGTGCCTGCAATGCTCTGGCAGGGGTGGCAGTGGAAGCCGATACGATAGTGGTGTTTAAGAGGCTTTTGGATAGGCACATGGAAATGCGGGGAATGGAGGGATATGGAACGTGCAGGCAGAGGAGATTAGCTTGACTTGGCATCATGTCCAGCACAGATATTGCGTGTCGAAGGGCCTGTTCCTGTGCTGTACTTCATGTTCTTAAAATCCAACAAAGATTAAGCAAGAGTACAAGACGGAAATGATGACTGAAAAAAACTGGCACCGAGACACAGGAAGATGTTGGGTGGAGTACCTCACGGCTCAGAGCTCACACAACTGTTGTTTCCTAATCAAAATCTTGCGAGATTGCTACTAACACTAAAATAGGGAGAACAGGATGGACAGAGGCACCGGGATTCAGAATCGTTCAACAATACAGGAGACAAATGGAGAAGTGAAATGTAATCCTCATGCAATGAATACTTTGCAATGAATGTTTAAAAAAGCAACACGTCAACAGGAAAGACCAGAAAGTGTACGGCCCGTGATGCTGCTGCAGATAAGCTCTTCATCGCCTCTGCACCTCGCCGTACTTGCGCATACGACAATCAACCCCACAACGTCACGATAAAAATCATATTGTCCCAAGGAATTTGCATGCCATAAACACATTTATCACGGAATGAAGGCCAATAGTATGTGAAAAAATGTAAGAAAATTAGCAGCAACAGAGTACAGATTTTATAACCCACTGCCGCCGACATCTCATCTCAGTCACCGTGCTTCAAAAGGACACAATTACATTACAATGGTCCAAAGGAGATAAATAAGACTTACTTTAAACGTACAGAAACATGGCCAGAGCAATGGTTTGAAGGACTCAAGCTCCTTCGGGCTATATACCAAGAACCAAGGGCATTTGGTTAATTTGGTACCTTGGTCCTTCTAAGGAGCTTAAGTTCAATAACTAAGAGGAAACCAATGTAGGCAAGAGTCACGAGGAAGTATAGACATTGGAATCTTGAGCAAAACACAAAGTGCTGGAGGAAAGCAGCGGGTTAAGCAGCATCTGTGAAGGGAATGGACAGGCAACATCTCGAGTCTGGACCCAGATCCCACTGGAAAGGGAAATGCAGCAGTATCCTGACCCAAAGCAGTGTCTGTCCATTCCTTCCACAGATGCTACCTAACCTGTTGAGTTCCTCCAACATGGTGCTTAAGAATGAACTGCAGATGCTGGAAAATCGAAGGTAGACAAAAATGCTTGAGAAACTCAGCGGGGAGACAGCATCTATGGAGCAAAGGAAATAGGGTACGTTTTGGGTCGAAACCCTTCTTCAGACCATCCAGTTCCTCCAACACGTTGTGTTTGATCAATTTAAGCAATATAACTTAAACATATTCTGCTAGCAAACGAAAACCCAACAGGTTCACTGCCAGCCTGGGAGAGTTGAACAGCCAAGGAGAGAACTTCAGCAGCTGAATGGCCTCAGTCTGCAGAAGGATCCCAATCAAAACATCATCTAGCCATGTCCTCCGGAGTTGCTGTCTGACCCAGTGAGTTACTCCAGCACTTAGTAGCCTTTTCTGGTCTTGTCCTACCCTGGATGGTACTTGCCATACAGACGGCAGCTATTAACATGGAGTACTCCACTACCTCTCCCTGATGGGCAGTGAATGCTGACCTTATCCACATACCAAGAATAAACCTTTTTCACTACAACTGGCAAGAACACATGCTCACTCTTTCATTACAGCATTGACTTGGAATGCAGAAGTTAGAATTTTATTTCCATTTTGAAATGTTCACAGGCAGCATTGGGATTACCAAACCATATGGAGAATCGTTTCACAACAGCTGGGTTGAAGAGATTTTGGTTGCAAACAAGACACCTGTCGGATCAGAAAGCTTTATCAAAAGCACTTCTCTTCAGGCAGTGAACAACCACACAATTGCTCAAATTCCTTCTTCTGTCTGAAAGAATCATTTAAGAAAATCACACAACGAGCTGGTATGACCTAAGACAAGATCCAATTTTTAGATTTGAAAATAACATTATTTAATATTCGTATTTCACAGCGGGGTGTTATTTATTTTCTCTGTGGGAGCTGTCTGCAGATAATACATTGTCAAGGTGGACCATAAACACCTGGCGTTTCCTGCCCGAACTTCACATCACGTTGGTAGCTGTCAAAGAGAAATAAGATCTGACAGAAAGGAATCATCTTCTTTCTACCACTGGTGGCACAGTGGGGCAGCTGGTAGAGCTGCTGCCTTACGGCGCCAGGGACACGGGTTCGATCCTGAACTTGGGTGCTGTCGGCATGGAGTTTACAAGTTCTTCCCATGTCAGTCAGGGTTTACACCGAGTTCTCCAGTTTCATCCCACATCCCAAAAATGTGTGGCTTTGTGGGTTAATAGGCTTCTGTAAAATTGTCCCTAGTGTGTAGGGAGTGGAAGCGAAAGTGGGATAACGTGGAAGTAGTGTGAGCGGGTGATCAATGGTCAGCATGGACTCGATGGACCGAAGGGGCTGCTTCCATGCTGTATCTCCAAACAATATCAGCAGCAAATATAGGTCAGCAAATAAACAAATAGCAGCATCCGACAATCTCTGGAAGTCTCTCCAAATCCAGAATAGAAACCTGTGTTCTATTTCAACAAAAACATTGCCTTGCTTTGCACAATCAAGAGAAAAGAAATGCACTTCAATCCAGGAATTCAGCCGTCAAGCAGCTAGGCTGCAATGCATGGGAAGGAACAGCAGAACCTTTGGAATATCTCCTCGATTATATTATACTGATGCAAGTCCCACACTCTTACACACACATCTTAATGCAAACAGCCCCCAGAGACATTCAAACTTCCTGCGCTATTTGCTCATTAACAGTTTTAAAACCCCAAGCCACATTCAGGTGCAACATCTCCGGAGGCTGTGCACGATTCATGGCGCTTGGAGAGAGGGACAACGCCACAATCAATAAAACCACGCTGGGTACACAAATGGCTGGAGAAACTCAGCGGGTGCAGCAGCATCTAAGGAGCGAAGGAGATAGGCGAAGTTTCGGGTCGAGACCCTTCTTCAGACTGGTCAGGGATCAGGGAAACGAGAGATATAGACGGTGATGTGGAGGGATAAAGAACAATGAATGAAAGATATGCAAAAAAGTATCGATGATAAAGGGAACAAGCCATTGTAAGCTGTTTGTAGTGTGAAAATGAGAAGCTAGTGCGACTAGCGTGGGGGAGAGAGATAGAGAGAGAGGGAATGCCAGGGCCCGAGGGCTGAGGGAGAGGTGAGAAGCGGAGGTGACAGCAAGGGTTAACAGAATTGAGAAAATTCAATGTTCAAGCCCAGAGGATGCAGACTCCCCAAGCGGAATATGAGGTGCTGTTCCTCCAACTTGCGGTGTTGCTCACTCTGGCCGTGGAGGAGGCCCAGGACCGAGAGGTCAGATATGGAATGGGAGGGGGAGTTGAAGTGCTGAGCCACCGGGAGGTCGGGTTGGTTATTGCGGACCGAGCGGAGGTGTTCGGCGAAACGATCGCCAAGGCTCCGCTTGGTCTCACCGATATAGATCATCTGGCATCTGGAGCAGCGGATGCAGTAGATGAGGTTGGAGGAGGTGCAGGTGAACCTCTGTCAGACCTGGAAGGACTGCTTGGATCCCTGAAAGGAGTGGAGGGGGGAGGTGAAGGGACAAGTGTAGCATTTCTTGCGGTTGCAAGGGAAAGTGCCCGGGGAAGGGTTAGAGCTGGAGGGAAGGGAAGAATTGACAAGGGAGTTGCGGAGGGAGCGGTCTTTGCGGAAGGCAGACAGGGGGGGAGATGGGAGGATGTGGCGAGTGGAGTGGTCACGTTGGAGGTGGCGAAACTGGCGGAGGACTATGTGTTGTATTTGCCGGCTGGTGGGGTGAAAGGCTAGGACCAGGGGGACTCTGCCCTTGTTGCGAGTGGGGGAATGGGGAGAGAGGGCAGTGTTGCAGGGTATGGAGGAGACCCTGGTGCGAGCCTCATCTATAGTAGGGGAGGGGAATCCCCGTTCTTTGAAGAATGAAGCCATTTGTGATGACCTGGTGTGGAACACCTCATCCTGGGAGCAGATACGGCGTAGACGGAGGAATTGGGAATAGGGGATGGAGTCCTTACAGGAAGCAGGGTGGGAGGAAGAGTAGCCCAGGTAGCTGTGGGAGTCAGTTGGTTTGTAGTGGATGTCGGTCAGGAGTGTATCACCTGCAATAGAGATGGTGAGTTCAAGGAATGGTAGGGAAATGTCGGAAATGGTCCACGTGTACTTTAGTGCCGGATGGAAGTTGGTGGTGAAATGGATGAAGTCAGTCAGTTGTGTGTGGGTGCAGGAGGTGACACCAAAGCAGTCGTCGATGTAACGGAGGTAGAGGTCGGGGATTGGGCCCTGGTACGCCGAGAACAAGGATTGTTCGACGTACCCAACAAAGAGGCAAGCGTAGCTGGGCCCATGCGTGTGCCCATAGCTACGCCTTGTGTTTGGAGGAAATGGAAGGAGTCAAAAGAGAAGTTATTGAGGGTAAGGACCAACTCCGCTAGGCGGAGGAGGGTGTCAGTGGACGGGTATGGGTTGCTGCTCTGGTCGAGGAAGAACCGGATGGCTTTGAGACCGTCCTGGTGGGGGATGGAGGTGTAGAGTGACTGGACGTCCATGGTAAAGATGAGAGGATGGGGGCCTGGAGCATGGAATGCGCGGAGCTGACGGAGAGTGTCTGAGGTGTCTTGAACATAGGTGGGGAGGGATTTAACAAAGGGGGATAGGATGGCATCAAGGTATGTGGAAATGTGTTTGGTGGGGCACCAGCAGGCAGAGACAATGGGTGTCTATGGTAAAGATGAGAGGATGGGGGCCTGGAGAATGGAATGCGTCCATGGTAAAGATGAGAGGAATATTACCACACTGCCTTCCACCCTGGAGAGGCTTCGAAACAGATTCATGCCAGAAGCCTAGTCACGGTCAGAAATCAGCATGAAGCCAACAACAGTCACCGATCAGTGGGACAGCACAAGGTGATTCTTTACTGACACATGGTTATAATTGAGACCTGAACAAAATACAAAGTGCTGGAGGAACTCAGTGAGTCAGGCAGCATTTGTGGAGGGAATGGACACAACGTTTCAGGCCGGGGGCCTCCTTCAGACGCAAGCGTCAACTGTCCATTCCCTCCACCGCCTGACCCATTGAGTTCCTCCAGCACTTTGTGTTTTAATCAAGATTCCAGCATCTGCAGTTCCTTGTGTCTCTATAATTTATATCTATTTGACATAGAATGCATCTTTGTATGTAGAAGATGAGGTCATTCATTGTCTAGGCATGCATATTTTGAACAAAAGCCATTTATGGAAGCTACGAGAGGTAGATTCTTGTCCACCAGGACTCAGCAAGCACACTCGATAGGAAGAGGATGAATCAGTACATACAATGGTCACGTGTGCAGAACATTTTATGATGAACAGTGAACCATGTTACTTTCAGAATCGAACACTCCACTGACACTTGGTGCTCTCGCCCTTAGAAACCCAATCTCTGCATTATCCTTCTCTCTCCAATGATTGGTCGATAGAAAGATACAGCATGGAAACAGGCCCTTCAGCCCACCGAGCCCATGCTGATCCTCGATCACCTGTTCACAATAGTTCAATTTGATCCTACTTTCTCATCCACTCCCTAAACACTAGGGACAATTTAGAGAGGACAATTAACCTACAAACCCTCACATCTTGAGGATGTGGGAGGAAATCGGAGCACCCGGAGGAAACACATGCAAAAGTGAGAACGTGCAAACTCCAGAGACCACCCGAGATCAGGACCGAAGCCAGGTCTCTGGCTCTACCCACTGTGCCACTATGCTGTCACGTATTTTCTCCTCTTTCTCCAGATGGAGAGAAAAGAAAAACTAGTCGCAGGACAGGAGGAAAAGGGGGGAAAATAAGAAAGTGCAATGCAGAGATGTTGTTTCTATGAGAAACAGCACCAAGTCTCAGTGGAGTCGTTCACTCACTCTCTCTCCCCTCTGCTATCCTCATCCCCAGATCACACAAAACATGAGGTGGGACTGCCACAGGTGCAAAGCCCCAATCCACTGATGCAAGCAATAATTGGCCAGCTGGGATTTAACCTGGACGTTAAAAAAAAACTAGGTTTACACACTGTGACCAGCAAAGATGATCATCTTCCTGTCTGTATTTTTGTGCACAGGAACAGGCCCTTTGGCCAACAATGTTTGTGCCAAATATGATGCCAAGTTAAATTAATCTTACCTGCCTACACTTGATCAGTATCCAAACATTGCCTGTATATCCATGTATCTACCTAAAAGCCTTTTAAACACCATTGCCATATTTTCCTTCACCACCATCCCTGGCCACGCCTGCCAGGCATCCACCACCCTCTGTGTAAAAAGACTTGCCCCTCACAGCTCCTGTAAACTTTGCTCCGCTCACTTTAAAGCTCTGCCCTCCTGGTCTTGGAAATTTCCACTCTGGGAAAAAGATTCTGAGTGTCTACGTTATCTCTGCCTCTCACAGCGTCATATACTTTAGAGATACAGCGCAGTAACAGGCCCCTTGGCCCACCGAGTCCAGGCCAACAGCAATCATCCCGAACACTAACACCATCCTACACCATCCAAAGATCATGTCTGGTAACTTACCGGAAAGGGAAACTATAGCTTATGAGAGAGAAGATTAAAGGAAAAAAGTCCAGGCAGGAGAGTTAATTTACAAAGTTGTAGGAAACTCACTTTATGATTAATTCCCTCATTACAAGATTTAGATTAAAAAGGTTTGAAATGCTATTGCTAACACAGCCAGGAATTAAAATATAATTACTTATCCTCTTGAAAAGTTCAGGATATAATTCTCGTTCAGCAGCGCAGTACCAATCTTTAACACCTTACTGCCATTATTAACAAGCAAATGTTGCGCAGAAAATCAGATCCGTGAGCTCTGGAATCCGTGAACAAGCTCACTGTTGCTCTTTGATAGGAGCCCTAATTTGTGTAATGAACAGGCTCTAACAAGGAATTCCATGGAAGCCTTGGAGAAAACCATCTCATTCCAGGAGGTTCCTGACAACCAACCCCACTGATCTCACCAGCTGAAGGGCTTCCCAGTCTAAATGTTTACTGGCACTTTTGCACAACCTAGGGAGTAAGATACACAAACACTCTTCGTGCAAACCAAGAGGAAATAATAGTTTGGTGATCCTATCAGTTTTTTTAAACTATATAAATTGTAGTCCATTTATATTACAAACTCGGGGTTAATGCAAAATTGAAGTATCAACAAACTCCAAGGAGCACAGATGCTGGAATCTTGAGTAAAACACAAGGTTCTGGAGTAACTCAGTGGGTCAGGCAACATCTGGGGAATGAATGGACAGGCAACATTTTGGTTCAGGTCTCAAGAAAGCTTCTGACCTGAAATAGAGTCTGAAGAAGGGTCCCGGCCCAAAACCTTGCCTAACCATTCCATCCAGAAATACTGCCTGACCCGCTGGGCTCCTCCAGCACTGTGTATTTTACCAAGAAGATACATGCCATTTCACTGTTCAGACACAATACACATAGCCGGGGTAGAAGAAATGTTTTATACAATATTAAATATGGGTTGGAGATGCTTTGCTTCTTCCTTTAATGAGGTAACACTGATATTTACTTTCAAAAGGAAGAAGTGATTTGTAGCTCTAAAGTATTACTCACCTTACAGAACAGTTCTGTCTGGCAAATCCAATCAAAACATAAATAAATAAAGCGGCAATGTTGTTAGTAGAGAATGAGAAATGAGATCTATAAAAACAAACAAGTAGAAAAGAACAAACAGACTTGGCACAGAGAGGTTAAGAATGGATGGATTGTTGTTTGCAATGGTAGACTAACGAGGCACGTTTTGCCCGCATCCCCATCCCCCTTTTATCCCCCCCCCCCCTTCCCCCCTCAGTCCCCCCCCCCCCCCCCAACCCCCCTCTGGCTTCATATTTCACTCTTCCTCTCCGCATCTGACATCCTTTTATCTCCTTTTCACCTTTCACCTTTGTCACTTGCTCCACCCATCTACCAAACACTCCCCCCCCCCACCCCCCTCACCTGTAGCCACCGATCACTTGCCAAGCTTGGCCCCACACCCACCTCTCTTTTCCAGCTTTGTTTCCCCCTCCCCCTCGCCATCAAACTGAAGAAGGGTCCCGACCCAAAACGCAGCCTGCCCATTCCCTCCGCAGATGCCGCTTGACCCGCTGATTTCCTCCAGCACCTTGTGCTTTGCTCAAGATTCCAGCATCTGCAGTCTCTTGTATCTGCCTTTCAGAAAGTCCCTGCCTTTCACTCTCCCCTCCCTCAAATGCTGGGAAAGATTATGAGTCGGGAGGGGAGAGACAGGCGTCCCGCTGTGAACAGCTGACAGGACGGTGCATCTTGACAGCACAAGCAGCAGGTGAGAAATATCACTGGACTGCTGCACAGAGTCCAGCTGTGATCATTCATGCCATGATTTAGTTCAAACATCCCTCCTTCTGATTACTAAATCCCGATTACAATCCACAAAAGATGAGCAAGGTCACAAGGTTTTGTGGCAGAGTGAGAAGAAAATGCACATTGAAACAGAAACCAAAAGTGCAAGAGATGATGTCAGCAGTTCGGAGTTCCCATTCCAGCCAAGTTTGACACCGGAGTAGACACAAGTAACTTGATGCTGGTTTATTTTTTAAAAGGCACAAAGTGCTGGAGTAATTCAGCGGGTCAGACAGCATCTCTGGGGAACTTGGATAGGTGACCTGCTCCATGTGCTCCCGAGATGCTGCCTGACCTGCTGAACTGCTCAGTCGAATGAAAGATCCCAACCTGAAACATTGTCTATCCACGTTCTCCAGAGATGCTACCTGACACTCTGAGTTACTCTAGTACTTTGTCAGAGTTTGACACTAGACCTATCACAATGGACTTACTCCACTCATCCATCTAGCACAACACCCTCACCTACATCCACCTATCACTTGAGGACATGGACAAGTGATGCTTTGTGTCAGGGGCCTTTTTCAAATTGAGTAAGGGTGGAAACACCACCTATCCATGCCCGCTGGAGATGTTGCCTGATCTGCTGAGTTACTCCAGCACTGTATTTATTTATAAACCAGTTCCTGCAGTTCCTTGAATCTCCAAATTGCACTTGCCAGGCTTTGCCCCTCCCCCACTCTTTTCCAGCTCCCCCCCCCCCCCTACTAAAATTAGTCTGAAAAAGGGTGGGGGGGACTTGACTTGACTTGAAATGTCACCGTTCCATTTCCCTCCACAGATGCTGCCTGACCCGCTGAATCCCTCCAACCCATGGTGTTTTGCTCAAGATTCCAGCATCTGCAGTTCCTCGCGTCTGCATTTTGTCAAATGGAGGTTGGGGACAAACCACGCTGTCTGGGTAATGAGCTTTCTTCAACATTCATGAGCAAGGATTCCACTCTCGCATCATTAATATCTTGCACAGGATAACACTCAGCAACAATGATACTTAATGTCAGTCCAAACAGGTACAAACAGGTACCAAGTGGTCTTGTGCTGTCCCTGTGAGGATTTCATGTTTTATTCCCAAACTCTGTTCATTTTTTATTAAAAATTGAGATGAAGGCAGGGCTCGTACACATTAGCAAGAAGTTAGTCACAATCTTTCATCTCTCCCCTTGATTATCAGGAAATAAATCATAAACTCATGAACAAATCCGAGATTGAAGACGGCTTCAAGGGTTTAATCTAATTGCAAAATTTTGTTTTAACAAAAAACGTTGCTTTTCCCCTGGAGGGGTACGTCACTGCTTTCCTTCGAAAGGCAGCAGTGACTGTATCAGCTAAAGCTTGTGTCAGGGCAATACTGTTAGATAAGAAATGCAATAAAAAGATAAATAAATAAACCGGGGACTTAGTCAGAGGGGGAGAGAAACAGAATCACAGAAAAAAAACATCATAACTAATTCAAAAGGTCATCACAATAATGTTTTCAAGTGAATTAATTCTCTCGACAGCCTGTGCAATGGAATTACTTGTACCGTGGCAAGCGGCACATTCTGATACATTTCTTACTACACTAAAATCAATCAGTTCTTTTGAAAGAAAAACATATAACATTGAACTGCCCGAAATATGTCGTGAAACTGTGAATTATAGCTTTGAAAAGAAAATTATGTCTTCCCATTCTGGAATGATAAGCGTGCCAAAGTAAAAATAAGAACAACACATTTTGCCTCGGTTTTAATTGAGAAGAAAGACTCAGACTATTTTTCTTCAGCAATTTACTGGAGCCATTTCACCGACAGTGTGTGGAACCCTGCATTTTGTGTTCATTATGTCAGCTGAGATTCCTGGCATCCTCTCATTACTCTTCCACTTATCCACTCCACCCGCAGCCTCCCTCTCTCTCTCTCCGCTGGACCAGATCCAAGAAATTAATGACCGGGATCTCCGATCAATGCTTTCCTCCAGATAAATCCAACACCACAGTAGATCACTTGCAGTCGCCAGCGAAATGCCCAATCATTTTCAGGGATCAGCACCGCTTGCAGACTGTTTGCTTCTGCCCAGCTCCTATCACATCTCCAAAAGAAAAGGCAATAAACTGGCTCTGCTGATGACAGTAACGAGACACACGGCCAGAAGCCAAGGCTGATTCACGCTCCCCATATCCCTATCCACCTACCAGCCACAACGAGGCTTTTTAAGTGATGCCCTGCTTGGTTGTCAATGGCAAGATCAGCACTGCTGCCCGTCCTCGCTTTCCAACGGAGGCAGTTACACATTTCAGGGAGCCATCAGTTATAGGCAAAATGGCAATTAATAGGTATTTCTAGGAGGAGAATTAGGCTATACGGCCCATCAAGCCATTCAATCATCGCAGATCTATCTTTCCCTCTCAACCCCATTCTCCTACCTTCGCCACATAACCTGACACCCCAACTAATCAAAAATCTGTCAATCTCCACCTTAAAAATATCCATTGACTTGGCCTCCGCAGCCTTCTGTGACAATGAATTCCACAGATTCACCACCCTCTGACTAAAGAAATTCCTCCTCATCTCCTTCCTAAAGGAACGTTCTGCCGTGGGTCTGGTGATGTTGCAACCTGCCCCAGTGAGAATGGCAGATACCTGCCCTCAGGGTCATCGCCAATCCTCCACCACCTGTCACTTCATCAATAACTGTGATAGCAGCAAGCAGGAGAAAGCTGGCGACGCACCCTCATGCTGGGAAAAGGTCCAGACCCAAAACATTGCCTGTCCATTCCCTCCCCTGATGCTACAGTCCTACAGCACTTTGTGTTTGTGAAAGCTTTGTGAAAACATACCCACATACACCACCCACATACACCCAGTACTGTATCCTTCCTGGGACGGGAGAGGTTTAACATTGTTTAGGCAGTTAACGGTTGATTTAAAAAATGGATTAAGGCATTTTTCATTTACAGCCAGGTTGGCGTTTAGACTCAGCAATGAATTGGTATAGATTGCTAGGAACAGAACCGCAACCAATATGATGATCAAAACCAACACATCCCCACTAAAGATGGTTTTAATGAAAAATCATTTATTTTTCTCAGGAAAATCACTAGTTTTGCTAAACAGTGTGTTACTGAATCCCACAGGACGGCAGGTTAAAGGATTTTTGTGTCACAGTTTTCCTCCCTCCAGGTGCGGAAACATCTCCTGCTCTCAGTCCTGAAGTGAACATCTGTCTCTTGAGGCCGTGAGCTCTCCAGCCACGGCAACATCTACCCTGTGTTTCGTGGTCCAGTCCTGTTAAATCCCCTCTTGTTCTCCCAAACGCCAGTGAATACAGGCCCAACTGACCCAATCTCTCCTCACACGCCAGTCCTGCCATCCTAGAACTACAGGCAAATAAGAGTCAGGAAGTCACAATGCAGCTCTGTGAGACTTTGGTTGGGCTGCATTTGGAGTATTACGTGCAGTTCTGGTCTCCCCATTACAGGATGGATGTGGAAGTTCAGGAGAGGGTGCGGAAGAGGTTTACCAGAACGCTGCCTTGATTAAAGAACATTAGCTTGGAGAGATTAGACAAACCTGGATTGGTGTCCAAAGAAACCTATTTCTTTGGAATACCAGAGGTTGACGGGAGACATGACATAAATATATACAATAATGAGAGGCCAAGATAGGGTAGACAGTCAGAACTTTATTTCCAAGGGTGGGAATATCAAAGGCTAGAGGGTACAGCTTTAAGGTGAGGGGGACAAAGTTGAGAGGAGATGTGCGAGGCAAGGTATTTTTTCTGCACACAGAGTGGTGGTCCCTCATACTTAATTTCCACTTGCTGATAAGCTTTCAAAGCGCTATTTTCATGATTTTGTTGCCAAATCATAGATCATCCTCTCAAGATTAGCCTTACTATAATTCCTGGACAATCTTTCTCCCTGTCCAGAATGTAACTAAATTACGATCGCTACCTCCAAATGCTCTTGCGCTGTCACCTGCTCCGCTTTTCCTGAACATTCCCCACAAGTGCTCACTTCCAGCGGCTTTTTAAACTGTCACTTTCCCACCACACCTGAGCGTGAGGTGACAGCTTTCTTCACGAGTTCTGGGAACCACCAGTAAGATAACTGTAATTTTGTTAAAAGCAGGCCATTTGTCATGGCAGGCTTCTAACTGTGTTGAGCTAACAACAAGCAATGCGTATCGTATCTTGCGGAACAGTTGGACCTGCTCTCTCCACTGGAGAAGACTTGTATAGGTGTCCAAATAATTAGTCTCAAAACATTACAAAAGTGGAAAACAAATTTTGCTGAGATCCAAAGGTTTCACGTTCAACTACGTTTGTACAATTTAATCAGATATTTACACAAAACCACTTGGGATTTTCTTTATTGCATGGTTTTTCTTGCCTTTTCAAAATCAGCCTTTTTTTAAAAAAATAGCAGCAGTTTGGACAATAATACATTCAGCCCTTGAGACAGTAAGATATTACGCAGCATGTGAAAACCACAGTTGTGAAGAAGGAAACAGCTAAACAAACTCCAGGAAACATTTTCGCTTAAGACAAAAACATTCTTCCCAGAACAGAAGCAAAACAATACGAGCTAACGGGAAACCTGCACAAATGTCACTTCCCATTACTGGGCGAGACAGACTTTGTGTCACACATAGATTACTACATTTCAAAATAATCTGCAACCTAACTAAATACAGTGTATTAAAGAAGGAACTTCAGATGCTGGAGAATCGAGGGTACACAAAAGGCTGGAGAAACTCAACGGGTGCAGCAGCATCTAAGGAGCGAAGGAGATAGGCGACGTTTCGGGTTGAGACCCTTCAGACTGGTCAGGGAAACGAGAGATATAGACGGTGATGTGGAGAGATAAAGAACAATGAATGAAAGATATGCAAAAAAGTATCGATGATAAAGGGAACAAGCCATTGTAAGCTGTTTGTAGTGTGAAAATGAGAAGCTAGTGCGACTAGCGTGGGGGAGAGAGATAGAGAGAGAGGGAATGCCAGGGCCCGAGGGCTGAGGGAGAGGTGAGAAACGGAGGTGACAGCAAGGGTTAACAGAATTGAGAAAATTCAATGTTCAAGCCCAGAGGATGCAGACTCCCCAAGCGGAATATGAGGTGCTGTTCCTCCAACTTGCGGTGTTGCTCACTCTGGCCGTGGAGGAGGCCCAGGACCGAGAGGTCTGATACGGAATGGGAGGGGGAGTTGAAGTGCTGAGCCACCGGGAGGTCGGGTTGGTTAATGCGGACCGAGCGGAGGTGTTCGGCGAAACGATCGCCAAGCCTCCGCTTGGTCTCACCGATATAGATCATCTGGCATCTAGAGCAGCGGATGCAGTAGATGAGGTTGGAGGATGTGCAGGTGAACCTCTGTCGGACCTGGAAGGACTGCTTGGGTCCCTGAAAGGAGTGGAGGGGGGAGGTGAAGGGACAAGTGTAGCATTTCTTGCGGTTGCAAGGGAAAGTGCCCGGGGAAGGGGTAGAGCGGGAGGGAAGGGAGATTGACAAGGGAGTTGCGGAGGGAGCGGTCTTTGCGGAAGGCAGACGGGGGGGAGATGGGAAGATGTGGCGAGTGGAGGGGTCACGTTGGAGGTGGCGAAACTGGCGGAAGACTATGTGTTGTATTTGCCGGCTGGTGGGGTGAAAGGTGAGGACTAGGGGGATTCTGCCCTTGTTGCGAGTGGGGGAATGGGGAGAGAGGGCAGTGTTGCGGGGTATGGAGGAGACCCTGGTGCGAGCCTCATCTATACTGGGGGAGGGGGGGAAATCCACGTTCTCTGAAGAATGAGGACATTTGTGATGACCTGGTGTGGAACATCTCATCCTGGGAGCAGATGCGGCGTAGACAGAGGAATTGGGAATAGGGGATGGAGTCCTTACAGGAAGCAGGGTGGGAGGAAGAGTAGTCCAGGTAGCTGTGGGAGTCAGTTGGTTTCTAGTGGATGTCGGTCAGGAGTGTATCACCTGCAATAGAGATGGTGAGGTCAAGGAATGGTAGGGAAATGTCGGAAATGGTCCAGGTGTATTTGAGTGCCGGATGGAAGTTAGTGTAACTAGGGCGACACCAATACTCACAACTGCACTCTCTTTGGCATCAACACCTATACTTTAGGGAAGATTGAATAGATTTGCTATGTTGCAAATCAAACATCTGGGAACAAAGGAGATTCCAGAGAGTGGTGGACACTGCCCGGTCCATCTCAGGAACTCACTTCCCCCATTACTGAAGGGATCTATAGGGGGCGTTGCCTCCAAAAGACAGCCAATATCAGAGACCCACATCACCCTGACCACACTCTCATTTCACTGCTACCAGCAGGCAAAAGGTACAGGAGCCTGAAAACCATAACCACCAGGTTCAAGAACAGCTTCTTCCCAACCATCAGGCTCTTGAACACTACACCACACTTACCTCAGCATATGGACCATGTCTTTAGTTGCACTATGGATTTTGGACATTTTTGCACTAGTATTATGGGTATTCTTTTATTGAATTTTAACTATTATTATGCATTATGTGTTATACTTTAACGGGCTTGTTAAGCTGCTGCCAGTAGGAACTTCTGAGCTGTTTTCAATGCATGAGCAATTATACATTCTTGGCTCTTTTTGGAGACTATCGTGCAATCCCAGGACTGATCAGATTTTAACTGCATAATTTAGTAAACTGTGTTAAGACTGGCTACAGGCCACCGATTCTGGCAATCAAGAACTGTTTTTTTCTGAATTGAGTCGAGGGTGTTTAACTGGCATATTTTCCCACAACAGAATAGTGACATTCTTATTGTGGACACCGGAACAATGGAATGGAAGCCTGAGATCAGTAGTGTAGACCAGGGAATGGTTGTTGCTGAGACCCTTGCTCTTTGTTAAATACTTTAATGATTTGGGTATGATGTGACGGAGGCATGGTCAGTAAGTTGTTGATGAAACAAAGATTGGTGGTGTTGTTGGTAATGACGAAAGTAGTCTTCAGCAGCAGAATGAAATTGATCAGCTGATAAAGAAAAGGCAAAATGAATTGAATTCATAAAGAGGTGAGGTGATACACGTTGGAAGCACTGACCTGGCTAGGATTTACATAAAGACTGGCAGGAGCCCACAAGTACAGAATAACAGTGTGAGCTTGGTATATCTGTACAGAAATCCCTGACGGCAGCAGCAGAGGTGAGTCAGGTGATTAAAGAAGGCAACCAGGATTTTGCCTTTATTAGCCAGAACACAGAATGTAAGAGCAAGGCACTCATGGTACCACTTCATGTATCATTAGATAGACACAAAATGTTGGCGTAATTCAGCAGGTCAGGCAGCATCGCTGGATGAAAATGATAGGAGACGTTTCAGGTCGGGACCCTTCTTCAGACCCCTATCCTTTTGATGCTGCCTGACCCACTGAGTTACTCCAGCACTTTGTGTCTATATTTGGTATAAACCAGCATCTGCAGTTCTTTGTCGCTGCATAAATCATTAGTCAGGCTGCAGCTGGGTTATTGTGTGCAGTTGGGGTCTCCACATTACAGGAACAACACGATGTACTGGAGGAGGGGAGCAGAGTGATGCACCAGGACGTTGCCTGGTGGGCTGGGTTTCTTTTCTTTAGAGCAGATTAGGGCATGGGGTGAACTCTTTAAGATGAACAAAATAAAGGGGCGTAAAGAGGCAATCTTAGCAGAGGTCTCTGTGATCAGAGGACATGGGTTTAAAATAAGAGGCAAGGGACTGAGGGAAGATGTTTTTCTCATGCAGAGGTTTGGCTGAAATTTCCACCACACTGCCCGCCCGAGTGAGTGAGTGAGTGAGTGGTGGAGGCAAGGACTCTCTCAATATTTTAAGAACGATTTAGGTGAGCATTTGAAAGACTGTGGCATTGAATGCGAGGGAGCGAGTGCTGGGGAAACAGGATCAACCCAGATGAAAATTGATAGAATGGACACAGTGGGCTGAAGGGCATGTTTCCATGACTCTAGTTTGTACAGCTTCATACATGGAGCACACTATGTCAAAGCAATGCTCAAAACAATGCAATGTAAAACTAGCTAATTGCTTCAACACTCAAATGACAACTTAGAATTCAAAGCAGGCATTAAATGTGATAAGGTCACTTCATACGCCTTCCAAGAAAAACTTACTATTGTACTGGCTTCATCACATACCTGCACATTCCACAAGACCGTTACCCTCAACCACACTAAATAGCCACCAGATAATAGCAAAGTAAAAAAAAACTTAGGTGAGACCAAGTGGAGGCTTGGCGATCGTTTCGCCGAACACCTCCGCTCGGTCCGCAAAAACCAACCCGACCTCCCGGTCGCTCAGCACTTCAACTCCCCCTCCCATTCCGTATCCGACCTCTCGGTCCTGGGCCTCCTCCATGGCCAGAGTGAGCAACACCGCAAGTTGGAGGAACAGCACCTCATATTCCGCTTGGGGAGTCTGCATCCTTTGGGCTTGAACATTGAATTTTCTCAATTCTGTTAACCCCTGCTGTCTCCTCCCCTTCCCACCTCTCCCTCAGCCCTCGGGCCCTGGCATTCCCTCTATCTCTATCTCCCTCCCCCACCCTAGTCGCACTAGCTTCTCATTTTCACACCACAAACAGCTTACAATGGCTTGTTCCCTTTATCATCGATACTTTTATGCATATCTTTCATTCATTGTTCTTTATCTCTCCACATCACCGTCTATATCTCTCGTTTCCCTGATCCCTGACCAGTCTGAAGAAGGGTCTCGACCCGAAACGTCGCCTATCTCCTTTGCTCCTTAGATGCTGCTGCACCCGCTGAGTTTCTCCAGCTTTTTGTGTAACCCTAAAAATAAACTAGTTGCCATGACCCACAATACACATTTTGACAAGAAAGATCATACTAGTAACACCTCACATTCAAGAGGAAGATAATAAGATGTTTTTCACCAGCCACGGTTTCTGAACTATTATTCATGCTCTCATGTTCGACTCATTGGCTCTCTGCATCATCTAGCCTTAGGCAATCATTCCTTGTATGAACATTGAATTCTCCAATTGTAAATAACAGGCCCCCTTCCCCCTCTCTTTCCTGAGCTCCATCTTTCCCCACCCCTGCCAGCCACCCCGCTGTACAACCATTTCTCCCATTATCCCACACTACACCCCATCCTTCACTCATATCCCCTTCCACAATATTACTCCCTCTGGATTTCAATTTCACCCCTTTTCTTTCTTTATCTGAGACCATTTTGTCTCCTTTTCACCTCTCCTGTTCCCCCCCCCCCCATCTAACAATCCCCCTACCCCAACGTATCCACAATCAGTCTGAAGAAGGCTCCTAACCCTAAAGGTCACCTACCCATGTTCTCCGGGGATGCTGCCTCATCTGCTGAGTTACTCCAGCACTTTGTGTCTTGTTTTTGAAAACCAATACCTGCAGATCCTCTCCACCTTGTATCTCCACCTATCACTTGCCAGGCCTTCTTCCCCCCTATTACAATTAGTCTGAAGAAGGGTCCTGTCTCGAAAAGTCACCTGTTCACCCCCTCCCCAGACCCTGCCTGTCCCGCTGAGTTCTTCCAGCACATTGTGTTTTGCTCAAGATCCCAGCAACTGCAGCTCCTCGAGTCACAATGTTTAACGCATTGGTCTGCTCCATCGTCCAGCCTTGGGCAATCACTCCTTATAATTAACTTTCTGCCTGGCTTCTGATTTGACGGAGTCATATTTGTTTTTGCTTACCCACACCTTGTACATAAATGAATGAAGCATCCTTTATCTCCAGCCCGCTTTTTAAATCGGCAGAATTTTCTATCTCGCCTTCCAAGTGACTTTGGAGGAGCATGAGAGACTTTGCCCCCCATCTGCTGTCTGTGCCCCGTGCATTCCCGGCTCGGGACGGAGTTGGTGGCGGCTGCCCGGGGAGCTTCCCCCCTGCCCGCCCGCTTCCCCGCCGCGGCCCCGGTTACCTGCTGCGGCTCCTCGGCAGCTGGAGCTGGCGACTGCGGGCGTTGAACGCCGCGGGTGCCCAGAGCGGGGGCGCCGAGGCTGAGAGGCCGGCCCGTGCCTCCGTGTCGGCGGCGATGGAGGAGGCGGACGTCCCCATCTCCCGGATCCCGGCTCGGCTCGGCTCACCGCCGCCGCGCCATGCCGCGTGTCTCAGCCTCCGGGGCAGGCGGCGCCCATCGCCCCCACACCCGGGGCGGGCAGGCGGGCGGGCGGGCAGGCGGGCAGCCCGAGTACTCCGGCCGCCGCTCCGCCAGCGACTGACAGCGGGAGAGAGAGTGGGGGGGAGGAGGGGGGCTGGGCTGTGCGGGCGGGGGGGGGGGGGGGGGGCAGTGAGAGGAGGAGAGAATGACAGGAGAACGAGAGGGAGAGAAGGGTGGTGGGGACTGAAGGGGTGAGGCAGGGGAATGGGAGGTGGGTGAGTGATGTAGGAGGGAAGGGGGAGGGTGAAGGGGCAGGAGGGAAGGAGAGAGAGTGAGGAAGGAGGAGGAGATGGGTGGAAATCATCTTGTTCGACTAGAAACTGGCCTTTCAGCCCACATCTCTGCTATCATGCCCATTAATATTTATCTTGCTCATTCATTCCATGTCCCTCTCTACCTTGTCCAGTCCTGTCTAGATTATTCTTCAATGTTACCGTTCCTGCCTCCACCTCCTCTAGTTTGTCCCAGATACAAACTACTCTCTGTAGGAAAATGTATCCCTCAGATGCCATTTAAAGCACCTCGCACGTATCGTAGATATATGCCCTCTAGTTTGAGACATCTTTACCATGGCAAACATGGAGTCTGACTCTATCCCCAATCCACACCCCTTGTGGAGTTATATCCTCCAGCATGACACCTCTCCACCTCTCCACCTCTTGTACTCCAGGGAACGCAGCCTTGGTCTACTCAACCTCTCTCATAACTCAATCCCTGCAATCCAGGCATCTTGTGAATCTTTTCTGCACCCTCATTATCTAAACCATGGTCATTCTAAACCATGCTGACCAGAACTGCATGCAATACTCGGGTTCCATACCAGGACATCCGAGATGTCCTCATCCTTTAGGAAATGGGGGTTGCCCTCTCCCATCATAGATGAGGCCCTCACTTGTGACTGCTCGGTACCCCGCAGCTCCGCCCTTGCTCTCCCTCATCGAAACAGAGACAGAGTCCCCCTAGTCCTTACCTTTCACCCCATCAGCCGTCGCATACAACACATAATCCTCCAAAATGTTCGCCACCTCCAATAGGATCCCACCACTAGTCACATCTTCCCATATCCACCCCTTTCCACCTTCCGCAGAGACTGTTCCCTCCGCAACTCCCTGGTTAACTCATTCCTTCCCACCCAAACCACCCCCTCCCCAGTTACCTTCCCCTACAGCTGCAGAAGATGCAACACCTGTCCCTATACCTCCTCCCTCGACTGTCCAAGGACCCCGACAATCCTTTTAGGTTAGGCAGAGGTTCACTTGCACCTCCTCCAACCTCATCTACTGTAACCGTCCTCCTATTCATCGTAGACTGAGCGATCGTTTCTCTGAACACCTTCGCTCAGTCTGCCTGAGCCAACCTGATCGTCCGGTTGCTAAACACTTTAGTTCTCCTTCCCAATCCCACACAGACCTTTCTGTCCTAGGTCTCCTCCATTGTCACTAAATGCAAATTTTTTTCGATTGGGGCAGCTTACAGCCCAGTGGTATCTTTGATTTCTCGAACTTCAGGTAGCCCTGGCATTCTCTCTCTCTCTCTCTCTCTTATCCCTCCCCCGCCCAAGTCGCACTAGCTTCTCGTATTTACAATATCATATTCACTTTCACTTTTTTTTCACATCTTTCATTCATTGTTCTTTATGTCGCTACATCAATATCTATATTTCTTGTTTCCCTTATCCCTAACCAGTCTGAAGAAGGGTCCCGACCCGAAACACCACCCATTCCTTCTCTCCAGCGATGCTGCCTGCCCCGCTGCGTTACTCCAGCTTTTTATGTCCATCTGCAATACTCCAAGTGTAGTTTGACCAATGGTTTATACAACAGGAACATGAAGTCCCAATCTTGGATGCAGTGCCTCGGTTGATGAAGGCAAGCATACAAAACGGTTTCTTCATTACTTTGTCTACCTGTGTTCCGATTTTCAGGGAACCATGTACTTGTACCCTTTCGTCTCTCTGTTCCACAAGACTCCACAGGGCCCTGTCATGCACTGTCTTTGTACTGCCCTGGTTTGACTTCCCACAAAACTTTATACCATCAGTTAAATTCCATCTGCCATTCCCTTGCCCGCTTTCCCAGTGGACCATACTGCTGTGACCTTAGAAACCTTCTTCACTGCCCGCTACACCACCAATTTTGGTGCTGCCACCTACATCCTCATCCAAATCGTTAAAATACATGACCACCAAGGAGGGGAGGGGACAGGGGAGCAGGAAAGGAGGGGAGCTGAAGTGAAGGAAATTTGCAGTTACCGGCTTTTATTTTTGTAAAACAAATAAGAGAGCAGCTGGAGTAGGTCAGAGGGCCAGGCAGTGTCTGTGGAGGGGAATGGACAGACTGGAAGAACGACAGAATTCAGGCACACTGAAAAATTGGACTAGAAGATACAGTGATTTGATGGATATACTTCAGATTGGGGAAAAGTGAGTCAGAATGTTTCCAATGAGCAAGGAAGACATATGTTACAGAAAAAAATGTATGAAAATAAATAAATATAAAAAAAGTCCATATTAGAGGTTCCAGTCTCAGAACAAGGGCATCAATTTAAAGGAATGGGTGACGTTTCGGGTCGGGACTTTTCAGTCTAAAGCAAGCGTCACCCATTCCTTCTCTCCAGAGATGCTGCCTGTCCTGCTGAGTTACTCCAGCATTTTGTGTCTACCTTTGATTTAAACCAGCATCTGCAGTTCTTTCCTACACTCCTAGGCATCAATTGAAAATCAGGACGAGGAAGACCTTTTAAAGTGAGTGAGGTTTTGAAGTGCTTGCCCCGGAGCCTGAACATATTCAAAGCTGAGATAGATTCTAAACAGGAAGGAAATCAAGGGTTATAGGCAGAGTTGAGGGTAGATTAACCATGATCTTAGTGAATGACAAAGCAGGCTGGGGATTTGAATGGTGTGAGCCGATTCCTTTTTATGATAGTCCTGACTACTGAGCAGATGGAACCTTCTTAACAGTCTTCAGTGACTATGGAATACACTCCTGAAGTAAAGAATTAAAGCAAAACCAAAAAAGGTGGCTGAAGGAAAGATGATCGCAGGATATAGGAAAGAGGTAAACGTTCACCTGCAGCATGGATTGGTCGGCTAAGCAGTCTATCTTCATATTGTAACTTCCATCCATTTGTTAAATGCATCTTCTGCATTTTAGCGTCAGTGTTTTCTGAAGTATTTTCCTCGCTGTCTGCCATAACTCACACCCCTGTATTGTCAGGAAATCTCCAGATTCCAACTGTCAAGAAGTGCCAGGGTAGAAATGGAACCAGCACTGATCCTGAGGGAGCCCACTTCTAATCGGTCTGAGCAACACAAACTCGCTGTCAATCCGTACCCAACCCACACAGCTATCTTTCCTCTTCTGCCATGCATCTGAATTTCTCTAACAAGTCTCTTGTGAGACACTTTATATAAAAATTCCTGTACAATCTCCGTAGGCTCCCACCCCTTTAACTATATAGTGGGCCAGGCTGATTTCTTGATGCGATATCCAATACTTTGAGATCTGGCTCAACAATGGGTAGACTTAAAAATAGAACAAGAAATGTTGGAAAAATAACATGAGGAATTCAGTTCATATTCTAACTCAAAGCCCTTTCATCGGAATTGAGAAATAAATAAAAAGTCACTTTTGAGCGGGAAAGAAGATTGGATGGGGTGGGTGAAGATTGGATGGGGTGGCACAGCGGTAGAGCTGCTACCTTGCAGCGCCAGAGACCCAGGTTCGATCCTGACCACGGGTGCTGCCCGTACGGAGTTTGTACGTTCTCCCCGTGACCTGCGTGGGTTTTCTCCGAGATCTTCGGTTTCCTCACGCACTCCAAAGACGTACAGGTTTCTAGGTTAATTGGAGGGATATAAATGTAGAAATTGTCCCTAGTGTATGTAGGATAGTGTACGTGTGCCGGGGTCGCTGGCTGGCACGGACTCGGTGGGCCGAAGGGCCGGTTTCCACACAGTATCTCTAAGCTAAACGAAGGGAATATCTGTGACAATATCCTTTCTGAATATCTGGGTTGCTCTGGGGATATGTAGTGGTCCATCCATCCACAGCTGCTTCATCAATCATCTTTCCTCCATCATCACAAATGGGTATTCGCAATTCCTTGCAGAATCACCCTGGGTTTCCCTTATAAAGGGGTTGGTGGAGGGCACCCCAGTGGTGCAGCGGGTAGAGCCACTGCCTCAGTGCCAGACACCTGGGTTTGATCCTGACCTTTGGTTCTGTTGTTGTGGAGTTTGCACGTTCTCCCTATGATCATGTGGGTTTCCTCTGGGTGCTCCTGTCTCCTCCTACAGCCCAACGAGTACACGTTTGCAGGTTAATTGGCTGCTGTAAATTGCCCCTAGTATGTGGGGAGTGGTGAAATATGAGGGGAATGGATAAAAAACATAGAGAGCATAAAGTTGCATTAAATGAGTGTAGACATAGTGTAAACGGATGGTTGGTGGTCAGTGTGGACTTGGTGGGCCAAAGGACTTGTTTCTGTGTTGTAGCTCAAGACCTGGTGAACATATGGGCTTGGGCTGGTAAACACCAGTCATCATCTCTCACAAGAGGAAGTCTAACCAAGACATTCAATTGTGTTTTCATTATTGAGTTCCCCCACCTTCAAATCTCGAATGGTCTCTATTAACCAGAAATGTACCTAGAGCAGCAATGTAAAACAGCAGGGTTACCAAACAGCTGAGAGGTTAGGGATCCTGCAGTAAGGGACTCGTCTCCTGAATCCCCAGATCTTTTCCAACTGTCAAGACATCGGCCCGGATTGTGAATATAACACCAACGACACTTAGAAAACTCAACACCATTGAGCCTCGTGAAGCTGCTGTTGTGCACAATGGGAGCATTGTGAGCCATCCGCACTGCGATGCAGCAACTGATTGAGGGTTTACGGCAGCATAGCTCAAACCCATGAGTGCTCCCTCCCATCTAGAGCTACCAACCACACCATTCCCACATACATCCCCATTTGTTCAACACTGTCTCAAATTCACAGCATTCCCTTCCCAAAACCATCGCGAGACTCCGCGACCTGCTGCAGTTAAAAAGGCAGCTTACCACCACCGATGAAGCCATTAAACACATGCTTTGTCAGTGAACGGAAGACATAGAATCCTCTTTGAGTAGCAATGGAATAATGAATCATTGTATTAATGGGACCACTTCAGTAATAATATCCACGGGCCACGCAGTCCGGCAGAATCGAAAGCTTGAGCAGCATTCAGTATCCACGTCAGCTCAGTTCTAAACTCAACAGTGGAAGGTAATAAGTGCAGGTAGGAACTGCAGGCATTGGTTTACACCGTAGACACAAAAATGCTGAAGGAACTCAGTGGAACAGGCAGCATCTGTCAAGAGAAGGAATGGGTGACATTTCACCCATTCCTTCTCTCCAGAGATGCTGCCTGTCCCGCTAAGTTACTCCAGCATTTTGTGTCTATCTTCGGTGGAAGATAATAGCTGGACTTTGTGTATAATGATATCTCTCGCTACACATCTCTGGTATGCTGTATCTCATCAGCTCTCGCACAAATCATACTGCCTCTCCCCTTGCCCTACACAACGGCAGTTCTAGCTTTTGTGTCTACGTAAATTAATTGTTTGCCAGTCCAAATTACAACAGCTTACTTCAACTGGAGCCTTCATTTCGTTGCTGTAGAGCATTAAAATCAGAGCACAGTCTGAAATCTGGATTAAACAAATATATATCCACATTAGCCTTCACATCAGGGCGTCATGCTGCAGCTTTTGCATCAGAATAGGCATAGATTAAGATAAACCATAATGAAAATCAAATGAGAATTCTCAATGTCCTCTTCAACTGCACTAGCACTAACGTAAGGAATAGCTTCAGACAGATGGTGACTAGGAGTTAGCTCAAGTCTTACAATGAACAAAATCCGACAAGAAGCAAATTAATATAAAACTTCACAGGTAAAGAAATGCTTAAACGTGTAATTCTACCCACTCTCATCAACATTCATGATACTGGGGTCACAAGGAACAGCAGGTACTGGAGTCTTGAGCACAACGCAAAGTGCTGGAGGAACTCAGCAGATTTTGCACACTGGCTTGCAGCTGGCTCAGTGAGGTCAGTCATTCAAAATATTCCTCTCCCGGCCATTCAAACACAACACAGAATAACCAACGGCAATGGGAAGAAAGACAGAATTACTGTTTCAGTACAATGTCTTGCAAATATAACAGAGAGACAACATGAATCTTTATCTCTAGTTCCCTCTCCGCAAATACTGTCCGGTATGCCTGTTGTTTCTGTCCATTATAATGTGTACTGACAACACAATTGTTCTCTCTCTTACACGATCAATCTGTCTCATGCAGAGAGTGGAACACACACAATGTGTACACTTGGTCAAACTCATACACGTGGTAAGATATACTGACATGCCGCGGATCACCACACTCTGGCACCATCTTCACAAAGACAAGGAGATACATATATAAACACACGAGAAGCTCAGCAGGTCAGGCAGCATCTCAGGAGAACCAGCATCTGCAGTTCCTTGTTTCTAGATATGCACAAACACAAACACAAACACACACACAATGTGTAGATAGCAGGCACGTGCCGTCAGGGTAGGCAAGGTAGGCACTGCCTACCTTGACTAAAATTATAACATAGTAATAACTAAATATAAATAGCAAAAGGCATGGGAGAATTATGCCTATCCAAGAGATCTCTCAGGTAGGCATAATTCTCCGTGCCTTTCACCCGCAGCGCTTGTAACCCTTGAAGGTCTGTGCAGCCCACGTGCCGTCAGCGCTGCCTGAAGCCGTCAATGACAAGCGAGGCTGAAGGCAGCTGAAATTCTACCTTTGCAGCACTGCGCATGCGCAGCAGCCTACTGCGCAGGCGCAGCGCTAGTTTCTTGGCGGGGTTTTCAAATATGGATTGGCAATATTTTAAGTGTATCTTAGGAAACAAAGAGAGAAGAATGGAGTTCATGTACCAATAATGTGGTAAGTACATTTTGTGTTTATGTTTTTAAAAACTGTATTTCCCGGGGTGTTGGGGTGGGGGGAGAGCTCCTTTCACAGTGTTTGGGGAGTCTGGCCCGGGGTAAAGTTGCGGGGATGGCATGAATGTTGTGAAGGAGGGGTTGGGATAATGTCACTTGCGACACTCCTTGCATGGGGGGGCGAAGCAGCTCGGGTGGCTGTGAGAGGCATGACAGAGGAACCGCCCGCCACCTCAGCGCCTTCTGCCAGTCCCCGCTCACCTCTGGCAGCTCTCCGTCTAAAAACCTCTCTCCTGCCGCTCGCTGGCCTCATTCATGTCCCGCAAATCCTTAAATTCCAACAGCGCGATTGGGGTTACTCGGCTGTGGGAATTTAAGGATTTGCAGGAAGCCGCTGACATGAGCAAAGTCGGCGAGTAGCAAGTGAGAGGTGTTCAGACGGAGAGCACTGCCAGAGGTGAGCGGGCCGGCAGAAGGCGCTGAAGTGGCGGCCAGTTCTGCAGTCGGGTCCCGGCGGCTGCTCGCAGCTCCCCGAGCTGCTTCTATCCCCAGCTACAGTGCGATGGCTTCGTGCCTGGAGCCCGGAATGCTGCGGCAGCGGTGAGTGAGTGAGTTACTGGCATTATTTCCCCACCCCCTCATTCTCAATACTCCTGCCCTCCGCGCAACTTTACGCCTGGCACAGACTCTCCACACGCTGTGAAAGGAACACTTGGACTCTTGAACAAGTGTTGTCATTCAATTAGATGACAACTGATTCAACTTTTCCCTGTACTACCGTTTTTCCCACCATCGCTCCACCTGCCATCACCCTTCACTCCCCACCCATTCAGTAATTAAGAATAAAGGAGACTCGGAAGCCATGGGCAAATTGAATTGTTACTGTTTTAATTTTAATTTTTACGGAATGAACAATCTGCGCATGCACGGTTTAAATTTTTTTTTAAAAAGCCGACTGACTGCCTACCCTGAGTAATTACTCACGGCACATGCCTGGTAGATAGGAACTGCAGATGCTGGTTTATACCGAAAATAGACACAAAGTGCTGGAGTAACTCAGCGGGTCAGAAAGCATCTGAGGAGAACATGGCATGGGTCACCTATCCAGGTTCTCCAGAGATGCTGCTAAGTTACTCAAGCACTTTGTGTCTGCACACAGTCAGATTTATACACAAATACATATGTACACACAAAATCATATGCAAACATATGTATGCTAACTGATTCATAGACACATTGTCAGATTCCAACACACACAAATAAACACGTTAACTCCCCCTCCCATTCCCACACTGACCTTTCTGTCCTGGGCCTCCTCCAGTTAGATAGAGTTCTTAGGGATAGCGGAGTTAAGGGCTATGGGGAGAAGGCAGGAACGGGGTATTGATTGTGAATGATCAACCATGATCACATTGAATGGCGGTGCTGGCTTGAAGGGCCTACTCCTGCACCTATTGTCTATTGTCTACTGTCATAGTGAGGCCCAGCGCAAATTGGAGGAACAGCACGTCATATTTTGCTTGGGCAGTTAACACCCGAGCGGTATGAACATTAACCTCACTAACTTTGTAACCCTTGCTTTGCCCCTCTTTCCATCCCTTCCGAGTTATCCGACCAGTCTTACTGTCTGCAACTACATTTTATCTGTTTGCTTTGTTGTTACCTTCTCCCAACTAACAATGATCTATTCTACATTTTCCTTAATTCTCCATTCCCTTTGTCCTGTTTTCACCTTACCAACCAAGAACCTTAAGAGCCAAGAACCTGGTCCAAGAACCACCTTACACTTCCTTATCTATGTACCTCCCACTGCCCTGACATTAGTCTGAAGAAGGGTCTCGACCCGAAATGTCAACCACTTCTTCTCTCCAGAGATGCTGCCTGTCCCGCTGAGTTACTCCAGTATTTTGTGTCTATAAAAGATTTATACCAGCATCTGCAGTTTCTTCATACACAAATACTACTGATATTGATTGATATTGAGATTGATAGGTTCTTGATTAGTAAGGATATCAAAAGTTTCGGGGAAAAGGCAGGAGAATTGGGTTACGAGGAAAAATTAGATTAGCCACCATTGAGCGTATGAACAGACTCAATGGGCCGAATGGCCTAATTCTGCTCCTATGTCGTATACTATCAGATTCAGGCACATATGCTTATTCGGATAAACACATTCACAGTCAGACTAACACAGAAAACATAGATTTACACACACACAGTCAGATAGCTGTCTATCGATGTTCTCCATAGATGCTGCAGATTCACATAGAGAGCAGGATATTCAAACAATCCGATTTTGCAGACACTGTCAGATTAACACACTCATGAACTTGAACTGACACTCAGTATAACAACACAAAATGAACACCAACACACAAAGATTTGCATACAGTACATAGATTATTTCACACACACACAGGATATGATCTACACACACAGGGTACGATTTGGACACAGTGGGATCCCCACACAGAAGCCGTATAAAATACACAGTCCTATCCACACACGGCAAGATCCACTCACAGATTCAGACCCCCACACAGTCGGACACACACTCACACACACACTCACACATACTCAGACCCACACACACACAATATTCGGTGAGCCGGGCGGCGCTGTTTCTCCTGAGGCGGGCTCTAGGACCGCTCGCTCTGCCGAGCCGCCAGCAGACGCCGGGCGGCTAATTGCTCACTGACCTGTTCAATCCGCACCCGAGAATGAACGAGGGTCCGTCGACTCGGTGCCGCGCTATGGCGCCGATTGCCGGTCCATTCACCTCCGGATCGCGGCTGAGGCGACAGGAGGCGGCTCAGTGGCGGTTAAACACGCCGGACTACAAGTCCCAGCATACCCCTCACCACCCGGAACCGTGCACAACCACACACGCGCATGCGCCGAAGCCCCGGCGCCACCTGGGAAATGGAGTCTCAGGCGCAGCTCGCGAACAATAACGGCGCTGATTGTGCAAAGAAGACAGAGATTCTGCCAACCAACAGCTTCCGCACTTCAGAATTTGTGCTGAAGGTTTACTCCCGTCAAGTTTGCAGAAGAATAGGTGAAATTTGTTTTAAATTTGAAGCATCAGTTATTTTTAAATCTCCAGTCTGCACATGCGCACAGGTTCCCGCTCACAGCGCTGAAGGCAGCTCTACCGCGTGATTGGACAATCGCGCTGGGGTTTGTGATGTCATTGGCCAGGGCGATCATCCCATTGGCAGAAGCGATGCCCTCCAACCGCCAATAGCGGCGAAGCAGGTAGCCAATGGCCTTTGATGCTGTTCATGTGACCCAATCTGATAGGTTGAGGATGACCATGACGACGGCTAAACATTAACCAATGAAAATCAGAAGCACGTCAAAGCGTCACCGTCCAATGAGATTGGGGAGGTTGAGAGACGGAGGCGGCGTGACGAAGGGTCCCGACCACAGTCTGGGCTCCTTCCGCTGCTGGACATGGGGGGCAGGGTGTGGTGGAGACCCCTCAAAATAAGGGAAGGCATTCCATGTCAATGGGCCACAGAGGCAAGGGTGTGGGGTAAAATTGTGATTTGGGGAAACTGTATTGTATAGCCTCTGAGAATGTCGGATGGAGTTTTGTAAGGATCATGTATTGTATATATTTATTTCTCAAATAAAGTCTATTTTGAAATTTTAAAAAATCCTTCTCCCCAGTGATACTGCATGTCCCGCTGAGTTACTCCAGCATTTTGTGTCGACCAGCAGATTGCAAACTTGAGCAAAGGAACAGGCTTAGGTTTATCATTGTCATGTGTCAGGTACAGTGAAAAGCTTTGTTTTGCATGCTCTCAGATCATATTATATTATATATAAATAGAATCAAGTCAATCTCAAGGACAATAGGTGGAGCAACGGTGAAGATACAATGTGCAGAATAACAGAGGGAAAGGGTTCCGACCAAAGATACTAGAGGAGCTCCTCTAGTACCTTTGGTTCCGACCCATAATGACCAGACACAAAAGGCTGGAGTAACTCAGCCTTACACAGACCAGACTCCCCCTTTCTCCCAGGGTGGAACTGTCAAAGACTTGAGGACATAACTTTAATGTGTTGGGCAAAGTTTAAAGGAGATGAGTGGAACAAGTTTCATTTGACAGAGTCATGGATGCCTAAAACTGTGGTGGAGGCAGGTATGATAGTGACGTTTGAGGGTTGTAGATAGGCACTTGGATATAAAGGGATATATGGATCACGTGCAGACAAAGGATAAGATTATTTTTGCATCGTGTGCAGCACAGACACGATGGGCCGAAAAGCCTGCTCGTGCGCAACATTGTTGTGTGATTAACGCGATAGATCTGCTTGTGGATGAATTCGTTGATTAATATGGGAAAAAAATGTATTGTGACAAATGTGTTGATTGTAGGCCTGTGTAAAGTTAGCACTATCACTACATCAGATCTCATCCAACATGACCCTCCTGATGTGCTGCAAATCGCCATGGCTACAGAAAGCTATGAGCACAAAGGGCGCTTCTTCATCCAGGCACATGGGTAACCCAGGCAACGGCAATGCCCAAACTACACTCATGAGCAGAATTTAAAGCAACATTCTTCACATAAATAAGACCTCAGGGAAACACTTACATCTTGTGTAAAAAGGAACTGCAGATGTTGGTTTAACACCAAAGATAGACACAAAATGCTGGAATGACACAGCAGGTCAGGCAGCATCACTGGAAAAAAGGAATATGTGACATTTCAAGTAAATACCCTTCTTCAGACTTACATCTTGTGTTGAAATGCCAGAATCACAAAATTGAGAACCTAATGTAGCAATAGACTAAAAGACCCCTTAGCCTGTTCTGGCATTCAATTACATCACATCACCTGTTTATTTAGACACAAGATACTGCAGATACTGGAATCACAAACCACAAAGTGCTGTTGGTACACAGGAGATCAGGCAGCCCATGTAGGAAGAAGGATCCCGACCCAAAACATCACCTATCCATGTTCTCCTGACATGCTGCCTGACTCGCTGAATTGCTCCGTTGGTTTTTGCTTGGTTTGGGGGGGGAGGAAACAACTGTCCCTGAATCTGGAGGTGTGCGTTTTCACACTTTCTGTACCTTATGCCTGATGGGAGAAGGGAGAAGAGGGAGTGTCTGGGGTAAGACTCATTCTTGATTATACTGGTGGCCTTGCCGAGGCAGCGTGAAGTGTGGATGGAGTCAATGGAAGAGAGGTTGGTTCGCGTGATGGCCTGGGCTGCGTCCATAATCTGTAATTTCTTGCAGACTTGGATGGAACAGTTCCCAAACCATGCAGTCATGCATCCCGTTAAAATGCCTTCCATGGTGTATGTGTAGAAGTTGGTGAGAGTTGTTGGGGACATGCCGAACTTCCTAAGCCTTCTAAGGAAGTAGAGGTGTGTCGGATGAACTGCAGATACTGGTCTAAGCCAACGTAGAGGCGTTGGTGTGCTTTCTGGCCATTTCTTTGATAGGACTTGACCCCAAATGATCTTGAATTCTATTCAAGTCACCACTAATATCGGTGTGTAGGTGTGGTTGGCAATCTGGATCTGAAGTTGAGTTTATTGTACATGAAAATCTTACTTGTAGCAGCATCATTGGCACACAGACCCCAGGCAACGCACAAAAAATTATAACCTATACATTAATTCTAAGGTACAGTGACAAGAAAAAGATTGTTAGAAAAACATGACATTGGAGTATAAACCTGATTAGAATTACAAATGCCCACAAATTGCTCCATTGCCGTGGTAGGATTTGGGTTGTGTAGACAAAATGTGTAGGAAGAAACTGCCGCTTCTGGTTCAAACTGAAGAGAGACACAAAGTACTGGAGTAACCCAGAGGGTCAGGTAGCATTTCTGGAGAAACTTTGCGGTCTGAAGAAGGGTTCCCGCCAGAGACTTCACCCATCATTTTTCTCCAGAGATGCTGCCAGAACCTAACGGTTGTAGGAAAGCAGCTGTTCCTGACCCTTCAGGCTTCTGTACCTCCTGCCCAATGGTAGCAATACCAAGAGGGCATGGATACATGTGTAACCATTCCCTGATCTACAGAACTGGAGAATTAAAAAATCGGAGCAGGTTTCTGCTTCAGTGGGAATCCTCCCTGTCATTTCCCACAGTCCCACTCGAATACAACCCTGCACTCACCTTCCTTCTTTCACGCCTGACTTGTTGTAATTCAGTGGCTGGTCCGCAGATCACAAGTGTGCTTGCTCACTCAGCTGTAAAACTGGAGGTTGTGGAGCATAAAAGTCACTGATAACGTGGAGGGGAGACACAAGGAACGGCAGATGCTGGGTTACAAAAAACAGTGCTGGAGAAACTCTGTGGGTCAGGCAACATCTGTAGAGGACATGGAAAGGTAAAGGTAATCTACAATTACCAACAAATCCGGTTTCCGCCCACATCCCAATGTTGTGCTGGTTTGCAGGTTAAATTTGTCATCCACTTTACACTTTACTGGTGTAAAGTGGATGAGAAAGTGGGATTACATAGAGCTAGTGTGAACAGGTGATCGATGGTCGACGTGGATCCGGGGGAGTAAAAAATCTGTTTCCATGCTGTATCTTTAAAACTCAAAAGACCTAAAAACACCCGCATGTCTTTGAGATGTGGGAGGAAACCAGAGCACCTGGGAGAACGTGCAAACTTCACATAGAGAGTGCCAAGGGTCAGGATTGAACCCAGGCCTCTGGCGCTCTGAGATAGCACTTCCTGGAACTGTGCCACCAAGTCTGAACCTTTCCATCTCCCAGCTTGGGTTAGAACATAAAATACACAACAGGAACAGGCCCTTTAGCCCGCAAAGTCTGTGCCAAACATGATGCTAAAACAAACTTATTTGCCTGCACATGATTCCCATCCCTCCATTACCTGCATATCCATGTGCCTATCCAAACGCCACTATCGTATATGCCTCCACCACCACCCCTGGCAGTGCGTTCCAGGTACCCGTCATGCTGTGTTACAAAAACTTAGCCCACACATCTTCTTCACATCGTTGACAGTCACGGCCGGGCTTTGCAAATTCCAGTGATTCCCTCTCATCACTATTCCAAAGAAGTGCAGTCTCACCAGGTGAGAACCACAGTGCAGCATAAATTCACAGCAAAATCATTTTGGTGCAATTTGACTTTGTCACGGGCCCTACAATCGTCGTTTGAGGGGCTGAGGCTGTTCGCACTCAGTAGAACAGCAAACAAATCAGCCGTACTCCGAGCAGTCAGTCAGGCACAGGAGACTAATTCACTCACATTGGGAAGATTACTGGTTATAAGGTGCAGGATTCCACAGCTGAATCCCGCCCAACCCAAACAATCATCTTCTGTTTACTGTAGATATTTCTGTGCATTGACATTGCAAATATACCCAGCTATCTATAGTCGGCGCTGACTCAAAAAGGCAGCCAGCATCATCAAGGACTACACCACCCTAGCCACGCTCTCATTTCACTCCTACTGGCGTGCAGAAGGTACGGGAACCTGAAAACCGTAACCACCAGGTTCAGGAACAGCTTCTTCCCAACAACCGTCAGGCTCTTGAACACAATAAAATGCTGAACTACCAGTCCGAGGAAAGATCTCGACCCGAAATTTCACCTTTTCCTTTTCTCCAGAAATGCTGCCTGACCCTGGGTGTAAACCAGCATCTGCAGTTCCTTCTTACACAACTGTCTTTAGCTGTACTAAAGAACTTGGGCTTTCTTTGGCAACTTTTTTGGGAGTTATTAACGTGCTGGAGTAACTCAGCAGGTCGGCCGCATCGCTGGAGAATATGAATAGGCGACATTTCAGGACGGGACCCTTCTTCAGATTTAATTTAAAACATTTTTTAAATGATGTTATCTATGTATATTGTGTTTACAGGTCTGTTAAGCTGCTGCAAATAAGAATTTCATTGTTCTGTTGTCGGTTTATATGACAATTAAGCACTTGACTTAGTGAGATTCAGAATTAAAAACCTATTCTGCATCAATCACCTCGTACCTAAAAACCCCTTTATGTGCCAGTGTGTATACATGTGCCAGTGTTGCAGCTCGTGTGCCAGGTGTGTTTCAGCATGTGTGCCACCTGTCTGTGCTAGCGTGTGCTAGTGCGCATGTCAGTGCCTGTGCCAGCGTGTGTGTCACGTGTGTGCCAGTGTTTCAGCACATGTGCTAGTGTGCGTGTCCATATGTGTGCCAGTGTGCCTGTCCACACATGTGCCAGTGTGTATGCCATCATGTGTGTGCGAAGCAAGAAAAGTACCATGAGATTGGATAATGGTGAACCCTTAAATCAAACCATTTCGATTTCCCAAAGCCTCGCAGTGAGATTCTAACAAGAGATTGTTGAACAAAACCAGACTGTAGGGGTTGTTGTCGAATAAATGAGTCATGCAACATGGAAACAGGCCCTTTGGCCCAACTTACCCATGCTGACCAAGATGCCCCATCTACACTGGTCCCACCTGGCCCTGTTTGACCCAAGGTAGATACAAAATGCTGGAGTAACTCAGCGGGACAGGCAGCATCTCTGGAGAGAAGGAATGGGTGACATTTAGAATGGAGACGAGGAAACACATTTTCTCACAGAGAGGGGCGAGTGTAGAATTCTCTGCCTCAGAGGGCGGTGGAGGCAAGTTCTCTGGATGCGTTCAGGAGAGAGCTGGATAGGGCTCTTAAAAATAGCAGTCAGGGAATATGGGGAAAAGGCAGGAACGGGATACTGATTGGGAATGATCAGCAATGATCATATTGAATGGCGGTGCTGGCTCGAAGGGCCGAATGGCCTACTCCTGCACCTATTGTCTATTGTATATTGCTTCGGGTCGAGACTTCATCAGTCTGAAGAAGGGTCTCGACCCGAAACGTCATCCATTCCTTCTCTCCAGAGATGCTGCCTGTCCCGCTGAGCTACTCCGGCATTTTGTGTCTACCTTCGATTTAAACCAGCATTTGCAGTTCTTTCCTGCACCTGTTTGGCCCATACCTCTATAAACATTTCCTGTCCATGAAGCCGTCCAAATGTATACGAGGAGTCAGAGTTCACATGATTGTATCAGGGATAGGCCACTCAGCCCCTCTAGCCTGCTCCAACGTACAGTGTGATCAGGACTGATCTACACGGGCCTCAACTCCTCTCTGTCCGTTCCCCCACGCCCGCTGTTCCCCCACCTATTATTTATCCACATGCATGTTAAACACGTCCGATGATCCAGCCTCCACCGGAGGCAGAGAATGTGGACATTCCATGGAGCGAGGTGCCGGTCCCGGAGATCCGGATCCCACTGTGGGAGAGACGAGGGTTGAAGGCAGGAGAGGGCCTGAGGAAGAGGGTGTGTGACACACCAGTGTGCCAGGCTTCATGGGAACATGCATGAAGCTCTGTGGATGTGCGAGAGGGAAAGTGAGGGAGCAAGCGAGGCCACGAGTATCTCACGTGCCTGCACACACTCGCTCGGTGCCCCCTTTCGCTCACACAGGCCCCTCCCCAGTCATCAACAGCCATGGGCACCATCGACAGCATGGGCAAGTTGGGCCGAAGGGTCTGTGTGACACTGACAGCAGCAGCTGTATATTTACGATGTAATGTGGTGGAAGATCGAAGAATGTCCATTTGGATAAAAATACTGAGCAATTGGAGGCAAATCCCCGATCTCCCCCTCCTCCTAATCCCACCCACCCACCCCCACTCCAAACCCTCCCCCCACTTGAAACCCACCACCCCTACTCCAAACCCATCCCCCCACTCCAAACCCTCCCCCCCCACTCCACACCGCCCCCCCCAACTCCTAACACCCCCCACTCCAAGCCCTGCCTCCCACTCCAAACCCTCCCTCCCACTTGAAACCCACTCCCCCACTCGAAACCCTTCCCCCCACTCCACACCCTCCCCCCACCCCAAACACGCCCCCCACTCCAACCTCTCCACCACCCCCATCTCCCTCCCTGTCCTCCCTGCACCCCCGTCTCCACCAATCCCCCCTCCCCAGCACCAAAAGACGTTATATAATCACTCCTTTAATGTGGTGAAAGGTGTAAAAAAATCTAATTGGATAAAAATACCGAGCAAATTGAGAGAATATCCCCTTCCAGCCTCCCCCTTCTTCCCTTCTCCCCACCCACCCCCCCTCTCCTCCACACCCAGGTACACACACCCACCGCCTGCCGTGTGATTCTGGACAGTGAGCTTGTCTGGGGTCAGGATGGAAGGGGTGAGCTGTCTTAGTGGAGGTGTGGGGTCCCAATTAGGGTTGTATCGGTGGCAGTGACCTACCCCTTGCACACTGGGAGGTGGCGAGATAGGGGAACGGAACCTTGCGGGGGAGGGGGAAAGACTGGTGGCCCAGGGTGGGGGTAAAACTGACCACCTTTCTCTCCGACCCCTCAGGAGTTTGATTAGAATCAACGTCCACTCAGTGTCCAGTGGTGTGGGTGTCCCGAGCCCGGGATCGCGCCCACGTCTCTGCGTGTGGTGTGGGGGTCTCAGCGGGAGCAGGGGGGGCTTCACCCAGGTGTCCGTTGCCTCCGGGGCCGCTCAGCGAGGGCCTGCCCGTGGGTCACAGCCGGGGATCGCCGGTCTCCCCATCGCCCTGTGTCCTCGAGCCCGTCCACACCAGCTCGCCGGCGATGTACGTGGCCTCCACGTTCAGCTCCTCGTCCAACAGCACCAGGTCTGCAAGAGAAACCGCCCACAGGGTGACACAGGCTCGAGACACAAAGTGCTGGAGTAACGCGCGAGACTGTGTTTAGTTTAGTTTACAGACACAGCGTGGAAACAGGCCCTTCGGCCCACTGAGTCCTCTCCCACCAGCGATCACCTCGTACACTAACACTATCCTACACACCGGGAACAATTTACAATTTTACAGAAGCCAATTAACTTGCAAACCTGTACGTCTTTGGAAAGTGGGAGGAAGCTGGGGGGGGTCAAGGGGTAGAGTGGGGGGAGGGCAGAGGGCAGACGGGGGGGGGGGGTGGGGGGTGAGAGTCCTGGGAAAGCTACGCTGCCAGTTTGCTGATCCCCGTCAGATCCCTGCCTTCGCCGGGCGACTATCACAGCAGCCCCATCTCACGCCTGCTAATTTCAGATTAATTTCTAATTAAATGTTATTTCTGGAGGATCTCGCAGTAATTAAAGTTTGTGGAGTTCAAATCAGGTGAGCAGTGAGTGGGAACAGCGTGGAGAATCCCGCGGGAGGCTGCGATTTCACCGCGCCGCTCTGAGGGGCTCCTTCTGAGTGGGGCGGGGGCTGAAGGAAAAAGAGAGGGTGGGGGGCAGAGGGCAGGAGAGGTCGGGGAGTGGAGAGAGGGGGCGGTAGGGGAGAGAAGGCGGGGGGGGAGGAGAGAGGGGGAGAGGTAGGGAGGAGGGCAGGGGTGAGAAGGAGGGAGGTAGGGGAGAGAAAGTGGGGGGAGGAGAGAGGGGGAGAGGTTGGGGAGAGGAGAGAGGGGGCGGTAGGGGAGAGAAGGCGGGGGGAGGAGAGAGGGGTGAGGTAGGGGAGCGGAGAGAGGGGGCCGTAGGGGAGAGAAGGCGGGGGGGAGGAGAGGGGGGGAGAGGTTGGGGAGAGAAGAGAGGGGAGGGGGGAGAGGTAGGGGAGAGGAGGAGGGGGCAAGGAGAGGGGGGAGGGGTTGGGGAGAAAGGTGATGGGGTGGGGGAACTAGGGGAGATGTAACGTTAGGGGAGGGGAAGGTCTAGGAGAGCAAGGGAGGATGGAGGGGAATGAGGACAAGGATGGAGAAGGAAGGTGGAGGGGGAGCGAGGGTAGGTATTCGTGTCCAATAATTCCCCCAGAGCTGGGGTCTGCTGTCTCACCTGCGTCTGCGCCGTAGTTCAGCGCTCCCTTGCTGCCCTCGATGCCCAGCAGCTGTGCGGGGTGCAGCGAAGCCGCTTCCAAAGCCGCCTCCACCGAACATTCTGCGACCAAGAATGCAGCTCACTTTGATTATAAGATACAGCACGGAAGCAAGCCCTTTGGCCCACGCCGACCAATGTCACTCGTTCACACTAGTTCTATGTTATCCCACTTTCCCACCCACTCGCTACACACTTGGGACAATTTCCAGATGATGTTTAACCCATAAACCCGCACAGGAATGGCCGCGCTGGGAATCGAACCTCCTGACAGGAGAGGAGTCGGGGACCAGGGTCTGCCTGACGTGGAGCATCACCGCCCTCCGGTGGGGCAGCCTTGCCACTGCAGCCACCCCGCTCCTCACCAGGGTCAGGCAGGATCTGTGCAGGAAAAGGAATGGGTGATGTTTCAGGTTGGGTCCCCTCTTGATTCTGGAGAAGTGTCCTGACCCGAGACATGTTCTCCACAGATGCTGCCTGACCCACTGGGTAACACCAGCATTCAAACACCACCCCTAACCCCTACACCCCCAAGCCATGCTCCAAGGCACCACCTCCTCACCCCCCAATCTCCCACACACAGCACCTTCTCATGCCCCCCTCGCCACTCCCTCATGCCTCCCTCCCCACACACCTCCGCCTTAGGTCCCCCACACCCGCCCCCATCCCCGCCCCACCCCCAGCCATGGGGTTACCCCCCCCACGGCCGACCCACCTGTCACCTGGTGCAGGTGCCTCACACACATGTCCATGGTGGCGATGCTCCCGCTCAGTGTCTGTGTCCCTGGGCAGGGGGAGAGGGGCATGGGTCACCGCCAGCCCAGGTCAAACCCCACACACCCACACCCCCCCCCCCCACCCAGGGTGTGTCCCACTTAACCCCCGCCCACCCACCTCCGACCCAGCCACTTCCACTGGCCTACCCACCCAAGGGAGCTCCTGGTCACCACCACCACCACCCAAACCCACCCATGGGTGCTCCAGATTCAGTGACATAACCTCTTACCCACCCTAGGGTGCTCCAGATCTGCCCCGCCCACCCCACCTCCAACCCCAAGCCCCCCCAGTCTAAAGCACTCCCTCCTCACCCCCCCTCCCCCACAGAGCTCCCCCCCCCCCCCCCCCCGCCACCTACCTGCCAGGTGAGCCTGCAACCCCTGGATGACGACCTCCTGCTGACCCAGGAAGTGGCGGCCAGGGGGGAGGCCCAGAGCCGCGATGCCATCACTCACCAGCACCAGACCTGTAGGTGGGGGGGGGGCAGGGAGACATCCTCACCGGTCGGGTACGGCTACACAGAGAGGGGGCGACGGATCGGACTTCTTGATATGGATTTATATGGTGATAACATCAGACGGGCCCCATATTACGTCAGCTACGACCAGCAGAGCAGCTGTGGCACGGCGCGCAGATTGATGAAGTTGAGCGCATGGAGTGCGTGCATCTGACGTGGGGGCTGGCCCGTGGTGAGGGGAAGAGGGGGGGGGGGGGGGAAAGAGGTAGGACAGGCGGGGAGGGGTGCGAGGGGAAGGGAAATGGTCGGAGAGGAGGGGTAGGGTCCCGGCAGGAAGAGGGGGGGCCCAGGGGAAGGGAACTATAGGAGAGGATAGGGGAGGAACACAGCAGGGAAGGGGGGTTGGAGAAGGGGGGGGATGGGGTCCGAGGGGAAGGATGAGCAGGGTCCATCCTAGTGGGAGGGGGGGTGGTGGATGGGGAGGGTTCCAGTGGAGGGGCGAGGGTCCCAGAGGGGGTGGGAGGGTGATGTCTAGTGTGGGGGGGAGGGGCACCTTGTGGAGGGGGGGGGCCCTGTCCAGTGGGGGTGGGGTTGACGGGGGCCAGCGGGAGGGGTCGAGGGGGGGGGGGGTCCCAGCGGGGGAGGGGGTGGTACCTCGGGGGTGGGCTCGGTAGGCGATGCGCAGCGCGGCCGGGTTGGTGTGGATGCCGTCGGCGATCATCCCGTAGAAGACGCAGCGGCCGGAGGGGATGCGGTCACTGGTCAGCAGACCCACAATGCCCGGGTCCCGGTGGTGGAACTGGGGGGAAAGATCAGGGGGGGGGAAGAAGGTCAGAGAGCAGGGCCGAGCTCAACTATCCCGCAACTGAGGGAGCTTCACCCCGGCCTCAACACACGACCTCTTCACATCTGTAGACCCTGCCTCACAATAACCCTCCACCCCCCCCCCGAATCCCATCTCACTCCCCAGACATTCCCTCCCCCGCCCACCCCCTCCCTCCCTCCCCCGCCTCTCACCCTCCCTTTCATCCCTGCCTCTTCCATTCACCCTCCCCCTCCCCCTCTCCCCATCATCAATATCTGCCTCCCGTGCACCTCCCCCTCCCTCTTACCCCATCGCCACAAAGCTTCCATTGACCCCCCCCCCCCCGACTCACGGGCAGCATGGCGTTGAACAGGTGGGTGATGAAGGTGGCCCCGTGGCTGACGGCGGTCTCTGCCTGTACCAGGTTTGCCACCGAATGCCCTGTCACCAAAACACACCGGCCGTCACTGCCGCCCACATCCCCACAGGCGGCCCCTCCCACCTCCCGGGGTACAGGACGGGAGGGCGGGGAATCTGTGGACGGCACAGCCACAGACGGCGGTGGAGGTCAAGTCATTGGGTATTTCTAAGGCAGGGATTGGCATATTCTTGATTAGTAAGGGTGTCAGGTGCTATGGGGTCTGTGGAATTCTCTGCCTCAGAGGGCGGTGAAGGCAGGTTCTCTGGATGCTTTCAAGAGAGAATTAAAAATAGCGGAGTGAGGGGATATGGGGAGAAGCCAGGAACGGGGTACTGATTTGGGATGATCAGCCATGACACATGCCGACCATCGCTCACCCATTTGTTCTGTTATTCCACATTCTCATCCACTCCCCACACATTAGGGGCAATTCATCGAGGTCCATTAACCTACAAGCCCACGTGTCTTTGGAGTGTGGAAAGAATCCAGAGCACCCAGAAGAAACCCACACAGTCACAGGGAGAACATTCAAACTCCACACAGGCAGCACCCGAGGTCAGGATCGAACCCGGGTCTCTGGCGCTGTGAGGCAGCAGCTCTGCCACCTGCGCTGCATTTATGTGTAACTTACGCGTGATTTTGGTACAATCTTGCATGATTATTGTATAATCTATGTTATTTAAGAGAAATATGTGTCTAATTTGTGCGTGATTTCTGTGCCATTTGTTTTGTTTATTGTCTGAGTCTAGGTGTCTGTGATGCTGCCACCAGCAAGATTTCCATAGTAGCTGTAGCTCACGGACTTGTGCCCGTGACAGTGAACCTGATCCGTGATGTGAGAGCGGCTGAGTTACTCCAGCACTTTGTGTCTGTCTTTGGTCCTGACACTGCTGGACCCTGCCCCCCCCCCCTACTCCCTGACCTTTCCCCCGCCGCAGCACACACTTCCTTTACCCAGGGAGACCCTACACCCAGTGACTGACCCCAGACCCTCTCCCCCGACTGCACGACGCTCCCCTTACCCAGGGAGACGTGGATTCCGCGCTGCACCAGCTCCTGGATGACGGGGCCGCTGCGCTGGAGCTCGGGGGCCAGGGTGACGATGGCGACGTTGTCCAGGGAGCCGTAGGTGTCCAGCAGGTCGGGGAAGCCCCGCTGGGCAAACGTCCGCAGGTGCTGCTCGGGGTGGGCCCCCTTCTTCTCCCGGCTGATGAACGGCCCCTCCAGGTGCAGACCTGGGACATCAAGGCAGGAGGCACCACCCTCAGGGTCAGTGTATCACCCTCACCTGCTCTGATCTACAGCAAAATGCTGTGTCTGCACGCTGTCCAATCTGACTCTCCCTCTTCTCCCCGCGCCCATCAGGCAAATGGTACAGAGTGTGAAAACACACACCTCCAGATTCAGGGACAGTTTCTTCCCAGCTTTTATCAGGCAACTGAACCATCCCATCACCAACTGGAGTGTGAGCCTGACCTCCCATCTCCCTCATTGGAGACCCTCAGACTATCTCTAATTACACTTTATCTTGCACTAAATGTTATTTTCTTTGCAGTGTATCTGTACTCTGTGGACCGCTCGATGGTAAGCAGGCGTGTCTTTCCATTGACTGGATAACACGCAACAAAAAAGCTGTACCTCGATACACGTGACAATAAACTAAACTAATACTTTACATAAATACAATCAAATCCAATTAAACTACAAAGGTAGAGTAAAGGGGAAGACACAGAGAGCAGAATATAGTTCTCAGCATTGTAGCGCATCAGTTCCAGAGACAAAGTCCAATGTCCGTAATGGGGTAGAGGTGAATGGGGCAGTCCCCTCGCTTAGGGAAGGACAGTTTAGAAGCCTGATAACAGAGGGGAAGAAGCTGTTCCTGAGTCTGGTGGTGGGAGCTTTCAAACTTATGTACCTTCTGCCGGACGGGAGCGGGAGGAAGGAATGACCGGGGTGGGACAAGTCTTTGATTATGTTGGCTGCTTTCCTGAGGCAGCGTGAAGTTTAGATGGAGTCAATGGTGGGGAGTCTGGGTCTGTGTGAAGGACTGGGCTACACCTACAATTCAGTGATTCCTTGCGGTCTAGGACAGAGCTGTTCCCTAACCAGGCTGTGATGCAACCGACAGTACACTTTGTGTGGCGCATCTGTTAAAGCCACATTTCCTGAGTCTCCTGAGGAAGTGGAGGCGTTGCTCTGCTTTCTTGGATGTCACACTGATGTAGTTGGTCCACGACAGGGTGTTGGTGATGTTAACATCACGGAACGTGAAGCTCTGGGAGACTCGCCTACCTCTAGCACTCACTCCCCTGCCCCCCCCCTTCCCCTCCCTACACCCACACACCTCCCCCACCTAACAGCACCCATCCCCCACCCTCCCTCCCCCACAACCCCCCTCCAACAACACCCCTCCCCCAACAACACACCCCTCCCCGCTCTCCCCCAACACCCTCCCCATCCCCTCCCCACCCATAAACCCCCTCCCCCATCCTGGGCACTCACCTAGAACCCCCGCACCCTCGGGCCCTCCCTTCTGTACCTCGATCTGAGGAATCACCTGGTGAGACGGAGTTTGTTTGGACATTGATTAACATCAGATCCCCAGAGACACGATCACCAGTGTCTGACCCTACCTCCCGCCGAGCTTCATCACAATCCCACCTCCTCCCCTCCCCTCCCTCCGCCTGCCTGTTCCCACCTTCGCTCCTTCCCCTAGCGCTGCACCTCCCACCAACGCAGGCCATCCCTCCGTCTGACCCGCCAATCCTCTCCGCCCCTCTCTACTCTGACCATCCCTCCAAACCTCTGCCCTCTCCTCCTCGTCAACCCCCCCCAACCGCCCCTGTCCCATTGAACCTCCCTCGAATCATCTCTGCGCCCCCCCAGTCCCTCACACCTCCCATGTTCTGCAAACCCCCGCTCCACCCCTCCCCCTCCATCTCCCCTCCTCTCCTCCCCCACCCTCACCCCGCCCTCCTCGTTTCCCTCACCCTCCCCTCCACCCCCCCCCCTCCCTCCACCCCCGCCCCCCCGGGTGGGCTTGTGCCCCCACCACCCACCTGGTGGTAGACAGAGGGGGGTGAGGTGACGAGGGTGGGGCAGAAGGAGGTGACTCCAGTGGAGAGCAGCTTCCTGGCCACGTAGGAGACACCGAGCTTCACACTGTCCGTGGCTGAGGAGAAGTCAAAGCCATAGGCGCCTGGAGCAGAGAGAGGGGAGCAGTCAGGTAGGAACAACGCCACAAGCCCCCCCCCCAGCAACGGCCCCCACCCCCCACCCAGCAACCCCCCCCACCCCCCCTAGCAACATCCCTCACCCCCCCTCCCAGCAACCCCCACCCAGCAACCCCCCACCCACCAGCAATGCCCCTCACCCCCCACCCAGAAATCCCCCCCCACCCACCCAGCAATGCCCTTCACCCCACCCACCCAGCAACGCCCCTCACCCCCACCCAGCAATCCCCCCCACCCACCCAGGAACCCCCCCCACCCAGCAATGCCCCACCCCCCACCCACCCAGCAACGCCCCTCACGGCACGGTAGACGGCTCGCTCACCGTTAATCTGGGTGTCGATGAATCCTGGGGCAAGGATGCTCCCCTTGCAGTCGATCTGAACATCAGCGAATCCCTTTTCATCGAAAAACAACTTCTCTGGATTCAGGATCTTCCCCTCTCGGACCCACAGATCCTCCCTGAAAACAAACACAAGGTTTGCGTTCATTACTGTCACGTGTACCTAGGTGCAGTGAAAAGTTTTGTTTTGCATGCTATCCAATCACATCAGATACAGTTCTTACAAAGGAACTTTGTCTAACAATCTGCCTATCAAATAGGCCCCCTTGCCTCTGTTCACCTATTACTGGCCATGCTCTGTCCTGCCCCTCCTCTTTCTCAGCTTCTTTTCCATCCCCGTACCCCTACAATCAGTCTGAAGAAGGGTTCCGACCCAAAACGTCACCTGTCCATGTTCACCTGGGACGGTACCTGACTCACTAAATTACTCCAGCATTTTGCATCTTTCTGCGGCATATAGTTCTCAGCATTGTAGCGCATCCGTTCTATTGACAAAGTCCAATGTCTGCAATGGGAATCAGGTGCTGTGTGTGTGAGGAGGGTGCTATGAGAATGCAGGGTGACTTGGACAGGTTGGGCAGAGTGGGCAGGTGCAGTTTAATGTGAATAAATGTGAGGTTATCCACTTTGGTAGCAAAAACAAGAAGGCAGATTATTATCTAAATGGCGTCAAGTTGGGAAAAGGTGAAGTACAACGGGATCTGTGGGGTCCTTGTTCATCAGTCAAAATGATGAAGTAAGCATGCAGGTACAGTAGGCAGTGAAGAAAGCAAATGGCATGTTGGCCTTCATAACAAGAGGAGTTGAGTATAGGAGCAAAGAGGTCCTTCTGCAGTTGTACATGGCCCCAGTGAGACCACACCTGGAGCATTGTGTGCAGTTTTGGTCCCCTAATTTGAGGAAGGACATTCTTGCTATTGAGGGAGTACAGTGTAGGTTTACAAGGTTAATTCCCGGGATGGCGGGACTATCATATGCTGGGATTGTATACTCTGGAATTTAGAAGGATGGGAAGGGATCTTATTCAAACATATAAGATTATAAAGGATTTGGACACGCTAGATGTTCCCGATATTGAGGGAGTCCAGAACCAGGGGCCACAGTTTAAGAATAAGGGGTAAGCCATTTAGAATGGAGATGAGGAAACACATTTTCACACAGAGAGTTGTGAGTCTGTGGAATTCTCTGCCTCGGAGGACAGTGGAGGCTGGTTCTCTGGATACTTTCAAGAGCGAGCTAGATAGGGCTCTTAAAGATAGCGGATTCAGGGGTTATGGGTAGAAGGCAGGATACTGATTGGGGATGGCACATTGAATGGCAGGGCTGGCTCGATGGGCCGAATGGCCTACTCCTGCACCTATTGTCTATTGTGTGCTCTCTGAACCATCCTACCAATGACTAGAGAGCAGTCCTGGGCTACTATCTATCTCATTGGAGACCCTCGAACTATCTTCTATTATGGACAGATTTGGGCCCCTTTATCTGAAGAAGGTTGTGCTGGCATTGGCAAGGGTCCAGAGGAGGTTTACGAGAATGATCACAGGAACGATTGGGTAAACATATGACGAGCGTTTGATGGCAGTGGGCCTGTACTTGCTGGAGTTTAGAAGGACGAGGGGGGACCTCATTGAAATTTAATGAATATTGAAATGCCTGGTTTTGGTGAATGTGGAGAGGATTGCCACAGTCAGATGTAGAAGCCAAGTCAATGGATATTTTTATGATGGAAATTGACAGATTCCTGATTAGTAAGGGTGTCGGGGGTTATGGGGCGAAGGCAGGAGAAGAAGATTGAGAGGTCAAGATAGATCCGCCATGATTGAAGTAGGCTGAGTAGACTTGATGGGCCAAATGGCCTAATTCTGCTCCTGGAACTTAATTGGATTTGCCTTGCATTAAACGCCACCCCCTTTATCATGTATCTGCACACCGTGGACGGCTCGATTGTAAACATGCATCGCCTTTTGCTGACTAGAGAGCACACAACAAAAAGCTCTTCACTGAACCTCGGTAAACGTGACAATAAATAAACTAAGCCCGCTGAGCGTTTCCCACACCACCGTCGTGGATGAGGCGGCCGTCAGTCTCCACATCTACAGCAGGCATCAAGTCTGGGCCCCACCTTATTGCCATCGCTTGCACACAGTGGGTTTCTGGACAAAATGGCCTAGAACGCGGCAGGGGTTAGGGTAGCACACAGCACGCTCACCTCTGTAACCTGTGATCCCTCAGAATGTGGCAGTCCGTGAACTGGATAATGGGGGCATCTGAGACCGACTTATTGGATGGCATTATCTGTGGGAGGCACCAACAGCGTGCAAGAAATAATGAAACTCTTCATTCATTCATCACCATTGAAAGCATTAGCGTCGCAGTGGTGCTGGTTTCAAATGGGGACTGTGACGGACGCACCACACGTCTCTGTCCTCCAGTTCCTGCGGACCTCCGCCGCTGGAAGTATAGGATTTTGGTGTGTGTGCTTTATCATCATTCCTTACAATGCTGTGTACGGCAGTGATCGCAACTTCTACTGCAGCATGGATGGCTGTTGGCTCGCTAGAAGCTCATCCGCCCTTTGTCAGGTCTTGTTTTTGGTCCTGCTGGGGGTCCACAGCCCCCTCCTCACCTGGCAAACCAGGTGGGGGAGACCGTTTAGACGCCGACTATCCGACCCATGGAGCAGGTAGCATGGGATTACATGGTACCCGTGGAGGGGGAACCGCCCCCGACCTGACCTGAAACTGTTAGGAACCGTTAGGAACCCACAACCACGTCACGAGGGAACAAGTTGTGCTGACAAGAGGACACCAAGTACTGGAGTAACTCAACGGGTCAGGCAGCATCCCTGGAGAACATGGATCGGTGACGTCACCTGTCCATGTCTCCAGTCATGCTGCCTGACCCCCTGAGTTCCACCCAGACTGTGTGTCTTTTATTGGCAACCAGCATCTGCAGTTCCTGGTGTCAAAGCGACACAGGCAACAAGATTTATAGTCCCAGCACACAAACCCGACTCCTCCCATGGAGCGAGCTGACAGAGGAAGTGGTTGAGCAGGGACATGACAATATTTAAACACCCACCATTCTCTGTGTAAAATAACTTGCCTTGCGCTTCTCCTTTAAACTTTGCCCATCTCACCTTAAAATTATGCCCTCTAGTCTTTGACATTTTCACTCAGATAAAGGTTCGGACTGTCTACCCTATCTGTGATTTCTTAATATGATACCCTTCTATCGGATCTCCTCTCAACCTCTGACGTTCCAGAGAAAACAATCCAAGTTTGACTGGGATTGTTCGACTCAGATCAGGGGACAAATAGACTTCATCAGTGCTTTGTGATCCTCCGCAGTTCATTCCATTCTCGATTTGTCGAGCTTTGGAGAGAACTATGACCTTTATACCGTGCAAGCAATTAGCGATATCTCCGTTGCTTAATTTGGAAATCAGGCCCACGCTGTGTATTTTGCCCTAGGTCAGTATCAGACACTGGAAACTGCAAACACTGAGGTCTGGCTGATGCTGCTTCAACCATTGAGTTCCTCCAACAGAGTGTTTGTTTGTTGCTTCAGACACTCCTGACTTGGGTACCACCACAGTGGAAGTCAAGCCCATTGGAGCTGAACATAAAGTGCTGGAGGAACCCGGTGGGTCAGGCAGCATCTGGGGAGGGAATGGACAGGCAATGTCTCAGGTCTGGACCTCTTCTGTCTGAAGAAGGGTTAATTCCCTCCACCGATGCTGCCTGACCTGCTGAGTTTGTATTTGGTTCCCGATTTAAAGTTTAATGAATAAAACAAGATTCCAGATCAGCATCCTTGCGTCTCCACAGAGCTAACTTCTTCCCATCCCTCACCCTTGTTTACTCCCCCACCCTCCCTCATTATTCCTTCCCTCTTCTCCTCACTCCTGTTTCTGCCTTTCCCAGTATTCATTGAAACATTCAGCACGTAAACAGGCCCTTCTGCCCAACTCGTCCATGCCCTCCAAGGGTGCAGACTTTGTTCAGATGCGGGAGACCATTCTGCCCATCGATCCCTGTTGACCCACTTCCCCCTGCGCAGTCACTCCAAGACTCCCTGCTTATATCCCTCCTGCTCCCCTCCCCCTATCCCATCCCATCCCATCCCCACTCACTCATTCCTACCCTCCATTCCTCTCCCTCAGTCTCTCCCCCAAAGGTCATAGCTCCGCTCTATGATCTTTGCTCCCCACTCTCTCAATCGTTCCCCTCAATCACTTCCAAACTTTTATCCCTTCCCCTCCGTCAGTCACTCCCTCCCTCCCTCTCCCCCTCGTCTATCCACACCCCTTGGTCACTGCCACCGACCCCCTGCCCCCTCCCTCTGTCTCACTACATTACCTGCAGCCCAGGCAGCTCCACTCGCGTCATGTGACCACTCGCGTCAGCTGACCGCCCGGTCACGTGCCCCGCCCACACAAACCCCCGCCATCTTTGTGCGGGGCAACGACCGGAAACGCGACGACTGGCGCGGGAGGAGAGGGGCAAAAGTGAAAGCTATGGGGACGTTGCGAGCGGGAGGGTAGGTAGGTAGAAGGGTAGAGTGCGTGTCCGGGAGAGGAGAGGGGCCGGGCCCTGAGGCCGGCTACGTCCTGGTCCCCACTGAATCTCTGCAGCCGCAGCCTGCGGCCTTCAGCTTTAGATGGTGAAGTGAGTGACCCCGGGCCTCCCTGCACCTCACCCTGAGCGCCAGGCCCTTCATCAGCAGCAGCAGGAGCAGCAGGCAAGGTGCAATCTATGATCTTTTGCACAAGTTCACCAAGGTACAGTGGAAATCTTGCTGGCAGCAGCATCACAGACACAGGCAAATGCCAGCTGTCTTTCACTCGGGACTTTCGGCTTTTTGTTGCACTAGCAGATTAGTGGGCAAAATTAGGGCACATGGTATTGGGGGTAGAGTGCTGACATGGATAGAGAAGTGGTTGGCAGACAGGAAACAAAGAGTAGGGATTAACGGGTCCCTTTCAGAATGGCAAGCAGTGACTAGTGGGGTACCGCAAGGCTCGGTGCTGGGACCGCCGCTATTTGCAATATACATCAATGATTTGGATGAAGGGATTCAAAGTAACATTAGCAAATTTGCAGATGACACAAAAGCTGGGTGGCAGTGTGATCTGTGAGGAGGATGCTATGAGAATGCATAAACTTGGACAGGTTGGGAGAGTGGGCAGATGTATGGCAGATGAGGTTTAATGCAGATAAATATGAGGTTATCCACGTTGGTAGCAAAAACAGGAAGGCTGATTACTATCTAAATGGTGTCAAGTTGGAAAAAGGGGAAGTACAACGGGATCTGGGGGTCCTTGTACATCAGTCTATGAAAGTAAGCATGCAGGTGCAGCAGGCAGTGAAGAAAGCGAATGGCATGTTGGCCTTTATAACAAGAGGAATCGAATATAGGAGCAAAGAGGTCCTTCTGCAGTTGTACAGAGCCCTAGTGAGACCACACCTGGAGTATTGGGTGCAGTTTTGGTCCCCTAATTTGTGGAAAGACATTCTTGCTATTGAGAGACTGCAGCGTAGGTTTACAAGGTTAATTCCCGGGATGGCGGGACTGTCATATGCTGAGAGAATGGACCAGCTGGGCTTGTACACTCTGGAGTTTAGAAGGATGAGAGGAGATCTCATTGAAACATATAAGATTCCGATGTTGGGGGAGTCCAGAACCAGGGGCCACAGTTTTAAGAACGGAGACAAGGAAACACTTTTTCTCTCAGCGAGTGGTGAGTCTGTGGAATTCTCTGCCTCAGAAGGCGGTGGACGCAGGTTCTCAGGATGCTTTCATGAAAGAGCTAGATAGGGCTCTTAAAGATAGCGGAGTCAGGGGATATGGGGAGAAGTCAGGAACGGGGTACTGATTGGGATTATCAGCCATCACATTATCAATTATCACATTGAATGGCGGTGCTGGCTCGAAGGGCCTAATGATGGCCTCCTGCACCTATTCTCTATTGTCTATTGTTTTTTTAAATTTTTTTTTAGCTTTTCCTCATTATGTCAGGCATGGATAGAGTGGATGTGGAGAGGATGTTTCCACTAGTGGGAGAATCTATGACCAGAGGTCACGGCCTCAGAATAAAAGGACGTTCCAGTAGAAAGGAGATGAGGAGGAATTTCTTTAGTCAGAGGGTGGTGAATCTGTGAAATTTGTTGCCATAGATGGCTGTGGAGATGGTCAATGGAGAAAGCAGAGATAGATTCTTGATTAGTACGGGTACCAGTGGTTATGGGGGAGAAGGCAGGAGAATGGGGTTGCGAAGGGGAAATGGATCAGCCAGGAATAAATGGCAGAGTAGACTTCATAGGCTGAATGGTGTAATTCTGCTCCTATCACATGAATTTATGTTATCTATGAGGATTGTGTTTACAGATCTGTTGTGCAAGTAAGAATGTCATTGTTGTGCTTTCAGTACATTTGGCAATTAAACACACTTCACACGCAAGACGCAAAGTGCTGGAGTAACTCAGTGTTTCAGGCAGCATCTCTAGAGAATATGGATAGGTGATGCTTTGGGTTGGGGCCCTTCAGTCTGAGGAAAGGTCTGATCTAAAACGTTGCTAATTATCTGTCCTCCAAATATGCTGCCTGACCTGCTGAGTTCAATTCATGCAGAGGGTGGTCGTCGAGGCAGTTATCATAGCAGTATTTAAAAGACATTTGAACAAATATGTGGATAGAAAATGTTTAGAGGAGGAACTGCAGATGCTGGGATCTTTAGCAAAACACAAAGATCTTGAATTAGGGTTATGGGCCAGCACAGTAAACTTGGTTGGGGAATCATGGTAAGAATAAATCAATTGAGCTAAAGGGCATGTTTCTCTGTGATAAGATTCTGAGACTCTCAGTCTGTGTTAGACCCCTTGTATAATTGTGGTCCACCCTGGCCGCCAGAACCATATTTGTTTTCACCCCGTTCATCCTGGTGCATTCTGTGTCTTGCCATCGTCAATACATTGTTACATGACTCTTCAGAGGTTGGGAGTTCCACAGTTCTCCCGTCTTTGAGTAGAGACATTTCTCTCCCATTCTTTCCTAAATGTCTTGTCCAACGGTGCTTTATTGTCATACGTGTGAAGTGCAAATGCACAATAAAATTATTTTCTTACATTACAGTCCAATAGAGTATTGCCATACCATCTCTGATTAGCAGTTGCACAGAGATAGTCTACTGAGCCCGTATGCAAGAGGTACCATGTTTTGACCCCATTTTCCAAGTCCAGTCCGTGCTCCAGTTATGAGTGGTGCCCGATTTTGGTAAGCCCCAGGCTTCTGCAGTCCTCCAGCCGTCGCCTTCTTTGGTCAACCAGCAACCGATGTCCTTTCCTCGCACGTCCACCTTTTGTGCCCCGGCGGTGCCTCCTGCAGCCGACCTTGAAGGCATGGTAGGCTAGACCCAGGTTCCCTCTCCTCTTCTACCCAAAGGTCCTATAGCTATAGGATCTTTGCTTCAACCTGTCCATATATTAAAACAGTGACTTACATAGAAACATAGAAAATAGGTGCAGGCGGAGGCCATTCGGCCCTTCGAGCCAGCACCTCCATTCATTGTGATCATGGCTGATCGTCCCCAATCAATAACCCGTGCCTTCCTTCTTCCCATATCTCTTGACTCCCCTAGCCCCCAGAGCTCTATCTAACTCTCGCTTAAGTCCATCCAGTGACTTGGCCTCCACTGCCCTCTGTGGCAGGGAATTCCATAAATTCCATTCACAACTCTGGGTGAAAATGTTTTTTCTCACCTCAGTCTTAAATGACCTCCCCTTTATTCTAAGACTGTGGCCCCAGGTTCTGGACTCGACCAACATTGGGAACATTTTTCCTGCACGTAGCTTGTCCAGTCCTTTTATAATTTTATATGTTTCTATAAGATTCCCTCTCATCCTTCTAAACTCCAGTGAATACAAGCCTAGTCTTTTCAATCTTTCCTCATATGACAGTCCCGCCATCCCAGGGATCAATGTCATGAACCTTCTTGTGATCGTGAACGTGACTTCTAGGTCATTAACTATCATCACAACCAGTAAATGGTTCAACAAGTTTCCATCTATAACCAACCATTTCATGCTACATTAGCAGAAGCAAGATATTTTCATCCAAACATTTCCCTTTTCAACATCTGCTACAGAAACATATTTACTGTAGCAGAGGAAGTGGTTGAGGCAGGTGCAGTAACAATATTGAAAATACATTTGGACAATTATATGAGTAGAAAAGATTAGAGGGAATTGGATCATAATCATACAGGGTCTTGGCTCAACAGGTTCATGCCGACCAAAATGCCCCATCTCGGTGTGAGAGTAATGGCGTGATTGTTCAGCAATGTTAAAAGCAAATTTGAAGCATCTATTAGCTGCTGAAAGAACAAGGATGTGTGTGGCTGATGGTGGCCTGGTGGATGAGGGGATGGGTGGCAAGGGAGATGGTGCTAGGGAGAGGAGGGAGAGCTCCAGCTAAAGATTGCAGTGAAAAGTTTTATTTTAGAAACATAGAAAAATAGGTGCAGGAGTAGGCCATTCGGCCCTTTGAGCCAGCAAAGGCATTCAATATGATCATGGCTGATCATCTAAAATCAGTACCCCGTTCCTGCTTTTCCCCCCATATCCATTGATTCCTTTAGCCTTAAGAGCTAAAGCTAATTCACTTGAAAACACCCAGTGAATTGGCCTCCACCGCCTTCTGTGGCAGATAATTCCACAGATTTACAACTCTCTGGGTGAAGACGTTTTTCCTCATCTCAGTCATAAGTGGCCTACCCCTTATTCTTAAACTGCCACCCCTGGTTCCCGATGTTGAGGAGTCCCGAACATTTACCCTGCATCTAGCCTGTTCAATCCTTTAAGAATTTTATATGTTTCTATAAGATTCCCTCTCATCCTTCTCAATTCCACTGAATTCAAGCCCAGTCGACCCATTCTTTCATCATATGTCAGTCCCGCCATCCCGGGAATTAACCTGGTGAGCCTACCCTGCACTCCCTCAATCGCAATAATGGCCTTCCTCAAATTAGGAGACAAAAATTGCACTCAATACTCTAGGTGTGGTCTCACCAGCACAACTGCTGTAGGACCTCCTGGCTCCAAAACACAAATCCTCTCGCAATGAAGGCCAACATGTCATTAGCTTTCTTCACTGCCTGCTGTACCTGCATGCTTACTTTCAGTGACTGATGTACAAGCACACCCAGGTCTCGTTGTAGTTCCCCTTTTCGTAATCTGACACCATTCAGATAATAATTTACCTTCCTGTTCTTGCCACCAAAGTGGATAACCTCACATTTATCCACATGATACTGCATCTGCCCACTCACACAATCTATCCAAGTCACCCTGCAGCCTCATAGCATCCTCCTCGCAGCTCACACTGCCACCCAGCTTTGACCGATCTTGTCACTGCTTTCCAAATGCGCTGCTATAACATCTTTAATACTCAACTCCAGCATTTTCCCCACTACCGATTTCAGGCTAACTGGTCTATAATTCCCTGTTTTCTCTCTCCCTCCTTTCTTAAAAAGTGGCTACATTGGCTACCATCCAGTCCACAGGAACTGATCCAGAGTCGAGAGAACATTGGAAAATGATCACCAATGCAGCCACTATTTTGACAGTAATGGAGTAGCTTAGAAGGCAGTGGAGGCCAATTCTCTGGATGCTTTCAAGAGAGTTAGATAGTGCTCTTAAAGATAGTGGAGGCAGGTGATATGGCGAGAAGGCAAGAACGGGGTACTGATCAGCCATGATCATATCGAATGGCGGTGCCGGATCGAAGGGCTGAATGGCCTACTCCTGCATCTATTTATTGCTACAGCCACCTCCTTGAGTACTCTGGGATGCAGACCATCAGGCCCTGGGGATTTATCTGCCTTCAGTTCCAACAGTTTACCTAACACCATTCCTCGACTAATGTGGATTCCCTTCAGTCCCTCCCTCCCACTAGATCCTCGGTCCCCTAGTATTTCTGGGAGCTTGTTTGCCATTTCTTTGTTTCCCATTATAAATTCACCTGTCTCTGATTGTAAGGGACCTACATTTGTCTTCACTAATCTTTTTCTTTTTACACATCTAAAGAAGCTTTTACAGTTAGTTTTTCTATTCCCTGCAAGCTTTCTTTCGCGCTATTTCCCCCCCCTCTTAATTAACCCCTTTGTCCTCCTCTGTTGAGTTCTAAATTTCTCCCAGCCCTCCGGTTTGCTGCTTCCTCTGGCCACTTTATATGTCTGTTCCTTGGATTTGACACTATCCTTGGTTTCCCTCGTTAGCCACGGGTTGAGCGCCTTCCCAATTTAATGTTTTCACCAGACAAGGATGAACAATTTTTGTAGTTCATCCATGCGGTCTTTAAATCTTTGCCCTTGCATCTTCACCATCAACCCTTTAAGTATAATTTGCCAGTCTATCCTAGCCAATTCCCGTCTCATACCTTCAAAGTCTCCTTTCTTTAAGTTCAGGATCCTAGTCTCTGAATTAACCCTATCACTTTCCATCCAAATGCAGAATTCCACCATATTATGGTCACTGTTGCCCAAGGGGCTTTACACAACAAGATCGCTAACTAATCCTTCCTCATTACACAATACCCAGTCTAGCATGGCCTGTCCTCTAGTCGGTTCTTCTACATATTGGTTTAAAAAACCATCCCGTATACATTCCAGGAAATCCTCTTCCTCAGCGCTGCTACCAATTTGGTTGGCCCAATGTATATGTAGATTAAAGTCTCCCTTGATAACTGCTGTACCTCTGCTATACCCCTACTGCTGGTTGGTGGTCTGTATACAACAAGTGTTTTCTGCCCTTGGCTATTTTGCAGTTCTACCCATAATGTCTCTCCTTGCTATTGCATTAATCTCCTCTTTAACCAGCAAAGCCACCCCACCTCCTCTTCCTTTCTGTTTATCCTTCCTGAATATTGAATACCCCTGCATGTTTAGCTCCCAGCCCTGGTCACCCTGGAGCCACGTCTCTGTAATTCCAACTATATCATATTCCTTAACTACTAACTACACATTTAATTCATCCACCTTATTACCAATGCTCCTCGAATTAAGGCGCAAAGCTTTCAGGTTTGTTTTTCTTATCTCCCTTCTACCTTTTGCTTCTGTCCACCTCCTATGGCCCTGTCTCCTTGCATTGGATCCTAACTCTCTTTCCAGTTAACTGCACGCAAATGCTTCCACGTAGTTGACTCCACCCCCCACTGCTTAGTTTCCACCCACCCGGTTTTGCACGCTACCAAACAGGTAAGATAATGCTATACATAAATACGATCATGTCAAACTCAAGTACTATAGGTAGAGCAAAGTGGAAGAGACAGAGTGCGGATCTGCAGGGAAATTAAAGAGCGTATCATTAGAACAATTAGAAATAGTGCTAGATTTACAGGTAGCAAAGGGATTAAAGAGTGTGGAGATTGTATCAGATGAAAACAGATCCTCCTCTGGGACCAGCACTCTAAGAGTCGCCAACCTCTGGTGCCATCTTAAGTAATTAAGGAAAGTGATGCCACGTTTCAACATTGTAAGTCTTGCCAATTTGCCTCTGACACAGGTGAACCTCGGCAGAGATGGTGTGGCGTGGTGGCCTGGTCCGCTCGCCGGGTAAGCGTGGTCCGCACTGAGGGGATGGATGAGTCTGACGATGATTTTGTTGCACCGGGGAGGAGAGGCGGCGGGGCCGAGGCCGGAGGCAGACGCTGCAAATCAGTCAGCTGGGACCCGCCAGTGTCTGTCACGGCAAAGGCAGGCTCAAAACGGCTCCAGGCGGCAGGCAGCGTGCCGAGCTGTGTCAACAGGAGCAAAAGCCTCAGCGATGGGACCCCCGGCAACGATCAGGCGGAGGGAGGTGAACGAATGATGCGCGGCCCAGCCGCCTCTTGCTGCATCGCTGAAGTCCACGTGTCCCCTGAGGATGCGCCAAACACCCGACCGGTACAGCAGCCCGGCACTGCAAGGGTTAAAGATGGCCTGACAGGTAACCTCACGTACCCGCCTATCACGTGAAAGGCTCTGTCCCATCCTCACACTTGTTTTCCAACTCTGTCCCCCATGGAAGTGCCAGCAATTAATGTGTGGGCAAGTGACAATTGTTTAGACTAGAGATACAGCGTGGAAACAGGCCCTTTGGCCCACTGAGTCCACACCGACCATCGATCACCCATTTACACTAGTTCTATGTTATCCCACTTTCTCATCCACTCCTTACACGCTAGGAGCAAATTACAGAGGCCAATTAATCTACAAACCCGCACGTCTTTGGCATGTGGGTGGAAACCCATGCAGCCACAGGGCGAACGTGCAAACTCCACACACTCAGTCAGCACCCTAGGTTGGGATTGAACCCAGGCCTTTGGTGCTGTGAGGCAGCAACTCTACCCGCTGCGCCACTGTGCTGCCCAGACTGATTGTTTGTGACATGCGCCTCCTTTCCAGGCATTTTCTGGGCCAAGGGTTCAGGCCGTTCTCAGAAGCAGCCCTCTAGCCATGCTGGCGTGAAGGAACGGGTGCTGGGGAACATGCAGCAGTTTCGCAGGAAGGAGCCCGAGCGACTCAGGCACTGTATCGATGAGGAGAGGTCGCTGTCCCCGGCTGGCCAAGAAGATGAGGAGAGGAAGGTTCCTGGCTCGCTTGATCCAAGCCCCGGTAGTGGAGACAGGCAGGGTCACCCACCTGCTGTGACCCTCACTGCAGCAACAAACACTTGTAAGGACACCTTTAATCTCTCTGATCTCTTATTTTACTGTTTTTGTTAAATTTAATTAGTGGGGTAAAACGCAAAGTGCTAGAGGAGCTCAGTGGCTCGGGGCCCTTCTTCAGACCTGCTCGAAGTTCAGAACTAAAACCCGAGTGAAATATCAGGATAGACCATCTACAGCAGCAGTATCTGCAGCTTGTTAAATATTCTATTGTGTTTTAACGTGTTTTGTTGTGTTTGTCTGGTGTTTCTGATGCAGCGTTAATGCCTCCGCTACCTGTGCCTGCAGCTGATGACTGGCAGGGGAGTGGGGCCAGCTCTGTGTCCTTGCCCTGGGGGATCCAGCAGGAATCGAGAGCGGCCTCTGCCTGTACACTGGAGGACAATGGGCTCTTCTTCTGTCTGATCTGTCAGAAGGATCTCTCCAACATGAACTCTGTCCGTCGCACGCAGCACGTCAACAGGTGACTTCATTAGCAATCGGAGCACAATTAGGCCATTCGGCCCATCGAGTCTACTCCGCCATTCACTCATGGCTGATCTATCTCTCCCTCCCAACCCCATTCTTCTGCCTTCTCCCCATAACCCCTGACACCCGTACTAATTAAGAATCTATCTCTGCTTTAAAAATATCTATTGACTTGGCCTCCACAGCCTTCTGCGGCAAGAAAATCCACAGATTCACCACCCTCTGACGAAATAAATTCCTTCTCATCTCCTTTCTAAAGGAACGTCCTTTAATTCTGAGGCTATGACCTCTAGTCCTAGACTCTCCCACTAGTGGAAACATCCTCTCCACATCCACTCTATCCAAGCCTTTCACTATTGGGTACATTTCAGTGAGGTCCCCCATCATTCATCTAAACTCCAGCGAGTACAGGCCCAGTGCCACCAAACCCTCATCCTAAGTTAACCCATCCATTCCTGGGATCATTCTTGTCAATCCCTAGACCTTCTCCAAAGCCTGCACATCCTTCCTCATATATGCTGCCCAAAATTGCTCACAATATTCCAAATGCGGACTGACCGGTGCCTTATAGAGCTTCAGTATTACTTTGGGTAAGAGTGAGGCTAAACACAATTGGAGGAACAGCATCTTATATTTCGCTTGGGCAGTTTGCAGCCCAGTGGTATGAATATTGATTTCTCTCACTTTAGGTAGCCCCGACATTCCCTCTCTCTCACTATTTATAGGCAATAGACAATAGGTGCAGGAGTAGGCCATTCGGCCCTTCGAGCCAGCACCACCATTTAATGTGATCATGGCTGAACATCCCCAATCAGTACCCTGTTCCTGCCTTCTCCCCATATCCCCTGACTCCACTATTTTTATGAGCCCTGTCTAGCTCTCCCTTGAAAGCATCCAGAGAACCCGCCTCCCTCTGAGACCGAGCATTCCACAGACTCGCCACTCTCTGTGAGAAAAGGTGTTCCTTTATCATCGTCACTTTTTTGCGTATCTTTCATTCATTGTTCTTTAGTTCTCCACATCACCGTCTATATCACTTTCTATTATCCCTAACCAGCCTGAAGAAGGGTCTCGACCCGAAACATCACCCATTCCTTTTCTCCAGTGATGCTGCCTGTCCCGCTGGGTTACTCCAGCTTTTTGTGTCTTTCTTCAGTATTACATCCCTGTTTTTGTATTCTAGCCATCTTGAAATAAATCCAGGCATTGCTTTTGCGTGAGGGGCACTCCGGCAGCCGAGCCCACTTTTACAGAGCTGCCCTGTTGGTGTTTAACGCTCACAATGGACCAGTTTGTATGGTGGTGGGAACACATTCACATTCATTTTATATTACCTTTATCGGCCTGGTACTGGTTTAATTTCTTTGAGCAAGGGAAGAATGTCTTTAGTTTAGTTTAGAGATGAAGCGCAGAAACAGGCCCTTCGACCCACTGAGTCTGTGCTGACCAGCGATCCCCGTACACTAGCACTATCCTACAGACACTGGGGACAATTTACAATGTTACTAAAGCCAATTAACATACAAACCGGGACACGCAAACACTCTTGACTCTCTTGAATGTGGGAGGAAACCGAGATCCCAGAGAAATCCCATGCAGGTCACAGGGAGAACATACAAACTCCGTACAGACAAGGACCCGCAGTCAGAATTGAACCCGGGGCTCTGGCGCTGTAAGGCAGCAACTCCACTGCTGTGCCAGCATGCTGCACAAGGTCAGACATGTTAGACAGAGTTTAAACAGTTTAGGTTTGGAATCATGGAATCGTGCATCATGGAAACAGGGCCTTCGGCCTAACTTGTACATGCAACCAAGATGCCCCTTGTAGGCTGATCCCATCTGCCTGCGTTTTGTCCATATCCCTCTACACCTTTCCTAGCCACGTACCTGTTGAAGTGTCTGTTAAATGTTGTTACAGTATCTGCCTGAGCTACCGCTTCTGGCAGCTTGTCCCATATACCCATCTACCTCTGTGACAAAATTGCCCCCCAGGTTCCCATTAAATCTTTTTTCTCTCACCATAAATCTATGTCTTCTGGTTCTTGATAGTCCCTGCCCTGGGTAAAAGACTCTGTGCACTCACCGTATATGTTCTCCTCATGATTTTGTACACTTCCATGAAATTCACCTTCAGTCTCCTACCCTCCAAGTAATAAAATCTTAGCGTGCCCAACCTTTCCCTGTAGTTCAGGCTATCA